>JAJHZJ010000047.1:0-600000 GCA_023548195.1 Bettongia penicillata ogilbyi | reverse complement strand
TTGAATCCAGTTCTTCCTGATTCTCAGTCCACTTTTCTATCTACTATGGATACTAGCACTATAATCATCATAATATTCATGACAATATTCTGACTATATCATATGAATATCAATCACTGACCAAACATGTATTTCTTTTTCTCTTCATTGATGAGTTTTCACAATTTGAATCTAGTATTTCACCCAGATCTTTTTGCGAACAATGGTGTACATTTAGAAGTAACACACTGTTACTAAGAATTCACTTTGTGGCCAGTTTAAAATTGGCTCATAAGAAGCCAGAACCCACAACTCTGGCCTATTTAGATCTTTACTCCAAAACTACGCTAAGACATTGATTCTAGGGAATGCTAAATGATACGTAATTCAACCAATAAACTTATCTTGCATGACTTCTACATACAAGGCACTCAACCAAGAGCTGAGATTAAAAACATAAAGGAAAAACACCTGCTCTAAGAAAACTGACATTTTATTTGGAAGCAGGGAAGATAAAATACATACACATGTGTATAATTCCAAAGTATACAAATAAAATTAGTTGAAATTCAAAAGGAGAGAGGAACAATAACTATGGAGATTAGGAAGACATCTTGTGGGAATTAGGGCCTGAGCTTTTTTAAAACCAATTTTAAGAGCTGGAAGTGTAAGAAGACAGTTCATTTCAGTCATGGGGTGACCATGAACCTTTCTTTTTTATTGTTATTATTTTATTTGTTTTCAGTGTTCTACAATCACTTCCATATAGCTTAGATTTTTCCCCTCCCTCTCCCTCCTTTTGTACTCCCTCCTCCTCCCTCCCTGAGACAGCATACAATTTTGTATAGGATCTACACAGTCATTCTTATTAAATACATTTTCCCCTTAGTCATGTTGTGTGGAGGAATTAAAATGAATGCGAGAAATCATAACACAAACCAAAACACAATACAAAAGAAAATGATCTGCTAGATTTTGTGATTGAATTTCGTAGCTCTTTCTCTGGGTGTGGAAGGCATTTTGCCTTAAGAGACCAAAGGGAATTTTTTAAGTCCTTGCATTGCAATGAAGTTCTAAGTCTACCAGAAAAAAAACCCTCACACACTGTGGTTGTTGCTCTGTATATGTGTATAAACGTCTCCTGGTTCTGCTCCTTTCACTCAGCATCAATTCATATAAATCTTTCCAGGTCTCTCTGAAGTCTTCTTGTTCATCATTTCTTATAGCACAATAATATTCACTACATTCATATACCACAATTTATTTAGCCATTCCCCAATTGATAGGCATTCCCTTGATTTTCAGTTTTTGACCAGCACAAAAAGTACTGCTATAAATATTGTTGCACCTGTGGGACTCTTTCCCATTTTTATGATGTCTTGGAGATAGAGTCCTGGACAGTATTGCTGGGCCAAATGGAATGCATATTTTTGTAGCCCTTTGAACATACTTCCAAATCGTTCTCCAGAATGATTATATCAGCTCCACCAACCATGAAATAGTATTCCAACTCTGCTACATCTTCTCCAAACATTTATCATCATCCTGTTTTGTCATGTTAGCCAATCTGATAGGTGTGATGTGATATCTCAGAGTTGTTCTGATTTACAACTATCTGATCAATAGTGATTTAGATGATTTTTTTCGTATGATTATATATAGCTTTAATTTCTTCCTAGGAAAGCTTCCTGTTCATATCCTTTGACGATTTATCAATTGGGGAATGACTTGTATTCTAGTACATTTGACTCAGTTCTCTATATACTTTAGAAATGAGGCCTTTATCACAGATAGTAGCTGTAAAAATTGTTTCTCAGTTTTCTGCTTCCTTGTTCGTGCAAAAACTTTTTTAATTCAATGTAATCAAAATTATCTATTTTGCACTTCATAACGTTTTCTATCTCTTGTTTAGTCAAATATTCTTCCCTTCTCCACAAATCTGATAAATATACTATTTCTTGCTCCACTAATTTGTTTATAGTATCAATCTTTATACCTAGATCATATACCCATTAGGAATTTATTCCTGTGTACGGTGTCAGGCACTGGTCTATGCCACACTGTTTGTGTCACACTGTTATACAGTTGTTCCTACAATTTTTGTCCAACAGTGAGTTCTTATCCAAGAGACTGGAGTCCTTGGGTTTATAAAGCAATAAACTGCTATATTCATTGACTACTGTGTCCTGAGGATGTAACCTATTCTACTGATTTACCTGTCTGTTTCTTAGCCAGTACCAAATGGTTTGATAATTGCTGCTTTATAATACAATTTGCGATCTGGGAGAGCTAGGTCACTTTCCCTAGCATTTCTTTTCTTTAGTTCCCTTGATATTTTGGACCTTTTGTTCTCCCAGATGAATTTTGACATTATTTTTTCTAGGTCTACAAAATAATTATCTGATAGTTTCATTGGTATGGTACTAAATAAGTAAATGAATTTAGGTAAAATTGTCATTTTTATTACATTGGCTCTGCCCACCCACGAGTAACTGATGCTTTTCCACTTACTTAGATCTGACTTTATTGGTGTAAATAGTGTTTTGTAATCATGCTCATATAGTCCCTGAGTTTGTCTTGGCACGTAAACTCTCAAATATTTTACAATGTTTGCCATAGCTTTAAATGGGATTTCTCTTTCTATCTCTTGCTGTTGGGCTTTCTCAATAATATATAGAATATATATTGATAATATGTGTGGGTTTACTTTGTAACCTGCAACTTTGCCAAAGTTGTTTATTATTTCAAGTAGTTTTTTGTTTTGTTCTCTGGGATTCTCTAAGTATATCATCATAACATCTGCAAAGAGTGATATCAGTTTCTTCTTTGTCTATTCTAATTCTTTCATTTTTTAAATTTATTTTTTTCTTTTTAATATTTATTTATTTAATTTTTTGCATTCATTTTCACAAAATTTGGGGTTCCAAATTTTCTCCCCTTTTATCCCCTTCCCCCACCCCAATACCCCAAGCAATCTAATTTTCCCTATCTCCAATCTACCCTCTCTTCTGTCATCCCTCCTTTCTCTTGTCTCCATCTTCTCTTTTCTCCTGTAGGGCCAGAGGACTTTCTATTCCTCATTAACTGTTTATCTTCATTCCTAGTAGCAACAACAATACTAAACAGTTGTTCCTAAAACTTTGAGTTCCAAATTCTCCCCATCCTTCCCTCCCTACCCATTCCATTTGGGAAGGCAGGCAATTCAATATAGACTATATCTGTGTCGTTTTGCAAATGACTTCCCTGATAGTCGTGTTGTGTAAGACTAACTGAATTACCCTCCATCTTAACCTGCCCCTCATAGTTTCTCTTCTGTCTTTTGATCCTGTCCCTCCCCGAGTGTTGACTTCAAATTGCTCCCTCCTCCCTTTGCCTTCCCTTCCATCATCCCCCTCCTTGCTTCTCTCCTTCTCCCCCACTTTCCTATACTGTAAGATAGGTTTTCATACCAAAATGAGTGTGCATTTTATTCCTTCCTTTAGTCAAATGTGATGAGGGTAAAGTTCTTGTTTTTTTTTTTCTCAGCTCTCCTCTTTATCCCTTTACTAAAAAGTCTCCTCCTTGCCTCTTAAATGACATATAATTCCCCATTCCATTTCACCCTCTTTCCTCCCACTACATTTCTCTCTCACCATTTACCTTTATTTCATTTAAGATATGGTCCCATCCTATTCAATTCAATCGGTGTTTTCTGTCTCTGTATGTGTGTGCATGTGTGTATGTGTGTGTGCGTGCATGCGCGTACATGTGTGTGTATGGACCCACCAACTACCCAGATACTGAAAAGTTTTAAGAGTTACAAATATGGTCTTTCCATGTAGGAATGTAAACAGTTCACTTCTGGTAAGTCCCTTAAGACTTCTCTTTGCTGTTTACTTTTTCATGCTTCTTCTCATTCTTGTGTTTGGAAGTCAAATTTTCTTTTCAGCTCTGGTCTTTTCATCAAGAATGCTTGAAAGTCCTCTATTTCATTGAAAGACCATATTTTCCCCTGAAGTATTATACTCAGTTTTGCTGGGTAGGTGATTCTTGATTTCAGTCCTAGTTCCTTTAACTTCTGGAATATCTTATTCCACGCCCTTCGATCTCTTAATGCAGAAGCTGCTAGATCTTGAGTTATCCTGATTGTATTTCCACAGTACTGGAATTGTTTCTTTCTAGCTGCTTGCAAGATTTTCTCCTTGACCTGGGAGTTCTGGAATTTGGCCACAATGTTCCTAGGAGTTTCTCTTTTTGGATCTCTTTCAGGTGGTGATCGATGGATTCTTTTAATACTTATTTTGCCCTCTGGTTGTAGAATTTCAGGGCAGTTTTCCTCGATAATTTCATGGAAGATGATATCTAGGCTCTTTTTTTGATCATGACTTTCAGGTAGTCCCATAATTTTTAAATTGTCTCTCCTGGATTTATTTTCCAGATCAGTTGTTTTTCCCATGAGATATTTCACATTCTCTTCCATTTTTTCGTTCTTTTGGTTTTGTTTGGAGATTTCTTGGTTTCTCGTAAAGTCATTAGACTCCATCTGTTCCATTCTAATTTTGAGAGAACTATTATGTTCAGCGAGCTTTTGAACCTCTTTTTTCCATTTGGCTAATTTTGCTTTTGAAAGCATTCTTCTCCTCATTGGCTTTTTGAACCTCTTTTGCCAATTGAGTGAGCCTATTTTTCAAGGTGATATTTTCTTCAGCATTTTTTTGGGTCTCCTTTACCAAGGTATTGACCTGTTTTTCATACTTTTCTTGCATCTCTCTCATTTCTCTTCCCAGTTTTTCCTCCACCTGCCTAACTTGCTTTTCAAAATCCTTTTTGAGCTCTTCCAAGGCCTGAGCCCACCCGACATCCCCCTGGGGTGTCTGGGGTATCGATGCCCCGCCCTCCACATCTTTCCCTGATGGCAGGAATATGTCCTCGTCATCAGATCTGAAAGTCGGGATCATTCGCATCTGTTCGAAAAAACTCTCTATAGTCTTATTTTTTTTCCCTTTTCTAGACATTTTCCCAGCCAGTTACTTGACTTCTGAGATTCCTGTCCACCCCCGCCTAGATCCACACAGCTAGTGCTTGGAGTCTGAGATTCAAATGGGCTTTCTGCGGCAAGCGGCTGCTAATCAATGTGAACTTTAGTTCTGGTGCTAGGGTGGGGGCAGGGCCGCCTCCCAGGCTCAGCTCCCTCAGGGGCTTTATGCAGAGACCTTCAGTAATGGAGCGGGGTCAGGCAGGGTTGTCTCCCAGGCTCAGCTCCCTCAGGGGGTTTATGCAGAGACTTTCAGTAATGAAGATCCTGCCTGCTGCTGGGGGAGTCCAGGGCCGCGGCCACACCACTGCTGCCTCCGCCTCCACTCCCACCTCCGCTGCTTCCTGCCCCCGTCTCTGCCACTGCCACTTCCTCCCAAGGGGGCCCAAGTCACGGAGACACCCCGCTCCCCTCTTCTAGCCCAGCTGTCTCTCTCACTGACCTGTAGCTTCTGTGGGCGGAGGGACTTTCCCGGCCACCATAGCTTCCGTCCCTGAAGCCTGCTCAGATCAGCTTCTCTGGGACCACGGCCAGAGCAGCACGGGGATGGGGTCCGCTTTCTGGGGCGGGACAGACCCTGTGGACGGCTCTCCAGGGCTCTCTGGAACGGAAATCTCTTCCACTCTGTTTCTGCACGCCTTATAGTGATCCAGAACTTATGGGGATCTCTTTTTACATTAATTCTATGGGCTGTGTGTTTGGAGCTCGTAAACGTGCATCTTTCTACTCCACCCCCCTATTTTTTTGTTTTTAACACAGTTTATAACAGATAAAACAATTCAAAATTTGGTCAGGTGATATTTCTTTTTAAAGCATTTACAATATAGACCACAAAACATTGTTTTTAAAGATTAACTAGTTGAGACACTAATAATATTTATGTATGCCAACTTCACAAACTCTTAACTTAATTGTCTCCACAGTATTACAAAGAATTAAAGGATCCCAACTTACTGTGGTTGGTCTAAAGTCCTACACCTAACAGCTTAATTTTAAACTTAACCTCAGATATTCCCCTACAAATAATCTATAATTGAATAGATCTGGTATTAAACTTACAAACCTTTTGACTATAGGAAATTGCTACCAAGAATAGGGACATTGCATTGATATAATATCTCCCCAAATTCATGTCAGTTCCAGGCAGGATTAGATACTCCACTTGCATTCAGTCAGGCTTAAAGTCTGCCAGGTGTCAGTGGGAAAATTGAGTCAGGAGAATCCTACCTCAGCCCAGGCTGAATAGCTGCTCTCCCACCCTTCCCATGAGATCACATTTTGCACTTCATACCAGCATCTCACAGGTTTACTGGCATCATGGATTGGAGGCTCAAACTGCCTTTGTTGTTATCCATACCTGAAGTTAGACTCAGAAAAACAGTCACTTAATAGTCCCATACCAACTAAAAATGGCAAGTTCCAATAACCAAGTTTCAAATATGATTTTAATTTCACTTTGGCTAAGGAACATCTTTTGAGGCAAGTGTTAAGTAGCTTATATCCTTTCTATACATGTTCTAGTTTCTGATTAGATAGCAATCATAAAATCAAATTTACCATTAAAACCTTAACTTTCCCATCAATCCCAAATTTTACCTGAGCTTACCTTCCTCTAGGAAATTTAGACTGAAATTTTTTTCTCCAAACTAAAGATGTCATTGATTTATTCTCAGTAATTAATTCAGTCAACTGTTTTAATACTAATTTCTTTTATCTCACTTTATAATATGTTGAATTTTTCTCCCCATCATTCCCCTTCCCCTGCTTCCTAATACCTTGCATTCTGATTATTCCTTCCCTCAATGTACCATCCCTTCTATCACACCTCACTCTTCCCTTGTCCCCATCTTCTCTCTTTTCTTGTAGGGCAAGATAAATTTCTATACCACATTCCCTGTATTTTTTATTTCTTGATTATATGAAATAAAAGTTCTCACTATTCGTTGCTAATACTTTGAATTCCAACTTCTCTCCCTCCCCTCTCCTTTCCCAACCCCATTGAGAAGGCAAGCAATTCAATACAGACTAAATATGTGCTCCTTTGCAAAAGATTTCCATAATCATGATGTTGTATAGTAGTAATTATATTGCCCTCTGTCCTCTCCCACAACTGACCTTGTCCCTTATTCATTATTTATTTGTTTATTTTATTTATTTCTAGTAACTTCCTTCTCCCACTTGCCCTCCCTTCAATCCATCCCCTCATCCCACTTGTTGCATCCTACCCTACTTTCCTGTGGTGTGATATAAATTTTCATATCAAATTTAGTAAGCATGTTATTCCCTCCTTCAGCCACATATGCAGAAAGTAGCTTCATATCTCCCCTCTCCCTTTCTCCCTTTTCTTCTCCATTGAACATGATTTTTCTTATCTCTGTTATGAGTTATAGCTGGTCCCATTCTATTTCTCCATTTATCTCCCTGATATTTTCCTCCCTCACCCCTTAATTTCTATTTTATTTTATTTTTGTATGGATATCATCTCTTCTGATTCAACACATCCTGTACTCTCTTTCTACATATGTGTATGTGTGTTTGTGTGTATGTGTGTATGTACAATCTCTACATCTACTCAAATACTGAAAAAAGACTCAAGAGTTATAAATATTTACTTTCTGTGTAGTAATGTAAACAGTTCAACTTTAGAGAGTCTTTTATGATTTTTCTTTCCTGTTTACCTTTTCATGCTTCTCTTGATTCTTGTATTGTAAAGTCAAATTTTCTATACAGATCTGGTATTTTCCTCAATATGAATGACTGAAAGTTCTCTTTATCATTGAATGACCATATATTCCCTTGAAGTAGTATAGTCAGATTTGCTGGATAAGTGATTCTTGGTTTCAATTCCAGTGCCTTTGACCTCTGGAATATCCCATCCCAAGCCCTTCGATCCCTTAATGTTAAAGCTGCCAGATCCTGTGTTATCCTGATTGTATTTCCACAAGGCTCAAATTGATTCTTTCTAGATGCTTGAAGTATTTTCTCCTTGATCTGGGAACCCTGAAATTTGGTCACAATATTCCTACAAGTTTTTCTGTTCAGGTCTCTTTCAGGACTTAATCAGTGAATTCTTTCAATATTTATTTTTTCCCTCTGGTTCTAGAATATCAGGGCAGTATTCCTTGATAATTTCATGGGAGATAATGTCTAGGCTCTTTTTTTGATCATGGCTTTCAGGTAGTCCCATAATTTTTAAGTTGTCTCTCCTGGATCTATTTTCTGGGTCAGTTGTTTTTCCAATGAGATGTTTCACATTATCTTCTATTTTTTCAAACTTTTAGTTTTGTTTTCTAACTGCCTCATTTAACTCATAGTCATTCATTTCCCTGAACTCAATTCTCTCTTTCAAGAAATTATTTTCTTCAGTGAGCTTTTGAACCTTCTCCTAATTCTGCTTTTTAAAGCCTCTTTCTCCTCATTGGCTTTTTTGGACCTCTTTTTCCAGTTGAGTTAACCTCTTTTTAAAGCTGTTATTTTCCTCAGCATTTTATGGTTCTCCTTTAGTAAGCTGCTAACTTGTTTTTTAAACCCTTCTATTGCCTGAGTCCAATTTAAGTTTCCTTTGGAGGCCCTGGAGGCAGAGGCCTTGACTTCCTCTGACAGTATGCCTTGTTCTTCCTCATCTGAAAGGATGTGAGGAGACACCTGTTCCCCAAAAAAGTAACCTCCTATGGTCTTATTTTTTCCCTTTTTTTGGGTATTTTTCCAGTCAGTTACTTAACTTCTGAGTTTCATCTCCACAACCATCTATCCTCAAGTTCTGCCAAGCCAGCACTGGTGACTGAGATTCAGATGAACTGCTTCAAACCCTGAGTGGCTTGAGGTGGAGGCAGGACCCCTATTCAGTGTGAGATTAAGATCAGCTGCTCAGTTTGGGGCAGGGCCACCACACAGAGCTCAGTTCCTTGAGGGGATTTACAATGAGACTTTCAACAATGGATGCGGGCTGCTGCCTACCTTGGGAGCTCCATCCACTACTTCCTCCACTGCTACCACCTGAGGAGGCCCAAGTTATGAGAGTACCCTGTTCCCTTCGCAGCCAGCTGACAAGACCCTCTAACTGACCTTTAGCCCCTTTTAGTTGAGGGATCTGTGCTGCCACTGGAGATTCTGTCCCTGAAGTCCACCCGGTTCTGTTTCCCTCAGTGCCACATGGCCAAGGCTGGACTTGGCTCTCCTCTGTGTCTGGTGAGGCAGACCTTTCCCATTGGTCTTTCTGGTCACTCTGGGCTAGAAATCTCTTCCACTCTGTTGTTCTGTGGCTTCTGCTGCTCTAGAATTTGTTGAAAGTTCTTTACAGGTATTTTATGGGCTATGGGGTAAGAGCTAGTGTATGTACATCTTTCTACTCCACCATCTTGGCCCATTTTCTTTTTCTTCCCTTATTGCTACAGCTAAAATTTCTTGTATCATATTGCATAAGACTGGTGATAATGGACATCCTTGTTTCACCCCTGATCTTATTCTAAGTGCATCTAGCTTATCCCTGTTGCATATAACGCTTGTCAAAGATTTCAGTTAGATAATGCTTATTATTTCTGTGGAAAGTACCATTTATTCCTATCTTCTCCAGTGTTTTCAATAGGAATTGGTGCTGTATTTCATCAAAATCTTTTTCTGCATCTATTGAGATAATCATTTGGTTTTTGTTATGTTTGTGGGGGACTTTAACCTCCCCCTCTCTGAACTTGATAAATCTAACCTCAAAATAAACAAGAAAGAATTTAAGGAGGTGAATATAACTCTGGATAAGGTAGATATGATAGCTCTCTGGAGAAAATTGAATAGTTATAGAAAGGAACATACCTTTTTCTCAGTGGTACAAGGCACATATACAAAAACTGATCATTTATGTACTAGGGCATAAAAACCTCACAATCCAGTGCAGAGAGGCAGAGAGAGTCAATGCATCCTTCTCAGATTATAATGCAATAAAAATTATTTGTAATCAAATGTCATGGAAATATAAACCAAAAACTAATTAGAAACTAAACAATCTAATCCTAAAAAATCCTAACAAATTATAGAAACAATCAACAACTTCATTCAAGGGAATGACAATAATGAGACAACCTATCAAATTTTATAGGATACTCTAAGGGAAGCTTTATATCTTTGAATACCTACATGGATAGAGAAAGAGGAGACCAATGAATTGGACATACAGCTGAAAAGACTCAAAAAAGATCAAATTGAAAATCCTCAAGTAAACATAAATTTAGAAATACTAAAAACCAAAGGCGAGATTAGAAAAATTAAAATTAAGAAAACTATTGAACTAATAAATAAAACTAGGAGTGGGTTTTATGAAAAAAAAACAATAAAATTGATAAATCTTTGGTCAATTTGATTAAAAAAAGAAGAAAACCAAATTACCAATATCAAAAATGAAGAGTGAACTTACCTCCAATAAGGAGGAAACTAATATAATAGTAAGAAATTACTTTGCCCAACTATATGCTAATAAATTCAACAATCTAAATGAGGTGGATGATTATTTTAAAAGATATAAATTGCCCAGATTAACAGAAGAGGAATTTGAATACTTAAATAACCCATCTCAGAAAAAGAAATTGGACAAGACATCAATGGACGCCCTACAAAATAATCTCCAGGACCAGATGGATTGACAAGTGAATTGTATTAAATATTTAAAGCACAGTTAATTCCAATACTATGTAGACTATTTGAGACCATGAACATTTTAAAAGTACCAAAGTTAGAAAAAAAAGGGAAGTATTTATCAATCACCTACTCTGTGCCAGATACTATGTTAAGTACTTTACAGATATTATCTCATTTATTGTAGGAGATCAAACCTAGAAGAAAGAATTGTAGGCTAATTTGGTTAGATCTGAGATTTATAGAAATAGAGGTACCATAAATGTTTTTTCTTTGGTATTGGGAATGCTCTGGATAATGAAACTTCCTCTTCCCATGCAGATCAACACTTTCTCTATAATTCATTGTTGTAGAATGTGCCTAATGATCTTAGACATTAAGACTTGTCCAAGGACAGGTGCAGAGCCAAGATGGCGGAGTGAGAGCAACAACTCACCTAGGCTCTCAGACAAACTCCTTCAGATACCTCTGAATGGAGAATCTGACCAAATTTTGGAGGTGAGGAATCCAGTGGGAGACAGACTGTGATGGATTCGGAGCTCAGGTTAGACTGGAAGGTCCATGGGAAGGATCTGTTCCGTGGGGGTGAGCCCAAGCACACAGAGCAGCGTGGCCAGTGCAGTGGAGCAGAAGTGACTCGAGAAACCTGAGAGTGGCAGGCGGAACCAGCGGAGTGGCATGGAGGGCGGGAGACAAGCCAAGCCGAGCCAGTGAGAGCCACTGAGCGCCAGATATCAGCACAGCAGCTCCTGACACCTTCAGCCTGAAGATTAAACTTCGGCAAGTCACCTACTTGAACTTCCGGGAGCCAGGATGGCAGACTGATCAATAAATGCTCTCTCCTCCCCCCTTGATGACTGTGAAAGAACCATAAAACATTTCCCCAGAAAAATCCCGGATCAGTGGGAACAACAAAGGGGCCAGTAATAGTCTCATAACACCTGAGGCTAGGAAAATAGCTAAGGGGGATTCCTCCTACTGTGGCAGAGGCACACCGGAAGCACAGAGGACCCAGGGTGGAAAAACCTCATACTAGGACCCAGGCAAGCCTCAACACCAGGAGAGGAGCCCCAGGAGGGGTGGGAACACACATTAGCATCTAAGTGTGCCTCAGCTGTCCAGGGGAATCAGAAAGACAATAGGGCAGCTGGGATCACCAGCCCCTGAGCTTGCCTTTGCCTCAGTTCAGCTGAGGAGATCTCCTGTGATCAGACCACCCCTCCCCCACACTTAACAAGCTAACCCCAGGGCTGATTAGGGAAACACAAAACAAAAACCTGCTTTTAGCTTCTTCACATATCAGCTCAGCAAAAAGTTCTGTAGCTTCTGACTGAAAGAAGCAGAAGCCACAAAACTCAGTCAACATCATGAACAAGAAAAAGCAGAAGGGAGAATGAAACATAGAATCTTTCTATGGGGATAAGGACCAAAACACAAACACCAAAGAGGTCGGAGCTGAGACTGTACTTCCATCTGAAACTTCAGAAGGGACTATGAACTGCTTGCAAGCACAAACAGCTCTCTTGGAACAGCTGAAGAAGGAAATAGAAGATAAACTGGCCAATGATTTTAAAATTTTGATAAAGGAATTCACTGATGAGAACATCTCTTTGAAAAGACTTGTCCAAGGTCAACAACCAGTATCTGAGGCAGGACTCCATATGTAGTGCGGCTTACATGAAACATATTTTTTTTTTCATGAAACATGTTTTGATGGTGACTTATTATTCATGTTTTTGGACTCAGAGTCAAGAAAACTGGGTTTGAATCTCACATTTGTCACTTAATAGCTATGTAATCATGAGCAAGTCATTTAACTTTGCACAGCCTCATTTTCCTCATCTAATGATAATAGTCTCATTTTACTAATTGGGTAACAATACCTGTAATTTCTAACATATCTATTGGTGCATTAGAAGCGAGTAAGTTTCATAGTAGAGTGGTGGATTTGAGTGAGAAAAATCTAAATCCTTGTCTCACCTCAGACACGAATCATGTGATGTTGAGGAAGATACTTAATTTCTTGTACTCTCACTGTCCTCAAACAGGCATAGTAATATCATCTCCATCACAGGGCTGTTGTGAGGATTATATCAGATAATACTTTACAAGCCATACATAGGGGAAGATATAAATAAACACACATACATAGAATCCGTATATTCTTTCACATAAATATATGTGTATTTCTATATTTGGGTGTATATATAGATATGTGATCTACACAAATAAAAAAATAATTAATTAACCAAGAATTGAATATATACATATATATGTATATATATGTATGTATATATATATATATGTATATATATATATATATATATATATATATATATATATATATACATACATATATATACATATATATATATAAAATGTGTGCATGGTAATTATTGAGAAGAAAAAATAAAGTCATGTAAAATGTTTTACACACTTTAAATGTCAGTATAGTCATTTATCTATGTATCTCCACAATGAAGCATTATATTTTTCAGGTATTCAAAAGAATCAGCACAAACTTGTCAACTGATTGAAATATTTAGTGAACCTTTCTATCAGTAGAGAAACCCTCTTCTATTTGGGCAATGCACATGGTATCCTACATAACACTGGTGAAGGAATTTGATTGTCTCTCCTGCTTTGATGCCTCATTTAACACTGCTACTAAGAAGATCATTAAATAAAGGCGTGTTTTTAGTCTCATTTTTCCCGTATATACATGAGAATCATATGGTTTACATGAGAAGAAATGTTTTTAAAGTTCATTTTCCTCTACCAAATAAAAGGTCTCTCAGTTTTTAATCACTGAAAGAATGGAGAGCTGTTTGAAGGGATTGTGGATATTTAGCTTAGAAACTTAGAATGTGCTATGAAAGCTCTCCTCAACAATTAAATAGAAACAGTGGGGTTTTATATTCTTTATGTCTCTCAGATCATTGTTTGATTGTGATGATTTCTTCTGGAGAGGCTTTTGTTTTAATTTTTTTTAAATGTAAATTTATTTATTTAACTTTTTACATTCATTTTCACAAAATTTTGGTTTCCAAATTTTCTCCCCATTTATCCCTTCCCCCCACCCCAATACACCAAGCATTCTAATTGTCCCTATCACCAATCTGCCCTCTCTTCTATCATCCCGCACTTCTCTTGTCCCCATCTTCTCTTTTGTCCTGTAGGGCCAGATGACTTTTTATTCCCCATTAACTGTATTTCTTATTTCCTAGTAGCAACAACAATACTCAACAGTTGTTCCTAAAACTTTGAGTTCCAAATTCTCCCCATCCCTCCCTCCCCACCCGTTCCCTTTGGGAATGCAGGCAATTCAATATAGGCCATATCTGTGTAGTTTTGCAAATGACTTCGATTATAGTCGTGTTGTGTAAGACTAATTGTATTTCCCTCCATCCTATCCTGCCCCCCATTGTTTCTATTCTGTCTTTTGATCCTGTCCCTCCCCAAGTGTTGACTTCAAATTGCTTCCTCCTCCCATTGCCCTCCCTTCCATCATCCCCCCCACCCTGCTTATCTCCTTCTCCCCCACTTTCCTGTATTGTAAGATAGGTTTTCATACCAAAATGAGTGTGCTTTTTATTCCTTCCTTTAGTCAAATGTGATGAGGGTAAACTTCATGTTTTTTTCTCAGCTCTCCTCTTTTTCCCTCCACTAAAAAGTTTCCTGCTTGCCTCTTGAATGAGACACAATTTACTCCATTCCATTTCACCCTCTCTCCTCCCACTACATTTCTCTCTCACCGTTTACCTTAATTTCTTTTAAGATATGGTCCCATCCTATTCAATTCACTCTGTGCTCTCTGTCTCTGTATGTGCATGCATGTTGGTATGTGTGTGTGCGCGTACATGTGTATGTGTTTGTGTGTGTGTGTGTTTGTGGTCCCACCAACTGCCCAGATACTGAAAAGTTTTAAGAGTTACAAATATCGTCTTTCCATGTAGGAATGTAAACAGTTCACCTTTGGTAAGTCCCTTATGACTCTCTTTGCTGTTTACTTTTTCATGCTTCTTCTCATTCTTGTGTTTGAAAGTCAAATTTTCTTTTCATCTCTGGTCTTTTCTTCAAGAATGCTTGAAAGTCCTCTATTTCATTGAAAGACCATATTTTCCCCTGAAGTATTATACTCAGTTTTGCTGGGTAGGTGATTCTTTGTTTGAGTCCTAGTTCCTTTGACTTCTGGAATATTCTATTCCATGCCCTTTGATTCATTAATGTAGAAGCTGCTAGGTCTTGTGTTATCCTGATTGTATTTCCACATGTTGTAGACAGGATTTCTTTTCTGGTAAGGTTTGAGATAGGTGACCCTGAAGTTCCTTACTATTATGAATTCGGTAATTTTTTTTTTATCTTCACTAAACTTAGAAATAGCCATCTACCTCAATGATATCCTTTCCATTCCTTTGATGTAGCTCAGCAACTCCAATTAATCCAAGATAAGCTATACCACCTATCTCAAAACTGCATTAGCCATCAGAAGAATGAGAAGACACATAAGAGACCTGAAGAAACTTCCCTCATCCCCTATGGTGACATACTAGGACCCATGGAAATCATTCACAATGGAGTCCAACACAGTCAGAATTGCCATGGAAGTTATTTTCTTTAATTCTTGTCACCTTGATCCTATATACGTTGATCTCATGTATATTCCTTACCTTGGGTGTATGTGTGGAGGCAATGCATAAAAGAAATATGTTGCATAGAAGTTTTAGTTTACAGCCAAATTGCTTCTGAAGCATGACGGTACTATCTTGAAGGAGCCCAAAATGGCCAATGGGACTGAAATACCCTTTGAATTGCTCAATAATTCAGACAACATCAGATGTGTTATACCTTTAGTTTCATTGTTACCTCCATTCAGAAGAATGGAGGATCAGAACTGGATCCTATGTTTAATATATTGAACTCATTGACCTCATTTATTATAGGAGTTAATGAATCCAATTCCTCGTTTTCAGATGATAAAACTGAAATTGAGAGAGGTTAAATAACTTGACCAGAATTACATGGCTTGTAGTTCATTAAGGCAATAATCTAATATGGTTCTTCTTCAATCTAACTAGAGCGCTCTCTCAGCTCTATCACACAACTGCCTCTACACTGTTGCAAGAATAAGAATTTGGGCCCTCAGATCTTGTGGCAAATTAATTTAACAATTCCATTCCATTCAGAAACCTCAATAAACGATCAAATTATAGACTTTTAACCTTTTCTAGAGCTAGAAGAATCTCATGCAGACTCGTGAAGCTTGGGACACTACTTAATCCCATTTGTTTATCTGAGGAGGAAGGATTCCTTTTCACAATGGTGTAATGGTAAGGAAATTTGAAGATCTTCTCTACCACTTAATAGGCCTATGTGACCTGCTGTGAACTTTGAACCTGTCCACAGCTTGAGTCACATAAAGACCCTATTGAAAGGAGCTTGCTCAATGGGTGGAGCAGGAAGGATGGAGTAGGTAGTGAGAGTAAGGCAGATCTGGTAGAGAGTGAGGCTGAGCTGAGGCACAGAAGCTAATGTGAGTGAGAGAAAGAATAATTTTGCCTAGCAGAGCTTGTTTGTGGGGAGGCCAAGTGAAGGAAGGTTCAGGGATAGCCATGCTCCCTATATTAGTGAAGTGTATAAACTTCTTTGTTACCATGGTGGAATTGGCTTTCTAGTATCTGAATAAGTATTTTGGTTTCATCCTTGAGAAACAGAGTTTATATTTTGCAGTTTTACCATGGAAACACACATGCATATCTGTAGTGGCTGCTGTGAGTATTACATTGGTGTTACAAATGGAGAGTTAAACTCATAGCTCTTGTACTTGTCCTCCTATGTTTTTTCTTTGGGAAATTTGTTTTGATATGTTGTACTTCTTTCACAATCTATACAATATATTTAGAGGCAAGAAAGAGGGAGAAACTGTATATAATTATTATGTATAATTATGTGGGACATTTAGTGACTGAGATCATGGTAAGCAATTTGCCAGCATGTCTGCTATTTTGAAGTGGATGTTTTGGCCAATGGATGTGTCAGGTGATTAAAAGGCTTATTACAGTATTTGATGATATCCATCTATTACTCTCTCTAGGAAAATGTAAGCTTCTTGAAGGGAAGGGTTGTTTTACTTTTGTACATGTCTCCCTTGCAACTAGCACAGTGCCTGGAAAATGAAGCCCCTTACTAAATTTTTGATTGTCTCTTGAAAAGTAATTGTGATTATATGAGAGACCTATCTAAATCCCAGGAATAAAATGACATTTTGGGAATGGTCACTCTATCAAGAAAATTCCCCTCTCTTTTCCCATGTTAGACATCCTATTATTCTCAACTAGAAATTTGCCAGCTCCACATTCTTCCAAATAGACTCTCCATTTTATTTCTGTCAAGATGTCATAGCCTCCCATGTAAAAATTCACCTCTATAGGGCATATCTCCTTCAGTCCCTTGGGTAATCAGGGTAAACAAAGAAATCCCTAGCAAAGCAGTAAGGTACAGTTGAAAGAGCACAAGGATGAGAGAGGACTTTCACTAGTGCTCTTCTACTAAGTTCCAGTCTTAAATCCAGATAGGAGTTCTAGAGGTAAAGGCCATGATGTGCCTGTAGCTTTGCCAAAATAGGAAGAGATGGGGTCAGTAGCATACTTGTTAGGCAACTCATGTTCCCACAAGTGAAAGAAAATAAAGGGCTAATGTTCACCATAACAGTAAAAGAGTAGATTTTCAGAAACAAATTGAATCGTGACACCTTTTTTTATAATGCCTGGCATGAAACTCCTACTTCTACTCTAGCTCCTAACTTCTTAGTCCAGTCTCACTACTTTGGATTTGGGATTCCCTGGGTATTTTACTTCTTGATCCAAACTGTTCTTTGGTTGACATTCTTCTTTTGACTTATATCCCTTTTTGACTCCCAAAAGGAATTTTCTTTCACACCCTACATTTGCTCTAATCACCTGCATGAATTTTGACCTCCCCATGGGAGCAGGGAGAAGGGTCTAATATTGGATAAAATAATTAAATTATAGCCTCAGTTTTTTCAGTTCCTCTTTTAATGATCTAGGTCAGCATAGTCACACACAGTCTTAATTACTAGCAATCTGTGTGCATAATCACACACAAACACATACACACACACACACACACACACCAGTCAAGGTTTGTTTTGCTTTCATTTAATTTGGGTCCACATGTATGATTTTATATATGAGGAACTCTTGATCTGGAAATTTCCTCCACTGATGTATATCTGACACTTCCCCATAACTTAACATCTTGAGAGTTCTTTGGAGCACTGAGGGATTAAGTGATTTGAAATGGTCACACTGTTAATATGTGTCAGAGGCAATCTTCTTCCCTCTAAGATTGGCTCTCTATATATCCATTATCCAACTTTGACTCTCATGTACCCAATACTTTACAATAAATAATCAATAAAACTCAACAAGCACATATGAATGAAATGTTTTCTATATGTCAGACACTGCGCCCAGGGCAGGTATACAAAGAAGGGCAAAAACATGGCCCTTGTGTTCAAGGAACTAGCATTCTGAAAAAGGAAATGATATACATATAAATAGGTACATTAAAATATATATAAACTAGAAGGCATAGAGCATATAAGTATAAATATCCATGGCAATAAGTAAATTATTATTATAATTAATACCAATTGAAACAGTTGTGTTTTGTTCGTTTTTTCAATGAATAAACCTTCCTATAGAACGGTTCAATATGATGATGATGATGATGATGATGATGATGACAAAATAATTTACATAACACTTTGAGGTTGGCAAAACACTTTAGAATTGTCATTTTATGCTCCAAATAATCCCCGCTTTACAGATTATCTAAGTTGCAATCTTTATACTTTGAATCTTATGGATTCAAATATATGCTTCTGTCATGTTATAATGGATTACCCTAAGCAATAGGGAATCCCTTGGATCTACTTATTACATGCAGTTGCCAGAAGGTATTAGAACCATAACTGTCATTGATCAGACTCTAAAAGGCTTAGAAATGCCTTCTTTGCATTTTCCTATTTAGAGTTACTAAATCTAGCAGTGATAATTAGTCTTCAATGCTGAATGTACTATAGAAAATAACATAAGGAAATTCAAAGGTGAACCAGAAGCCTCGGTTTGTGAAAGTCATATTACATTTGTCTCTATGTTTTGTGTTATTTTGTGAATGTATTTTAAATCAGAGTGGGAATAGAACCACAGAACAATGATACATGTTTTTCATGCAAGAGAGAAACTTGAGTGTGGAGTCAAAGCTAAACTCTTTATTTCGATTATAAATTTTCTAGCTACCTCAGCTGACTATAAAATCAACTGGAAGCTTTTCAGCATTTAATTAAGTAGGACAAAGGAAAGTACCAATAATAACAGAGCAAAACTGCGAGAGAAAAATTACAAATACAAAAGGAGAAATCATCACTAATTAACCCCAATCATAGCCTGTAGTAGAGACTCCAAAATGAGAGGGGAGCACATGCAAATTATATTAAGTCGACTTGTCTTGAATAGTCTCCCAGGGTTTATTTTAAACACAAATCCATGAAAACAGTAGCACATTCACAAGGGAAACAAACATTCTACTCAGCAAAGTCACTAAGCCTCACTAAGAAACAGAGGTTCTACAACTCTTTGGGGTTTTATCATTTGATTTTTAGCTTTTAAATTTCCCACCAAAGGGCAGATTCACAAGAAGTTGTTGTTGCTACTATTCACCAATATCTTAGGCACCTATTTGGTGCCAAGTATTGTGCTAGGTCCTGGGAATATGACAACAATGAATGAAGATCCCAGTCCCTGAGAAATTACTATTCTAGTGAGCTGAACAATAAAGTACACAGATAAGTCAGTATTGACTATTTAGAATGCAGATGTAATTTAAAAGGGGGAACCTTAGTTACTGGGAAGAGGGCAAAAAAAAAAACCTCCATAGAAAGTGACATTTGAGCTAAACTTTCCACAAATTTTGGGATCCTAAGAGGTAGAGGTAAAGAGGTCAAGTGCTCTAGGCTGGAGGACAGTGTGTACAGAGTCAAGGGGATAGGAGACAGAATGCCATGCATGAAGAGACAGCTAGGGGGCTTGGTTAAGTGGAGATTGCGCACAACTGAAAATCAGAAAGACATGAGCTCAAGTCCTGACTCAAACACGTGTTAGTCACTTAGCCCCTCTTCACCAGCCGAAAAATTGGAATAACAATAGCTATCTACCTCACAAATGAGTTAACATATGTAAAGTGCTTTGCAAATCTAAAAATACTTTATAAATGTTCCTGCTGATGATGATGAATAAAAAGGAGGCCAATTTGACTGGACTGAAGGGTTTTGAATGTCAAATAGAGGAGCTGACATTTTATCCTAAAGGTAATAGAGGACCTGTGGAGCTTCTTGAGTAGAATAGTATAGTTATTATAATGTTTACTGCTATTATTCATCTCAGTAAAGATTTGGTGAAGAACACTGCTCTCAGTGTCCATGGAAATTGAACACTTATAATGCAGTTCCTCCCCTCTAGGAGCTTATAATCTAATAGTTATGACACATATAGATAACTATGATTTAAAAAAACATTGAAAGCACATTGTTTGTTATTTAGATAGTCAGTAATTATCCATATACCTGATAATTGCAAATGTCAAAGAAAAAAAGAAAAAGAAAACTATATCAATTACTAAAGTAACTATTTTTTTGAATTTCTATATAAAGAATTTTGAACACAGAAGTCATATCCTAAACAAGGTTTAATTTCCCAGTATTTTGTGCTCTCTGTCTCCTGAAATTACTTCATAATTTGCTGGATATTTACTTATTTGTGTACTTACTGAATAAAATGTCAACTCCTTGAGGGCAAGAGCAGTCTCATTTTTGTGTCTGAACACACAGCCCCTTCCACATAGAAAACCTTTGTGTCAATCTTTAGTGAAATTACACAGACAACCATTGTGGAAATTCTGAAGCATTAGTATGAGCTATGTAAAAGCATTGGTGGGCTCTGTTTACAAAAGAAAAACATATCACCTTAAATATCTCTCACAACCCCCTTTCAGCTAAGAGTAAAGAAAAGAGTGTTTGGATCCTGAGCACTACATACACCCCAGACAAGGTTAAACCACAGTTTGTTATGAGCTCCCACCCCCAAATCTTTGTAAACAGCAAGATTTGAGACTATTTTAGGCACTGTGACACTTGGAACTACATCAGTTAAATTTCAACTTCTATAAGAAACTTATTTGATATGACAATCTTTCACTAACCTATGCCACATAACTTTCCTTAATAAATTAAGAGTGTGAGCAAGCTGGACTGAGAAATTCACTTGTCTCCAATAACATTGACTTTTGATGTTTTTTGAAGTGTGATAGATGGCAGGGCAAACAATTTGTTCCACCATGCAAATTTCCCTCCTCCTTCTGACTGACAAAGCCTGCCTCTTCTCACTTTCTCCATTGCTTTGCTCTATGTCCTAGTTCAAGAGAGAATTTTCAGAAGGTATGTTTATATTTTTTAAGTTAAGGCCTCTGCATTTATGTGGCAAACAAAACTGAAGGAGTCCAGGTAAATTTCTCCTTATCTTTCTTCCTAGTAGTATTCTTATTTCTAGCCTATTGACTTTCACATTTTAAATAGTATCTTTCCTGCTAGCAACCACTCCCTCACAGGTTTATTGCCTCTCTAGAATTTCATATCTCCACTGACTTTTCTGTCACACTATAGCTATGCTTTCTACATACCTTCTGATTTCAAACCATCTACAGAACTATATCAGAATCTTCCACCACCACCACCAAATAGTTTCTTCTTAAACTGACAAAAATTTTACCTGATGATT
Source organism: Bettongia penicillata ogilbyi (assembly GCA_023548195.1). Taxonomy (NCBI): domain Eukaryota; kingdom Metazoa; phylum Chordata; class Mammalia; order Diprotodontia; family Potoroidae; genus Bettongia; species Bettongia penicillata. The sequence goes on along the minus strand of JAJHZJ010000047.1, from coordinate 578,529 downwards.
GTTTCCAATCAGTGACCTCTTTGTATCATGTCTTCTACCCATCTGATCCAAAACTTTTTGGCTTCAATGCCTTACTCTAGGATATGCCACCTCATTTTAATGATGACTAGAAGTTCATTGAACCACTACTACCTTGATCATTTTCCTTCACTGTTCCCTTTGATCAGTCCCATCATTCATTTTTTAAAAATTCCTTTTTCTTTTGACTACTAATGACATGCTAACTCTTCCTTGCTCATCATCTCTCTTTCCTCCTCTGACACTCACTATTTCAGCATAGCTTTCTTTCCTTCCTTAAGTGTATCTTTGGTATATTTCTTTCCCTATGAACTAATATCTATAAATAGATCAGTAGCCCATTCATCCTACTCATTCTAACATCAATTCTGCTAATAATAGATTCACACACATATGCACACATGGGTGTATATGCTATCATTGTTCATATTATGTTCATTATCTGATTCTCATTCTTAAAAAAAACAGAATCCCACTCTTCCTAGAGCCTATTATATGAAACTCAGATGTTCAGTATGCTTACACACTATCCAAGTGGTCTTTTGACCTGGTAGATCATATTCTATACCAGATTTATATCTACTTACAGATATAAAATTCTATGTTTAAATATGAAATCTATTATAAAATCAAATAATTAAATTAAACCTATTATTAAAAAAGCTTCTAAGTTTATTATGTTAATTCTTAAGTATATCTAATTCTCTAATTCCCTTGAGGTATCCCTTTTACCCATTTTTTTCTTTCTTACTTACTTTCCTTGTCTATTACACCTTAATGTCATTTAGAGATCAGTCAAGTGAAAAAATATATATTTACACATGAAGCATTGAAACTACTAGGTATATACCCAACCATTCTTTTTTTTTCTTGAAATATTAATTAATTATTTTTTATTTTTTAGCATTCATTTTCACAAGATTTTGAGTTCCAAATTTTCTCCCCATCTCTGCCCTTCTCCCACCCCAAGACACCTACATTCTGATTATCCCTTCTCCCAATCCTACCACCCTTCTATCATATCCCTCTCTCCCCTTATCCCCATCTTCTCTCTTTTCTTGTGGGGTAAGATAGATTTCTATACCACATTAGCTGTATTTCTTATTTCCCAGTTGCATGCAAAAACAATTCTCAACATTCATTCCTAAATCTTTGAGTTCCAACTTCTCTCCCTTCATCCCTCCTATCCCCACAGAGGAGGTAAGCAATTCAATACAGGCCACACATGTGTAGTCAAGCAAAAATCTTCCATAATAGTCATGTTATAAGACTAACTATATTTCCCTTCATCCTGTTCTGTCCCCATTTATTCTATTCTCTCTTTTGACTTTGTCCTTCCCCAAAAGTGTTTACCCCTAATTACTTCTTCCTCTCATTTGCCCTCACTTCTATCATCCCTCCATACACATCACTTATACCCTTTTCCCCTCCTTTCCTGTAGTAAAAGATGGATTTTCATACCAAATTGAGTGTGTATGTTATTCCTTCCTTAAACCAAATGTGATGAGAGTAAACTTCAGTTTTTTCCTCTCACCTCCCACCATTTTTCCCAACACTGAAAAATCTTTTTCTTTCCTCTTTTATAAGAGTTAATTTGCATAATTCCATTTCTCCCTTTCTCTTCCCAATATATTCCTTTCTCATTCTTTAATTTTATTTTTTCGATATCATTCCTTCCTATTCAACTTACCCTGTGCCCTCTGTCTCAAGAGTTACAAATATAATTATTCCATGTAGGAATGAAAACGACTCAACTTTAATTATTCATTTATATTTCCTTCTCCTGTTTATGTTTCTCTTGATTCTTGTGTTTGAAAGTCAAATTTTGTGTTCAGCTCTGGTATTTTCATCAAGAATGCCTGTCAGCCCTCTATTTCATTGAATGACCATTTTTCCCCTGAAGTATTACATTGAGTTTGGCTGGGTAGGTGATTCTTGGTTTTAATCCTAGTTCTTTGATTTCTAGAATATCATATTCCAAACCTTTCAATTCCTTAATGTAGAAGGTGCTAGATCTTGTGTTATTCTGATTGTATTTCCCCAATACTTATATTGTTGCTTTCTGGCTGCTTGCAATATTTTCTCCTTGACCTGGGAAGTCTGGAATTTGGCAAAAATATTACTGGGAATTTTCCTTTTGGGATGTGTTTCAGGAGATGATTGGTGGATTCTTTCAATATTTACTTTGCCCTCTGGTTCTAGAATATCAGGACAGTTTTCCTTGATAATTTCATGAAAGATGATATCTCGGCTCTTTTTTGATCATGGATTTCAAGTAGTCTCATAATTTTTAAATTGTCTCTCATGGATCTTTTTTCCAAGTCAGTTGTTTTTCCAATGAGATATTTCACAATTTTTCCTTCTTTTGATTTGTTTTGTGATTTCTTGCTTTCTCATAAAATCATTAGCTTCTATCTGCTCCATTCTAATTTTTAAAGAATTACTTTCTTCAATGAGCTTTTCAACCTTCTTTTCCATTTGGCTAATTCTTTTCTTTAAAGTATTCTTCTCCTCATTGACTTTTTGGACCTCTTTTACCATTTGGGTTAGTCTTTTTTAAAGGTGTTAGTTTCTTCAGCATTTTTTTGAGTAGGTCCGGGGTGGTTATGGGATTCACAGAGCAAGGATGAAAAGACAGGCAGGACACAGCAGTCTGAACAAGATAACTTTATTCTAGACATACTGAGTCAATAAATCAGGGAGTTGGGGTGCTTAAATAGAGAAAAACAAACCATAGGGGTAGCAATTGAGGTATGAGAACAGAACAGACCATGATAAGTAGAAAGGGAGGCCTCAAGGCTTCTTACACTTATTGACCTTTGAAGCTGTCTTTGGTGTTTTGGGGTTTGTAAATCTGGGAACTGCAGTTGCTGCCCATAATTCCACACCCTGGAGCCTGTTTCAGTCCTTCCCCAGTTACCCTGAATGGTTAAACTGGGTTGTCGTCTGTGGGATGTGCTCCACTCGGAGACAGTTGTGATAGACTTTTCCTGTCGATCTTCCAGACTGCCTTAGGCTGGAAATCTCTTTCACTCTGTCATTTTGCAGCTTCTACTGCTCTAGAATTTGTTTAGTCATTTTTACAGGTATTTATGGGCTATGGGAAGAGAGCTATAGAAGGTCTATCTTTCTGCTCTGCTATCTTGGCTCTGCCCACCCACCCATTCTTAACTTTCTAGACTAATTTTATTTCCCTTTTTTTGATGAAGTTGTTAAATTGATATGTCAATGGAATGCTACATATATTATTTACTTAAATTTTAAAAAAAGTTTTTGATTGTTTTAAAGAACATTTTCAAGGGATAGAGATATTTAGTATGTATATATTATGTAGCTATATGTATATATATATAGATATTATTCTTCAGTGGATTCAGATTTCATTCTATATTCAGGCTCAAAGATTAGTTATTGTTTCATCTCAACTAAAAAGGATAATATTCATGGGTGTGCTTCAGAGATCAGTGTTTGGTCCTGTGGCTTTTAATTATAATCAACTGTTTAGATGATAATTCATTTTTCAAGAATAGCTAAAAGACTAGATGATAGCACTAGGCTCCCAAACCACCTTGACAGTCCAGAGCATTGGGTTAAATTGAAATCCAATAGGAATAAATTCCAAGTCTTAAAATCATGTTACAAAAATTTATTTGCAATTTCACAACTGTCTAAAGTGGTTTATAGAAAAGCATGCAGGGGGAGGAGCCAAGATGATGGAATAGAAAGACTCACGTATGCTAGCTCCAAACCCACAGCCCATATATTTTCTATAAAAAGAACTCCCCACAAATTCTGGATCAGTGCAAGCTGTGCAGAAACACAGTGGAAGAGATTTCCATTCCAGAGAGCCCTGGAAAGCCGTCCCCAGGGGTCTGTCACGCTCCAGACGCAGAGCCCACCCCCGTGCTGCCCTGGCCCTGAGGCCCCAGAGGAACAGACCCTAGCAGGCTTCAAGGACGGAATCTCTGGCGGCCACAAAGGTCTCTCCACCTAGAGACACTCCAGGTCAGTGAGAGAGACTTCTGGGCTGGCCAAGAGGGGAGCGGGGTGTCTCTATAACTCAGATCCCCTCGGGAGGCAGTGGCAGAGGCAGCAGCGGCCCGGGACTCCCAGAGCACACAGGGGCTCAGGGCCATTACCAAAGGTCTCTGCATAAACCCCGTGAGGGAACTGAGGCTGGGAGGTGGCCCTGCCCCCAGCTGGCACCAGAACTTAAGCACACATTGAATAGCAGCTGCCCTTGCAGTGGAAAGCCCTGAGGCTGGGGAGCAGCATTTGAATCTCAGACCCCAAGCACTAGCTGGGTAGATCTAGACGGGGGTGGAGAGGAATCTCAGAACTCAAGCAACTGGCTGAGAAAATGCCCAGAAAAGGGAAGCAAAATAAGACCATAGAGAGCTACTTTCTTGGGGAAGAGATGTTTCTTCCTCCTTTCATTTCTGATGAGGAAGTCCAATGCTTGCCATCTGGGAAAGATGTGGAGGTTGGGGCCTCTGTATCACAGATATCCCAGGTGGATGTCCGGTGGGCTCAGGCCATGGAAGAGCTCAAAAAGCATTTTGAAAATCAAGTTAGACAGGTGGAGGAGAAACTGGGAGGAGAAATCAGAGAGATGCAAGAAAAGCATGAAAAATGGGTCAATACCTTGGTAAAGGAGAACCAAAAAAATGCTGAAGAAAATAACACCTTGAAAAATAGGCTAACTCATTTGGCAAACGAGGTTCAAAAAGCCAATGAGGAGAAGAATGCTTTCAAAAGCAGAATTAGCCAAATGGAAAAAGAGGTTGAAAAGATCACTGAAGAAAATAGTTCTTTCAAGATTAGAATGGAACAGATGGAGTCTAATGACTTTCTGAGAAACCAAGAAATCACAAAACAAAACCATAAGAATGAAAAAATGGAAGAGAATGTGAAATATCTCATTGGAAAAACAACCGACCTGGAAAATAGATCCAGGAGAGACAATTCAAAAATTATGGGACTACCTGAAAGTTATGATCAAAAAAAAGAGCGTAGACATCATCTTTCATGATATTGTCAAGGAAAACTGCTCTGAGATTCTAGAACCAGAGGGCAAAATAAATATTGAAGGAATCCATTGATCATCACCTGAAAGAGATCCAAAGAGAGAAACTCCTAGGAACATTGTGGCCAAATTCCAGAATTTCCAGGTCAAAGAGAAAATCTTGCAAGCAGCTAGAAAGAAACAATTCCAGTATTGTGGACATACAATCAGGATAACACAAGATCTAGCAGCTTCTACATTAAGCAATCGAAGGGTGTGGAATAGGATATTCCAGAAGTTAAAGGAACTAGGACTCAAACCAAGAATCACCTATCCAGCAAAACTGAGTGTAATACTTCAGGGGAAAATATGGTCTTTCAATGAAATAGAGGACTTTAAAGCATTCTTGATGAAAAGACCAGAGCTGAAGAGAAAATTTGATTTTCAAACACAAGAATGAGAAGAAGCATGAAAAAGTAAACAGCAAAGAGAAGTTATAAGGGACTTACCAAAGGTGAACTGTTTACATTCCTACATGGAAAGACAATATTTGTAGCTCTTAAGCTTTTCAGTATCTGGGTAGTTGGTGGGAGCACACACACACATACACACACGCACGTACATATGTGCGTGCACACACATATAGAGACAGAGAACACAGGGTGAACTGAATAGGATGGGATCATAAAGAATTTAAGGTAAACAGTGAGAGAGAAATGTAGTGAGAGGAGAGAGGGTGAAATGGAATGGGGTAAATTATCTCATTCAGGAGGCAAGCAGGAGACTTTTTAGTGGAGGGAAAAAGAGGAGAGCTGAGAAAAAAACATGAAGTTTACCCTCATCACATTCGACTAGAGGAAGGAATAACAATACAGGAAAGTGGGGGAGAAGGAGATGAGCGGGGGGTGGGGGAGGATGAAAGGGAGAGCAATGGGAGGAGGGAGCAATCTGAAGTCAACACTCTTGGGGAGGAACAGAATCAAAAGAGAACAGAAGCAGTGGGGGCCAGGATAGGATGGAGGAAAATATAGTTAGTCTTACGCAACACGACTGCTATGGAAGTCATTTGCAAAACTACACAGATATGGCCTATATTGAATTGCCTGCCTTCCCAAAGGGAATGGGTGGGGAGGGAGGGATGGGGAGAATTTGGAACTCAAAGTTTTAGGAACAACTATTGAGTGTTGTTGTTGCTACTAGGAAATAAGAAATACAGTTAATGGGGAATAGAAAGTCATCTGGCCCTACAGGACAAAAGAGAAGATAGGGACAAGAGAAGGGAGGGATGATAGAAGAGAGGGCAGATTGGTGATAGGGGAAATTAGAATGCTCGGTGTATTGGGGTGGGAGGAGGGGAGAAATGGGGAGAAAATTTGGAACCCAAAATTTTGTGAAAATGAACGTAAAAAGTCAAATAAATAGATTTAATTAAAAAAATAAATAAGTAAATAAATAAATGAGAAAAGAAGAACATGCAGAAAACATTGTATTTTTGTGGATTCCAGACTCAATACGAGTCAATAATACAATATGGTAGCCAAAAAGACTACAGTGATCTTTGTCTCCATTAAAAAATGACATAGCTTTCAAGAGAAATGAGAAGATAATGTCATTGCTCACTAGCCAGGTCAGACAATGTCTAGGAGTCTTATGTGTAGTTCTGTTCATCACAGTTTAGAAAGGAGATGGAGAAGATAATGTTAAGAAGAGGGCCACTAAAATGCTAAAGGATGCAGAGTTTATAGGATATAAAATAAAGCTCAAGGAAATATGACTGAGTCTTAAGATAGTCCTTCAGGAGAAAGCCATGCTATATGTCTTTAAATATTTGAAATGATACTGTATGGAAGAGTGATTAGACGTGTGGGTGGGGAGAGAACACAGAAAGTGGACAAAGGAAACAGTATAATCCAGAATGATGAATGGCACACAAAGCTGTGGAGACCGTGAGACACACAGAATATTTAAGAAAGGGTGAATAGACAAGTTTACTGGGAGTTGAGTTTTATATTTTATAAGATCCTGAATGGAAAACTAAGATATTTAGACTTTATGCTATAGGTAATTGAAAGATTTTGAGTAGACGGCTGACACAGTGAAAGCGGTGACAGAGGCGGGAATAGTGTAGACTTATAACCCTCATTTTTAAGATATTTGAAGATACCTCATGTTCTCGGTAATTAGTATTCTGATACACTTAATATCAGAGATTCTGTTTTCTAAGTTATTTGAAGTAAATAAAGATGTGATGCTACCAGGCAGTATTCTATATATTGTCCTCTAATAATTACTACTTATTCTTAAATTTTCTAAACTTATTCTAAAATATTCTAAACTTATTTTAAAACCTTTATTTTATTACTGAATTTCTGGAGAATGTCATAAGATAATCTTAACTTTTTAATTAATTAAATTAATTAAAAGAACAGCAACATGTCTCCACCACATCTTAGAAAATCTTGTTTTGTTTGACCCTTGTGTGTTTGCCCAGACATTCATTTTTTTTCTTCCATCAGACACTATTCTCAACTTTTAATAAGTCTTTTCATCTATAAGGGGCCAAATTCCACATTATACAGTAATCTGACAATCCATTATAGTAATTTGGTCTCATACTATGACATGATTTTTAGAAGTCAGATCAGATGGCATTAGCAAGCTTCAATATGTTTCTAAAATACAATAAAGTATCAGAAAAAATGCATATGAGAAAACCTCAAACTTCATTGCCTCTGTACTCTCCAATCATGATGCTGCTGTCAAATCCCAATGAAGAATTTATCCCCACATTATGTTATTTTGGGCTATGTTATTTTGGGTTATTTTGCTCCCTTCACACACCCTCACCACCTAACTCTCCATTTTTTATTTATGACTCCTTGACCATTTCTTTATTAAATTCTTTCAAAACTATTAGTATCCCTGAACTTTGACCTTCATCGTCCACCTACCATTTCTATATACTCTGGTACTATTTGCTCAGTGTTATGTGTTTGGTCAAATCTAACAATCTGATATGTTCCAGACCTCTTGAAAATGACCCTTCAGAAGCTAGTCTTCCAATTGACAAAGGAAAATCAGATCTTTCCAGTTTAACTCTGTAGGTGAATACTGGTATCGCCTCTCCCCCACTCCAACTCTCTCCCTTAGTCCATGTCCATTAACTTCCTGGACAAGGTAGCCCTTAGAAACAATTATTAGCTTTTCAATTCAGTTAGGCATAGACATATGTTGAACTTTATCCTATTAATTTCTCCAGAGAAAACCTGAAGATAAGATTCCCTATCAAATAGATGACCATCTGGATATCCATTAGAGTATATAAACATTCAGTAACTATGAGAATTTTATCTCCAGGATCCAAAGAGGTTTGAGAACTTGAAGCAGAAAGGGACAGATGACTGATAGACAGATCCTGCAACCATGGAAGTTATCATAGATCCATATTCATAGACAGTGTGAAGTCTTTCTGAACTACTAATCAAGTTACAATATGGAAACACTTCCAAAAATTCCCCATTGACACCATAGGAGATGAATTCTCTGAGGTTGAGGTCACCCTGTTTATCACGATCCAGATTAAGGATGGACTAAAGTCTCAACCAAGAACTCTACCAACAAAATTGCTTCTCCACACATCCACCACTTAATCCATTCACATACTATCAAGCAACTACAGATTTACTACCATGACTCACTATTTCTTTGAAAAATAACCAATATAGGTCTGCAACAAAGATCACACTGGCACTTGAGACCAACCATTCCATACTACATCGTTCCAACCACAGTTATATTTCTAATAATCAAATCCTTCCACATCTCCTCCACACCCAAATTAATAGCACTTTTAATGTTAAACAAGAAATTTGAGCATCTCTTTCAGGAAATAGTTGCCAAAAGCCTTAATATTATTTTTCTCTTGATAAGTTGTAGGGTATTGTTCCTATCTGTCTTCCTAACTTCCTAAGCCTATAGTAATAATAATAATAATAACAAATGTGTATAGAGCACCTCAGTGCTTGCAAAGTGCTTTACATGTACTATTTTATTTAATCTTCATAACATCACGGCAGGGAAAAGATAATATTGTTTTACTTATTTTACAGATGAGGAAACTGAGGTAGAGGTTAACTGATTTCCTAAAGGTCACACAACTAGTAAGTATTTGAGATTAGATCAGTAGTCAGATCTTCATGACTCTAAGCCCAGTGACCTAGATGTCTATGGAAGTAGGGCATCATTCATTTGTTGTTCATTCAGTGGTCATTTGCGTTTTGTTTTCCACGCATGTACATGTGTGTGCACATATATGTATGTGTGTGTCTGTGTCGCTTTTCTGTCCAAATCTGTGATTTCTGTGATGGAGTACCCTTTACTAATGCAGCCTGGCAACTCTTTTGCAACTTACCATGAAGTTGCCAAAAAAACTAGGAAGGCATGGGACTTTTCCACTGTCTTTTTGATTCAGGAATTTGCTGTCTTTCAACTCCGCCACACTGCTTTTTCATTCATTAAGCACCTACAATGAGCCAGGAGTATATGGAGATATAAATCTACTTATGATATGTTGTCTTTCCTCATGGACCTCACTAGCAATTTAGTACAGATATATGATAAATATAAATGTACAATAATATATAATTCATGTATCTTAATATAAATAAGAAATATAAGAGATATGAAAATGATATTCAAGATTAGAAGGAAAAAAATAGCTTCTTGACTAGGGTGTATGAGTAAAGAATTCTTGGGGGAAGATATCTAGCATAGGCCTTGAAGGACAGATAAGATATCAAAAGGGGGAGCTAGGAGGATGATAAACAATCAGTAATATTCATTTGTTTTACTTGACAACATTTTGATATAAGAGAAAGCTTCTATGGGATAGAATGAACTGATAGGATATTAAAAACATTTAAAAAGATCATCAATTAAATATTTGAAAAGTACACAGAAGAAAACAGGGGTGGTAGGAAGACTTCAAAAAGAGAGACAAATAAAAACAGCAAATTTGTTACTGTTAAACTTAATCTATACTTGGAAAAAAAACTTACGTTCTTAGTAAAAACTAAAAATTAAAAAGGCAAATATGACAACAAACACATTTATTATTCACCTATCATATATTGCAACCTATATAAGCTGCCAAAGATTCAATGAAAAATGACAGAGCCCCACGTTCAAAGTTATTTATTGTTAGTGGAGACAACATGTAAGCATGTACATATATAAGAACAATAAGTACAGGATAATTTTGTGAAAGGAACTGGCATAGAGTACACGAAGAAAAAGCTCAGAGAAGAATTTGCTCTTAAACTGAACTTTGGAAGAACCAGGATAGTTGGAAAAGTAAACGAGGGGGGAGAGAGAGAGAGAGAGAGAGAGAGAGAGAGAGAGAGAGAGAGAGAGAGAGAGAGAGAGAGAGAGAGAGAGAGAGAGAGAGAGGGAGAGAGGAGGGAGGGAGAGAGAAGGGAGGGAGGGAGGGAGAGGGAGAGAGAGAGAAATAACATTTCAGGAATGGGAAATAACTGTTGCAGAGGATAAATAGAATAATTTTTGACAGGAACAAAGTGAAATGACAACAATCTTGACTCCCCTACCCCCATGCTTTAATTGAGATAGATCAGGATACTAAATCCTTGGAGATAAGTGTCTCTCAAATGACAAGACTTTGCTTTCAGCCCACCTCCACCTTACTCATCATCACAAGCAAGAGCTGGTGGTCAATGGTCACCAACTAGTAAATAAACATTGAAGCCCTAAGAGTGGAAATACACCACTCTTAACCAGACTACTTAACTTGACTAGACCACTGGTCCTTCTCCTAGCTTAGCTCCATACTGGTCATCTGTGGAGTCAGCTGTGGTGCGAAGTGACCAGATATCCCACCAACTGTCCATCAATTGTTACCCTCAGAAAGACAAACCGCCTTTACTGAAGCATCAAGGCACATTAAGGGAAAGAGAGAAGGCAGTGTGTATTAGGCAGGTCAAATCAACAGAACCATCTTGATCACCATCTTTCTTGGGTCCCTGATGAATACAGCCCAAGGCCCTGAACCCCAAAGTCTTTGAAATAGCTATATTTACAGCCCTGAAACTGATATAATTTTATCAATTAAATTAAATTAGAGTCATCACCTTCTGTGTTGCTGTTGTTAACTAGCATGATACCTTTTCAACTGACGTACAGCTAAAATCTTCCAGGAATTCGCCCAGTAAAATGTGATCTGCTTGAGTTTAAGAGGTGTCTTACTTATCTATTTATATCTGTAAAGTATTGCACAACACATGACACATAATAAGCACTCAATTAATTAATTAATCAGAAACAAGCAGGTCAGTTTGGCTGGTACAAATAACACAGGAAGAGGGGAAAGTTAGACAAACTGTGGCAAGTATTTATTAAGTGGTTGCTTTTCTATATACTATATTAAGGTCTAGGGATACAAAGAATGACACCATTTCCCACCTGACTAATCTCCCCAATTTCATGATTTCCAGAAACTCATTCTGCAAGATGAAATCACCTTTGTAATTCATTTCTCAAAAGTGATCAAATCATTTCTCACCTCAGTTTTAGGATTTCATCACACCTCTGAGCTAGGTATACAAACACAGTCTCCCCGTTTTAGCTTCTTTTTTTTATGTTATCTTTTCATATTAGGTTATGGCCAGGACTGCCTTATAATGTTCTTTGTATCTTTAGCTCTTAGCACAAGGCATGGCACACATATGTTTAATAAATGTTCACTGACTCTAGTTCTGAGAAAGGAAACATGGTACCTGTTGCATAAGGAAAAGTAACCTGGCAGTGGTTTGAGGGGTAGATTGGAAAAACAGAAAGATAGGAAGCTGGGCAAAAATGGAAAACTACAACAAAACAGGGTAAAAATTGGAAAAATAAAATAAAAATGAAATATAAAATGCAGTTGAGGAATTAAATCATCTGTCCTTCCCTCCTTCCCAGAAATAGGGAACTATGCATGAAGAACATACCAGCAACTATTGGACTCTGTTGATGTTTTGATTATTTTTACTGAACTGATTTTCTTTTCTATGTTTTCTTCTAAGAGATGATCATGGGTTAAGGTGGGGAAGTGATCTACTGAGAAATAGAGAGGATACAAAAATAAAAAGTACCAGTGAAATTTAAATAGACTAAGACCATGGCCCTATTCTCTTTGAAGAGTTAGGGGGTCTATGAGTATGGAATATAGAACAAAGTATCAAAATGGATGTGTTTAGTATTTTACTGATATGGCTTTGTTTCTTTTTTCTACAGCAGATTATTTTTTTTTATTTTTCATTTTTCACACAGTTCATATAACATAACACAATTCCAACTTTTGGTTAGGTGATATTTCTTTTAAAGCATTTACAATATAGACCACAAATTTATTTTAAACATTAACCAACTGAGACACATAACACAAGTTATGCTAACTTCATAAGCCTAATTGTCTCCACACTATTACTAAGAATAAGAGGATCCTAACTTGTTGTTGGTCTAAAGTCCTAAGCCTAGTAGCTTAATTTTAGACTTGACCTCAGATGTTCCCCTACCAACAATCTATAATTTAATAGATCTGGTATTAAGCTTACAAATCTTTGATTATAGGAAATTGGCACTAAGAGCAGGGGTATTGCAGGGAAACAATATCTCCCCAGTTGCATGTCAGTTCCAGGCAGGAGTAGATTGTCAACTTGCATTCAGCGAGGCTTAAAGTCTGCCAGGTGTCAGTGGGGAAATTGACTCAGGAGAATCCTACCTCAGCCCAGGCCGAATAGTACCTCTTCCACGCTTCAATGAGATAACCTTTTGCAGTTCATACCAGCATCTCACAGGCTTACTGGCATCATAGACTAGAGACTCAGAACACCTTTGTTGCTATCCATACTTGGAGTTAGACTCAGAAGAACAGTCTCTTAATAGTCCCATAGCATCTTAAAATAGCAAATTCCAATAACCAGGTTTCAGATATGACTATAATTTCACATTGGCTAAGGAACATCTTTTGAGGCAAGTCTTAAGTGATTTACATGCCTTTCTATACCTATTCTACTTGCTCCTTAAACAACAATCATAAAATTCAATTTACCATTAAAACCACAACTTTTCCATCAAAACCAAATTTTACCTGAAGTTACCTGCTTCTAGGACACTTAGACTAAAATCCATTTCCCCAAACTAAAAATGTCTCTGTAGTCTCAGTAATTAATTCAGTCAATTGTTTTAATACTAATTGCTTTTATATAACTTTGTAACATGTCCAACTTTTCTCCCCATCTCTCCCCTTCCCCCACCTCCTAATACCTTGCATTCTGATTATCCCTTCCCTCAATGAGCCCTCACTTCTATCACACTCCACCTTTTCCTCATCCCCATCGTCTCTCTTTCCTTGTAGGGCAAGATAAATTTCTATACTCCATTACCTTTGTTTCTTATTTTCTGGTTATATGCAAAAGTAATTCTCAATATTTGTTTCTAATACTTTGAATTCCATTTTCTTTTCCTCCCTCGCTCCCTACCCATCCCCACTGAGAAGGCAAGTAATTCAATACAGGCTATATATGTGCCGTTTTGCAAAAGACTTCCATAATAATCATGTTGTGTAATACTAAGTATGTTGCCCTCTATCCTACTCTATCCCTCCTTTTTTTTTAGTTCCCTCACTTTACCTTGTCCCTTTCCAAAAGTGTTTATTTCAAGTTACTCCCTTCTCCAATTTGCCCTCCCTTCTATCATTCCCCTCACCCCCTTTATCTCCTCCCCCAATTTCCTGTAGTAAAAGAGATTTTCATACCAAATTAGTGAGCATGTTATTTGTTCCTTAAGCCATATATGGAGAGAGTGGCTTCACTTTTCCCCCTCCCCTTCTCCCTTTTATCCATTGAACAAGATTTTTCTTTATCTCTTTTATGAGTTATAGCCTATCCCATTCCATTTCTATCTTTCTCCTCCCAGTATTTTCCTTCCTCACCCCCTAATTTTTATTTTGTATCTTTTTTTGTGGATATCATATCTTCTGATTCAACACAGCCTGTACTCCTGTCTGTATGTGTATGTATATGTACAATCCCTCCACCTACCCAAATACTGAGAAAAGTCTCAATATTATAAATATTTTCTTTCTAGTAGGAATGTAAACAGTCCAACATTAGAAAGCCTTTTATGATTTCATCCTGTTTACCTTTTCAAGCTTCTCTTGCTTCTGCTGTTTGAAAGTCAAATTTTCTATACAGTTCTGATCTTTACGACATGAATGCTTGAAACTACTCTATATCATTGAATGACTATTTATTCCCTTGGAGTGTCATACTCAGTTTTCCTGAGTGGGTGATTCTTGGTTTTAATCCCAGTTCCTTTGACTTCTGAAATATCCTATACCAAGCCTTTTGATCCCTTAATGTTGAAGCTGGTAGATCCTATGTTATCCTGATTGTATTTCCACAATACTCGAATGGTTTCTTCCTAGCTGCTTGCAGTATTTTCTCCTTGACCTTGGAACTCTAAAATTTGCCCACAATATCCCTAGGAGTTTCTCTTTTCAGGTCTCTTTCAGGAGGTGATTGGTAGATTCTTTCAATTTTTATTTTGCCCTCTCGTTCTACAATGTCAAGACAGTTTTCCTTGATAATTTCATGGAAGATAATGTCTAGGCTCTTTTTTTGATCATGGATTTCAGGTAGTCCTGTAGTCTTTCCTGGATCTATTTTCCAGGTCAGTTGTTTGTTTGTTTGTTTGTTTGTTTTAAATGAGATGTTTCACATTATCTTCTATTTTTTCAAACTTTTGGTTTCATTTTTTAACTGCATGCTTTATCTCATAATCATTCATTTCCCTGAACTCAATTCTCTCTTTCAGAGAACTATTTTGTTCAGTGAGCTTTGAACCTTCTCCTCCATTTGGCTAATTCTGCTTTTTAATGCCTCCTTCTCCTCATTGGCTTTTTGGACCTCTTTCTCCAATTGAGTTAGCCTCTTTTTAAAGGCATTATTTTTCTCAACATTTTTTGGTTCTCTTTTAGCAAGCTGCTAACTGGCTTTGCAAGCTCTTCTATTGCTTGATTACAATTTAAGTTCACTTTGGAGGATCTGGAGGCAGAGGTCTTAACTTCCTGTGACAGTAAGCCTTGTTCTTCCTCATATGAAAGGATGGGAGGAGACACCACTTCATCAAGAAAGTAACCTTCTATGGTCTTATTTTTTCCCTTTTCTGGGCATTTTCCCAGCTAGTTACTTGAGTTCTGAATTCTTTGTCAAGAGATTAGACTCAGTTGCTAGGTTCCCCTGGGCTTTGGGTGGGGACAGGGCCATCACTCAGGGCTGGGGTTTAGATCAGCTGCTTTCTACCCCCAGATGTTTTAAGCTGAGATGCCTGAACAATGGATCCAGGATGCTTTCTGGCCTCTATAACTGCCTACAGTGTGCTGCCTTGGCCTCTGCCATCCCCTGGGGCTATTGCTGAAGAAACCTGTTCCTTCTTGCCCAGCTGGGAAAGACCTCCCTCACTGACCTTTGGAACTTTGTTTGTCACTTGTTGGTTGAAGTATCTGGGACCTTCCCTGCTGGGAACACTGCCAGGAGGTCTGTTCAGGTTCTGTTCCTCCCAGTGCTGCATGGCCAGGACAGTACTTCGCTTATTTCACTGTCCCATGAAATAAATATTTCCTGTCAGTCTTCCAGGTTACCTTTGGCTGGAAACCTCCTTCACTCTGTTGTTCTGTGGCTTCTGCTGCTCTAGACTTTGTTGAGAGTTATTTTTACAGGTATTTTGTGGGTTGTTGGGGAAACACTAGAGTATATGTATCTTTCTACTCCACCATCTTGTCTCTTCCCTGATATGATTTTGTTTCCTTTATTTTTAATGATTTGTCACTAAATATGAATCTTCAGGTAGAAGATAAATAAGGCCATATTTATAAATCAAAGTAATGTAAAAAGATACCAATGAAATATAATTACTTTAATAATTACAGGAATTTGAATCAGAAATCAAAGTAACATAGGCATATCAGGAAATGTTTAAAAATTTCTTACGAAAATAAGGTAACCTGAAAATTAAATGTATTTCAAAGTGAGAGTTTTAAATCCTAAATAACAACAACAAAACAAATTTGCTAGCATGGGGGGAAATAAAAACAAATCAATTGTTCAAATGCATCATAAATTTTCAGGTACAATTTAAAATAATAGATGAAAGGAAAATTGAGTATTTAAAGCTAAGCTTTGTGAAAACAAAGTTGGCATGTTATTTTATTTATCTTAGTTCTATCAGCTAGACTCTAGCATCAGCAGAAAGTTTTGGAAAGGGGAAGCAAGGCAGCAGAAGGCTTTATAGTTCATGACTAAGGGTTGGAAGATAAGAACCTCCATGGGCTTCAGAAAATTCAGACATGGTCTGAATGATGTTTGAGGAAATGAATTCTGACTGCAAGTCTATCAGCTCAATTGGAGGTGGGAGAGTCAGAGAATAATTAAATTCAATTCAGATGTGAGAAGTAGCTAGTGGGATGTGACAGAGGGTAGTGGAAGTAGAGACAATGTTAGGGTCAAATTTAATATCTTTATTAATGATGTAAAAGAGGGATTAAACCTGTTAATGAAAATTTACAGATGGTACTCAATGTAGACATGCTGCTACATTTAATGAGAAGGGAGAAAGAATGTAAATAGACCCAAGGGCTAAGCATATGGTAGAAAAGAAAAGGCAATTCAGGAGTACAAATTACTTGTAGCTCATTCTAGGTTCTTAAAACCTTTCCCAGTTAATCAGTTAGATAGTACCTTAAGTCTTAAGTCTCAATTTCAGTTATTTGAATCTTTTCTCCGTGGTTAAGCATTATGTGTCCCATGGTATATAATAAAATTGTGAAATAGGACAATGTAGAAAGTAGAAAATGAATAGAAGAAAAAAATACATATTACACAGCCAATATTCCCAAAAACTGTGCACCAAGCAAGGCAGATGTTATGTTAACTCCAAATCCAACATGAAGAGCAAGGAATACTGAGATAATATGTTCTTAAGCTGGCCACACAAAGTGTCATGTTACATTTGGGTTGCTATATTTTCTCATTGGTAGACTAGTGAGTCTCATGATGAAATATTATCATTTCCAAGACTGTAAGAGGTGGTCACCTAAGAGTGCTCAATGGCTTGCTACATTGTTATAGCAGGAAGGATCTTGGTATCCGAAAATAGAGATGTGGTGTAATATAGTAATGGGAGGAAGAATCACTTCTTCAGTATCCATTTTTTTCCATCACATCATTTTAGTTAACTTATTTTACCTTCAATTTTGATGTCTCAGTTGTGCATCAGAAATGTGCTTACTCTAAATAATTAGAAAAATGGGGTAGTTATTAAACTACTGCTATGGTTACATATACTTTATTCATATATAAATAGGATATGTAAAAGGGGGCAGAAAATAGCATTTTACATTAAGAAGGTACCCTCATGAGAAAACGAATGAATCAAAGTGAAGAAACATAGTGAAATATATTTGGGTGAAGGTCAAAAGAGGAAGACACAGAAATGAATATATCATGGTCCTACCTACAGATCACTTGCATACAAGGAAAACAAAATAAAATGAAAAATCTGGAAAACAGATCACAAGTCATGCATGGAAGCATGACATATTAGTGATAGGGGACTTCAATTACCTAGATGTCTGTCGAAGATTTCTTTCAGATACAAACACAACAGCTCAATATGTTCTAACTTTACTTAATGATGGTTGGTTGTTGGCCTTCATCTTCAAAGAGGACCAAAATTACATCATCATGATAAAGCAAAATTTCAGTGTCTCTGACTGGGGATGATCAGACCAATATGAGCTCTGAATGCTCTACCACAGGTTGGGCCCAGATAGGCCATATGAATATTTAGGATGGATATTCCAAATTTGCACATCCTGTGTTTACTTTGTGCTGTCTCAATTCTGCTTTGCTCAAAGAGCACAGCACCCTTTCTCATGTGGGCATGCCATGCCAAGTGGTCCTGTGACAGTGTCTCCCACCTTGCATAGCAAAATCCAAAGTTCTTGAGAGAGACTTTGAGAGTGTCTTTGTATTGCTTCTTTTGCCTCCATGTAATAGCCTGCCCCATGTGAGTTCTCCATAAAATAGTCATTCTGGCAAATGTACATTTTGCATTCGAGTAATGTGACCAGCCCATCTGAGTTGCACCCTACATAGCACAGTTTGAATACTTGGCAGTTCAGGTTGAGCAAGGACTTCAGTGTCTGGCACCTTATCCTGCCAGGTGATCCTCAGAATCTTGGTAAAACAATTCAAATGGAATCAATTCAGTTTCCTGGCATGGCATTGGTGGACTGTCCATGTTTCACAAGCATTTAACAATGAAGTCAGCACAACATCTCTGTAGACCTTTAGCTTAGTAGTCAATCAAATACCTCTTCTCTTCCAAACTTTTCTTCTGAGCTTCCCAAACACTGAGCTAGCTCTGGCAATGTGTGCATCAACCTCATTGTCTATATGTAAATCCCTGGAACATACACTACCAAGGGAAATGAGCTTATACTTAATGATAATGTCATTCTGTAAAAGGTGAAGGAACCAAAGCAGCAAATTCTATTCCAGCTCTGATTTTCATGCAGGGAAGAAGTACTTGCTGGTGAGGAAATTATGGGAAAGGACTCCCTTCATTATATAATCTGTGATAGAGAGGAAATCTATCCATAGTTTAATCTATACCCTCCATTATTGAAAAGTATATTTCAAATAGTTCATACACATATATTTACATAAACACATCATACTCACATACATATACACTGTGTATGTTTTTCACTTGATTATAGGTGAATTAATACATACACAATGAAATAATACTTGCTTGGTATATTTTTTGTACATCCACATTGGCATCTTTAGACAAATCCAGTTTTTAATTTTAATTATAAGTGCTTCTTATTATGCCTTCAGAATTTCATTGTTTCTTTTTTCAACTCAATAGTGTTTATTTTTTTCCAATTACAGGCAAAAGTAGTTTTCAACATTCTCTTTTATAATATTTTAAGTTCCAAATTTTCTCCCTTCTTCCTACACCTCCCCCATTCCCAAGATGGCAAACAATTTGATGTTGGCTATATGTATACAATCATATTAAACATATTTCTACATTAGTTATGTTGTTGAAAAAGAATCAAAACAAAAGAGAAAAAAACTATGAGAAAGAAAAAAGGAAATAGTATGCTTCAATCTGTATTCAGACTCGATGTTTCTTCCTCTAGATGTACATAGTATTTTCCATCATGAGTTCTTTGGATGCCTTAGATTATTATATTACTGAGAAGATCTATGACTACCAAAGATCATAATCACAAAATGTTATGTTACTGTGTCCCATGTTCTCCTGGTTCGCTCAGTTCCCTCAGCATCAGTGTATGCAAGTTTTTACAGCTTTTTCTGAAATATACCTGTTTTCATTTCTTGTACCACAGTATAATTCTATCAAATTCATAATCCACAACTTGTTCAAATATTTCCCAACTGACAGATATCCCCTCAATTTCCAAATCTTTGTAATCACAGAGCTACTATAAATATTTTTTGTACATGTGGGTCCTTTTCCACTTTTTATGATGTCTTTGGGAGACAGAACTAGTTATGGTCATATGAATCAAAGGGTATGCACAGTTTAGTTGATGTTGGGGCATACTTCCAACTTGTTCTCCAGAATAGCTGAATAAGATCAAAATTCTACTAACAATTTTACCACATCTTCTGCAACATTTATATTTTCCTGTTTTGTCTTGTTAATCAATCTGATAGGTAAAATGTGTTGCCTCAGAGATGTTTTGATTTGCATTCCTCTAATCAATAATGATTTAGAGCACTTTTCATATGAGTATATATAGATTTAATTTCTTCATCTGAAAAGTACTGTTCATATCCTTTGACCATTTATCAATTGGAGAATTACTTGTATTCTTATAAATTTGACTCAATTCTTTCTATATATATATTTTAGAAGTGCAACCTTTATCAGAGACACTTCCTGTAAAAATTGGTTCCCAGCTTTCTACTTTCCTTCTAATCTTGGTTGCATTGGCTTTGTTTCTGCAAAACCTAATTAGTTTAATGTATTTAAAATTATCCATTTCATATTTCATATTTTTTTCTCTTCTTTAGTCATAAATTCTTCCTTTTTACATAGATAAGAGAAGTAAACTATCCATAACTCTCCTAATTTTCTTATGGTATCACTTTTTATGTCTATATCATGTATCTGTTTTGATGTTATGTTGGTATACTATGTAAGCTATTGATCTATGCCTAGTTTCTCCATACTATTATCTATTTTTTGTCAAAGAGTGAGTTATTATCCCAGACAGTAGAATGTTTGGGTTTATCAAAGAATAGATTTACATAGGCATTGACCATTATGTCTTGTGTACCTAACCTATTCCATTGATCTAACATGCTATTTCTTATCCAGTACCAAGTAGTTTTGATGATTGTTGCTTTATGATTTAATATCTGGTATGGCTAGATCACCTTCCCTAGCATTTCTTTTCATGAATTTCCCTGATACTCTGTGTGTTTTTTTTTTCTTCCAGATGAATTTTATTTTTTCTAGCTATGTAAAAAAATAGTTTGGTTGTTTGATTGGTATGGCAAGGAATAAGTCATTTAATTTAGGTAGAATTGTCATTTTTTTTATATTAGCTTAGTCTACCCATGAGAAATTGATATTTTTCGAGTTATTTAGATCTGACTTTGTGTTAAAAATGTTTTATATTTGTGTTCACTTAGTTCCTGGATTTCTCTTGGCAAGGAGACTTCCAAATATTTTGTATTGTCTAAAGTTGTTTTAAATGAAATTTCTCTATCTCTTGCTGCTGAGTTTTGTTGCTAATATATAGAAATACTGATGACTTATGTGAGTTTATTTTATATCCTGCAATTTTGCTGAAGCTTTTAATTATTTCAAGTGATTTTTCAGCTAATTCTCTAGGACTCTCTAAATAGAACGTAATTGTTTGCAAAGAGTGATAGCTTTGCTTCTTCATTATCTATTTTAATTCTTTCAATTTCTTTTTCTTCTTTTACTGTTAAAACTAACATTTCCAGTAAAATACTGAACAGTGGTGGTAATGGACATCCTTGTTTCACCCCTGATCTTACTAAAAATGTTTCTAGATTATTCCCACTGCATATATTGATTACTGATGGTTTTAGGAAAGTGCTCCTTATTTTAAGGAAGACTCCATTTATCCCTATGCTTTCCAATATTTTCAGTAGGAATGGATGTTGTATTTTCTCAAAAGCTATTTCTGCATCTATTAAGCTATCCATATGATTTGTTTTTATTTTGTTATTGATATTTGAATTATGGTGGTTTTCCTAACATTGAATGAGCCCTTCATTGCCACCTGGTCATAGTGTATTATCCCTGTAATAAGTTCCTATAGTCTATTTAATAGTATTTTGTTCAAAATTTTGCATCAATATTCATTAGAAAAATTTGTCTATAATTTTCTCTCTCTTTTCGCTCATCCCAGTTTAGATATCAGCTCTATATTTGTATTATTATAAAATATTTGGTGTACCTCTTTTTTTGCCTATTTTTCCAAATAGTTAATATAGTATTTGAATTAATTGCTCTTTAAATGTTTGATAAAATTCACTTTTGAATCCATCTGGCTGTGAAGACTTTTTCATAGGGAGTTCATTGTTGGCTTGAAATGAGGTTAAAGTATTTCATTTACTCTTCTGAAAATCTGGGCAACTTATATTTTTGGTGAACGTTTATCCAATTTACCTTGACTGTCAGATTAAATGGCATGAAACTGGGCAAAATACCTCCTAATCATTGTTTTTCTTTGCTTTTCATTTGTAGTGATTTCATCTTTTTTTTTTCATTTTTGATACTAGTAATCTGTTTTCCTTCTTTATTTTTACAAAGCAAATTGACCAAAGTTTAATCTATTTTATTGTTTTATTCATAAAACCAGTAACTAGTTTTATTTATTAATTCAATGGTTTTTTTTAATTTTAATTTTATTAATCTCTCCTTTAATTTTCAGAATTTATAATTTGGTATTTAGTTGGGGATTTTAAATTTGTTCTTTTTCTAGATTTTTTATTTGCATGCCTAATTCATTCATCTCTTCTTTCTCTAGTAAATTCATGTAAGCATTTAAAAACATAAAATTTCCTCTAAGAACTGCTTTGGGGGGGCGGAGCCAAGATGGCGGAGTAGAAGGACGCACGTTTACGAGCTCCGAAACCAAAAGCCCATAGAATTAATGTAAAAAGAGTCCCCCATAACTTCTGGGTCAATACAAGGTGTGCAGAAGCAGAGTGGAAGAGATTTCCGTTCCAGGGAGCCCTGAAGACCCGTCCCCAGGGTCCGGCGCGCACCGGAAAGTGGACCCGACCCCCAGCGCTGCCCTGGCTGCGGCCCCAGAGAAGCTGATCCGAGCAGGCTTCAGAGAGGGAAGCTCCAGCAGCCGGGAAAGTCCCTCCACCCACAGAAGCTACAGGTCAGTGAGAAAGAAGGCCGGGCTGGAGGAGAGGGGAAGCGGGGCATCTCCGTGACTCGGGCCCCCTCGGGAGGAAGCGGTGGCGGCAGGGACGGGGGCAGGAAGCGGTGGAGGCAGAGGTGTGGGCGGCAGCTGAGGCGGCAGTGGCCCAAGACTCAGGAATCCCCCAACAGCAGGCAGGATCTTCATTACGGAAGATTCCCACATAAAACCTGACGGAGCTGAGCCTGGGAGATGGCCCTGCCCCCAACCCGCTCTGTTACTGAAGGCTTCTGCTTAAAGTCCCCAAGGGAGCGGGGTTAGGGAGGCGGGCCCCCCACCCCGCCCCCACCCGTTCCATTCCTGAAAGTCTCTGCATAAAGCCCCCGAGGGATCAGAGTCTCGGAGGCAGCCCTGGCCCCACCCCAGCACCTGAACTAAAGCTCATTGATTGACAGCCTGCAGGAGGAAAGCCCATTTAAATCTCAGAGGCCAAGCACTAGCTGGGCGGATCCAGGCAGGGGTGGAAAGGAATCTCAGAAGTCAAGTAACTGGCTGGGAAAATGCCTAGAAAAGGGAAGAAAAATAAGACTTTAGAGAGTTTTTTCCAACAAATGCAAATGATCCCGACCTTCGGATCTGATGATGAGGACGTATCCTTGCCATCAGGGAAATATGTGGAGGGTGGGGCCTCAGTACCCCAGACACCCCAGGGGGGTGGTGGGTGGGCTCAGGCCCTGGAAGAGCTCAAAAAGGATTTTGAAAAGCAAGTTAGACAGGTGGAGGAAAAACTGGGAAGAGAAATGAGAGAGATGCAACAAAAGTATGAAAACCGGGTCAATACCTTGGTAAAGGAGACCCAAAAAAATCCTGAGGAAATTAACACCCTGAAAAATAGGCTTACCCAATTGGCAAAGGAGGTTCAAAAAGCCAATGAGGAGAAGAATGCTTTCAAAAGCAGAATGAGCCAAATGGAAAAAGAGACTCAAAAGCTCACTGAATTTAATAGTTCTCTCAAAATTAGAATGGAACAGATGGAGTCTAATGACTTTATGAGAAACCAAGAAATCACCAAACAAAACCAAAAGAACGAAAAAATGGAAGAGAATGTGAAATATCTCATGGGAAAAACAACTGACCTGGAAAATAGATCCAGGAGAGACAATTTAAAAATTATGGGACTGCCTGAAAGTCATGATCAAAAAAAGAGCCTAGACATCATCTTCCATGAAATTATCAAGGAAAACTGCCCTGACGTTCTAGAACCAGAGGGCAAAATAAGTATTGAAAGAATCCATCGATCACCACCTGAAAGAGATCCAAAAAGAGAAACTCCTAGGAACATTGTGGCCAAATTCCAGAACTCCCAGCTCAAGGAAAAAATCTTACAAGCAGCTAGAAAGAAACAATTCCAGTACTGTGGAAATACAATCAGGATAACCCAAGATCTAGCAGCTTCTACATTAAGGGATCGAAGGGCGTGGAATAGGATATTCCAGAAGGCAAAGGAACTAGGACTCAAACCAAGAATCACCTACCCAGCTAAACTGAGTATAATACTTCAAGGGAAAATATGGTCTTTCAATGAAACAGAGGACTTTCAATCATTCTTGATGAAAAGACCAGAGCTGAAAAGAAAATTTGACTTTCAAACACAAGAATGAGAAGAAGCATGAAAAAGGAAACAGCAAAGAGAAGTCTTAAGGGACTTACCAGAAGTGAACTGTTTACACTCATACAGGGAAAGACAATATTTCTAACTCTTAAAACTTTTCAGTATCTAGGTAGTTGGTGGGACCACACACACACATGTACACGCATGCACACACATACACACATGCATTCACATGCAGAGACAGAGAGCACAGATTGAACTGAATAGGATGGGACCATACCTTAAAAGAAACTAGGGTAAATGGTGAGAGAGAAATGTAGGGAGAGGGAAAGGGAAGGGGGTAACTATATGTCATTTAAGAGGCAGGTAGGAGTTTTTCTTAGTGGAGGGAAAAAGAGCAGAGCTGAGAAAAAAAAAAACAAGAAGTTTACCCTCATCACATTTGACTAAACCAAGGAGTGAAATGCACACTCATTTTGGTATGAAAACCTATCTTACAGTATAAGAAAGTGTGGGAGAAAGAGATATTGCAAGGGGGGGGAATGATGGAAGGGAGGGCAAAGGGAGGAGGGAGAAATTTGAAGTCAACACTTGGGGAGGGACAGGATCAAAAGACAGAAGAGAAACAATGAGGGGCAGGTTAGGAGGGATGGTAATCCAGTTAGTCTTACACAACACGACTATCAGGGAGGTCATTTGCAAAACTACACAGATATGGCCTATATTGAATTGCCTGCTGTCCCAAGGGGAATGGGTGGGGAGGGAGGGATGGGGAGAATTTGGAACTCAAAGTTTTAGGAACAACTGTTTAGTATTGTTGTTACAACTAGGAAAAAAGTCATACAGTTAAGGAGGAATAGAAAGTCATCTGGCCCTACAGGAGAAAAGAGAAGATGGAGACAAGAGAAGGGAGAGATGACAGAAGAGAGGGCAGATGGAGATAGGGAAAATTAGATTGCTTGGGGTATTGGGGTGGGGGAGGGGATAAAAGGGAAGAAAATTTGGAACCCAAAAATTTGTGAAAATGAATGTAAAAAAATAAATAAATTGAAAAAAAAAAGAACTGCTTTGGCTGCATTCCATAAGTTTTGGTATTTTGCCTCATCACTGTCATTCTCTTGAATGAAATTAATGTTTGCTTCTATGATTTGTTGTTTGATCCACTCTTTCTTTAAGATTAGATCATTTAGTTTCCAATTAATTTTTAATCTCTCTTTTCATGGTCCTTTATTACACGTAATTTTTATTGCATCAAGATCTGAAAAGGATGAACTTAATGTTTCTGACTTTGTGTATTTGATTGTAAGATTTTATGCCTTAATACACAATTAATTTCTGTGTAGGTGCCAAGTAACACTGAGGAAAAGGCATATTCCTTTCTATTCCCATTCAATTTTCTCTGAAAGTCTACAAAATCTAACCTTTTCTAAAATTCTCTTTACACCTTCTTTCTTTATTTTGTAGTTAGATATATGGGGCAGCTAGGTGGTGCAGTAGATAGAGCATCAGTGCAGGAATCAGGAGGATCTGAGTTCAAATCACACCTCAGACACTTGACATTCACTAGCTGTATAACCTTGGGCAAGTCACTTAATCCCAATTGCCTGATTCTTGGTCATCTCCAGTCATCCTGATGAGTACTGGTTACTGGATTCAGATGGATCTGGAGGAGAAGTGAGGTTGGTGACCTGCACAGCCCTCCCTCACTAAAAACAAAGTCAAGTGCAAGTCATGTCATTATTTCTCTGATGGCATGGTCTTCTTCAGCAATGAAGGCTGAACACATATTCACACAGTTAGGTATATCTAGTTGTGGGAGTGGGAGGTTGGGGTTCCCTTCTACTATAGCTTTGCAGTGTATTTCTGTAGTTCACTTAACTTCTCTTCTAATAAGCAAGATGCTACACCACTTGCTTCATATATGTTTACTATTAATATTACTTCATTGTTTACGGTACCTTTTAGCAACATGTAGTTTCTCTCTTTATCTCTTTAAATTAGATCTATTTTGGCTTTTGTTTTGTGTGAGGTCAGGATTGCTACTCTTTTTTGTTTGTTTTTATTTTTTTTTACTTCACCGGAAGCATAATATATTCTGCTCTAGTCTTTTGCCTTCATGTCTATCTCTCTGCTTCAAATGTGTTTCTTGTAAAAAAAAATATATTGTGGGATTATGTTTTTTAATTCACTCTGCTTCCATTCCCATTCCCATTTATAGCTATCATTACTGTTATCTGTCTCTCTATTCTATTCCCCTTCCCATTCACACCTTTCTCTCCTTCCACCTTGAATAAAGAATTGAAATTCTCATATAAAATAAGTTCACTCTAATTGATATGAGGACTAGGAACTGAAATGCAGGCCCCTGAGAATTTAACCGCTCTGTGAACTTTATGACTTGGCTCAAGCTAACAGACCTAGATAGTGATTCTAGGAACTAGCCCCTCCTGGAATTGTTTATGCAAGGGGATCTGGCTACTCCCCTCCTGCATAATCTTGTCAAAACATCAAAGAGCAGTCTGTTTCTTGCACCTAGCCATAACACTCCACTCAAATAGTTGATTAATTGACTTATTTCCCACTTTAAGTCATGTATGCAGAATCCTATTGCTAAGACTAGTTGGCTGAGTGCCTTCTTTGTTTAAAGACCTATATTAGCTAGCAAGTCTCAGAGCCTCTTTGGAATCTCACCCATGGAGATGACGATCTGCCTGGGACCTTCCCGTTCGGGACTCAAAGGCTGTGAACCGGGATTCCCCAGCCCTGACTCTTTCAGTTGGTGCTCCCCCGAATCGGTGATGTTTTCTTTACCTATTTCTATTATTCTTCTTATATTGTGTATGCTTCTTGTTACTTGTGGTATTTGGTGTCTTTGTAAACAACCTATTCCTTGTATAAAAAATGTAACTCATACCTTAAATGATTGTACCTGGCAGTTGGAGCCCTGCCTTCTCCCGTATTCTTCTAACCTTTGTATTTTAACTTTGTATCCTTTGAATAATTTCTCTATGTTATATGAAGTATCTTCTCAACATATATGTATCACTTCTAATAATAATACAGACTTAGCTTCTGTTTCACAAGTTCCTCCTTTTTCTGGTTGTTTAACTAATATTTCCTTTTTACACTGACAGGGTGATGACTTTTATTTTTCCCCTGATACAAATGTTGTTCAGAATTTGGCATGGGTACCCAAAATGTTATCTCTCCCTCAGATTTCTCTATCTTTACAACCTTTAATTGACATTTAGTTACTTCTGATACTAATTATCATTGGTATGATTTTTTGTTTAAATCTCAAAGTGCTACTCGTTATTTTAATAGTTTAGCTATTCCCATATTATTATTATCCATTTTCTTAGTATTATATAATTGTACATAATTAAATTTTACTTTTATTTTTAACTGCTGTGTCCAAGTGTCATTTACAGGAGCGAATCTGAACCATAATAAATTCTAAAACACACCTGTTCCCTCCTTACTAGTGTCTGCTTCCCTCAATCTGTCCTCCCTTCTATTATACTCTTCCCTTTTCCCCTATTTCTCTACTACTTCTTCCCTCCTTTTCCCCTTCCCTTCAACCTACTATATCCTTTTTCTTTTCATTCTTTCCTCCGCTTCCTATTGGGTAAGATAAATTCCTATAACAAATGAACGTATATGTTCTTACAACCAAATCTAAGGAGAGTAAGATTCAAACAATACTTACTCCACCACTTCCTTCCTTGAAATACAAAAATAAGTACTTTGCACCTCTTCATGTAGTATCATTTACCCTATTCTGCCTCTTCCTTTCATCTTTTCCTAGTACAATCTGTTTTTCATCCCTTTTTTATCATAACATTAATGTCAATTTACACCTATAACCTCTCCCTAAGTATACCCTGTCTCACTGCCCTAATAGAGATACTGTTCTCAAGAGTTACAAGTATCATCTTCTCATGTGGGGATGTGTATCACCAAGGCAATATTCATCGCACTGGTGGTGATTATGAATATGCCAGTGTAGTTCTCAATCACAAAATATAAAAGACTCTCCATATCAAACGTGGAAGAAAAACATGTATTTACATGCTAACAAGTCAAATTCCAGAGGAGAAAGTAAAATCCATCCATGGTGACAAAGAAGTTAATAAACATGATCACCACCAGGGAGCAAAGTCATTCCCAAGTCTCTCCCCTCAGTCAGGACCCTCTCACAAGCAAACACTTACAAACCTGAGCCTTGCTATGCCTACCCACATGTGTCTTCTCTCCTCTGAGCCCACCATGCTCACTCACTTCCTTCTGGTTATGCTCCACTCTTCCTCTTCTGCCTTTCAGCAAGCTCTTCCTACCACATGTGACTTTAGGCTTTCAGGTGATTTAAGCAAATCATATGGGTCTATTAATGAATGCGAAAGATCTTTCCATTTAAATTACTATTACATTCGGCCCCAAGATCTTTCACATTCATTCCACAGATCGATTGGGCAACTGGTATTAACAAAACTTTAGCAAGGATAACAGAAAACAAGAATATAAAACAACATTTTAGGGTGGGTCTTGAGCACAAGCACCCCATTCTTCCCTCTCAACAAATGAGGACCAAAATCTTGGATTAAGGAGAAAAAAATCTCTTCTTCCATAACTACTTACTCCTCAGATTGGTAATAGAGCTATCCCTGCCCCAAAAGTTCCCATTTAAGGGAGTTCTTTAGCTGGCTTCTAAAGTTTGGTCAACTTCAGGTCCAGAGATGACACATCACCATCATAAATAGGAGGTGACATCCAGCTTAAGCAGTCAGGCATCTGCAGGTGGAGGGTACTAAGCCTATAAGAAACAATTCTTGCAAATAAGTTTAACAGACAAGATTCCAAAACAAACAAGGAAACACTAACTAGAGGCAGATATAGGATCAGCTGTGGTTCTGGAGTCCATGAACTCACTATCATAGCCTCATTCACAGGAGAATATTTGAGTTAAGGGCACAATTTATCAATCATCCTCTCCTGAAAAACAACAATTATGGTATTATCACTCTCATGTGCTATGATTTCTGAAGCCTTTGGAATGTCATCTGGCTTCCATTTTACCCATACTTTAGATCTGAATTTTATTCTATCAGTGGAACCCAATCCTGCAGTTCCTCTGCTGGTTATTTCAGAAAGAGGATCAGTTTTCACAAATGGTCTTGTTTCACAAGGAGTAATAATCACTTGAACTATTCTGTCATTTTTACAAAACTGTATGGGTTCATCGCCTAAATTTTGGAATGTCACAATAATTTCTCTTTGATAATTCGAATCTATCACTCCAGCCAATACATGTATTCCCTGAGATGTTAATTCTGATTTGGGTAATGTCAACCCTAAATGATTCTTAGGGATTCTCATACATCTTCCAGTAGATATTGTTCTTTTTTCTTTCCTATCCAAACAAAAGTCCTCTAAACAGTGAAAATAATATCCTAATGAACCGGGTATCCCTGGATACAGTGCCAAACATCTGGCCTCATAGTCTAATACTCAACATTTGAGATATGTGTTTATTATTTTCTAATTTGCAGATTTAGGGGTCATCATTCTGGCAAGAGGTGTACTTCTTCACAATGGTCTATTATTCAAATTACATAAGATCTTTCCAATGTTGATGGGATTTATTAGAACGTGACTTCTTTAACTATTCTTTCAATAATCCATTAATTATTTCAATTAACCCAGATGCTTGTGGATAACATGTAATATGATATATCCATTCTATGTTATTTAATACACAATATCTCTGCATTTCATTACCTTTTAAATGGACTCGTTGTCACTTCGAATCTGCATTGAGGTTCATATAGACTTACAATTTCTAAAGTTTTACAGGTATTTTTCTAGGTTCCATTCTTATAGGGACAAGTCAGTAGTATACCTGAATAGGTGTCAACACAAGTACATATAAATTTGCATCCTTTGCTTTGGGGTAGGGGTCCAATATAATCTATTTGCCAAATTTGAGCTTATACATTTCCCCTTGCGTTCAATCCTTTTTCAACTGACATATATAATGGTCTTCAGCTCCTTGTTTTAACAATGAATGAGAGATACTAAGACCTCTGGCTTGTGCCTACTGTTGTGTGGCCTGGACCTCTAAATGGCCAGTCATTCAATGGGAACATTTTTCTAATATTGTGTCATCTGTTAGTGTGAGAGTAGGGGTAGAATGTTGAGTAGCAATCTTTGCTAGTCTATTAGTGTGTACATTATACTCATGTTCTGGTGTGGTGAGGGCCACATGAGCATCTACATGAAAAACTGAAAATTAGTAACCAAAGACATATCCCATATGTCTTCCCACAATTCTTTGCCCCAGATTTGTTTGCCATGAATTTCCCAATTTTAATTTTTTCACATGGGCAACCATGTAGCTAACCCATTTGCTACCACCATGAACCAGTGAATATATGACACTGTCTTCCTTGTTCTGTTTTGATAGCTTGGTGTACTGCCATAAGTTCAGCATATTGACTACTTTCACCTAACTCAGTACTTTCCAAAGTCAGCCTAGTACATAGGTTATAGGCTACCACTTTCTAATGTCTTTTGTGGTCCAAATATTTTGCTGTCCCATTGTTAAACCATGTATGTCTCTTTTGTTCTTCAGTTAACCCATCATATCCCTCATTCTGTTTTTCCACTGTTGCTTTGGTTCAGAGAGTATATTTCCCTCAGTATGTATGTTTGCTATAGATTCATGTAAATTAGAAACTCCACTTTTGCCTGTTTTAAATCGATTTTGAATATACCATTTCCATTTAATTATGCTAGCTTCCTGTGCATGTCCAATTCTATGGGAAACTGAGGTACTCATCATCCAGGTTAAAACTGGGATTCCAGTGTTTAGTATTAACTCACAGCCTAAAATCAACTGTTCAGTCTCTATCAAAGCCCAAAATTCAGCTAAAAACTGCTTGGCAAAAGGGGTATATTGAGCTCCAGATGAAGGGAGTTTCCTAGACCAAAATCCTGAAGATATAATTCAGTTTTGTTGTTTCTGCCATAAACTCCAGTTTGCATATTCATCCTGTACAGTCACTTGTAATTCCACTGGACCACTTTGCATAGGTCATAAATGTAGGGCCAATTGCATAGCAGCCTTAACTTTATCAAAAAGTTTGCTCTGCTCAATTCCCCAATCAAATTCATATATTTTCCTAGTAATTTTATATGAGAATTTCAAAACTTGTCCTAGATGCCGTATGTGATGTAGCCAATAACTAAAAAATTCTATAAACTTTTGGGCCTCTTTCTTATTGGTGGGGATAGAAAAATCCTGAATCTTTTGTCGGTGTATGGGAGAATCTCTGATTCCATTGTATATTCAAAAACTTTATGGTTTGAGCTGACCCTTGAATCTTTGCAGGATTAATCTCCCACCTTTTTCTTTTCATATGCTCAATTAAAAAGTGTCAAATTCTTCTTCACTTCCTCTACAGCTTTTTCCCTGTATCATAATATCATCTTTTGTAGTGGGTAAGCTGTACACCATGTAGCACTAATTTATCTAAATGTTCAAACACAATCCTATGACAAATAGTGGAGCTACGCAGATATCTTTGTGGCACGCATGTAAAAGTATATTGTCTGCCCTGCCAAGAGAAAGTAAATTAGTCCCATTGTTTCAAATCTATTGGGATAGTGAAAAAAAGCATTGGCTAAATCAATAACTGTGTATCAAGTTCCATCATATTTCTGGATATTTTCTACAAAGGTAAAGGTATCTGAAGCAGTAGCATACAAGGGAGGAGTGAGTTTATTCAATTGTCTATAATCCACTGTCATCCTCCATATCCCATCTGACTTTTGACTGATCAGATAGGATTATTCCATTGAGTTAGGGACTAACACTCCTGTCTCACCATATTCCTTTATAGTATTTGTAATCTCATCTTGTCCCTCTGGCACATGATACTGCTTTAAAGTAATCACTTCAGAAGGTTCAGGTAAAGTGATTGGATCTATTTTTATTTTACCCACTAAAACTGTATTAATTCTTATCTTTCTTATTGCAAACTGGTATCTTCCCTTAGGTAAATTTAAAGTCATATTTTTCAATATATCTATTCCAATGATGTATTCACGAATGGGTAAAATTACCATGCTATATTCTTTCTTAGGTAATTGTCCAATTTTCATTATTAGATTAACTTGTCTGACTGATATTTCAGGCTCTCCTTATCCTGTGATGGTGACAGGAGTTCCATGTTTAATCTTATCAGAATTCTCCATGAAGGTGTGAAAAACTTGGATACAAGAGTTCAGCAGAATCTGTAGGGGCAGTTCTTACTTCTCCATTTTGTCTAGTATCAAGTCCCTTTTCTCGGCACATTCTGTATAGTTCATTAGTTGAAATACTATCTGTGCTTCCAAAATCTACCCTTCATCTCAATGGAGCAGTAAACAATCCTTTCCCTTTCAATTTATTATGATTTTGAATCTGCTGGCTTTTCATTGTTCTCTCTCTACGAATTTTATTTTTTCCCCAGTCCCTGAAGTCACTTAACTTTGAAACCTTGTCCAATATCCCTGAAAGAGGGTGTCCTATTTCCCCAATTATTAGAGTCAAAATCAACTGCTTGTAAGTAGGAGGAGCTGTCTTCACTATTATATTCCTATGGTAAAATGCAATGGGGGTATCATAGTATGATCTGCATTTCCTATCATTATGGTAGTCTTCATTACCTCCTTCTTTAACTTTCTTATACAGTCCCCAGGTGAATACCAGGGTCTGTCTCCACTAGGCCACACAAAGTCAGTAGGATCCTGCCTACTGTGGCCTGCTGCAGCTAAAGCTGACATGTGTTGTATTGCTGCCTCCTTGCACACTGTAATCTCTACAAGTTTGCTGTACAAAAAAGATTCTAATACCTATAAATTTTAAAAAGTCTGCACTATCTGTAGATATTCCTCCAGCCCCTTCATCACTGATTCTCACCATTCAAGATATTAACAATTCTCCCATCCTTTGTGTGAGCTGACTCAAAATTTCTGTGACTTCCTGCTGAGTAAAATCATCAATTATTTCCCTAAACACCGTGTTACCTCTTTGGTTCTCCTGTTTTTGCCTCACTATTGGGCATGCTTCTGGCTGAGAAATTTCTCCCTCGAACATTATTTCACTTGGTCACTGTGGCAACTAGACTGGGTCTGTCCAAAGGTCATATGTACATTTATTTGTCAGCCTTCAGTTTCTTCTTATGAGCTAAATAAACAAACTTTCCTTCTTCCTGAGAGTCCCCAGATTGCTCCTGTAAAGTAGAACCTGCAGACTGAGAATTCTCACAGAAACAAATTAATTCTTTTTCCATCTGAATTTTTTCCTTAAGCAGCTTGTCTCTATTTTTATATATAATATGGTGATCCATTAATGAAACCCACCATCTCCTACTTACCCCTGCCAACTCCATCCTTGGTCTTATTGGTATTCCTTGCAGGTACCTTTGAACATTTCCAGGTAGCCCCTCCTGTGAACTCACTTTCCAGTTTTCACAGGGTTCTGTGCTCTTAGATTATTCTCTGGCAAGTGATGAAAAAGTTAAATCATCCCAACTTGGGACACAAGTTTCTTCCTCTAAATCCTTTCCTCCTCAAAATAGAGATCTTGTACCTTGTGATCCTGTTTTTGATGCCAAATGTACCACCAAGGCAATATTCACAGCACTGGTGGTGACTATGAATATGCCGATATACTTCTCAATCACAAAATATAAAAGACTCTCCATATAGAAGGCAGAAGAAAAACATTTATTTAGACACCAGAAAGGCAAATCTCAGAATCAGAAAGCAAAATCTGTCATGGTGACCAAGAAGTTAATAAACATGATCACCACCAGGGAACAAAGCCATACCCAAGCCTCCCCGCCACTCCCCAGTCAGAGTCTTCTCACAAACACTCACAAACCTGAGCCTTGCTGCACCTGCCTGCTTGAGTCTTCTGTCCTCTGAGCCCACCATGCTCATTCACTTCCTTCTGGTTATGCCTCACCCTTCCTGTTTCACCTGTTCAGCAAGCTTTTCCCACTACATGTGACTTGGGCTTCCAAGTGATTTAAGCAAATCACATGGGTCTATTAGTGAATGAGAAAGATCTTTCCATTTAAGATTGCTATTGCAGTATATAAACAGTTTAAGCTTATTGAATAATCTATTTTGTCTTTCCTATTTACCTTTGTTTTTACTTCTCTTGCATCATATATTTGAAAATTGAATTTTCTATTCAGCTCTGTTGTTTTCATCATGAATGAATGAAAATCCTCTATTTCATTGAATGTCCAATTTTTACTGGAAAAATGATGCTGAATTTTGCTGGGTAGTTGATCCTTGATTGGAATCCAAGCTCTGTTTGACTTCCAGAATATAATATTCCAAGCCCTCCAATCCTTTAAGGTTAAAGCTGCTAAGTTCTGTGTAATCCTTACTGTAGTTTCATCATATTTACATTGTTTCTTTTTGACTGCTTGCAGTATTTCCTCCTTGACCTGACAATTCTGAAATTTGACTACAGGATTTATTTTGGGATCTCTTTCCTGAGGTGATCAGTGGATTCTTTCAATGATTATTTTATCCTCTATTATATTACTTCAGGGCAATTTTTCTTGATAATTTTTTAAAAGATGCTGTCCAGGCTCTTATTTAAAAAAAATCATAGCTTTAAGATAGTACAATAATTCTTAAATAATCTCTTCTAGATATATTTTCGAGGTCAGTTTTTCTTTAAATGAGATATTTTACATTTTCTTGTATTTTATTTTCATTCTTTTGATTTTACTTGATTGATTCTTAATGTCTCATAGAGTTGTTAACTTCTACTTCTCCAATTCTAATTTTTAAGGAATTATTTTCTTAAGTTACCTTTTCCATTTGGCTGATTCTATTTTTTGATAAATTATTTTCCTTAGTGAATTTTTGTCCTTTCTTTTCCAAGTTTTTTTTTTTTTTACTTTATCTTGCATATCTCTCATTTCTTTTCTCAGTTTTCCTTTCATATTTGACTTTTAAAATCTTTCTTGAGTTCTCCCAAAAATCTTTTGGAGTTTGAGACCAATTCCTATTCCCCTTACTGATTTTGGATATAGGTAGACTGACAATTTTGTCCTCTTCTGAGTTGATGTTTTGATTCTCCATCTCACCATACAAACTCTCAGTGGTTGAGGTTGGTTTTTATTTCTTGCTCATTTCTTTAGCTCTTTTGTGGCTTTTAAGGTTGAACTCTCCTGTTTTATCACAGGGTGCACTGTTCCAAATTTCTTGTTTTGGGGGCCAGAGGTCTCTTCCCCGGTTTTGTGTGCAGAGGTCTCAGGTTATGGTGGCTGAAGTCTGTCATGGTCTGGCTGGTTACCTGGTGCTGAGCTGGGGTCCTTGTCATGCTATCTGGTGTTCAGTGAGGCCAAGTGGTTTTGTTTTTTCATTTCCCCAGGGATACCCTAAAGCACATGGAGGTCCGGCCTATGAAAAATGCCTGTTTGCCATGGGCTATGCTAGAACACGTGGAGGTCTGGCTGACAGAATATGCCTAGCTGTCCTGGGCTGTGCTGAAACTCACAGAGCTCTGGAAACTGAAAGATACCTGCCTGTCTGGGTTACACTGAAACATAGGGTGGCTCTAGGATTTGGAGTATGTTGGTTCTCCTAGCTATGCTAACACATGTGGGAGAATTGTGATGTTGAAATTTGCCTGCTCTCCACCACTGGGGTTCAAGATCTCCTACTAGTTTGCTGAGTTAAGGCTCACTACTGGCTTGCTGGTATGCTTCCTGTTCTAGACTGAACTCCCCTCAAGATATGGATCTTTCCCTCCAAGTTTGTAGAGCTAAAAGACTGTTCTAGAGGGTCTTCCTGCTAACCCTGCTGTTCCAGGATTTGTTCTTGGGCACTATTCTATGGTTGTTTGAATGTGAATATAGGAAAGATACAGCAATTTCCTATTTACTCTGCCATCTTGGCTCCTAGATTTCCCTGAATTTTATTCATAAACAATTTTTCCCACCTAAGTTGACTTGAACTGAAGTATTTTGCTTCATAAACTCATCACCTTGTAAGCTGAACCACTCAACTTTTATTTTTAAGAGAAATGTACAAAGGATGTAATCAATGCTGGGTAGTAAAAAATTAATATAAGAAAAAATAAGAAGTGGAAAAAAGCAAACTAGCCCAAAAAATTACATGTGGTTTCTTCTACTAATCTTGAGAAAAGAGCACAACATTCAGCTTAGACAATTCCATCTACTCAGAAATTATTTTGTGTAGAGATTAAGGGAGGCTATTGAAATGTGAATTTTCCAGCGTGGCAGGAGGAAGAAAAGGTTTTTAAGTCCAACCTTGGGTGAAATTGACATCAAGGTGGAAGGAGTTAGAATATGAGAAATAGAAGAAGACAAGGAAAATTATTGAAAGTAGCAAAGTTCCCAGAATTAGGAAAGCTCATTTAAAGACCTTGAGTAGATAAACCAAGAAGAAAGATATTAATAAGAGAAAAGAATATGCCTTCCAGAATAAGTAAAATAATCAAAGATATTAAAAAATAAATAGTCTAAGTAAAAGGATAATGAATCAGCACTTGATGAAAGAGACTGTGGATTAAAAGCACACACACACACACAGAACCACAGAAGGATGCTGCTGAGTAGTTTGAAAAAGAAATAAATATCATGTAAGCAGAATTTATGTTCTGCACAATGTAAATAATTGGCAAAATAGAAAACCTTGAATCCATGATGGGAAGTATCACCAAAGAAACAAAAAAGAGAATAACTGAGTGGAAATGCAAAAATATGCAAATAAAGGAGAGTTGGGGAAATAACATTAAAAGAAAACACAATCTCCATACATGCAAAACATATTGATTTCAAAGACAGAATGTGTAGAAACATCATAAGGATCATAGATCTCCCAAAAGAACATGGTGAAAAAAAATCTTGAAATTTTTAATGAAATAAGTAATATAATACACTCCTCAGAGCTGTTCAACACGGAAAAAAATACAAATTAAAAGAATCCATAGATAGTCTACAGTAAAAACAAACAAACAAACAAAAAACTATACAACAAACTCCAAGGCACATGAATTGTTAAATTTAACGATTCTAATGATAAACGATGAATTCTTCAAGTGATTGGATTAAAGGCTTTCATGTATAAAGGAAAGGAATTTTGAAAAATGTCAGTTTAGTGTGCATCCAGCAGAAACATAGGAGGAAATGAAATAGTGTGCACTGAAGAGCAAAGGAGACCAAGTTGTACCTCAAGGTACAACTCAAAACTGAACTTAAACATTAATGAACAACAGCAACAACCAAAAAGATGGATGTTAAATAAGAAATACATTTGAAGAATTTGTAGAAAGACAACTATATATGAAAAAATCTTTCCAAACACCCCAATAATTAGAAATGAAAAAGAAATGCAGCAACCATGAGCAACAACAACAAAGTTATAACAAAAAGAGTATTAAGATTTCTTTCTAAAAATATACAAGGAGCAAAAGGTAAAAGTAGAAGTCAAATATAAGTGCTGGTGGAAAAAGAAGCCTGAAAAAAATACATACACACACTACACACACACACTCATACACACACAAACACCCACATATATATATATATATGTATGTACATACACACATACATATATACATATATGTATATACATATATATATGTATGTGCATATGTATAATCCCAACAATATCTCAATACCATAGCTACAGGGGAATCAATGTTTTGGTGGGAGTAAATTCCACAAAGCAAAGGTCTATGAAGTGGGAGTGAGAGAGCTGTTAGAGAGGTCTATATGTTGTAACCTAATCAAGTCAAAAGTTAACAGTGAAGGGAAAATAACTTTTGTGATCTCTAAGGAAGAAGTGAACCTTTAGGAGAATGGGCAATGAAATAAAGGGAGAGATTTAAAATGGGGGAAGTAAAGAGAATATGATGAAAGAATGAATAATGTAACCATGGAGGCAGGGAGGTATTAGATAAAAGGATGTGGAAACATCAAAGAAGGTATAATATATGAGGATTTAGTACTTGCAGACATCATTCATTATGCCTCAGGTAAAGGGAATTTGAAATTATGAGAATAATGAGAATGAGGGGTGGATCATTTTATTTAAATAATTTTATTTGTTTTCAGTGTTCTACAATCACTTTCATATATCTTAGATTTTTCACCTCCTTCCCCCTCCTTCCCTGATACCTTCCCCCTCCCTCTCTGAGATGGCATGCAATCTTGTATAGTTTCTATACATACATTCCTATTAAATACATTTTCACCTTAGTCATGTTGCATAGAAAAATTAAAATGAATGGGAGAAATCATGAAACAAACCAAAACATAATATAAAAGAAAATGGTCTGCTTCATTCTGCAATCAAATTCCATAGTTCTTTCTCTGGATGTGGAAGGGATTTTGCCTCGAGACATCATTGGAAATTTTTAAGTACTTGCATTGCAATGAAGTTCTAAGTCAATCAGAAAAATTCCTTGCACATTGTAGTTATTGCTGTGTACAAAGTTCTCCTGATTCTGCTCCTTTCACTCAATATCAGTTCATTTAAGTCTTTTCAAACCTCTCAGAAGTCTTGTTCATCATTTCTTATAGCACAATGGTATTCCATTACATTCATACCCCAAAATTTATTCAGCCATTCCCCAATTGATAGGCATCTCCTTGATTTCCAGTTTTTGGCCACCACAAAGAGTGCTTGCCATAAATATTTTTGTATATGTGGGGCCCTTTCCCATTTTTATGATCTCTTGGTGATACAGTCCTAGAAGCAGTGTTGCTGGGCCAAAGGGTATGCACATTTTTGTAGCCCTTTGGGCATTGTTCCAAATAGCTTTCCAGAATAGTTGAATCAGCTCACAGCTCCACCAAAAATGAATTAGTGTTCCAACTCTCCCACACCTTCTCCATCATTTATCATCATCCTGTTTTGTCATGTTAGTCAATCTGATAAGTGTGATGTGGTATCTCAGAGTTGTTTTGATTTGTATCCTCTAATCAATAGTGATTTAGATCATTTTTTCATATAACTACAGATAGCTTTAATTTCTTCCACTGGAAACTGACTGTTCATATCCTTTGACGATTTATCAATTGGAAAATGATTTGTATTCTTGAACATATGTCTCAGTTCTCTATATATTTTAGAAATGAGGCCTTCATTACAGACACTAGTTGCAAAAATTCTTTCCCAGTTTTCTTCTTCCCTCCTAATCTTGGTTGCCTTGGTGTTGTTTGTGCAAAAACTTTTCAATTTAATGTAATAAAAATTATCCATTTTGCACTTCATAATGCTTTCTATCTCTCGTTTAGTTAAAAATTCTTCCCTTCTCCATAAATCTGGTAAATACACTATTTCTTGATCCACTAATTTGTTTATGGTATCAATCTTTATACCTAGATCATATACCCATTTGGATTTTATTCTTCTGTATGGTGTCAGGCATTGGTCAATGTCTTAGTTTCTACCACACTATTATACAGTGTCCCTAGCAATTTTTGTCAAACAGTGAGTTCTTATCCCATAATCTGGGATCCTTGGGTTTATCAAACAGTAGACTGCTATATTCATTAACTACTCTCTCTTGAGTACCCAGAATATTCCACTGGTCTACCCTTCTGTTTCTTAGCCAGTATCAAGGGGTTTTGATAAATGCTGCTTTATAATACAATTTGAGATCTGGTAGAGTTAGATCATCTTCCCTAGCATTTCTTTTCATTAGTTCTCTTGCTATTCTGGACCTTTTGTTCTTCCAAATGAATTTTGACATTACTCTTTCCAGCTCTAGAAAATAATTATCTGATAGTTTGATTGGTATGGGACTAAACAAGTAAATTAATTTTGATAGAATTATATAGAATTAGATAGAATTTTGATAGAATTATCATTTTTATTATATTGATTTGGCCTACGAGCAACCGATTTGGATGAGCAACTGATGCTTTTCCAGTGTCTTAGATCAGACTTTATTTATGGGGAAAGTGTCTTGTAATTGTGTTCATATAGTCTCTGGATTTGTTTTGGCAGGTAGACTCCCAAACATTTTATGGTGTCTACCCTAGCTTTAAATGGGATTTCTCTTTATATCTATTACTGTTGGGTTTTGTTAGTAATATATATAGAAATGCAGAAGATTTATGTGGGTTTATTTTGTAACCTGCAACTGTGGCAAAGTTGTCAGGAAGACTCATCTTGCTAAGTTAAAATCCAGTCACAGATATATACTAGCTATGTGACCATGAGGCAGTCACTTAATCTTGTTTACTTCAGTTTCCTCATCTGTAAACCAAGGTGGAGAAGGATATGGCAAACCACTCTAATATTTTTACCGAAAAAAATTAGGATCAAGAAGAATCAGAGAACTGAAAAACGACTGAACAACAATGAAAATAAATGATAAATATGATAGCAGAAAAAAAGACAAGGAAAACCTATGTGAACTGATTCAAAGTGAACAGAAGCAAGAATAAAATATGAACAGTAAATTCAACTTTCTAAACCAAATTCAACTTTCTACAACCATAGAAAGGCAACAGTAAATATAGCAAAAGTATCTTTTTTTAAAACAGCATGACTTGAAATGGGATAAGAGAAGATATCTCCACTATACTCCTTTGCAATGGTGGAAGGTCCACAAGTGTTTTACATTTCATATATTTTCTTTTAATTTTGAGGGCCCTACATCAGCATGTTATTTATGATCAAGAACAGGTTATGGAGGGGGCAGGGATGGCGGGGGAGGCTTGAGGAGAGAGAAGAAGGGAGGAGACAGGGAGACTAGAGTCTCTCATCTGTGTCTGCTCAAGACAGGGTTGATCCCTAGTTGTGAGCCTTGGTCCAGAGCACACAATGAAGTACGTGATAAGATGGAGTTGCAGGTGGAACAGGTTTAGGAAAACATCAAGACAGCGGCACAGTTATGCATCCAACCAAAGGAGAGGTTGTCATCCTCCTTGGATCAGCATTACCACTGCTATAGTTGTAAGTTACATCCCATTTATTTCAGCTCTTGTAAAACATTCTTGTAATTGAAGTCTTTCATTTCCCTTAACTTTGTTTCTAGTTTCTTTGAATATGCACCCATTTGTAAGCTACCTGCTCAAGATCTACTACTTGCTCCTCAATTAAAGTGATCAGATCCAGGTAAAGCTGAAGTGCTTTATATTTCTGGTTTAAATGCTTTTGTTTTGACTTATGTTAACTGCAATATCTTTCATTTCTAGATACTTCAAGCTAGTCAGTTTATTTCCAGAAGTTTATAGTCTTTCCTGGTGGCTGTCAGCTAATTGGCCAGGTGAGTGGTTATTTTGGAAAACATGTCCCAGCACAGCCCCATGATGTCCCCCTCTGTGGGCTCCACGGCCTTCTTATCCATCTCCACCAAGGCATCATCTCTGCCTCTTTGTCTTTACCTCTTTCTTTGTCTCTGTCTCTCCCCTGTGTTTGTTTGTTTGTGTGTATGTGTGTATGTGTGTCTGTATCTGTCTTTGTTAGTGTATCTGTCTGTCTTTTTTTTCTCTCTCTCTCCCCTTCCTTTCCCCTGCCCCTCAGTCCACCTCGTAAGAGGACCACTACTACTATATCTTGAATTTATATAATGCTGTAAGCTTTTGTAAAGTGCTTTACATATAATATGTCATCTGATCCTCTAAGCCAACTTGTAAAGTAGGTTTCATTATTATCCCCAAGTTACAAATGGGAAAACTGCTACTGATTATGTCTAGAGTCTCATAGATATTAAATGTCTAAAAGAAGAGCTCTGGTGTTCGAAACTAGAATATTCTTCGTTATCCCATCTAATTGCCTCACAGATTTAGGATCACGGACTGAAAGCTAAAAGAAATCACAGTCCTTCATCATAAAAATGAGGAAACTGAAGCTCTGGGATGTTGACATGGTTACCAAAGATCACTCAATAATAAGGCTTAAAGATGGGATGATAATTCAGATCCTTTAGCTCTTCAAATATAGCTTTTTTCCCACTGGAGCAGAGTGCCTATACAAATCATCTTTTTGAGCATTAAGCATAATTGTCATAAATCAATAAGGGTGAAATTGGAACTTGACTTTAAGTCTCAAATCAAGGTAATAGGGTGATAATCCTTCTTTCTTCCCAGTAGGATTAGTCTGCTCTGTTCCTCCCATACACAAATTAAAAACAGTTGTAGGGAAAGCCCTAGTAGCATGGATAGATTTGGAGAATTTAGGAGAAGATAGAACTCATAACTTGTCCTGTGGCCTTCTTTTCCTATAGTCTCTTTTATTCCATCCCCCTCCCTACACCAATCTGGATTCTAAATGGCTGGTCTATGCTCTTATTAACATTGATCTCGATTGAATTGGTGATTCCTGCATCAAATCTATAGCCGTAAGCCATTTCTTCTAATTATAATAGCCTATGGAAACTATGAAGCCAGTTTATAAGGGGTAAAAATTGATGGCCTCATACAGTCTTATCCTTGGTGAGTGAAAAAAATAGAACATGACTTCTGTTAAAGTCTGCAATCACTATGAACCTTTCTTTTTTTCTTGCAACAATCTCTGATCTCCTCTAATTGGTACCTA
The DNA here is from genome assembly GCA_023548195.1 of Bettongia penicillata ogilbyi. Classification (NCBI taxonomy): domain Eukaryota; kingdom Metazoa; phylum Chordata; class Mammalia; order Diprotodontia; family Potoroidae; genus Bettongia; species Bettongia penicillata. The sequence goes on along the minus strand of JAJHZJ010000047.1, from coordinate 535,794 downwards.
TGACTTAGTTTTATGGCATGACGAAATAGCAAGGTCCTTCTCTCTTTTGGCTAGTAATTCAGGCAGTAAACATTTAAGTACCCACTACATGCTAAGTGCTGGATATTTTAAAAAGAGACAACACAAGGCAAAATAAGTCACTAATCTAATAGAACTCACAATTTATTGGATTAGGTAACAAGCAAATAAATACATACAAACATTATAGAAAGAAAGAAAGAAAGAAAGAAAGAAAGAAAGAAAGAAAGAAAGAAAGAAAGAAAGAAAGAAAGAAAGAAAGAAAGAAAGAAAGAAAGAAAGAAAGAAAGAAAGAAAGAAAGAAAGAAAGAAAGAAAGAAAAAAAGAAAAAAGGGAAGAAAATAGAATTAAGAGGGTTTAGGTAAGGCTTCTTGTAGAAGATAAAATTGTCATTGGAATTTGAAGAAGGCCAGGATAAAGAGATGAGGAGGAAGAGAATTCCAGGCATGGGGAACAACCAGTGAAAGTGGCCTGGAGAAGAAAGATGGAGTATCTTATTTGGAGAATATCAAGGAAGCCAGTCTCTGCAGCAAAGAGTACAGGGAGAGGGGCAGAAGGTACATAAAGACTGTAAATCTGGAGTGAAGAGATTGTAGCTATTCATGAAGGACTTTCAGTGCCAAAGACAGTAATGTGTATTTGATGCAAGAAGTGATAGGGAGACACTGACATTTATTAAGTAGGGGTAACATGGTTGGATCTGAACTTTAGGAACATCTCTGAATGAAAATGACAGCTTGGCAGTATAGTAGATAAGAGTTCTGGGATTGAATTCAAATTCATCTTCAAGCACTTATCAGCTGTGTCAAGTCACTCAACGTCTGTTTACCTCAGTTTCCTTACCTGTAAAATGGGAATAATAATGTCCCTACTTCCCAAGACTATTTTGAGAATTAAATTAGATAATAATTGTAAAGCACTTAAGACAGTTTCTGGAACCTAGAAAGTGCTATATAAATGTGAGTTATCAACATCATCATGTTATTATTATTGTTATTATTTTAATAGTTAGAATAGAGTGGAGAAAGACTTAAGACAGGTAGATCCACCAGTAGAAAATTGCAAATCTACGTGCAAAGTGATGAGGAACTATACCAGGTTGATAGAAGTATCAGAGGACAGAAGGGAGTGTATTTGAAATATATTGCAAGGGTGAAATCAACAGACCTTGGTTTAGATATTAAACTATGAAAAATAGTGAGAAGTAGAGGATGACTACTAGGTTGGGAGCCTGAAGTCCTGGGACAATGGTGAACTTTGAACTTCTTTTATTTTTTAATTTCTTTTTTTTATTTTTAATGTTCTACATTCACTACCATAAAACTTAGATGTTTTTCCCCGCTACCTACCCCACACCACTCCCCTCCCTCCCCAAGATGGCATACAATTCTATATAGGATCTACAGATACTTTCCTATTGAATACATTTTCACTGTAATCATGCTGTGTAGACGAACTAAAATAAATGGAAGAAATCATATAACAAATCAAAACATAATACACACACATAAATGATTTTCTATATTCTGCGATTGAATTCCATAGTTCTTTCTCTGAATGTGGAAAGCATTTTGCCTTAGAAGACCATTGGGAATTATTTTTTTAAGTTCTTGCATTGTTACAACGTTCCAGGTCTACCAGAAAAAACTCTCGCACACTGTAGTCGTTGCTGTGCACAAAGTTCTCCTGGTTCTGCTTCTTTTGCTCAGCATCAGATCATGTAAGTCCTTCCAAGCCTCTCTGAAGTCTTCTTGTTCATCATTTCTTATGGCACAATAGTACTCTATTCCATTCATATGCCATAATTTATGAAGCCATTCCCCAGATGATGGGCATCCCCTTGATTTCCAGTTTTTGGCAACTACAGAGTGCTTCTATGAATATTTTTGTACATGTGGGACCCTTTCCCACTTTTATGATCTCTTGGGGATACAGTCCCAGAAGTGATATTCCTGGGTCAAAGAATGTGCACTCTTTTGTAGTCCTTTGGGCATAGGTCCAAATCACTCTCCATAATAGTTGGATAAGCTCACAGCTCCACCAACAATGAATTAGTGTTCCAACTCTCCCACATCCTCTCCAACATTTATCAATTTCCTGTTCTGTTATGTTTACCAATCTAATAGGTGTGATGTGATACCTCACAGTTGTTTTGATTTTCATCTCTCTAATCAAAAGTGATTTAGAGTATTTTTTCATATAATTATAGATATCTTTAATTTCTTCCTCTGAAAATTGCCTGTTCATATCCTTTGACCATTTATCAATTGGGGAGGCCCTTGAATATCTTATAGGGAAGTTAGGAGGGAGAATGTTAGGAGAAAAGATAATAGGTTCAGTTTTAGACAAGATGAATTTAAACATCTACTGTACTTTCCATTTAAGATGCCTGAATGTCAGTGGGAAATGTGAGACTGAAGGATAGCAGAGAGTATAGGGAGGGATAGGTAGATTTGAGAATCATTAGCATAGCAAGTGGCGCAGTTGATAGCTCACTGGCCTTGGAATAAGGAAGGTTCATCTTCCTAAATTCAAATCTGGTCTCAGATACTTACTAGCTGCGTGTCCCTGGGCAAGTTGTTAATCCTGCTTGTCTCAGTTTACTCATCTGTAAAATAGCAGAGAAAGGAAATGGTAAACTCCAGTATCTTTGCCAGTAAAACCCAAATAGGTTAAAAAAAAAAAGAATTGAATATGACTGAAATGAGCCAACAACAATAATTAAGCTCATGGGAGTTAATGAGATCAGCAAATGGAATTGTATTTGAGAAGAGAAAAGGGCTCAGGACAGATTCAGCAAAGGAGACTGAGAAGGAATGGTCTTCATAGTTAGGAAGAGAACCATAAATGAGTGGTATCCCAAAAACCTAGAGAAAAAAAGAATATTAATGCGGAGGGTGATCAACAGCATCAAAAATGAAAGGAAGGTAAAAAAGAATGAGGATTGAGAAAAAGTCATTGGATTTGGGAATGATGAGATCATTGGTGATGTTGAAGACAGTATTTTCAGTGGAATGATGACATCTGAAGCCAGATTGTAGGAACTTAAGAAGAAAGTAAGAATAGACAAAATGAGGGAAGACATACAAAGGGAATTGAAAATCAGAGTTAGAAAGGAAAAAAACAGCAAAGACAGTCCCAAAACAATATACCTGATGCGAAATGGGGAGAAAATTGTATTAGGCTTCCTCTTTAAATAAAATTTGGAATCTCATAGCTCTGCCCTCTAGCCAAAGGACCCAAGAAGAGAGTTATGACAAAATGATGAGATGTGAGTACCAAGGCCAATTCAATGTTGTAGAATAATAAAATTTCTCAATATTAAGACTGCTGGGGTACAAAGGCATGGTACAACAGTCTTTCAAAAATGTCCAAAAGCAGTGTAGCTGGTGGGTCAGTAGCATCATGGTGAAAAATTGTCCTGTTTTTCTCCATCTCCATTATTCACGTATGTTATACTAATATACTGTCTTCTATTTCTTTTTTTTAATTTATTTGTTTTCAATTTTCAACATTCATTTCCACAAAATTTTGAATTTCAAATTTTCTCCCCATCTCCCCCACCCCATCCCAGGACAGCTTGTACTCTGAGTACCCTTTCTTTAAATCTTTCAATCTGCTTTCTCTTCTATCATACACACATCCTTTATCCCTTTCCCCTCTATTTTCCAGTAAGACAAGATAGATTTCTATATCCAATTGTACATATATATATGTATGTGTATACATATATCTTATTTCCTAGTTGCATGTAAAAATAATTCTTAATATTCATTTATAAAGCTTTGAGTTCCACATTCTCTCCCTTGACCTTTCCTCATCCACCTTCATTGAGAAGGCAAAAAATTTAATATAGGTTATACATGTGTACTCATGCAAAACACATCAATAACAATTATGTTGTGAAAGACTGACTATATTTCCCTCTATCTTGTCCCACCTTCTATTCATTCTATTCTCTCCTTTGACCTGTCCCTCTACTGAAGTATCTTATTCCTGACTACTCCTTCCCCCAATCTGCCATCCCTTCTCTTATCCCCCCTCTCTTATCCCCTTCCCCCTGCTTTCCTGTAGGGTAAGACAAACTTCCATATCCAGTTGAGTGTGTATGTGATATTCCTTCCTGAAGCCAAATATCATGAAAGGAAGGCTTACTTATTCCCTCTCACTTTTCCCTTCTTTTTCTCCATTGTAAAAATTCTTTCTTGCTTCTTTTATGTGAGATAAATTCTCTCCCTTATTCTTCTCTCTCCCTTATTCTTTCTCTCCCTTTCTATCTCTCCCTTATTCTTTCTCTCCCTTATTCTTTCTCCTAGAACATTCCTCTCAACATTTAATTTTCTTTTTTAGATAATCATCCCCTCACATTCATTCTAGTGCCCCCCTCCATACATATACATACAAATATATATCCACAGGCATCAATGTGTGTGTATAAATACATGTGTGTACATATACATACATATATATGTATTCACTCCATATATCCTAATAACGAGAAAGGTCTCATGAGTTACAAATAACATGTTTCCATGTAAGAATGCAAACAATTCAACTTTAATAAGTCCCTTGTGGTTTCTCTTTCCTGTTTACCTTTTCATGCTTCTCTTGACTCTCGAATTTGAAAGTCAAATTTTCTATTCAGCTCTGGTCTTTCAACAAATATGTTTGGAAGTACCCTATTTAATTGAAGATCATTTTCTTCCCCTGAAGTGTGAAACTCAACTTTTCTGGGCAGGTAATTCATGGTTTTAAATGTATCTCCTCTGACATCTGGAATATCATATTCTAAGTCCTTTAATCCCTTAGGATAGAAGCTGTGAAATCTTGTGTCATCCTGATTGTGTTGCCACAATATTTCAATAGGTTCTTTCTAGCTGTTTGCAATAGTTCCTCCTGGATCTAAGAACTCTGGAATTTGGCTGTAATATTCCTAGGAGTTATCCTTTTGGTATCTCTTTCAAGAGGTGATGGGTGGATTCTTTCCATTTCTGTTTTATCCTGTGGTTCTAGAATATCAGGGCAGTTTTCCTTGACAATTTCTTAAAAGGTGATGTCTAGGCTTGTTTTTTATCAAGCTTTAAAGTAGTCCAATCATTTCTAAAATATCTATCCTGGATCTACTTTCCAGGCCAATTATTTTTCAAATGAGATAATTATGCATTGTGACCTGCTTATTTTATTCTTTTGGCTTTGTTTTGCAATTTCTTGATTTCTCATAAAGTCAGTAGCTTCCATTTTCTGCACTCCAATTTTGAAGGAATCACTTTCTTTAGTGAGTTTTTGGACCTTTTTCCATTTGACCCATTTTGCTTTTTTTTGGCATTCTCTTTATTGGTTTTTGGTTTAGTCTTTTTCCATTTGGGGAAATCTAATTTTAAATCTCTCATTTTCTTCAGCATTTTTGGAGTTTCCTTTAGCTCATTTTTCATGATTTTCTTTCATCACTTTCATTTCTCTTCCCAATTTTTCATCTACTTCTCTTACTTGATTTTCAAAATTCTTTTTGAGCTTTTCCATGGTCTGAGACCAGTTTATATTTTTTTTCTTAGAGACTTTGGATGCAGGAGCATTGACTTTGTTTTCTTCTGGTTGTATGTTTTGATCTTCCTTGTCACCAATAACATAAGAGAATACATCTTCATCAAAAAAGTAACAACCTATAGTCTATTTCTTTTTCCTGTTTGCTCATTTTCTAAGCCAATTACTTGACTTTTGACTTCTCTGTTAAGTGTAGGGCTCCAGAAGCAGCCTCTTCTTCAGCAGTGGCTACTGCCACCTTGACACTGAGGGCAGGACTGGGACTGGGGCTGGAGTTGGACCATGCTCCCCTCTCAGCTTGGTAAGAAACCCTTTCTACTGACATTTGAAGCTGTCTTTGGCATTTGTGGGCTTTAGAAGTCTGGAAAAACAAAGCCTCTCACAGCGATTTAGTCCCCTACGGCATGCTCCAGTTCTGTCTGCATCTGCCATGGCTTATGAACTGCATTCCACTCCATACCCAGTGTAGTAGACACTTCTGGTCAATCTTCCAGATTGTCTTAGGCTGGAAATTTGCTTCAGTCGGTCCTTTGGTGTTTTCTGCTCTAAAAATTATCTAGAGTTATTTTTTTACAGGTTTTTTTGAGGGATTTGGGGGGAGAGCTCTAGCAGTTACCCACTTCTACTCTATCATCTTGGCTCTACCCCTATATCTTCTATTTTTTTTTATATCTACAAAACAATTAGACTACTGCATTATCTGTAGGAACTCTCCAATATAGACTTGTTCGTTAAAAATTTCTCCCTGTTTCTATTTGTTTTCCAGGGATTCATGGTTCCATAATTATGCTGATATTTCTTAATAAGAGACTCTTCTTTAGGTCATGTCACCAACAATTAGCACAGTTCCTAGTAGATAGCAAATACTTAACACATGTGTGTTGCCTTCTTGAATACCAGACTTGAGACTAGTAATATGTTTTCAGGTAGTGCTACCTTACAGTTATCAACATTCTGTAGGGATGAAAAAAGATTATATCATTTGTTCTAAAACCCTCTCACAAATATTCATCCCCTAATATAGGTCATAATTTAATAACAGGCCTATATTCTTCTACTATTGAGAATTAGGAAAGAGTAGAAGAAGGTATCTTATCCTACCAAGTAGTAGAGAGCCTTCTTGAATGTCTAGCAGTACAATTTGATATTCTGTATGTACCAATCAAAATACACAAAAGTCAAAACAATAATGCATGTTTTTCAAATCATATTGGAAATGGTATGTGGAACAAAGTTCTATTACCTCCTTTGTATAAAGCAAATGAGATAGTGTCAGAATTTTTGACTTCAACTTGTCTTCAGTATCCAAATGACAATGAATTTGTAGAATAATCAAGTAAAGAGATTGACATAAAGTAATATTAAAGCATATAGTACATACAAGTTAGATCATAATTGACCTACTGTCTACAATAGGCAGGAAGGGTACACATAGAGGTGGGTAAGGTACTACTCTGGAAATAAAAGTGAATGAAATGTAAGTAAAATATAAAATACAACTCAGAGAAAACATAGTGAGAAGTTGAGATTTGACAAGTTGAGTTAGTTTACAGAACTGGAGGGTAAATGCTAATATTAAGGATATTTAAATTTACTCATACATGATTTACCATGCAAAAATGGAGAGACACACACATACTATGCTAGGAGAAAAGTATGTTCAGTGATCTCTTTCTATACTTTTCTCTTTCTAGTTCTTCCATGAAAAAAAATTAAGGGAGGAGAGTTTAAGAGGGTTAGCAATATCTTAGCTGTCTCCAGAAGAAAACAGCTTGAAGAGATTATTCTGCTTGATATCAGCACTGAGGTTTCTTATGCCAGTTCTTAAGATTTGCAATGTTCCAAGCAAAACATTTCATTACCCTGCATAATGGAAAGGAAATGAAAGAAAAGAATCTTTTGGGAATCACCAACTACCCCTGATGAATTCTGCCATCTTTGAAGATAAATCTGATCCAGGCTTTTGTGTTACCCTTTTTGTGATAACCTATACACAGACTATTAAGGATTTCAGACAGATTGAAGGATCTGAGGGCTATGGTGCCTCATTAAAAATACAACCATGGGTCAGGAATCTTGAATTTCATTCAGACTAGTGGATTTCTAACTGACACTGAAGAAAGTGTCCAGCCAACCAATAGTATTTTTCAGGAAAAGGGTATGCACATTTAAGAATGCTTAGGTTTGATGAGAAGAAATAGATAATAAAATGCCTATTATAAAAAAGAGGTCTGTTTTTCTCTACATGTTCATTTTTTCCCCTAGGGATTCTCACTTATTACTGGAAAATAAGATTTTATTTGTGGGGCCTCGCATCCCCATTCTCAGATGTAATTCTTACTAGACTTTTCAAGCTCTGGTTCCCATAAGGAGTTATTCCCCTATCCCTCAGAAAAGTGACTACCTCAGGCCAACTTGGAGTAGCTTACTCATCCTTCTCATCAACCATACATAACAACAACAGTAGGTAGTCAACTATGGATCCATATTACCTGGGAACATAGATGATGAGACTTGCCTCCCTACTGGAGTACTTAAACGTGCTGACCAAGATAAAATAATGAAAAGTCACATACAAGGGCAAGATTTGGATGATCACTAGATACTTCTAAAAGGTAACACCCCCCATATATACATATACATATATATAGACAGACACACAAATACATAACACACAGACATGTAAAAATATAATTTAAAATTATAGACTATGTATGCATATATGTATGTATGCATATATGTGTAAATGTGAAGTATATGTGTGTATGTACAAAATTTCTTTCAGCCTTACTTCTACATAGATATTTTGACTGAGCTCCTAAACATATATACAACTAAGCAATGTGGGTGGTCTTTTATAAATACTGACAGTTTCATCCTGAAACCCTCAATCTTTTCACTGGGCAACTAGAGGCTAGATCTTCCATAATGGTTTCCAGCCACTTAAAATTTTTAATCTCCTTCCACCTACTCCCATGTGATGTGGATGCCCTTTTATGTAAGTGGGCACAATGTGAATTTTGTCTCCTGATTATTTTGGGGTGTGTGTGTGTGTGTGTGTGTGCAGAAATGTGCTGGGAAATGTTTAATAACTGGCTTGCCAGGAAAAAAAACATGTACTCCAGATATAATTTCAAGTTTATTCTGAATTATTATTATTTTTTCATCACTTTCATATGTCTAGACAATCAATAAAACAACAAATCAAATCCTTATTTATATCCTTTGGCAATTTTGGAGGTATAAATGCTCAAACTAAAATTTAACAATCTACTCTCATAAGCTAATTCAAGCTGACTCCATCACATCCCTTGGTAGGAGCTGTCAGAGCTCAAACCCTGAATATAATGATCTCTCACTTCCTTCCTACCTCTGTACACCATTGACCTATCCATACACAGAAAGGAGTTATGAAGGTTAACTCTTCCTTCTGTCTATGATCATCTTGGAGCTTGTCATTTAATTTAGAAGAGGGGAGGGGGTTTCAGTCTGTGATGATTGGGAAGTCAATTGATGATAAGAATTGGGGAACAAATTAGGTCTATAAATTGTTGGCTAAATATAACTGCTTCATAGGGCCCAATCCTGTGGTGAGTGAGAATGAATAAAACATGATCCCTCCTGGGAATAAAGAACTTGCCTAGATGAATTACAAGCAATAAAAGAATAAAGCTAAATTCATAACTGATGCCTGAGAATCCCTGATGAGGAAAGCACTCATTTGTATTTTCCTCCCTTTGTGTGAGGTTGATTTCTGAGATGTAGATTTTACTACGTGGGCTTTTTTCTTTCTGCCTACACACAGATATATTAGATCTGGGGGTGGTTGCCATATCTTAACTTCATGATTAAAATTCATTTTTACCAAAATGCCCCAAAGCCTTCCAGCGTAGGTGGCTTAAAACCTGAAAGTACTTGTATTACTTATATCAGTATGCCTTATAAGGAATATTTTTATATTTTAATATATTTTAAGTTCTATGAACATGTACACAAGAGGAAAAGTTGTCAAAGGCTTTTGTCAGTGACTTACTTAAAAGAGACATGTCAATTGTGATGATTTGATCAAGATTTTAAGGAAGATTACATCTTTCCCTTGATTTAAATCAATTCAATTCAATTCAAAGAACCTTTTTCAGTTACTATGTTCCAAATTCTTATTATATGGTAAACATGGGATTTTGGATTAGATGTACTCCAAGATTCCTTCAATAACTAAATTTTTAATCCAAAAAATTGTTGAGATTTTATTTATATTTATTCATTCATCTATTCATTCACTCACTGATAGAGAATTAAAGGGGTTGGGGCTAAGCCTTAAATTTCATCCCTATGGGGAAATTCTGGGTAAAAACTCTTTTCCCCACAGATGCATAGCTATATCTCATGTAATTTTTATACATAAGGAGTAGTCTGGGGGTAGTGAGAGACTGAGTGAATTGATCAGAGTCGCATAATTTGTATGCATCAGAGGGTAGAACAGAATCTGGATTATCCTGCCTGTAGGAGAGTTCTCTATCCACATTGCCAGCCTGTTTTTCATGAGTCAAAAGCAAAGAATACATACACATGCACACACACACACACACAAACACACACACATACATAAATTTTAAAAGCATATAATCTCTCTCTTCAAAGAGGTTATATTCTACTAGAATATAGAATCTTTTCTGTAAAGCCATTGCTAAGATAAACATAATAAATCCAATGAGGACCAGTAAGAAAGGATGGGGGACAAAAAAAATCTTAGAAATTAGAGGTGTCCATAAGTAGACTGGGCTGCCATGATTCCATAAGAAGAGATTGTTTCCCTCCTTTGAGATCTTCAGTTAGAAGCTAGACTACCAATTGTCAGGTACTGATTTCCAATCAGCTTAACTATATGTCTGCTGAGGTTCTGTCCAGCTTTCAAATTACATGACTTGGGGTTTCAGTGATTCTATGGTTTTATCCAAGGATCTCATTTTAAACTTTTCTCTAGTTTTAAAAGAGCACTCAGCTATGTGAGGAATGAACAATGGACACGAGTAATGATGAAAATAACAAAAAAATACTTAAATTGTCATCACTGACTTTATCTCTTTAGTTCCTGGGTACAGATTTTATATGCTTTTCCTTCTATGAATTTGTTGACTAACGGATGTGTTGCTTTCCACTAAGCACAAAGTAGTATCTTTGCTTCATCTGCTCCAGAGGCATTGAAATAGTAGAGCTCAAGATTTCTCTGGGCTTCCCTATACCTTGCTTCTGGCTATATCTTGATTTATATCAACATACTTAAAACCTCATTAATGTCACCAGGGGTAGACTGTCAACTGGAATAAGGATTTTAGCAAATGTGTTCCCTCCTCTGCTCACTTTCAGGTTCATCAAACATGGTATATGCTCCTGTCATTGCCAAATTACCGACATGCACCACATGGAAAGTGCATTACCATTAATTACAGGGCTATGTCAGAAAAAACTTGACACACTGCAGTCAGGTAAGGTGCCCATTATGCAGAAACTGATGGTACACCTTGTACCTATCCCCCAAAGCTTAACAACAAGCTGCCACACATTTGTTAGAAGTAAGGATAATCACTAGCAAATTTGGGTGAGTTCTGATGTGCAAAACTTTTAGAAAAATTTTAAATAGTTGTATGGTGTACACACTTGAAGAAATAATATTTTAAAAACATGTTCAGCACTTTGACACTGTCAAGTGGCAAGCATGAGGGAAACCCCTTACTGTAAATCAGTCTCTATAGAAAACTAGCCATCAAAATGTCTTAAAGTCTTCTTGCATAAGAGCTGACATTTATGTACCATTTAAAGTTTTATAAGGCACTTTGCATAGATTATCTTATTTGATATTCACAACATCATTTGATATTATAATATAAAGAAACCAAGATAGAAAGGATTGGAAAAAGTCCCTTAGGTTTAAATGACACAGTTATTTATTTAGGAATCAAATCTGGGGTCTTTCTAACTCCAAACCCAACATTCTCTTCCCTATTCCATGATATTTTTTTTCTAAAAAACTAAGCATGTGACTTGTGTGGCAGTAGAGGGAGGAAATGCCTGAACCTCAATCAAATAATAGATGCATGTTTATTAATTTGCTGCTATGAAATTTACAAATATTATTTTCCCTCAAAAACACCCTGGGAAGTAAATGTTATGTTACCCCCATTTTACAGATGAGACAGAGACTGAAAGAGGTTGTTACTTGTCCAGTGTCACACAGATATTAAGGGTCTAAAACTAGATATGAGTGCAAATCTTCCTGACTCCAGGTCCACCACTCTATCCACTATATCACCTAGCTGCCTCTAATCAATACCAATCTACTAAAATTTCTCTCTTTAAAGTTATTATTGAACCCTCCCAGTCACCAAATCCAATGACCTTTTAAAATATTCATTCTCCATGACTTCTCTGAGGCTTTTAACACTGTTGGCCATGGCTTTCTTTGGCATATACTTTCTGTTCTTGATTGCAGAGGAAGCCCATTATTCTGATTTTCCTCAAATCTCTCTGCATCCCTTCTCTGTCTCCTTTCCTGGGCGGTCATTGTGTTCACATTCATTTCACATACAAGGCCGTCAATGATCTGACCTTGCTCCTCTTCTTTTCTCTGTCATTACTCTCTCCCTATGCACTCAGATCTGCTCCTTCAACTTCACCCCTTATGCAGGTGATGCTTTAATCTATATCTATAATTCCACTTCTCTCCTGAGGTCCAGATCAGCATTTTCAAATGATATTTCGATCTGATTGTCTCTCTGGTGTCTTAAGTGAAATAAACCCCAAACCTAGCTCTTTTCTTTACCCTTTAACTTGCCCCTATTTTTGTCTTCACTATATCTACTATTGTACCCCCATTCCCCCAGTTTCATATAGCTGTAACTCATATGGTTTATCATTGACTCATCCCTCTCCCTCATTACTTATATCCAATCATTTGCCAAATCCTCCTTGTTACATCACTATAACATTTTGCATCTAGTCCCTTCTTTTTGTTATCACTGCCAAGACCTTAGAAGAAGCCACCATTGCCACACAGCTGGATGATTCAAAAATTTTTCTTAAATGTGTTACCACAACCTCTTTCTGCCCCTTATAAATGATTTTTCATATTAGTTAAAGAATACATTTTCTTTTGCAAGGAATTGGTCAAGTCACTCCTTTGTGCCAAAAAATTTAAGTATGCCCATTTTTTTATATCATCTTTATAGGTTTCCCTTTGTTTCTCTTTGATTAAAATCCAAACTGCTGCTCAATGAGCTCCAGTTCCAAAAGCTTATGTATTTCTTTCTGGATCAATATAAACTACATCTGGCATTTAAGGCTCTTCACAACCTGACTTCTTCCTATATTTTTAGCTTTCATATACCTCACTTCTCTTGATACATTCTAAAATCAAACCTCACTGGCCTATTTGCCATACTTCAAATCATACCACTTCATTTCCTAGCTCCTTTGAGGTTTTGCAAAACCTCTCTCTTATGCTTAGAATTCTAGGTTTTCTCATTTCCAACTTTTATTTCCCCTAAAAATCTCAATTCCTATTCCAGCTCCAGAAAGAGGCTTTTTCTGTTCTTTCCTCTCCTAAACTTCTAATTTCTTCGCCTTTTCTAAATTTTTATTTATTTCCTCTATTTATTTTTATAAAGGTGGGATTGACCGATATTTACTCAACCCAGTTAATTACGCATTTAGCACAAATAATAAATTAATTGATATCATAATGCTCAATTAATCAATCTCAAGCATAGATTTTGGAGGAAGTGAGAAATCTTTGGAAGTTTTTGGATGAAGTGAAATGGTACCAGAAAATAATTCAATTCCAACCACAATTGTTAAAAAATAACCACAACTTCTGGATGTAAATGTACACTCCTTTAGGGAAAGAAATTTTTTAAATTTTTTTTTAAATTTACTTTTTACATTCATTCTGTCCATCTCCTATTAGATTACCCTTGCAGAATCTCCATCTAGTTCATGCTCACTATCAAGGGCTATGCCATAAGGTTCTGCCCTAGTCCTTTTATCTCTTTATTCTTCCATTTGGTGACTTGATAAACTTCTATGACTTCAATTAGCATGTGTATGCAAATGACTCCCAGATTTATATCGCCAGACTTTGTATATCTTCATAATTCTAGTTAATTTTCACCAAGTATTTATTGAAAGCTTTGCATTGGGAGTCCTAAAGGCAACTCAAATTCAACATTTCAAAAACAGAAATTATTATCTCTCCCACAAAACCCATCCCTCTTCCAAATTGCACTCCCACCTCATTTTTACCTCTTAACCTTTCTTGGCTCTGGTAGCCATCATTTTATGTAGGTATTCTCAATACCCCCAAGTTATTCTTCATAGAATCATCATCTCTTGGTATCATAGACTTAGAATTGAAAGGGAATTTGGTGGCCATTTAGTACAATCTTCTTATTTGAAAGATGAGAAAACTGAGTTTCTGAGTGTAAGTGGCTTGTCCAGGGTCAGACAGCTACTAAATATCAGTCATGTGAACCCAGATCATTGGGAATCTAGTAAAATAATCTATGCACTATGACACACTTTCCATAAAATTAGTTGTCGGTTAATACAATAAAACACAAGGTACTAGGGACACTTTGGGGTTTTCTCTTAGTTTCAGCTTCTGGTGCTTATGGCTTTGCATACAGTAGGCATCTTATTAACATTTGTTGAATTGAATTGAATCTTTGATCTGCCAATCCTACAAGTAAGAGGCCACTATGTCCTAACCAAAACAATCACTAAGAGTTGGCTAATGTTGAACTTATTTTCCCACAAGCAACATGACTTCATCATGGTTAATTTCCTATTCTAAAACAAAACAAAGTAGACACACACATCACACTTACAACTTTGTGATTCTTTGTAATGAAGAAGATATACATACATACAGACATACATACATACATACATATATATATATATATATATATAGTGGACAGTAGACAGAAATAAATTGCATTAATTTCTCCATGAAAATCCATGAGATATGTGCCTTCATACTGAGAACATTAAGCAAAATAATAATGAGCATTTGTGACTACTGGAAACTGAGCTAATTACTGCTTTCCAATTAAAAACATTTGAGCAAATGCTTTTAAATGAAATCAATCTGCAATCTTAACGTTCCAGAAAAGACATCTGTCCTTTTTATAAAAAAAAAGAGGGGGGGGAAGGGAAATTTTTAAGGAAATATTCCATTAAAACCAAGCAAATGACACATGATACTTCTAAATTAAAATGAAAACCATTCCTAATCCTTAAAAGCAACAATTGTATTGAGTCTTGTAGTGTGAGACATTATGCTTTCCTGTTAACTCTGTTCCAAGATTTTATCTTAGATTTTATTAAAAGGCAGATTTTTAAAAGAATTTATTAATTTTATTTATTTTCAATGATCTACAATCACAACCATCTAACTTAGATTTTTCTCCCCTACCTCCCCACTACCACCCCATTCTTTCCCCTAGGTGGAATACAATTTTATACAGGCTCTCCACATTATTAAATATATTTTCACTATACTCATGCTGTGTAGAAGAATTAAAATGAATGGGAGAAATCACAAATCACAAATCAAAACATAATACAAAAGAAAATGATCTGCTACATTCTGCTATTGAATTCCATAGTTCCTTCTTTGGATGTGGAAGATATTTTGCCTTAAAAGACCATTGGGAATTTTTTAAGTCCTTCAATTGCAATAAAGTTCCATGTCTACCAGAAAAAAACTCTCGCACACTGTGGTCATTACTGTGCACGAAGTTCTCCTCCTTCTGCTCTTTTCAATCAGCATCAAATCATATATCTTTCCAGGACTCTCTGAAGTCTTCCTTTTCATCATTTCTTATAGAACAATAGTACTCCATTACATTCATATACCATGATTTATTCAGTCATTCCCCAATTGATGGGAATCCCCTTAATTTCCAGTTTTTGGCTACCACAAAGAGTACTGCTATAAATATTTTTGTATAGGTGGGGCCCTTTCCCATTTTTATGATCTCTTGGTGATACGGTCCTAGAAGCACTGTTGCTGGGCCAAAGGGTATGCACAATTTTGGGCATAGTTCCAAATAGCTCTCCAGAATGGTTGAATCAGCTCACAGCTCCACCAAAAATGAATTAGTGTTCCAACTCTCCCACATCTTCTCCATCATTTGTCATCGTCTTGTTTTGTCATGTTAGCCAATCTGATAAGTGTTGTGTGGTATCTCAGAGTTGTTTTCATTTGTATCTCTCCAATCAATAGTGATTTAGAGAATTTTTTCATATGACTAAAGATATCTTTAATTTCTTCCTCTGAAAACTGCTTGTTCATATCCTTTGACTACTTACCAATTGGGGAATGACTTGTATTCTTGTACATTTGACTCAGTCCCCTATATATTTTAGAAATGAGGCCTTTATCACAGACAATAGTTGCAAAAATTCTTTCCCAGTTTTCTGCATCTCTCCGAATCTTGGATGCTTTGGGTTTGCTTGTGCAAAAACTTTTCAGTTTAACATAATCAAAATTATCCATCTTCTACTTCATAATGCTTTCTATCTCTTCTTCAGTCAAAAACTATTCCCTTCTCCATAAATCTGATAAATGCATTACTCCTTCTTCCACCAGTTTGTCCAGAGTATCAGTCTTTATACCTATATCAAGTACCCATTTGGACTTCATTCTTGCATATGGTGTCAGTCATTGGTCTATGCCTAGTGTCAGCCACACTTTTATCTAGTTTTCCCAGCAATTTTTGTCAAGCAATGAGTTTTTATCTCAGATGCTGGGGTCCTTGGTTTATCAAACCACAGATTTCTATATTAATTGTCTCCTACATCTTGAGTACCTAGCATATTCCACTTGTCTACCCTTCTGTTTCTTAGCCACTACCAAATGGTTTTGATAATTCCTGCTTTATCATACAATTTGAGATCTGGTAAAGTTAGATCACCTTCCCTAGCATTTCTTTTCATTAGTTCCCTTGATGTTCTGGACTTTTTGTTCTTCCAGATGAATTCTGATATTATTCTTTCTAGCTCTAGAAAATAGTTATCAGGTAATTTGAGTGATATGGCACTAAATAAAGTAATTAATTTAGGTAGAATTATCTCTTTTATTATATTGGCTCGGCCTACCCATGAGGGACTTCCATTTACTTATATCTGACTTTATTTGTGGAAAAGTGTCTTGTAACTGTGTTCATATAGTCCCTGCATTTGTTTTGGCAGGTACACTCCCAAATATTTTATACTGTCTATCCGAGTTTATAATGGGATTTCTCTTTCTATCTCGCTGTTGGGTTTTGTTAGTAATATATAGAAATGCAAAAGATTTGTTTAGGTTTATTTTCTCCACCTGCAACTTTGTCAAAGTTATTTATTATTTCAAGTAGTTTTTTACTTGAATCTCTGGGATTCTCTAAGTATATCATCATATCATCTGCAAAGAGTGATTGCTTAGTTTCTTCTTTGCCTATTCTAATTCCTTCATTTTCTTTATCTTCTCTAATTGCTATAGTTAATATTTCTAGTACCATATTGAATAATAGTGTTGATAATGGACATCCTTGTTTCACCCCTGATTTTATTGAAAATGAATCTAGCTTATCTCCATTGCATATAATGCTTGCTGAAGGTTTTAGATGGATACTGTTTATTGTTTTATGAAAAGTTCCCTTTATTTCTATGCTTTTCAGTGTTTATAAAAGGAATGGGTGTTGTATTTTATAAAAAAGCTTTTTCTGCATCTATTGAGAAAATCTTATGGTATCTGTTAGGTTGTTATGGATATAGTCAATAATGTTAATAGTTTTCCTAATATTGAACTAGCCCTGCATTCCTGGTATGAATCCTGCCTAATCATAGTGTATTATTCTGATGATAAGCTGCTGTATTCTTTTTGCTAAAATCTTATTTAAAAATTGGTCTATAATTTTCTTTCTCTGTTTTGTCTCTTCCTGGTTCAGGTACCAAAACCATATTTGTATCATAAAAAAGTTTGGGAGGACTTCTTTACCAATTTTTCCCAATAGTCTATATAATATTGGAATCAACTGTTCTTTAAATGTTTGATAGAATTCAACTGTAAATACATCTGGCTCTGGACATTTTTTGTAGAGAGTTCATTGATGATTTGTTCAATTCCTTTTTCTGAGATGGAGTTGTTTAAGTATTCAACTTCCTCTTCTGTTAATCTGGACAATTTATATTTTTTAAAATAATCATCCCATCTCATTTAGGTTGTTGAATTTATGTGCATAAAGTTGGGCAAAGTAATTTCTAATTATTGCTTTAATTTCTTCCTCATTATAGTTGAGTTCACTCCTTTCATTTTTCATATTGGCAATATGGTTTCCTTCTTTATTTTTTTTAAATCAAATTGACCAAAGTTTTATCAGTTTTGTTGGTTTTTTCATAAAAATCAACTCCTAGTTTTATTTATTAGTTCAATAGTTGTCTTAATTTCAATTTTATTAATCTCTCCTTTGGTAATCAGTATTTCTAAATTGGTGTTTACTTGGGGTCTTCAATTTGGTTTTGTTTGAGCTTTTTCAGTTCCATACCCAATTTATTGATCTCCTCTTTCTTTATTTTATTCATGTAGGAATTCACAGATATAAACCTTCCTTTAAGAACTTCTTTTGCAGTATCTCATAAGATTTGGTAGGTTGTCTCATTATTGTCATTCTCTTGAATGAAGTTATTGATTGCTTCTATGATTTGTTTAACCCTATCCTTCTTTAGGATTAGATTATTTAGTTTCCAATTAATTTTTGGTTTATCTTTCCATGATCTTTTATTACATATGATTGGTATTGCATTATGATCTGAGAAGGATTCATTGGCTATCTCTGCCTTTCTGCATTGGATTATGAGGTTTTTATGCCCTAGTACATGGTCAGTCTTTGTATATCTGCTCAGGAAAAGGTATATTCCTTTCTATCCCCATTCAGTTTTCTCCAGAGATTTATCATATCTAACTTATCCAGAATTTTATTCACCTTCTTAACTTCTTTCTTGTTTATTTTGTGGTTAGAATTATCAAGTTTAGAGAGGGGGAGGTTGAGGTTCCCCACTAGTATAGTTTTGCTGTCCATTTCTTCCTGTAACTCCCATAATTTCTCCTCTAAAAATTTGGATACTATACCACTTGGAGCATGTATGTTTAGTAATGATATTGCTTCATTTTCTTTGGTGCCTTTTAGCAGGCTATAGTTTCCCTCCTTATCTCTTGGTTAAATCTATTTCTGCTTTTCTATTTCTATGTCTGAGAATGGGATTGCTACCCCTGCTTTTCTTACATCAGCTGAAGCACAATATATTCTGCTCCAACCTTTTACCTTTAACTTGTGTGTATCCCCCCATTTCAAATGTGTTTCTTGTAAACAACATATTGTTGGGTTATGGCTTTTAATCCATTCTGCTATTCATCTCTGTTTTATGGGAAAATTCATCCTATTCCCATTCACAGTTAAGATTACTGTCTGTGTCTTTCTCTCCAATCTCTTTCCAACAATTTTCCTTCTCCCTTCCTCTCCAGAATAGAATTTCAATTTTTTACCTCCACCTCCCACAATCTTCCCTTCCTTTTTTCAGCCCCCTTACCTTTTACTGCTCTTTACCCTTACTACTTCTTCCCTCCCTTTTATCCTTCCCTCCCCTTTCTTTCCCCCTTCCCCTCCTACTACCTACAGAGCTAGTTAAATTTATATATTTAAGTTTGTTATTCCCTCCCTGAACCAAATCAGATTAGAGTACCTCTCAAACAGTGCTCATCTCCCTCCCCTCTTTCCCTCTAATGTAGCGTAATTTTATACTTCTGCCTGTGATGTAATTTACCATTTTCTGCTTCCTCCGTCTCACATCTCCTGTTACAATCCCTTCACATGCTTTAATCACATTTTTATCATCACATAATTTACTTTATACCCATTCCCCCATATCTCTACATATCCCTTTTATATTTCAAAATAGATATACAATTCTCAAGATTAATGAGTGTCATCTTCCTTTTTAGGGAGGCAAATAGTTTGCTCAAATTGAGTAACAAGTTTTCTTTCCCCTGTTTACCTTTTTTATGCCTCCCTTGAGACCTGCATTTGGAGATCGAATTTTCTATTAAGTTCTGGTATTTTTGTCAGGAAGATGTGGAAATCCTTTACTTTATTGAATGACCATCTCCTTGCATGAAATGTTATGCTGAACTTTGCTGGGTCGTTGACCCTTGGTTGTAGTTCCAGTTCCTTTGCCTTACAGAATATTAGATTCCAATTCCTTTGATCTTTCAGTGTAGAAGCTATAAGGTCCCATGTGATCCTGACTATAGTTCCCCGATATTTGAATTGTTTCTTTCTGGCTGCCTGTACTATTTTCTCCCTCAGTTGAGAGTTCTGGAATTTGATAGCAATATTTCTTGGGGTTTTGAGTTTGGGATCCCTTTTGGGAGATGAACAGTGGATTCTTTTGATGACTATTTTGCCCTCTGGATCTAGCACTTCTGGGCAGCTTTCCTTGAAGATTTCCTGGAAGATAAGGCCCAGACTCTTTTTTTCACTGTGGCTTTCTGGCAGGCCAATAATTCTTAAATTTTCTCTCCTGGATCTATTTTGGAGGTCAGTTGTTTTTCCAATTAGGTGTTTTACCTTTTCTTCTATCTTTTCATTTTTTAGATTTTGACTGATTCTTTCTGTCATATAGAGTCATTAGTTTCTACTTGTCTAACTCTAATTTTTATCAAATTGTTTTCTTGCATCTCTTTTGCATCTCTTTTTCCATCTGTCCAATTCTTCCTTTTAAGGAGTTATTTTCTCCAGTTAATTTTTGAACTTCCTTTTTCATTTGTCCAGTTTTCTCAATTAGATTTTATGCTTCCTTTTCCATTTGTCCAATTTTCCCAGTTAGGTTTTGTGCTTCCTTTTCTATTTGCTCAATTTTCCTTTTTAAAGAGATGTTCTCATCAGTGAATTCCTTTTTCATGGTTTTAAACTCATTGGCCAGTTTTTCTCCTATTTCCTTCTTCAGCTGTTCCAGGAGAGCTGTTTGTGCATGCGAGCAGTCCATAGTCCCTTCTGAAGTTTCAGATGGAAGTACATTCTCATTACTGACCTCTTTGGTATTTATGTTTTGGTCTTTGTCCCTGTAGAAAGATTTTATGTTTTTTTTCACCCTTGTTTTGCTTTTTCCTGTTCGACATGGTGATTGTGTATTGTGGCTTCTGGTACTTTCAGTTAAAGGCTGCAGAACTTGGTGTTGAGCTGATTAGTGTGAAAAAACTAAGGACAAATGTCTTTTTATCTTTTTGTTTTGTGTTTCCTTGATCAGCCCTGGGACTAGTTTGTTAAGCATGGAGGTAGGGTGGTCTGCTCAACAGAGATTGTCTCATGATCCCAGCTGCCCCATTGTCTTCCTGTTTCCCCTGGAGTTCTGAGGCATGCCTGGATCCTAGTGCGAGTTTTCAACCCTCCTTGGGCTCCTCTCCTAACACTGAGGCTCGCCTGGGTCCTAGTGTGAGTTTCCACCTCCCCT
Source organism: Bettongia penicillata ogilbyi (assembly GCA_023548195.1). Classification (NCBI taxonomy): domain Eukaryota; kingdom Metazoa; phylum Chordata; class Mammalia; order Diprotodontia; family Potoroidae; genus Bettongia; species Bettongia penicillata. Next base: position 514,686 of record JAJHZJ010000047.1, on the reverse strand, counting down.
GGAGCTCCTCTCCTAGTGCTGAGGCTCCTGGGTCTTAATGTGAGTTTCCACCACCCTGGGACCCCTCTCCTTCTGGTTCGCTTCTGCCACAGTAAGAGGAATCCCCCTTTGCTATTTTCCTATCCTCTGGTGTTATAAGACTATTTGCCCCCTCTGCTGTTCCCACTGATCTCGGATTTCTCTGGGGAAATATTTTATGGTTCCTTTGAGGTCATCAAGGGGGGAGGAGAGAGCATTTACTGATCACTCTGCCATCCTGGCTCCTGGAAGTTCACGTAGGTGACTTACACACATTTAATCTGCATGTTGAAAGTCTCAGGAGCTGCTGTGGCTGATATCTGGGGCTTACTGGCTGTCACTTGCTTGGCTCTGTTGGTCTCTTGCCCTGGGCTGCCACTCCACCTTTCTGCCTACTGCTGTCTCAGATTTCCCTGGGACCCTCCAACTCTACTGTGCTGGATGCTGTGTGCTCACCCCTGCAGAACAGATCTTTCCTGTTGACCTTCCAGTCTGTCCTGGGTTTGAATCTGCCACAGTCTGTCTCCTATTGGATTTTCCCTCTCCAAAATTTGGCTAGATTCTCTTTTTAGAGGTATCTGAAGGAGTTTGTCTAAGAGCTTAGGTGAGTTGTTGCTCTTACTCTGCCATCTTCATTTCCTTTTTAAAGAGCTGTTCTCTTCAGTGAACCCTTTTTTCATACTTTTCAAACCATTGGCCATTTTTTCTTCTATTTCCTTCTTCAACTGTTCCAGGAGTACTCTTTGCACATGCGAGTAGTTCATCGTCCTTTCTGAAGTTTCAGATGGGAGTACAGTCTCAATAATGACCTCTTTGGTATTCGTGTTTTGGTGCTTGTCCCTATAGAAAGTTTCTATAATCTTTTCCTTTGCTTTTTGCTTCTTGCTCATGATGGTGAGGCTTTTTGTGTTGTGCCCTCTGGTTCTTTCAGCTACATGCTCATGCTGAAGAACCTGTTGCTGAGCTAGCTGATGTGAGAAAGTGAAGGCAGGTGAATTGTGTTTGTGTTTCCCCAGATTAGTCCTGAAGTTAGCTTGTTAAGTGTGTTGGAGAGGTGGTCTGGTCACAGGAGATCTCAGTTGAGCTAGAGCAAAGGCGAGCTCAGTGCTTGGTGATCCTGGCTGCTGTAGTGTTTTCTCATTTCCCCTGGAGTGCTGAGGCACACCTGGGTCCTAGTGCGAGACTCCACCCCCTACCCCCTAGAGCTACAGTTGTCTGGGACAGCTTGGTCCTCTGACACAGTAAGAGGAATTCCTCTTAGCTATTTTCCTAGCCTCAGGTGCTATGAGACTGTTTGCCCCTTCTGCTGCTCTCACTGATACAGGATTTTTCTAGAGAAATATTTTATAGTTCTTTCAAGATTAACAAGGGGTGGAGGAGAGAGAGCATTTACTGATCACTCTACCATTTTGGCTCCTGGAAGTTCAAGGAGGCGACTTAGAGATGTTTAATCTGTGGGCTGAAGGTCTCAGGTGCAGCTGCTGCTGATATCTGGGCCTCCTCCTGCGGCTCTCCCTTGCTTGGCTGGTTTGGCTCTTGCCATGAGCTTCTATCCTGCAGTGCTGCCACTTCCTCAGTCTTCCCCAGGGCTTTCCTGCTTGGATGTGCTGCAGCAGGGATGCTGTGCTGTGGGCTGTATGCTCCTCCACTCTCATGGAACAGATTCTTCCCATCGATCTTCCATTCTGTCCTGGGCTGTGAAACTGCCATAGTCTGTCTCCTGTTGGATTCTGCACCACCAAAATTTGGCCAGATTCCCTTTTTAGAGGTATCTGAGGGAGTTTGTCTAAGAGCTTAGGTGACTAGTTGCTCTCCCTCCACCATCTTGGTTCTGCCTTCCTAAAGATTTTAAGGTAGATTTTTTTTAAATGGATATTTTTTTCTTTTTTTTCAGATTTTTTTTTCTTTCACAGATGGATGCTAGGTAATACAGTGAATAAAGAACCAGACTTGGAGTCAAGAAGATCCAGGTTTAATTTCAGTCTAGCTTACTAGCTATATGACTATGTATGACACAACCCTTATTTGCCTCATTTCTTCATCTATAAAATGGAGACAAACTGGAGAAGGAAATAGCAAACCACTCCAAATTGATCTTTGACAAGAAAACCCAGTTGACACATGGAGTCAGGCATAACTGAAAAATTGAAGAATAACAAATAAAATAACAATATTTATAACAAAATAACAATAAAAATTATTTATAAGAATTTATAACCAAAGAACAAAAAACAAAATGTTTTTTACCACATTGAAGTAATAAGTGTGTAAGGGAAAAAGACTGAATGGGTGGTTAACGGGAAAAGGGAATTTTGAGGGAGGAGCATCTAGGATCTTTTGTAATAACCATTTGAACTCTTCTTTTGCCAAAAACCATATTCAATGCTTCATTATTGGGTAGATGTTATCATATGTTCCCCAAGACTATGTCAGCAGAGAGTGAGGTATATCAGGTCTCACTCAGCTGGAAATCTCTCCTGGTGATCTCAGGGATGTATTTCTTCATGTGAGTCATCTAATGTCCATGCTCACCACTATGTAGGTTGATGAATGATAAAGTTGTAGGACTTTATTAGAAGAGTAATGGAAATAGCCATATTATGAAATACCAAGGAAAAATAATAATTCCCCCTTATGTCTTGAAGACAATCAATTAAGTCTTCAAAAGGTTATAATCTGTTTTGGTGGAGGAAACATTCTTAGCAAGTAAGTAAGTAATGGGTTTAATATCTATTTAGGTCATTCTCTTTTAAACAGCTATATGGCACAGGAAATAAAGTATTTCTCTTATAATCAGGAGGCCAGATCCTGATTCAGATCAGATGTTAAATATTTAATACCTCTGTGACACTGGAAAAGTCACTTAACCTCTGTTTTCCTCAATTTTTCTATATGTGGAATATGGTAGTTTGAATTGATGACCTTTAAAGTCTCTTCTGGATTGTTTTCATGATTCTTTGTTAAATATATATTTTATTTATCTTGTTAAATATTTCCCATTACACGTAAAAAATTAATACTCATATTATAAAATTTCATATTTACACAATCTCTCCCTCCCTCCCTCCAGCCCCTCACCTCTTCTTGAGAAGGCAAACAATTGATTTTGAAGGTAGATGGAAAGTCTTGCAAAATATTCCATATTAGCCATCTTACAAAAGAAAACACAGACCAAAACAATAAAAAAAAAAGAAAAGAAAAAGAAAGAGGAAAAAGGTATTTCAATTTGCATTCAGAGTACATTTCTCTTTCTGGGGGTGAATAGCATTGTTTATCATGGGTTCTTTGTTTTGAATCATTGTCTTGATCAGAGTAGTTGTCTTTCACAATTGATTCTCATTACAACATTGCTATTACTCTGTTGAATGTTCTCCTGGTTTCATTTACTTCATTTTGCACTGGTTCTTAGAAGATTCAAAGGTTTTTCTGAGATCATCCTGCTCATTATTTCTTATGGTACAGTAGTGTAATCTATCACAATTGTATACCACATCTTGTCCAGCCACTTCCCAAGTAATGGGCATCCTCTTCTTTTCCAATTCTTTGTCACCGAAAAAGAGATGTTATAAATACTATTTCTGTACAAATAGATGATTTTATCTTTTCTTTGATCTCTATGACATACAGATCTGGTAGCTATATTACTAGTCAAAGGGTATGCACAATTTTATAGTCACTGAGGAACAGTTATATATTGTTCTCTAGAATAGGTGAAGTAGATCATAACTCCACCAATAGTGCATCAGTGTCCTAAATTTTCCACATCTCAACCAGAATTTGTCATTTTCTAGAAAAATATTGGATAATAATGATGATAATAAGTAATCTTGCTTCACACCTGATGGTACTGGGAAGGCTTCAAGTTTATTGAAACTACAGATAATGTTACCTCTTATTTTTAGAGAGATTCTATTTATCATTTTAAGAAAGGTACCATTAATTAATTGCTTTTGGGTGTCTTAATAGGAAAGAAATTTATATTTGATTAAAGGGTTTTTTTTTTTTTGCATCTACCGATGTAACCATATGATTTTTGTTGTATTTGTTATGGATACAATCAATTATGCTGATAGTTGTCCTAATATAAAACCATGAATGCATTCCTGATATTAATTCCACCTTGTCTTAATGTATGTACCTTAGGACATATCAGAATGATTTTTTAGATGGTGATTTATTTTAAAATTTTCATTCTAATCATTAAGGAAATTGGCCTATTTATTTCTTCCTCCATTTCTGCTCTCTCCAAATTAGGTAACAAAAAATACTGTCTCATAAAAGGAATTTGGTAAGACTCTTTCTTTACTCACTTTATAAAATAATTCATACAGGGGGAGGAGCCAAGATGGAGGAGTAGAAAGATTCACATATACTAGCTCCAAACCCACAGCCCATAAAATACCTGTAAAGAAGAACTCCCAAAATTCTGGAGCAGTGGAAGCCACACCACAACACAGTGAAGGAGATTTCTGTTCCAGAGAGACCTGAAAAACCAACACCAAAAGGTCTGTCACGCACCAGACTTGGAGCAGAGCCCAGCTCTGCCATGGCTTCATGGCATTGAGAGAAGCAGATCTGAGCAGGCTTCAGGGACAGAATCTCCAGCAGCTGCAAAGGTCCTTCCACCCACAGGCATAAAGGTTAGTGAGAGAACCTTTATGGCTGGCCAAGAGGGGAGCAGGGTATCTCCATAACTCAGGCACCCTTGGGAGGCAGTGCTGGGGCAGAAGCAGACAGAGGCTCCCAAAGCAGGCAGGAGTTTGGATCCATCATTGAAGGTCTCCTCATAAACCCCTTGAGGGAACTGGATCCAGTGTGGCTGCCCTGACCCCACCCAAGCAGCTCAACTTAATCTCACGCTGAATAGCAGCCCTGCCCCTGCTGAAAGCGCTGAGGCTGGGAAGGAGCATTTGAATCTCAGACCCCAAGAACTAGCTGGGCAGATCTGGAGGTGAGGTGGGTGTGGAAAGGAATCACAGAAGTCCAGTAACTGGCTGGGAAAATGCCCAGAAAAAGGAAAAAAATAAGACCATAGAAGGTTACTTTCATGATGAACATATATCTCCTCCCTTCCTTTATGATGAGGAAAAACAATGCTTACCATCAGGAAAAGACATAGAAGTCAAGGCTTCTGTATCTCAAACATCCAAAATAAATATTCAATGCACTCAGGCCATGGAAGAGCTTAAAAAGGCCTTTGAAAATCAAGTTAGACAGGTGGAAAAAAAACTGGGAAGAGAAATGAGAGAGATGCAAGAAAAGCATGAAAAACAGGTCAACACCATGCTAAAGGACATCCAAAAAAAGGCTGAAGAAAATAACACCTTGAAAAATAGGCTCACTCAACTGGCAAAAGAGGTTCAAAAAGACAATGAGGAGAAGAATGCTTTCAAAAGCAGAATTAGCCAAATGGAAAAGGAGGTTCAAAAGCTCACTGAAGAAAATAGTTCTTTCAAAATTAGAATGGAACAGATGGAGGCTAATGACTTTCTGAGAAACCAAGAAATCACCAAACAAAACCAAAGGAATGAAAAAAATGGAAGAGAATGTGAAATATCTCATTGGAAAAACAACTGACCTGGAAAATAGATCCAGGAGAGACAATTTAAAAATTATGGGACTACCTGAAAGCCATGAACAAAAAAAGAGCATAGACATCATCCTTCATGAAATTATCAAGGAAAACTGCCCTGATATTCTAGAACCAGAGGGAAAAATTGGTATTCAAGGAATCCACCAATCACCACCTGAAAGAGAACCAAAAAGAGAAACTCCTAGGAAAATCGTGGCCAAATTCCAGAATTCCCAGGTGAAGGAGAAAATATTGCAAGCAGCTAGAAAGAGACAATTCAAGTATTGTGGAAATACAATCAGGATAACACAAGATCTAGCAGCTTCTACATTAAGTGATCAAAGAGCGTGGAACATGATATTCCAGAAGTCAAAGGAAAAAGGACTAAAACCAAGAATCACCTACACAGAGAGCAAACATGCACCAATGCAGTGGAAGAGATTTCCGTTCCAGAGAGCCCTGGAGAGCCATCCCCAGGTCCGTCGCACCCCGGGAAGCAGAGCCCACCCTTGCACTGCCCTGGCCGCAGCCCCAGAGGAGCAGATCCGAGCAGGCTTCAGGGACAGAACCTCCGGTGGCTGGGAAGGTCCCTCCACCCACAGATGCCACCGGTCAGTGAGAGAGACTTCTGGGCTGGCCAAGAAGGTAACGGGGTGTCTCTGTGACTCGGGACCCCTTGGGAGGCAGCGGTGGAGGGAGTGGCAGAAGCAGCAGCAGAGGCAGAGGCAGCAGCGGTGGCCCGGGATTCCCCAAGCAGCCGCAGGAGCTCCATTACTGAAGGTCTCTGCATAAAGCCCCTGAGGGAACTGAGCCTGGGAGACAGACCTGCCCCCACCCGCTCCATTACTGAAGGTCTCTGTATAAAGCCCCTGAGGGAACTGAGCCTCGGAGGAGGCCCTGCCCCCACCCAAGCACAAGAACTTAAGCTCACATTGAATAGCAGCCAGGCCTGCCACAGAAAGCCCTGAGTCTGGGAAGCAGCATTTGAATCTCAGACTCCAAGCACTGGCTGGGAAAATGCCATTGTGAAAAGGAAGCAAAATAAGACCATAGAGAGTTACTTTATTTGGGAAGAGATATTCCTTCCTCCCTTCATTTCTGATGTAGAGGTACAATGCTTACCATCTGGGAAGGACGTAGAGGTTGGGGCTTCTCTATCCCAGACATCCAAGGTCGATGCCCGGTGGGCTCAGGCCATGGAAGAGCTCAAAAAGGATTTTGAAAATCAAGTTAGACAGGTTGGGGAAAAACTGGGAAGAGAAATGAGAGAGATGCAAGAAAAGCATGAAAAATGGATCAATACCTTGCTAAAGGAGACCCCAAAAAAAATGCTGAAGAAAATAACACCTTGAAAAATAGGCTCACTCAATTGGCAAAAGAGGTTCAAAAAGCCAATGAGGAGAAGAATGCTTTCAAAAGCAAAATTAGCCAAATGGAAAAAGAGGTTCAAAAGCTCACTGAAGAAAATAGTTCTTTCAAGATTAGAATGGAAGAGATGGAGTCTAATGACTTTCTGAGAAACCAAGAAATCAGAAAACAAAACCAAAAGAATGAAAAAAATGGAAGAGAATGTGAAATATCTCATTGGAAAAACAACTGTCCTGGAAAATAGATCCAGGAGAGATCATTTAAAAATTGTGGGACTACCTGAAAGGCATGATCAAAAAAAGAGCCTAGACATCATCTTTCATGGAATTATCGAGGAAAACTGCCCTGATATTCTAGAACCAGAGGGCAAAATAAGTATTGAAGGAATCCATCGATCACCGCCTGAAAGAGATACAAAAAGAGAAACTCCTAGAAACATTGTGGCTAAATTCCAGAATTCCCAGGTCAAGGAGAAAATCTTGCAAGCAGCTAGAAAGAAACAATTCCAGTATTGTGGAAATACAATCAGGATAACCCAAGATCTAGCAGCTTCTATATTAAGGGATCTAAGGGTGTGGAATAAGATATTCCAGATCTCAAAGGAACTAGGACTCAAACCAAGAATCACCTGCCCAGCAAAACTGAGTATAATACTTCAGGGGAAAATATGGTCTTTCAATGAAACAGAGGACTTTAAAGCATTCTTGTTGAAAAGACCAGAGATGAAAAGAAAATTTGACTTTCAAACACAAGAATGAGAAGAAGCATGAAAAAGTAAACAGCAAAGAGAGTCATAAGGGACTTATCAAAGGTGAACTGTTTACATTCCTACATGGAAAGGAAATATTAGTAATTCTTAAAACTTTTCAGTATCTGGGTAGTTGGTGGGAGCACACATAGATATACACACACATACATGCACACACACACGTACACGTGTGCACGCAGACACATACACAAATGCACACACACAGAGAGACAGAGAGCACAGAGTGAATTGAATAGGATGGGACCATATCTTAAAAGAAATTAAGGGAAATGGTGAGAGAGAAAGGTAGTGGGAGGAGAGAGGATGAAATGGAATGAGGTAAATTATATCTCATTCAAGAGGCAAGCAGGAGACTTTTTAGTGGAGGGAAAAAGAGGAGAGCTGAGAAAAAAAATATGAAATTTACCCTCATCACATTCGACTAAAGGAAGGAGTAAAATGCACACTCATTTTGGTATGAAAACCTATCTTACAGTACAGGAAAGTGGGGGAGAAGGAGATAAGGAGGGAGGAAGGGATGATGGAAGGGAGGGCAATGGGAGCAGGGAGCAATTTGAAGTCAACACTCGGGGAGGGACAGGATCAAAAGACAGAATAGAAACAATGAGGGGCAGAAAAGGAGGGAGGGAAATACAGTTAGTCTTACACAACACGACTATTATCAAAGTCATTTGCAATAATACACAGATCGGGCCTATATTGAATTGCCTGCCTTCCCAAAGGGAATGGGTGGGGAGGGAGGGATGGGGAGAATTTGGAACTCAAAGTTTTAGGAACAACTGTTGAGTATTGTTGTTGCTGCTAGGAAATAAGAAATACAGTTAATGGGGAATAGAAAGTCATCTGGCCCTACAGGACAAAAGAGAAGATGGGGACAAGAGAAGGGAGGGATGATAGAAGATAGGGCAGATTGGTGATAGGGAAAAATGGAATGTTCGGTGTATTGGGGTGGGGGGGAGGGGATAAATGGGGAGAAAATTTGGAACACAAAATACTGTGAAAATGAATGTAAAAAGTTAAATAAAAGGAAGTTAAATAAAAGTTAAATAACCACAATATAGGAACCTAGAGCTCCAGCAACAGTGGCTCTAGCTTCCTCTACTGCAACTGTGCCTGTAGTAGGTTCCTCTACCCCCTTGCCCTATGCTACCCTGGGGCTGGAACCTGAAGACTACTCTGTCTCACTGCTCCCACAGGTTATTTCCACTGATTTACCAATTTTTCCTTAGTGTTCTGTAGTTGTAAAGTCTGGGAACCCCCACAAATGTGAGAGATTCAGTCTCTGAAAGTCCTGTTCAGATCCTGTCTGTGTTGGCACAGGGCACATCGTATTGCACTCTGCTCTCAGTTCAGCAGTACAATATATAGTTTCCGGCAAACTTCAAGACTGTCTTGTGATAGAGATTTGCTTCACTAAATCATTCTGTGGGTTCTGGAGCTTCAGAATTTGTTTAAAGCCATTTTTACTGGTATTTGGCTGGATTTGTGAGGAGCACTCAAAAAAGTTCCTGCCGTTATTCTGCCATCTTGGCTGTACCCTTCAATTTCTTTTTCTAAGAATTTTTTTTCTTTTCTCCCCTTCATCCTTTTTCCTATTTTTTGCTTTAATTTTATTTTTCATTTTTAGCACAGGTTATAACAGAAAAAACAATTCAGACTTTTGGTCAGGTGATACTTCTTTTTAAAGCATTTACAATATGGACCACAAAAGAATTATTTTAAAACATTAACTAACTGAGACACAAATAATATTTATGTTGCTAACTTCAGAAGCTCTTGACCTAATTGTCTCCACAGTGTTACTAAGAATTACAGGACCCTAACTTATTGTTTTTGGTCTAAAGTTTTATGCTAAATAGCTTAATTTTAGACTTAACCTCACATGTTCCCCTACCAATTATCTATAATTTAATAGATCTGGTATTAAACTGCTTACAGACTTTTTGACTACATAAAATTTCCCCCAAGAGTAGGGACATTGCAGGGATATAATATCTCCCCAGCTTCTCGTCAATTCCAGGCAAGATTAAATTGTTCACTTGCATTCAGTCAGGCTTAAAGTCTGCCAGGTGTCAGTGGGGAAATTGAGTCAGGAGAATTCTACCTCAGCCCAGGCTGAGCAGCTGCTCTCCCACCCTTCCCATGAGATCACGTTTTGCAGTTCATACCAGCATCCTACAAGCTCACTGGCATCATGGATTGAAGGCTCAGATCGCCTTTCTTCCTACAAATTCCTGGAGTTAGACTCAGAAGAACAGGCACTTAACAGTCCCAATAACCAGACTTCAAATATAATTATAATTTCACTTTGGCTAAGGAACACCTTTTCAGGCAAGTCTTAAGTGGTTAACATGCCTTTCTATACATGTTCTAGTTCAAATTTACCATAAAAACCTTAACAGCTTCATCAATGCCAAATTTTACCCATTTACCCTCATCTAGGTAATTTAGACTGAAATTCTTTTTCCCCAAACTAAAGATGCCATTGATTTATTCTTAGTAATTAATTCAGTCATTTGTTTTAATACTAATTGCTTTTACCTCACTTTGCAACATTTACAATTTTTCTCCCCATCACTCCCCTCCCCCTACTTCCTAATACCTTGCATTCTGATTACTCCTTCCCTCAGTGTTCCCACCCTTCTATCACACCCTACTCTTCCCTTATTCCCATCTTCTCTCTTTTCTTGTAGGGCAAGATAAATTTCCATAACCCATTCCTGGTAGTTCTTATTTTCTGATTATATGTAATAAAAATTCTCAACATTCGTTGCTTCTCTCCCTCCTCCCTCCCTCCCCAGCTCCACTGAGAAAGGAAACAATTCAACACAGACTAAATATGTATTCTTTTCCAAAAGACTTCCATAATAATTATTTTGTGTAATACTAATTAAATGGCCACTGTCCTACTCTATTCCCCCTTATTTTTTTTCCCCAATTGACCTTGTCCCTTCTTGAAAGTGTTTATTTCTAGTAAGTCCCTTCTCCCATTTACCCTCCCTTCTAACATTCCCCTCACTTGTCACCTCCTCTCCTACTTTCCTGTGGTGTGATAGAAATTTCATATCAAATTTAGTGAGCATGTTATTCCCTCCTTCAGCCACATGTGGAGAGAGTAGCTTCATTTTTTCCTCTCTCCCCTTCTCACATTTATCCTCTATTGAGTAAGATTTTTCTTATCTCTTGTATGAGTTATAGCCTGCCCAGTTCCATTTTTGCCTTTCTCTTCCTGGTATTTTCCTTCTTCACGCTTTAACTTTTATATTATTTTATTATTTTGTGTGGGTATCATCTCTTCTGATATAACACCCTGTATTCTATATCTACATATGTGTATGTGTGTTTGTGTGTATGTATGTGTATGTAAAATCTCTCCATCTACCCAAATACTGAGAAAAGATTCAAGAGTTAAAAATATTTTCTTTCCATGTAGTAATGTAAACAGTTCTGCTTTAGAGAGTCTTTTATGATTTTTCTTTCCTGTTTACCTTTTCATGCTTCTCTTGATTCTTGTCTTGGGAACACAAATTTTTCTATACAGATCTGGTCTTTTCCTCAATATGAATGATTGAAAGTCATCTATTTCATTGAGTGACCATTTATTCCCTTGAAGTATTATACTCAGATTTCCTGGGTAGGTGATTCTTGGTTTCAATCCCAGTTCCTTTGACCTCTGAAATATCCCATTCCAAGCCCTTCCAACCCTTAATGTTGAAACTGTCAGATCCTGTGTTATCCTGATTTTATTTCCACAGTACTCAAATTGTTTCTTTCTAGCTGCTTGCAGTATTTTCTCCTTGATCTGGGAACTCTGAAATTTGGCCACAATATTCCTAGAAGTTTCTCTGTTCGGTTCTCTTTCAGGAGGTGATTAATGAATTCTTTCAATATTTATTTTGCCCTGTGATTCTCAACATCAGGGTAGTTTTCTTTGATAATTTCGTACAAGATAATATCTAGGCTCTTTTTTTGATCATGGTTTTCTGGTAGTCCTATAATTTTTAAATTGTTTCTCCTGGATCTATTTTCCAGGCCAGTTGTTTTTCCAACAAGATATTTTACATTATCTTCTACTTCTTCAAATTTTTGGTTTTGTTTACTAACTGCTTGGTTTAACTCATAGTCATTCATTTCCCTGAACTCAATTCTCTCTTTCAATGAATTATTTTGTTCAGTAAACTTTTGAAACTTCTCCTCCATTTGGCTAATTCTGCTTTTTAAAACCTTCTTCTCCTCATTGGTTTTTTGGACCTCTTTTTAATTGTGTTAGCCTCTTTTTAAAGCTGTTGTTTTCCTCAGCATTTTTTTTTTGCTTCTCCTTCAGTAAGCTGCTAAATTGTTTTTTAAGGTCTTCTATTGTCAGGGCCCAGTTTAAATTCCCTTTGGAAGCCCTTGACTTCCTCTGACAGTATGCCTTGTTCTTCCTCATCTGAAAGGATGGGGGGAGACACCTTTCCCCAAGAAAGTAGCCTTCTATGGTCTTACTATTTTTTCCCCTTTTGGAGGGCATTTTCCCAGCCAGTTACTTGATTTCTGAGTTTCCTCTCCATAACCACCTTGCCTCCAGTTCCTGCCAAGCCAGCACTGGGGGCTAAGATTCAGATGAGCTGCTCCAAAGCCTCAGGGGTTTTAGGGAGGGGAAGAGCTTCTTTTCAGTGTGAGATTAATATCAGCTGCTCAGTTGGGGGCAGGGCCACCACACAGGGCTCAGTTCCCTCAGGAGGTTTACAATGAGACCTTCAACAATGGATACAGGAACTACTGCTTGCTTTGGGAGCCCCATCTACTTCTTCCTCTACTGCTGCCTCCTGAGGTGGCCTGAGTTATGGGGACATCCTGCTCCCTTCTTGGCCAGCAGAAAATACCCTCTCACTGACCTTTGTCACCTGTTGGTTGAGGGATCCATGCTGCCACTGGAAATTCTGTCCCTGAAGCCTGCTCAGATCTCCTCCTTTTGGTGCCATGTGGCCATGGCAGGGCTGGGCACTGCTCTGCATCTGGCATGTGACAGACCTTTCCCGTCGGTCTTTCAGGTCTCTCTGGGATAGGAATCTCCTCCACTCCATTGTTCTGGGGCTTCTGCTGCTCTAGAATTTGTTGAGCATTCTTCTTTACAGATATTTTATGGGCTGTTGGGTAAGAGCTAGTATATGTGCATCTTTCTACTCCACCATCTTGGTTCCACCTCCTAAGAAAGTTTCAGTATTCTATTTCCTCCAGTCAATCTAAACATTTTATTTTTTTTGCAAGTATTCATCCATTTACATGGGTTGTGCATTCTACATGGATATAATTTGGCAAAATAACTTCTAATAATTACTTTAATTTAATCTTTCTCTGTGGTTTATTTAACCTCATCATTTTAATACATGTAATGTGATTATCTCCTTTCTCTTTTTAAATAAAATTAACCAATAGTTTAATTATTTTATTACTTTTTTAAAACCAGCTCCAAATTTTATTTTTTGCTTTAATTTTAAACTTTAAATTATATTCATTTCTCCTTGATTTTCAGAATTTACATTTTGTTGTTTAAATTTGAAAAATCAATTTGTTCTTTCTCTTGTTTATTATATCCTCATGCCCAATTCATTGATCTTCTCTTTCATTCTTTTATTGCTGTATGCCTTTATAGATATAATTTTCCCCCAAGTATTATTTTGGCTACATCCCATAAATTTTGAAATGTTGTCTAAATGTTGTTGTTCCTTTTAATGGAATTACTTTTTCTATGTTTTTTTCTGACTTACTCATTCTTTAAAATTACATGATTTAGCTTCCAATTAAATTTTAATCCATTCTTCACAGCCCTTTATTGCATATAATTTTATTTCACTATGACTGCAAAAGGATGTATTTAATATTTCTGCTGTTCTGCATTTGGTTGTGAAGCTTTGATGCTCTTTTTATGGTTGATTTTTGTGAAAATGACATGTACATCTGACAAATAGGTATAATTCTTTCTATTCCCATCCAGTTTTCTCTGGAGATCTATCATATCTAACTTTTTGAAAGTTCTATTCATCTCCATCATTTCTTTCTTATTAATTTGAGGTTAGATTTTTTTAACTCTGGGAGGGGAAAACTGAAATCCTGTAATAGTATGTTTCTATTTTCTTTTTCTTCTATAATTCATTAACCTTTCCTTTAAAAATTTAGATACCCTCCTATTTGATGCATATATGTTTAGTATGGATATTAATTAATTGTCCATAGTGATTTTAGCAAGATGTAATTTCTTTGCTTATCCATTTTAATTATGTCTATTTTTGCTTTTGCTTTTTTTCTGAGATCATAATTTTTGCACCTAATTATTAAACTGGAGCTGAAGCACAATAAATTCTCACTCACTCCCTTATTTTAATTCTATTTTTCTCTCTTTTTCAAGTGTGTTTCTCTCAAACAACATATTGTTAGATTTTTGTTTCTATTTGATTCTGCTATCTGCTTCTGTTTTGTCGGTGAGTTCACAGTTATGACTTCTAACTATGCATTTGCCTCTATCCTATTTTTTTTGTTTGTTCTTCACTCTCTCCTTTTATCCTGTCTCTCTTCCAAATTCTGTTTTACTTCTAGCCACTGGCTTCTTTTATTTGACTTCTCTTTTATCACCTCTCACTTCTATCATCCTTTTCCCCTCCTATTCCGCTTTTCACTTAGATTTATTTTACCATTTGATTTTATAGACAGTTTTCCCTATTTGAATAAACTTAGACGTGAATGAAGTACAAGCGTTGCCCCCCTCCCTCACCATTTTCCCCTTCACGATAAAAATTCTTCCTTTCAATCCTCTTTTATGAGAGATAATTTTCTCCATCCTTCCTCTTTCTCCTCCTTTCTCTTAGGGCAACCCTTTCCTGTCCATTTTCATTAATCATCTCAATCAAATCAACTTTCTCATCTACTCTCTTTGTATGTAGAATCCTTCTAATTGCCATAATAATGAGAGAGTTCTTAGAAGTTACATGTATCATTTTCTCATATTCACATATAGAAAGGTCAAGAATTTAATTCTTTTGAGTCTCTTACTATTTTTCATTTTTTTTCTGTTATTATTCTCAAGTCATATTTCAGAGTCACATTTTCTATTCAGCTCTGGTCTTTTCTAAGTCTTCTCTTTAATTAAATATCATTTTTCACTTGAAGGATTGTACTCAGTTTTCCTGGGTAAATTTTTGTGGTTGTACTCCCAATTCTTTTACCTTCTGCAATATCATATCCAGCCCTCTGTTTCTTTAATGTGTTTGCTCATGCATCTTGTGTGATTCTGACTATGGCTCAAGTTATTTGAGTAGTTACTTTTTGGTTACTTAAAGTATTTTCTCTTTGATCCATTAGCTCTAGAATTTCACTACAATAATTCTGGGAATTTTCATTCGGGGTTACCTTTCAGTTGGTTATCAATGAATTCTTTCAATTTCCATTTTACCCTCTGGTACTATGATACTGGGGCAGTATTCCTTGATAATTCCTTCAAATATGATGTCTAGGCCCTTTCTTTGATCATGGCTTTCAGGTAGTACAATAATTCTTAAATTATCTCTCATCAATCACTTTTCAAGGTCACTTTTCCAATCATATATTTCATTCTTCTGACTGTTTTATTGCTTCTTGAGGTCTCATGGAGTCATTAGCTTTCACTCATTGTTACTGTTCAGTCGCTTCAGTCATGCCCATCTATTCATGATTCTATGGGAGTTGGGGGCAGGACTCTTCTTGGAATAGATACTAGAATGGTTTATCATTTCTTTTTCCAGGTCATTTTCCAGATATGGAATTTAGACAAACAAGATTGAATGACCTGCCCAAGGCTATATAACTAGTAAGTGTCTGAAACCAGATCTAAACTCAGGAAGATGAGTCTTCCTGACTCCAGACATGGGGGTCTATCCACTGTCACCTCGGTGTCCCATTTCTTCTTGCCAAGGTCTAATTTTTAAGGAATTATTTTCATCAGATCAACTCTTGTGACTCTTTTTCCATTTGACCATTTTTGTTTTTCTAAGGTATTATTTTCTTCAGAATTTTTTCTACTTCTTTTATCAGGTTTTTAATCATTTTTATCATAATTTTCATCCTTTTCCCTCATGTCTTTAGTTAATTTTTCCTTTACCTCTTATTTGATTGAAAAAAAACTTTTAGCTCTTTGGGAATTTTTGTTGGACTTGTGCTGAATTCAAATTCTTTGCGGCTTTAGAGCTGCTTTTATTTCATTGTCTTCTGAGTTTTTGTCTTGATCTTCTATGCCAGCAAAGTAGTTTTTTTTGTGTGTGTGTGATCAGGTTACTTTGTTGTTTACTCATTTTACCACCCTATTTATTGATTTAGAACTTTATATTAAAGCTGGTTTCTGTTCCTTTTGTTGGGCTGAGGGAGAAGCATTTTCTCATCCTTAGGCATAATTCACTGCTTTTTTCAAAGATAGTTCTTAGGGATTGGAAATTTTCAGTGCTTCCAAGATTATGCTATCTGGGGAGAGTTGTAATTACTTCTTTCCTGGTCTTCACTCTGGTCATTACCCAGGAAGGTTCCCTGATCCTATAGAATTGCAAGTAAACTGAAACCTCAGATTGCCAGTTCACTGGGGTCAGAAGTGATACTGCCCCTTGGACTTCTATTCTCTTTTGTTGGAAAGTGTTCCTCTCTGCCCATAAACTATGACCTAAAAGTGGGTATATGGTTTATCAAACATTGTCTAGTTATATGTCCAGGGCTATCATCTCTTTCTATCCCAAAAGAGTCTACTTTCTCCCAAAGCTACTAATGCTTCTATTGCTACCATGTAGTCTTATCACTGGAGTTTCAACCATCTGGAATCTAGGCCAGTCTCCTTTTCTGTGTTGCATATTTTTCTTCTCACCTTCCTAAGCTATCTTGAGTTGGAAGAATGTCTTATTCTAACATTTTGTTGTTCTTGAAAATTCAAAATTCAATTTGAGATATTATTTTAAACTTGTTTGTAGGAGAATATTTGGGAGATCTTCCCTGAGTGCTTGTTCTACTCCACCTTCTTGGCTCTGCCCCTAGATGTCATTAAATTCATGATTCTATGATAATCAATGAAAAATTATTATCATATAATATTTAACTTTTACTTCTTTTCCTGCCTTCTGGATTTTGATATCATTAGTGTGGGAAATTCTCAGTTTTCCCTCTTTTATTATATATGTAGAATCATCGAGTATTAGAAACAGTATATACTTAAAACTTATCTAGTCCAGTTTCTTCTCAGATAGATGTGCAAATTGATTTCCAGACCCAGTAAGCTTCTTCCTAAAAGTTAGACAATTAGAATTGGAAATAGAATTAAAACCTGCATCCCCTAATCTTTAAAACAATACTCTTCCCATTGCAGCAGAATCCTATCTACAGTCATTTAGCTTTTCTACATTCAAGTGACTCAGCAGGTCAGTCAGTATGCTTTAATTGCATGCTTACTACATGGCAGGCACTGTGTTAAGCTTTAAAAATAAGAAGAAAAGCAACGAGTTCCTGGCTTCCAGGAGTTTACATTCTAAAGGGGTAAAAAACTGCAAATAACTATATACATATAAAATTTAAGTAGAGTAGATGGAAGGAAATCAGAGATGAGAAGAAACTGGCACTTGGAGAAAATTTGAAAGGCCTCATAGAGAAGTTGGGATATGAGCTGATACTGTTTTATTTTTTTCAACATTCACTTTTATAAGATTCTCAGTTCTAAAGTTTTCCCCTTCCCTTTCCTCCCCTGTCCCCAAGATACTGTGCAATCTGATATAGGCTACACATATATAATTATAAAAACATATTTCCACATTAGTCAGGTTGTAAAAGAAGACAGAATAAAATGGAAAAAAGAATGAGAAAGAAAAAAAAGGAAAAAAATAGTATGTTTCTATCTGCATTCAGAGTTCGTGGTTCTTTCTCTGGATGTGGATAGAACTTTCCATCATGAATCTTCTGTAATTTGTTTGCTTGCTTGCTTCTTTTTTGGTTTTGTTTTTTGAACATTGCATTGCTGAGGAGAGATAAGTCTATCAAAGTTGGTTATCACACAATGTTACTGAATGCTCTCCTGGTTCTGCTCACTTCACTTAGTATCAGTTCTTTTCATGTTTTTCTGAAATTGACCATTCATTATTTCTTATAAAACACTATATTTATTACATTGAAATGCCATAGCTTGTTCAGCTATTCCACAATTGATAGGCATCCCCTCAATTTCCAATTCTTGTCCACTACAATAAGAGTGGCTATAAATATTTTGTATATTGGGAATGCATTCATATTAGCTTCTCACACGAATAATCTACTTATGATATTTGCATAAAAACCTAAGGAACTCTCAAAGGCACCTCAGTTAAACAACCACAAGGCTTTTCACTTGATCAGGGTGGAGGGAAATGAAGAATATCTCATCAATTTTGAAACCTTGCATGATTCAAGTAAATGATCCATATGTATTTGGTGTTTTAATTTAGTGCCCAAGAAAAACATATTGTCACCAGGATATTCAGTTGAGTTTACATTTTTTCCTTCATTCTTCCTTCTGTCTTCCTTCTTTATTCCCTCCCTTCCACTCTCCCTTCCTGAATTTCAGTTAATAAGTACCTTCCAGAAACTTATTAGGCATCTATTATATGCCAAGCACTGCCCCAGAGGCTGGAGATACAAAGACAAGTATAAATATAGCCCGCTCTCAAGGTGTTTCATCTTCTACTGGGACACATTGACAATGCCTTTCTGCTTATTTTTAATGCAATTTTGCTTCTTAATGAGATCTTCCCCACCTATTAATGGACCTGTCCATTAAGGGGAATTTGATTAGGGAAAATTTGTAAGAGAACTCACAACCTTTGTTAATTTTCTAATGAGACACTGAGTCACAAGTGGTCATGCCCTTTGGCTCTGAAAAGAGAATAAAAACTCTGAGGTATGGGTTTTACTTTGAGGCTTAGTTTTGGAAGAAGGCTTGTGTGCCAGTTGAGCCTCTGGGAAGCCAGTAAGCAGTCCCCTGGCTTTGAAAACTCAGATGCTGGTGCTTGCCTCTCTGGTAATTTTTGTGTGTATATAATGGTCAGACAATTGGAAGCTGTCTATTGCCTTTATTTCTTTTCTTGTATTTTTTCTCTATTGGTGAATTATATATATATATATATATATATATATATACTTGATTAAAGGAGATTGTTAACCCCTCAAAAGTTGCCTTTTCTTTTGAAAAGCAGATGAAAGAACCTATGATAGCAGCCCCTCTCTGTATATGTTGGGGTACTTACTGGTACATGGGGAGAGGGGGTACAACCAAGTAAGAGATACATTAAAATATAGTGGATACAAAATGCATATAAAGAAAGTTCAGGGGACAAAATGATGCTTGCAATTGAGGGGGATGAGTATAAATTTTGTTTGCAACTGGCAGAAGCTAAGACTTAAAGGAAGCTAGGGAATCTCAAGAGATGATAGTGAGAAGGAAGTTCAAGCCAAGAATGATGGACAGTGTTATAAAGAAAACTAGATGTAATGTCTTGTATGGGAAATTATGCATAGGATCCTTTGCTTGGAATCAAAACTGGGTAAAAGTAAATATTGTGGGATGAGCTTAATTGGAGCCACATGAAAACTTTCCTCGTCTAATAGAGGAGTTCACTTTTTATTCTAGATTATTCTACTCTATTTATATTATGGTGAAAGTAATTAAAACATTAATGATGAAGGAAGAATCTTTGGCCAATACCATTTGAACACTGGTGTGTTATAAAAAAGACATTATTTTTTTCTGAAGAATTCTATTCAGGGAGATAACTATGGAAGCAGCATTCTGCCATGTGTTCACAGTTTAGCCAGTCTCTAACTGCCTTATCAAAGCCTGCCAAAAATATGCTAGTGAGTGCCAATTGTTATGGTGGTTTTTGTAAAGTAAAATCTATTATCAATTAAGGCATAATGTGTTAAGTGCTTTTCTTAATCTTCTTGAAAGAAAATAGCGGTGAAGAAAGGGCCAAGATAACATCTCTGGCAAGCATTTTGGAAATCTCCCACCATGAATTATTTAAAATCTTGCAAGAGGCCATTGTATATTTCCGAGGAATATGTTACATTAAAAAAATTAAAAAAAACATATATGTTCTTGCTCCAGATGGATTGTAAACAATATGACAGTCACTTCAAGGTATTTTCTCCACCTAATAGAAATGGAGAAAATATGTATGAATCCCCTTTGCTCTTCTTCTCTCATGAGATCACTCTGATTATCTCAAATTCCTCAAAAAGAGGATAATTTTGCACCTTAAAATGGAAAACTGGCCATGGTATCATTGATAAGATAAAGAATATCTTATTAGGGGATGGAAACACATACATGTGATCTACAACTCCCGCATAACACCTCCATTTCAATGAAGTTGTCTCATTGTCCCTCAAACATACCATAATATTAAGCTCTTGCTTGTGCTGTTTTCTATGTATGGAATATTTCCAAACCTCCTCCTCTTTTTTCTACTTAATCATATCATTACCACTCTGCACAACCCAGTTGAAAAATTACTCCTCCTCATAAAACTTCCATGACAAAAGGACTTGTGCCATGGACAGTCAAGGTAGGCTACTGATGACATGATGACATCTTCAAGGTTATAGGCTAAATTCTTTCTCCTCTTTCCCAAATTAATCTCCACAACTCAATTCAATTTAAAATTTGAAGAATCCATCATTTCATCAATGCAGTTATTCTATGGAAAAATTCATACACACAATCACGTGTACACAAACACACATACACATATGCACACACACACTACAATTTAGTAGATTATCATAAACAGTTACTATGACTGCAGAATTCACACTGTCACCCACCTGCGGATTAGCCTTTCACAATTTAACAACACTAAATGATACACACTGTCTCTTGCCAAGCCTTTTTAGTTTTCGTTCTGCCTGTACAGTTTCCAAGAATGCAGGATTATTTCCTTACCACAATCATGTAAGGAGACATCAGGAGAGAACTTAGTTGAGGAATTTCTCCAACAACTGCCTATGTGTACAGCATTATGATTCAATATGGGGTGACAATCACCACCGTCAACTTCTGTTCGCATATAAGTTGCAAATGCTCCTAAGTGGGGCAATTTATCAAACTTAGTGTGAATGAGTCTCTCAAATTACTTTTCCCTATCAGCAACAGGAGGAGAGAGGACCCAGAAAAGTGAAATAGAACAGAAAGGAAAGACCAAGCTCACCAGAGATAAATTTTATGTAATACACAATTTCCTGGTTGGACTCCTGCAGTACATACTCATTTTTGCCCTATTGCAAATGTAATTTTTACTATATAAATTATACTTTCATAGTCACATTGTCAATAATATGGGCCAAAATCAAATAGAAATTATAACACTAAAATTAAATCTTGTTGAGAGGAATAGGTACATACATACATGCATGGATATAGATATGTATGAATGAATGGATAAAAAAGTATTCATGAAGCCTTTATGTTTTGAGCAATGTATATGTGTATATATATTTCTTGGCATGTAGAATACATGCATATGTACATAAAATAGAAATATACATATATAATGCATATATATGCATATTCACATATACTAAGAAAATATTAAATGTGTATTTATTTTCATGTATGTAACATACCAGTGATACATATATGAAAGTATATGCATATAAAATATACAAATATGCATATTTGTACATTTTCATGTATCTCATGTATGCATATAGCTACAACCAGACAAAAACAGATGTGTCATAAAGTATTGTTTTGGTATCAAGGTATGATAGCATATGTGTATATGTACATGTGTGTATATGTTATGTATGTGTGTATTATATCCAATACACATACATGCATACACATATATACACGTGCATGTTTAGATGTTAGATATTCATGGAGGAGCAGCTAAGTGAGTAAAGCAATGAGTTCCATGTCAGGTAGACCTGAGTTCAAATATAGCCTCAGATATTTACCAGTTGTATGACACTGGGCAAGTCACTTAACTTTGCTTACCTCAATTTTGCATTGATAAAATGAGCTGGAAAAGGAAACGGAAAACCACATTGGTATCTTTACCAAGACAACCCCAAATGAGGTCACAGAGAGTTGGACACAGCTGAAATGAGAAAAATATGACACTTTCATAAAAGTGTCATGCCACCATCTTCAGTGTCTATGCTTCCACCATGATAACCCCTGATGAGATCAAAGAAAAATTTTGTGAAAACCTGTAGATCCTTAGCATCAATATGCCAAAAGAGGACAAGCTTATAATTTTTGGGCAACTTTAACGCTAGAGCAGGCTTAGACATGGGAGGGAGTCCTTGGGAGGAATGGAATTGCAAACAGAAAGAGCAATGGGCACATACTACTGAAGATTTGTGCGTCTCATGATACACCTCATCACTAACACTGTCTTCTATTTATCTAAATGCAACAAAGCTTTATGGATGCACATGCACAGCACACATTGGCATCTAATAGACTATGTAATTGTAGGGGGAAGAAACAGACAGGATGTGAGAGTGAAGTTAATGTGTGGTGCAGAGGGCTGGACTGATCATAGACTTATCATCTCCCAGCTACATATTCTCATTCAACAAAAGTGGTGACCCCAAGGCAAAACAACTACAAGAAGAATTAATGTCAACAGATTAGAGTACTTTTCAGAGTGGGAACATTTTGTGCCTAACTTGGAGGGAAATTTGAACCAAAACACAGTTGGCAACAGCAGAGCAAAAAAAGGAGAGAGCAGTTTTCAAAGATCTGGTGTAGAGCACTGCATTTACTCACCTGAGTCAGAACACTTGCAAACACTAAGACTGGTTTGACAAAAAATGAAGTTCAGATGCTGCTAAATGAAAAGTGAGAACTTCACAGAGTTACAAGCAGGATAGTTCATCCATCTCTAAGAAGGCACATTCAATTCCATCCAAAAGAAAGTACAAGCAAAACGTAGAGAGATGCAGGATTCTTGGCTCAGGAAGAAGGCAGATGAAATTCAGTTTTATGCTGCCAGTAACAATTCAAAGCATTTTTATGATGTGTTGAAGGCTATTTATGGGCCAAAGTTCTATGGTACATCTCAAATACTCAGTGCTGAAGGAGCCACATTGATTAGTGATGAGGATGTAATACTAGAGTGATGGACTAAACACTTTCATAGTATTCTCAACAGATTGTCATTAATCAAGGCTGAAGCCATCGACCATTTAACTCAGGTTGAAGTCAATCCCTTCCTAGCTGAAGTTCTAGGTCAAGAAGAGGTTTGGAATGCCATTAGACTCCTTTCATGTGTCAAAGCACCTAGTACTGACTCTATTCTGGCTGAAATTTCCAAGGTAGGGGTTCCGTTGCTCATATAAAAGCTTCTTGAAATTCCCTAGATTATATGGTAAGAGGAGGTTATTCCTCAGGATTTCAAGTATGCCTCTATAAAGATAAAGGAAATAGATTATCCTGTGACAATCATAGGGGTGGAGAGTCTCTGTTTTAGTCACTGATGGCAAAATTCTTGCCAGTTCTCCTTAGTAGGCTGGTCCTTCACCTCTAAGATGCTCACATCCCACTGTGGCTTCAGAAAGGGCTGAGGAATGGTTGATATGGTGTTTACTGCCTGACAGTTCCAGGAGAAATGCCACAAGCAGAACAGAAGTCTGTACATAATGTTTGTAGATCTGGCCAATTGCCTTTGATACTGTTTTTTTGTGAGGGTTTATGGAAAATGTTATCAAAATTTGGTTGTTGAGATAAGTTCATCAGCATCATATGCCAATTTTATGACAGCATGTTTGCCCAGGTTCTGGAAATATATGATGCTCTCATGTTTCTCTAGTCACCAATTGAGTGAAATAAGGCTTTGTACTTGCTTCCATGCTTTTTACCATGATGTTTTCAGCCATGTTGTAAAACACCTTCAGTAAGGACAAATATGGCAGAAGTGTCAGCCACTGCAGGAATGGTAATTTCTTCAACTTGAAAAGACTGCAAGCCAAGACTGAAGTGGAGGGAATGTTTGTGGATGACTTTGTAGATGACTTTGCACTTAATACATCCTCTGAAACTGAGATGCAGCAAAGTATCAATCGATTCTCTCTGCTTGCGCTAATTTTGGCCTAACAGTTAACACCAAGAAAGCACAGTTGCACTACACCATCGATACATGGAACCATTGGTTACAGCAAATGGCAAAGTTTTGAATACAGCATATAAGTTCACATATTGGCAGCATCCTTTCCTGGGATATATACATTGATAATGAGGTTGCTCAGGGGCTGATTGAGAGAGTAGAGTAAGGGTATTAGGGATTAGAAGTCTTTATTTTTTTCTAAATGCCCTTATCTTGTTGGACTTCTTATCATCTTGGCTTATGGAAACAATTAAAATTGTTCTATTTGTAGCACATAATTCTTCCTTTAGGGAGTTTTTCAGTGTTTGTGAGGAATGGAGAAAATATCTAATCTTCCAACTTGCTAGGTATGTGAACAGTAAGTCGTATATTCCATACCTAAAACTAAAGTCTCCCTTCTTTTATTTTCTACCTGGAAATCCTAGTTTTCCCTCTGAGGTCAAGCTGAATAAATTTCATCTCTTTTCCACATATACTCCCTCTCATTCTGATCAGCTTTCTTTTAATATAGCTTAAGATCACATTACATATTTTGACTGATTTAATCACATTACTGACTCATCTTGGAATTAAAGTACACCTAAAAAATTCAGTCAGTCATTCAGTCAACAAGTATTTATTCATTTCCTGCTATGTGTGCCAAGGCATGTGCTAAGTGCTAGGGTAAAAGGTAAAGAACATTATCTACTCTCAAAAAAATTTCAGTCTAATGGGGGAAAATATGTAAAAAAAAAGTGTAAAAATAAACTGGAAATAATCAACAGAGGGAAGCACTAGAATTAAAGGGTATTGGGGAAGGTTTATTGGAAAAGTTTTGATTTTTACTGGGATTTGAAAGAAGCCAGGTAAATCAGGAGATAGAGACGAGGAGAGAGAGCATTATAAGCATTTAGGATAGCCAGTAACAATGTGTAGATTTGTTTGAGGAAATGTCTTGTTTGGGGAACAAGAAAAAGATCAATATTACAAGATCACAAAATATATGGTAAGGTGGGGAGGAAAGCAATGAGAAATCTGATAAGGGAAAGAAGTTCAAGTTCTGAAGGGTTTCAAATGCCAAATAAAGGAATATCTATGTGATCCTGTAAGTGATAGAAAACTACTGGAGATTACTTAAAAGGAGATGACTTGGACATCCCTGCGTTTTGGGGAAATCACTTTGATAGTTAAGTGGAAGATCAACTAGAGTAGATAGAGAATGGTGGAAGATTAAGCAATCAGCAAACTATTACCATAGTCCAGACATGAAGTGATGAGAGACTATACCCATATGTCAAAGGTAAGAAGGAAGTATATGTGTGATGTTGTGAAGGTAAAAGCAACAGGACTTGGCAAGAGATTCATTATGGAGAGTTAGTCTAAGCACGTAAATCACAAGCCTAAGTTACTGACAAATAAGATATTTATGGGATATAGACTTCAAGACCAATAGCTATGAGTTGGAGGAAGGAAATATTGAGATGTCAGATGGAGGAAGGAAGGAAGGAAGGAAGGAAGGAAGGAAGGAAGGAAGGAAGGAAGGAAGGAAGGAAGGAAGGAAGGAAGGAAGGAAGGAAGGAAGGAAGGAAGGAAGGAAGGAAGGAAGGAAGGAAGGAAGGAAGGAAGGAAGGAAGGAAGGAAGGAAAGTTTTGGTAAGAACCAACTATGTAACAAGAACATTATATAAAATGTTTTGGAAATTTCATCTTATCTGATCCTCATAGCAGCCCTGGTGAGTAGCTACTATTATCTGCATTTTATAGTTGAGGAAACTGAATCAAACAGACTTCTCCAGGCTTGCACAGCTAGTATCAGAGGTCAGGTTTCTTTTTTATTCCATTTTTTCCATTTCCATTTTTTTCCATTATTTCTGATGCCAGGCCTAGAATTCTATCCACTATGACACCTAGGTAACTCTGAAGGTCAGGAGAAAGGTTAAGGCTGGATAAGTGGATTTTAGAATCCTTAGTTCAGAGATCATAATTGACTTCATGGGAACAGATGAGATCAAGTGAAATAGTATAGAGGGAAAAGAAAGGGAGACAGATGTGATGTGGATGAAGACTGAGAAAAGGAAACTATGTAAGAATCATATAAGTAGGAGAAGAACAAGGAAAGAGTGACATCATGAAAACTTAAGAGAAAAGAGACTTAAAAAAAGAGTGATTGACAGTGTAAAAAGGTGTCACATTTTTAAAACCCAAGTGCAAAACATTTCATACTTAGCTCTACTAAAGTTTTTAATATTACCTTTATTTCATCTTTTCAATCTATCAAAATCTTTCAGCATCTTAATTCTTTCAATGTATTAATAACCTCTTTCCCTCCCAGCTACCTATGTATTATCTACAAATTTGATAAGTACGGATCAAAAAATTTAGATTTGAGTCTAAATTTTGACTAAAAGCTCAACAAGTTCCAGCCCTCATTCTACAGATAATGAAACTGAGTCACAAAGAAGGGAATTTATTTGCCAGAGGCCAGACAAGTACTAAATAGAAGAGCTGGAATTTGAACCTGTGACATCTGATTCCAAATCTAATGCTTTATGTCCTGTAAGCATCTCAAATTCCCTATGCCCAAACTACAACCCACCACTTTCCCTCTCAAACTCTCTTTTCTTCCCAAATTTCCTATTACTGGTAAAATCATTACCATTCTTGCAGTCATCCAATCTCACAATCTCATTGTCATACTTCAACCCTCACTTTCACTAACACCACAAATCTGATCCACTGTCAACTCATGTTATGTATACCTTCATACCATCTATCAAATTTATCATTCTTTCCTCTCCTCACATGGCTACCACCCCCAAAAGATCATTATGATTTTTGGTTGTAATATTACAACAGCTTTCTATTTGGTCTCTCTCTTCCAATTCTCTAACCAATCTAGTCCTTTCCTCACTTAGTTGCCAAAGAGATCTAGTACAACCTTGACCATGTCACCCTTCAATTTCTATATATTCCAGTGGCACTCTTTTCTTAAAATTTTAATTTATTTTTACTTTTTAACATTCACTTCCACAAGATTTTGAGTTCCAATTTTTTCCCTATCTCTCCCCTCTGCCTACTCCAAGACAGTGTGCATTCTAATTACCCCTTCCACCAATCTTCCCCCCTTCTATCACAATCCTCCCTTCTCTTATCCCCTTCCTGTCCATTTTAGTAGGTCAATTTCTATACCTTATTGTTTGCATGTCTCATTTTCCAGTTGCATGTAAAAACTATTTTTTGAGTTTTATTTTTTTATTTTATTTATCTAAGTTTTCAACATTCATTTCCACAAACATTTGAGTTCCAAATTTTCCCCCATCTCTCCCCTCCCCCCACCTCAAAACGTCGAACAATCTAATTACCCCTATCACCAATCTGCCCTCTCTTCTAACATCTCTCCCTTCCCTTATCCCCATCTTCTCTTTTGTCCTGTAGGGTAAGATAAATTTCTATAACCCATTATCTGTATTTCTCATTTCCTAGTTGTATGCAAGAATAATATTCAACAGTTGCTACTAAAACTTTGAGGTCCAACTTCTCCTCCTCCCTCTCTCCCCACCCATCCCCAGTGGGAAGGCAAGCAATTCAATATAGGCCATATCTGTTTAGTTTTGCAAATGACTTCCATAATAGTCATGTTGTTTAAGACTAACTATATTTCCCTCCATCCTATCCTGCCCCCCATTTCTTCTGTTCTCTTTTGACTCTATCCCTCCCCAAGAAAGTTGACTTCTAACTGCTCCCTCCTCCCATTACCCTCCCTTCCATCATCCCCCCACCCTGCTTATCCCCTTCTCCCCCCACTTTCCTATATTGCAAGGTAGATTTTCATACCAAAGTGAGTGCGCATTTTATTCCTTCCTTTAGTGGAATGTGATGAGAGTAAGCTTTATGATTTTTCTATCACCTCTCCCCTTTTTCCCTCCACTGAAAAGTCTTTTTCTTGCCTCTTTTATGAGAGATATTTGCCCCATCTGATTTCTCCCTTTCTCCTCCCAGTATATTTCTCACCCCTTAATATCATTTCTTTAAGATATGATCCCATCCTATTTGACTGATCCTGTGCTTTCTGTCTCTCTGTCTCTGTCTCTCTCTGTCTCTTGTCTCTCTCTCTCTCTCTCTCTCTCTCTCTCTCTCTCTCTCTCTCTCTCTCTCTCTCTCTCTCTCTCTCTCTCTTTCTCTGTGTGTGTGTGTGAGTATGTGTAATCCCACCAACTACCCAGATACTGAAAAAACTTTCAAGAGTTACAAATATTGTCTTTTCATGTAGGCATGTAAACAGTTTAACTTTAGTAAGCCCCTTATGATTTCTCTTTCCTGTTTGCCTTTTCATGCTTCTCCTGATTCTTGTATTTGGAAGTCAAATTTTCTTTTCAGATTTAGTCTTTTCATCAGGAGTGCTTGAAAGTCTTCTATTTCATTGAATGACTATTTTTCCCCTGAAGTATTATACTCAGTTTTGATGGGTAGGTGATTCTTGGTTTTAGTATTAGCTCCTTTGACTTCTGGAATATCATATTCCATGCCCTTCGATTTCTCATTGTAGAAGTTGCTAGATCTTGTGTTATCCTGATTGTATTTCCACAATACTGGAATTGTTTCTTTCTAGCTGCTTGCAAGATTTTCTCCTTGACCTGGGAATTCTGGAATTTGGCCACAATGTTCCTAGGAGTTTCTCTTTTTGTATCTCTTTCAGGAGGTGATCAGTGGATTCTTTCAATATTTATTTTGTCCCCTAGTTCTAGAATATCAGGGCAGTTTTCCTTGATAATTTCATGAAAGATTATTTCTAGTCTCCTTTTTTGATCATGGCTTTCAGGTAGTCCCATAATTTTTGAATTGTCTCTCCTGGATCTATTTTCCAGGTCAGTTGTTTTTCCAATGAGATATTTCACATTCTCTTCCTCTTTTTTTCACTCTTTTTGTTTTGTTTTCTGATTTCTTGGTTTCTCATAAAGTCATTAGCCTCCATCTATTCCATTCTAATTTTGAAAGAACTATTTTCTTTGTGAGCTTTTGAACCTCCTTTTCCATTTGGCTAATTCTGCTTTTTAAAACATTCTTCTCCTCATTGGCCTTTGAACCTATTTTGCCAGTTGAATTAGCCTATTTTTAAAGGTATTATTTTCTTCAGCATTTTTTTTAGCAAGGGGTTGACCCACTTTTCATGATTTTCCTGCATCTCTCTCATTTCTCTTCCCAATTTTTCCTCCACCTCTCTTACTTGATTTTCAGAATCCTTTTTGAGCTCCACCATGGCCTGAGACTATTGAATATTTATTTTGGATATTTAGGATACAGAAACATTGATTTTTATGTGTTTTTCCTGATGGTATCGCTCTTCCTCATCCAAAAGGGTGGGAAAAGATATCTGTTCACCAAGAAAGTTGCTTTCTAAAATCTTATTTCTTTTCCCTTTCTTGGGCATTTTCCCAACCAGTTAGTTGACTTTTGGCTCCTTTGTCAAGAGTAGGGTATACTCTGGGGATCTGTAAGATCTCAGTTCCTCCCAAGATGTACAAACAAATGTGTACACTGGTCTGGGAGCAGGTAGAGATTTTTGTGCCCATAATCTTAGCAGTTTCCTCTTCACAGCCACCTGGCCTCCCATTCCACCAAGCCAGCACTGGGGGCTAAGATTCAGATAAGCTTCAAGGGCAGGGCCACCATTCAGTATGAGATAAAGATCAGCTACCCCAGGACCTCTACACAAGGTTGAAGTAAGAATCACCTGCTCAGTACCCCCAGGGCTTTTACAATCCAACAAGGGATGCAGGCTGCTGTAAGGGCTGCTGTGGGAACTGCTGCTGCCTGCCCCATGTGGCATCTGTGGCTGCTGCCTGAGGCCAGAGGTATAGGAAGGCTCTTCACCCTTCTCCCTTCTCAGCCAGCTGAAAAAACCCTCTCAATTACCTTTTGTGCCTGTGTGTTGAGGGATCTATGAACTACTGCTACTGCGACTAGAGATTCTGCCCCTGAGCCTTATTCATGTCCTCGTCCCAGAGCTGCACCATGCAGCTAAGACTGGGCCGGGCTCTATTCTGCACCTGGTGCAACAGACACTCCGCATTTGGCCTTTCAGGTCACCTTGGGTGGGAAATCTCCTCCACTCTGTTGTTCTCCACTTCTGCTGCTCTAGAATTTGTTGAGAGTCTTTCTTTACAGGTATTTTATGGGCTGTGGGGGAAGAGCTAGCATATGTGTCTTTCTACTCCACCATCTTGGCTCCACCCCCCCTGTGAAAACAATTTTTAACATTCATTTTAAAACTTTGAGCTGCAACTTCACTCCTTTCATTCCTCCCCACCCACCCCATTGAGAAGGCAAGCAATTTGATATAGGATATACGTGTACAGTCTTGCAAAACACTTCCATAACAGTGATGTTGCAAAAGACTAACTATATTTTTCTTCCATCCTACCCTGACCCCCATTTACACTATTTTCTCTTTTGACCCTGTCCTTCCCCAAAAGTGTTTAATTCTAATTACTCCCTCCTCCCATTTGCCCACCCTTCTATCATCCCCCAGCCCCAGCTTATCCATTTCCCCCCAACTTTCCTGAAGTGAAAGATGTATTTTCAGACCAAATTGACTGTGTATGTTATTCCCTCCTTAAGTCAAATCCATTGAGAGTAATGTTCACTCTGTCACTCTCACTTCATCTTTCTTCCCCTCCATTGAAAAAGACTTTTCTCCACTCTTTTAAGTGAGAGATAATTTACCCCATTCTCTGTTTCCCTTTATCCTTCTTCTCCTATATTCCTCTCTCATCCTTTCACTTTATTTTTTTTAGATATAATCCCTTCATATTCAACTCATTCTGGGCCCTCTCTCTATATATTTATAATCCCTCCAACTACCCTAATACAGAGAAAACTCTGAATAGTTACAATTATTATCTTTCCATATATCAATGCAAACAGTTCATCTTTAGTAAGTTCTTTGTGATTTCTCTTTCATGTTTACCTTTTCATACTTCTCTTGAGTCTTGTGTGTGAAAGAAAAAAATTTCTATTCAACTCTGTTTTTTTCATTAAGAATGCTTGAAAGTTCTCTATTTCATTGACCAATTTTTCCTTTGAATTTTCATACTCACTTTTCCTAGGTAGATGATTCTTGGTTTTAATCCTAGCTCCTTTGACCACTGGAATATCATACTCCAAGCTTTGTGATCCCTTAGTGTAGAAACTGCTAGATCCTGTGTTACATTGTGTTTCCAGAATACTCAAATTGTTTCTTTCTGGTTGCATGCAATATATACTCCTTGACATGGAAGTTCTGAAATTTGGTTACAATATTCCTAAGACCCCTGTTGGGATCTCTTTCAGGAGGGGATTTGTGGATTCTATCAATATCTATCTGATTCTAGAATATCAGGGCAGTTCTCCTTGATAATTTCATGAAAGATGATATCAAGGATCTTTTATTGATCATGGCATTCAAGTAGTTCCATAATTTTTAAATTTTCTCTCCTGGATCTCTTTTCCAGGTCAATTGTTTTTCCAATGAGATATTTCATATTGTTTGCTATTTTTTCATTCTTTTGGTTTTATTTTATAATTTCTTGATTTTTCATAAAGTCATTAGCTTCCATCTGCTCCATTTTAATTTTTAAGGAATTCCTTTTTCCAGTGACTTTTGGAGCTTTTCAATTTGGTCAATTCTTTTTTTTTTTTTTTGATAAAAATTTATTTATTTAACTTTTACATTCATTTTCACAAAATTTTGGGTTCCAAATTTTCTCCCCTTTTATCCCCTCCCTCCACCTCAATACACCGAGCAATCTAATTTTCCCTATCTCCAATCTGCCCTCTCTTCTATCATCCCTCCCTTCTCTTGTCCCCATCTTGTCTTTTGTCCTGTAGGGCCAGATGACTTTCTATTCCTCATTAACTGTGTGTCTTATTTCCTAGCAGCAACAACAATACTAAACAGTTGTTCCTAAAACTTTGAGTTCCAAATTCTCCCCATCCCTCCCTCCCCACCCATTCCCTTTGGGAAGGCAGGCAATTCAATATAGGCCCTATCTGTGTAGTTTTGCAAATTACTTCCATAATAGTCGTGTTGTGTAAGACTAACTGAATTACCCTCCATCCTATCCTGCCCCTCATTGCTTCTATTCTGTCTTTTGATCCTGTCCCTCTCCGAGTGTTGACTTCAAATTGCTCCCTCCTCCCATTGCCCTCCCTTCCATCATCTCCCCCCCTGCTTATCTCTTTCTCCCCCACTTTCCTGTATTGTAAGATAGGTTTTCATACCAAAATAAGTGCGCATTTTATTCCTTCCTTTAGTCAAATGTGATGAGGGTAAACTTCTTGTTTTTTTTTTTTCCCTCAGCTCTCCTCTTTTTCCCTCCACTAAAAAGTCTTCTGCTTGCCTCTTAAATGACATATAATTTACCCCATTCCATTTCACCCTCTTTCCTCCCCCTACCCTTCTTTCTCACCATTTACCTTAATTTCTTTTAAGATATGGTCCCATCCTATTCAATTCACTCTGTGCTTTCTGTCTCTGTATGTGCGTGCATGTGTCTATGTGTGTGTGCGTGCACGCATGTACATGTGTGTGTGTATGTGTGTGTCTGATCCCACCAACTACCCAGATACTGAAAAGTTTTAAGAGTTACAAATATTGTCTTTCCATGTAGGAATGTAAACAGTTCACTTTTGGTGAGTTCCTTATGACTTCTCTTTGCTATTGACTTTTCATGCTTCAAAGCTGCCAAGAAAAATATGAATTGGTATCAGGCTATAGAAAAGCTCAAAAAACAAGTCAAATTTTCTTTTCAGCTCTGGTCTTTTCATCAAGAATGCTTGAAAGTCCTCTGTTTCATTGAAAGACCATATTTTCCCCTGAAATATTATACTCAGTTTTGCTGGGTAGGTGATTCTTGGTTTTAGTCCTAGTTCCTTTGACTTCTGGAATATCCTATTCCACGCCCTTCGATCCCTTAATGTAGAAGCTGCTAGATCTTGAGTTATCCTGATTTTATTTCCACAATACTGGAATTGTTTCTTTCTAGCTGCTTGCAAGATTTTCTCCTTGACCTGGGAGTTCTGGAATTTGGCCACAATGTTCCTAGGAGTTTCTCTTTTTGGATCTCTTTCAGGTGATGATCGATGGATTCTTTCAATACTTATTTTGCCCTCTGGTTGTAGAATGTCAGGGCAGTTTTCCTTGATAATTTCATGGAAGATGATGTCTAGCCTCTTTTTTTGATCATGTCTTTCAGGTAGTCCCATAATTTTTAAATTGTCTCTCCTGGATCTATTTTCCAGGTCAGTTGTTTTTCCCATGAGATATTTCACATTCTCTTCGATTTTTTTTCTTCTTTTGGTTTTGTTTTGTGATTTCTTAGTTTCTCAGAAAGTCATTAGACTCCATCTGTTCCATTCTAATTTTGCCTCTGCCACTTCCTGCCCCTGCCCCTGCCTCTGCCACTTCCTCCCGAGGGGGCCCAAGTCACGGAGACACCCCACTCCCCTCTCAGCCAGCCTAGATGTCTCTCTCACTGACCTGTAGCGTCTGTGGGTGGAGGGACCTTCCCGGCCGCCAGAGATTCCGTCCCTGAAGCCTGTTCAGATCTGTTCCTCTGGGGCCGCACGGCCAGGGCAGCGCTGGGATGGGCTCCACTTTCTGGTGCCCGACATACCCTGGGGACGGCTCTCCAGGGCTCTCTGAAACAGAAATCTCTTCCACTGTGTTTCTGCACATCCTGCAGTGATCCAGAACTTGTGGGGAGCTCTTCTTACATTAAATCCATGGGCTGTGGGTTAGGAGCTAGCATACGTGAGTCTCTCTACTCTGCCATCTTGACTCCACCCCCCCAAGGTGTTATTTTCTTCAGCATTTTTGGGTCCCCTGTAGCAAATGGTTGACTCATTTTTCATGATTTTTTTTTGTGTCACTGTCATTTCTCTTCACATTTTTTCCTCTACTTCTCTTACTTGATTTTCAAAATCCATTTTGAGCTTTTCTATAGCCTGATACCAATTCATATTTTTCTTGGCAGCTTTGAATATAGGAGCTTTATCTTTGTTGTCTTTTTCCCATTTGTATGTTTTAATCTTCCTTTTCACCAAAGTAAGATTCAATAGTCTAAATGTTTTCCTGTTTTTGTTCATTTCTTCAGTCAATTACTTGATTATTGAGTTTCTGATGATACCACAACTATACCTTCATACTAGTCATTGATAAAAATATTGAAGAAAAGAGACTATATTTGATCTCTCTCTCAGAAGGATATTAATCCAATAATGAAGTCCTTTTTGGCCCAATCTGTAAACTAGGTCTGAACTCACTTTAATTACTCTTTTATTTAACACATATTTGTCTATTGACTGAAAATATATCATAAATGACTTTAAAATCACTCCTTTTTGTTTGTTTTTTTCTCTCTAAATTTCAGATATATTATCTCCATTAAATTCTCCTAATCTGCTACTTTAATAAATTTTCAATAATTGAAATGTATTTGACATCATTTGTTATGAAAGCAGGCTCATTGTAACCACCTTTTCTATTACTTAATGTGTAAATGCTCTCAAATTATCAAAAGACATAGGTTTGACCATGTCTCCCAATTAAGGTTTGCATATAACTTAGTACCTTCCAATTCCCTTTGAGGTAAATACAAGCTTAGCATTTTTGTTTTTTTCCACATTTACTTTTATTTAATTTTAATGTTTTGTTTTTGTTTTTATATCAACTTCATTTTCAAGTACCTTACCTTCCTTTTTCAATAAACAATAAATGTTCTCCTGTAACACAGAATTAAAAAACAAAAGGGAAAAAAATTAGCACAAGTAACCTGGTAAGTTTTGCAAAGTTTGATACCCATAGTCCTTCACCTCTTTGAAGAAAGGAGGGAGTTCTATTTTCTTATGACTTCTCCAAGACTAAAGTTAATCATTATAATTTAAATAATTTAAATTTTCTTTCTTTTTTATTTTTCTATCTACAAATTGTAGTTATTATGAATGAGTAAAAAATGAAAAGATATTTATTAAGTTTTTACTTCATGTCAGCTACTGGACTAAGTGCTGGAGATATAAATACAAAAGCAATTGCAGTGATTGCCCATGGTATATGTGGCTTCCTGGATATACTGACTTCACTGTAGCCAAAGTAGAAGGAGAGGAGATTGTGGTCAGAGATGATAATCAGAAAGCAGAGTCTTAAAAATGGTACATATTTCATACTAAAGTCATCCCTATGTCCATGAATTCAGCAAGGGAGGGTTGAAAGGTCAAAGTGAATGAAAATTAACTTTTCTTTTTTTCTCTCTCTCTCAGAAATTCAGTACAAAATTTGATACAACCTTAGATTTTGGATAAGCAGGGTAGTAGAATCATTGACTCTAGCAGTGAAGGCCAAGGAGTAAGTTACCAAATATAGCAGATGTATATAGTTTGTAGATCTCATTTGCTTGCCATTGATTTATCCTTTAGTGG
Source organism: Bettongia penicillata ogilbyi (assembly GCA_023548195.1). Lineage (NCBI taxonomy): Eukaryota > Metazoa > Chordata > Mammalia > Diprotodontia > Potoroidae > Bettongia > Bettongia penicillata. Next base: position 479,400 of record JAJHZJ010000047.1, on the reverse strand, counting down.
CAGGAGATACTAAACAAAATGAAGAGAAACAGATAGTGAGAGACTCATGATTCTGGTTACTCTATTCATTTTTCCTTCAGTACTTTAAAGAGATCCTAATTGTTCTCAGTGAGAGACTAAATAAGCATCAAAGGACAGCCCAATGGGTCATGATATCATAAAACCTGAGGTGGGAAGAACCTCTGAGATGATTTATCTAACATCCTAATTTTATATTTAAGGAAAGGGTGAGCAAGAGAGAAGTCATTTGTCAGTTTTCCTCAAGGATACAATTACCAGGGGAAAGGTGGGAAATCAGTCTTTTAAAAAAAAATCAGATACGGTAGACTGATTAAATGTAAGTTTCTCATCAGCCATTAAGGATGGAAATCAAAATGGCATTTATATTATAAATGGTATTTAACAAAACAGTTATTGTTTCTCCACTGATCAAATATATGCTAATTTTCAAAATTAGCTCTAATATTTGATAATTTTCATTTATGCCTTATATCCATAAACATATTTGAGAGAATCAAATATTATATTTCTTGGGTATGTTGCTGTTAGAATTATGTGTTCTTGATGCTCACCTGATCTTTTCAATTTGTAAGTTGTGGAAAGCAATTTGCAAAAGATTTGTATGTCACACTCCTTTGAGGTAGGAAAATTGATGATCAATTCATTCAAACGCAATCGGCATACCATAGTTTTACTTTAAACCTCAAATAACACTATGGACAACACAACTCATCATCAAAAGCTGCAATACAATATCAATAAAGTTGGTGTCTGAAAACTGAGAAAAAATAAGCAAAATTAAATCTAATCATCATGAGAATGAAAAATCCAAAATGTGTCATAACTAGACATTATTGTACCAGGGGCACTTGAGATTTGACAACCTTGTTTTCCTTTCCCATAAATATTTAGAAAACTTCAAAAAGGCTAGCATTCTTATTTGTGCTTCAATCATCATCTTTACATTATATACAAAATATAAACTATGCATTGAATCAATATTAAATTATTCTATGATTCAGGGGAAAAGAATATTGGAATATTCCCCAAAATACCTAGGTGACTTTGATCACTCTATAAATCCATGTTATTGGAATCATGGAATATTAAATCTACAAGGGAACTGCAAGATGTTTTTGTCCAGGGAAAGGAGTCAAGATAACAGAATAAAAACAGGGACATGCTTGACCTTTCCCCACAAACGCCTCCAAATAGCTATAAAAAATGACCCTAAACAATTTCTAGAGCTACAGAACCCATGAAATGACAGAGTGAAACAAATCTCCAGCTCAAGACAACCTGGAGGGATGACAGGAAGGGTATATTGCACCAAGCTAGGAGCAAAGCACTGTCTGGCATGGGCCACACTGCAACAGGCAGGGCTTCAGCAGGCTTCAGTGGACTGAATCACTGGGAGGTATGGCAGTTTCCAAACTTCTCAACTCACAAACACCAAAGATAGGATAGAAGGTCAGTGGGAAAACTCTATGGAACCTGAGTGAAGGAGGAGCATGAAGTCTGGTGGGGGTTTGCCCCCAGTCCCAGTACAGAGGAGGTGGTGCCTATGGTGCAACAGAAGCAGCAGCATTGGCAACTGCTTCCATAACTAAGAGCCCACAAACAGTGGCGGATCAAGTAGCTGATACAAAATCCCTGAATCCTGAGGCAATAAAATCACTCCTGACCTCACCCCCACTGGAAGCAATTCCTATCTTAACAGAGTTAAAAAGTCAAATATTTAGCTGGGAAGATAAGCAGACAGCATGAAAAATAAGACTACAGAATCTTACTTTTGTAACAAAGAAGATCAAAACATACAACTAGAAGGCAATGAAGTCAAAGCTCTTATATCAAAAACCTCCAAGAAAAAAATATGAATTGAACTCAGGCCATGGAAGAGCTCAAAAAGAATTTTGAAAGTCAAGTAAGAGAGGTACAGAAACAATCTGGAAGAGAAATGAGACTAATGCAAGAAAATCATGAAAAATGAATCAACAGCTTTCTAAAGAAGACACAAAAAACATACTGAAGAAAATAATACCTTAAAAATAGTAAGTCAAATGGAAAAAGAGGTCCTAAATAACCATTGAGGAGAAGAATGCTTTAAAAAAACAGCATTGTCCAAAGGGAAAAGGAGATCCAAAAGCTCACTGAATAAAATAACTCTGGAGGGAAGAACCAAGATGGCAGAGTAGAAAGATGCACATACCCTAGCTCTTCCCCAACAGCCCATAACATACCTATAAAGAAAGACTCTCAACGAATTGTAGAACAGCAAAAGCAATAGAACAGCAAAGTGGGGGAGATTTCCAGCCTAGGGTGATATGGAAGGCCGAAAGGAAAGGTGTGTCACATCAAACAGGGATCACAGTCCAGCCTTGGCCATGAGGTGCCAGGAGGAGCAGGCCTTGGGGGTGGAATCCCCAGCAACAACAGAGGTTCTCAGACCACTCAACCCACAGGTGACAACAACACTTCAAAGATCAGTGAGGGAGTTTTTTCACTTCCCAGAGAAGGGAGCAAGGTCCCCCTTTAGCCCCAGTCCCGGGTGGCAGCAGCAACTGCATTGGCAGCAGGCAGCAGTAGCTACCAACCTCCATTACAAATTATCTCTCATAGAAGAGGCAAGAAAAAAATTTTCCAATGGAGGGGGAAAGAGATTGGGTGATAAGAAAAAAGTGGAGCTTACTCTCATCACATTTGGCCCAAGGAGGGAATAACATGCACACTCAATTTGATATGAATATCCATCATACATTACAGGAAAGTAAGGGAGAAAGAAGATAAGCAAGGTGTGGGGGATGACGGAAGAGAGGGCAAATGGGAGGAGGGAGCAATTAGAAGCAAACACTCTTGAGACAGGACATGGTCCAAAGAAATTATAGAAGAAATGGGGGGCAGGATAGGATGGAGGGAAATATAGTTAGTCTTACACAACATGACTATTATAGAAGTCTTCTTCAAAACTACACATATATAGCCTATATCAAATTGCTTGCCTTCTCAGTGGGGATGGGTGGGGAGGGAGGAAGGAGCAGAAGTTGAACCTCAAAGTTTTAAGAACAATTGTTGTGAAGGTTTTTCTTGCGTACAACTGGGAAATAAGAAATACAGTTAATGGGGTATAAAAATTTATCTTGCCTGGCAGGACAAGAGAGAAGATGGGGATAAGGGAAGGGAAGGGTGTTAGAAGGCAGGGCACATTGGTGGAAGGGGCAATCAGTGTGCTCTGTGTTTTGGGGTGGGTAGAGGGAAGAGATGGAGAGAAAATTCGGAACTCAAAATTTTGTGGAAATAAATGTTGAAAAGTTAAACTAAATAAATAAATTAAATTAAATTAAAATAAATTAAATAAATAAATAAATAAATGAAAAGTTCCCATAAAAAATAACTCCTCCAAAACTAGAATGGAGCAAATTAAAGCTACTGACTTCATGAGAAATCAAGAAATTCTAAAACAGAACCAAAAGAATAAAAAAAAAAATAGCAGACAATGTGAAATATATCTTTGGGGGGCGGAGCCAAGATGGCGGAGTAGAAGGACGCACATTTACGAGCTCCGAGCCCACAACCCATGGAATTGAGGTAAAAGGAGATTCCCATAAATTCTGAATCTCTGCAGGGGGTGCATAAACATAGGGGAAGAGATTTCCGTTCCACTGAGCCCTGGAGAGCCGTCCCCGGGGTCCATCGCACCCCGGAAAGCGGACCCCACCCCCACCCCTGGCCGCGGCCCCAGAGAAGCTGACCCGAGCAGACTTCAGAGAGGAAAGCTCCAGGGGAAGCTCCGGCAGCCGGGAAAGTCCCTCCGCCCACAGAAGCTACAGATCAGTAAGAAAGAAGGCTGCGATAGGGGAGGGGAGCGGAGCATCTCCGTGACTCGGGCCCCCTCGGGAGGAAGCGGTGGCAGAGACGGGGGCAGGAAGCAGCGGAGGCAGAGGTGTGGGCGGGCGCCTGAGATGGCAGCGGCTGGGACTCAGGAATCCCCCAGCAGCAGGTAGGATCTTCAATACTGAAGGTCTTTCCAACCTGAGGGAGCTGAGCCAGGGAGACGGCCCTGCCCCCACCCTGCTCTGCTGCTGAACGCCTCTGAATAAAACCCCCAAGGGAGCTGAGCACAGCAGGCGGGGCCCCCCACCCCGCCCCCACCCGCTCCGTTCCTGAAAGTCTCTGCAGAAAGCCCCTGAGGGCCCAAGCTTAGGAGGCGGCCCTGCCCCCACCCCTGCGCCAGAACTAAAGCTTGCCGCGGGAAAGCGCATTTGAATCTCAGAGGCCAAGCACTAGCTGGGCGGATCCAGGCGGGGGTGGAAAGGAATCTCAGAAGTCAAGTAACTGGCTGGGAAAATGCCTAGAAAGGGGAAGAAAAATAAGACTTTAGAGAGTTTTTTCCAACAAATGCAAATGATCCCGACCTTCGGATCTGATGGCGAGGACGAGAACGTATTTTTCCCATCAGGGAAAGATGTGGAGGGCGGGGCCTCAGTACCCCAGACACCCCAGGGGGGTGTTGGGTGGGCTCAGGCCTTGGAAGAGCTTAAAAAGGATTTTGAAAAGCAAGTTAGACAGGTGGAGGAAAGACTGGGAAGAGAAATGACAAAGATGTAAGAAGAGTATGAAAAAAAGGTCAATATCTTGGTAAAGGAGACCCAAAAAAATGCTGAGGAAATTAACACCTTGAAAAATAGGCTCACTCAATTGGCAAAAGAGGTTCAAAAAGCCAATGAGGAGAAGAATGCATTCAAAAGCAGAATGAGCCAAATGGAAAAAGAGGCTCAAAAGCTCACTGAATTTAATAGTTCTCTCAAAATTAGAATGGAACAGATGGAGTCTAATGACTTTATGAGAAACCAAGAAATCACCAAACAAAACCAAAAGAACGATAAAATGGAAGAGAATGTGAAATATCTCATGGGAAAAACAACTGACCTGGAAAATAGATCAAGGAGAGACAACTTAAAAATTATGGGACTACCTGAAAGCCATGATCAAAAAAAGAGCCTAGACATCGTCTTGCATGAAATTATCAAGGAAAACTGCCCTGACATTCTAGGACCAGAGGGCAAAATAAGTATTGAAAGAATCCATCGATCACCACCTGAAAGAGATCCAAAAAGAGAAACTCCTAGGAACATTGTGGCCAAATTCCAGAACTCCCAGGTCAAGGAAAAAATCTTGCAAGCAGCTAGAAAGAAACAATTCCAGTACTGTGGAAATACAATCAGGATAACCCAAGATCTAGCAGCTTCTACATTAAGGGATCGAAGGGCGTGGAATAGGATATTCCAGAAGGCAAAGGAACTAGGACTCAAACCAAGAATCACCTACCCAGCTAAACTGAGTATAATACTTCAAGGGAAAATATGGTCTTTCAATGAAACAGAGGACTTTCAATCATTCTTAATGAAAAGACCAGAGCTGAAAAGAAAATTTGACTTTCAAACACAAGAATGAGAGGAAGCATGCAAAAGTAAACAGCAAGGAGAAGTATTAAGGGACTTACCAGAAATGAACTGTTTGCATTCATACAGGGAAGGACAATATTTCTAACTCTTAAAACTTTTCAGTATCTGGGTGGTTGGTGGGACCACACATACACATGTACACGCATGCACACACATACACACAAGCATTCACATGCAGAGACAGAGAGCACAGATTGAACTGAATAGGATGGGACTATACCTTAAAAGAAATTAAGGTAAATGGTGAGAGAGAAATGTAGTGAGAGGAAAGAGGGGGAAATGGAAGGGGGTAACTATATGTCATTTAAGAGGCAAGTAGGAGATGTTTTTAGTGGAGGGAAAAAGAGGAGAGCTGAGGAAAAAAAACAAACAAACAAATAAACAAAAGTTTACCCTCATCACATTTGACTAAACGAAGGAGTGAAATGCACACTCATTTTGGTATGAAAACCTATCTTACAGTATAAGAAAGCGGGGGAGAAGGAGATATTGGGGGGGGGATGATGGAAGGGAGGGCAAAGGGAGGAGGGAGTAATTGAAAGTCAACACTTGGGGAGGGACAGGATCAAAGGACAGAAGAGAAACAATGAGGGGCAGGTTAGGAGGGATGGCAATTCAGTTAGTCTTACACAACACGACTATCAGGAAGGTCATTTGCAAAGCTACACAGATATGGCCTATAATGAATTGCCTGCCGTACCAAAGGGAATGGGTGGGGAGGGAGGGATGGGGAGAATTTGGAACTCAAAGTTTTAGGAACAATTGTTTAGTATTGTTGTTGCAACTAGGAAAGAAGACATACAGTTAATGAGGAATAGAAAGTCATCTGGCCCTACAGGAGAAAAGAGAAGATAGAGACAAGGGAAGGGAGGGATGACAGAAGAGAGGACAGATTGGAGATAGGGAAAATTAGATTGCTTGGGGTATTGGGGTGGGGGGAGGGGAGAAAAGGGGAGAAAATTTGGAACCCAAAAATTTGTGAAAATGAATGTAAAAAGCCAAATAAATAAATAAATAAATAAATAAATAAATATATCTTTGGGATAATGGCTGATCTGAAAAATAGATCCAGGAGAGATAATTTAAAAATTATTGGACTATCTGAAAGCCATGAACCAACCAAAAAAAAGAGTCTAGACATGATCTTTTAAGAAATTTTCAAGGAAAACTGCCCTGATATTCTAGAAACAGAGGGTGAAATGCAAATTGAAAGAATCTATTTTTCACCTTTTCAAAAAAGAGTTTTCCAAAAGGAAAACTCCTAGGAATATTGTAGCCAAATTTCAGTGTTCCCCGGTCAGGGAGAAAATATTGCAGCCTGAAACAAATTATTTGATTATTTTGTGGAAATCCAATCAGAATAACACAAAATTTAGCAAGAGGTAGGATTAAAACCAAGAATTACCTACCCAGGAAAACATTTTTTAGGGGAAAAAAATGAACATTCAGTGAAATAGAGGACTTTCAGGCATTCTTGATGAAAAGATCAGAACTGAATAGAAAATTTCATTTTCTGTTACAAGAATCAAGAGAAACATGAAAAGATAAACAGTAAAGAGAAACCGTAAAATACTTATTAAAGTTGAGGTGTTTACATTCCCACATGGAAAGGTCATATTTGTAGGTCATGAGACATTTCTCAGTATTAGAATAGTTGGAGTAAATGGATAGACAGAGTGAACAGACAGACAGATGGACAGACAGAGATATACAAACAGACAGATAGATGATAGATAGATAGATAGATAGATAGATAGATAGATAGATAGATAGATAGATAGATAGATAGATAGATAGATGGCACAGGGTCAGTTGACTATGAAGGGATGATAACTAAAAAAGAAAATTAAGGGGTGAGAGAGGAATATATTTGGAGAAGGAGAAAGGGAGAGATAGAATGCAGCAAATTATCTCACATAAAAGAGGCAAGAAAAACGTTTCACAATGGAGGGGAAGAGTTGGGGAGGTAAGAGGCAATGAGTGAACTTTACTCTCCTAGGATTTGGCTTAAAAAGAGAATAACATTCACACTCAGTTTGATATATTACCTTACAAGAAAGTTAGGAGAAAGGGGATGGAGGGAGCGATAGAAGGAAGAGTTGATTGTGGGAGGACATTCAGAAGTAAACACTTTTGAAGAGGGACAGGGGAAAAGGAAAAAATAAAATAAGTGGGGGGGGTGGGATAGAGTGGAAAGAGATATACTCTTTCACATGCCTGGGAGTGTTTTGCCTAACTGCACATATATAACCTGTATTGAATTGCTTGCCTTCTCAATGAGGGTAGGTGGGGAGGAAAGAAAGGAGACAATTTGGAACTCAAATTTTAAAAACAAATGTTAAAAAATTGCTTTTACATTCAACTGGGAAATTAGAAATGTAGGTAATGGAGAATAGAAATCCATCTTGCCCTAGAAGAAAGTAAGGGGGAGGAGATAAGGAACAGGGGGTGATAAAAGAAAGGGCAGACTGGGGGCAGACGTAATCAGAATGCAAGCCATCTTGGGGGAGGGAGAAGAGGAATGATGGGGAGAAAATTTTGAACTCAAAATCTTGTAGAAATGAATGTTGAAAACTAAAAAGCAAATAATGCATTAGTTAATTTTTTTAAAAAAGATATTTTAGTCCAAAATCCTCCCTTTAAGAGGTGAAGAAAGTCTAGAGAAAGTAAATGATTTTTCTAAAAAAAAAAAAACAAAACAAAAAAAACATAGGCAGTCCCTGGCAGATTAAGGGCTAGAACACAGGTTTCTTTGTTTCTTAGTCTACAAGTCTTTCCGCTGTACTTTCAGTGTGAGAGTTTAAACCCAAGAAACTGACAAATGTTATAAATCAGGGTTTGGCTTGTTATTGTTTTGTTGATTATCAGTAACCAATAGTCAATCGTACAAATGAGAAAAATGAAGAGACTCTGTCCTCAAAATGTTTACAGTCTAACGGGGGAAGTTAACATACCAAAGTGAGTTGAAGTAGGGGGAAGAGGGATTAGGATTAGGGTTAAGAAACAGATGGATAGAGTAAATGAATGTAATGCAGATCAAACTTAACAGTATGCCATGCATACATTTTTTTTTCAAAGAGCCAATTGTTAAACACTTCACAAAGCTAACTGTACTATGTTAGTTCAGCTGTCATTTCTAAAAGGTAGGGAACTTAGAAAAGCTGTTATATCAAGGAAATTTTAAATGATAACACAAAGTAAAAATGAGTTTTTCTTCTGCTAATAGAAAAAAAAATCTACCCATTCTTAAAGGTTTATTTCAAATCTTACCACCTCCATAATGCTCTTTCCACTAACATAATTCCAGAATGATCTCACTGTTATTTGACTCTCCACAGGTCTTATTGCATATATTAGTCACTTGGCCACAGTGCACTGCCTTATGTTGTTATTTATCTGTTTCACAAGTATCTCCTCTCCCTTATTACAATGACAAAAATTTCCTCAGTGCGGAGATGCTACAATTTGTTCATTACCTCCACATCTCTTAGCATGAGGATGGCATATAATTGACTGTTAAAAATACTCAAATGTTCATTGATTAAATAACAAATAGGTTTTTTTGGGAAAACCTTCTTAATAATTACAAACTACAATTTTATTGAACACCTGTTAGTCAATAAGCATTCATTAAGCACCTATTTTGTGTCAGACACTATGGTAGGTGCTGTGGATACAAAGACAAAAAGGCACATTCCCTGAAATTGGGTGAATGTGTGTGCTATTGTTTGTAAAGTAACTTCACCTTCAAATTCTGCTGTATGGGGTATCTAGGTGGTACAATGGATAGAACACATGCCCTGGAATCAGGAGGATTGAGTTCAAATCTGACTTCAGACATTTACTTGCTGTATGACCCTCGCAAGTCACTTAACCTCAATTGCCTCCAAAACAAAAACAAGTTCTGTTGTAGAACTGAATTGGGTTGTAAAGTGATAAAAACTATTAAGTGAAATACTTCAGCCCTTCAAAACATCCTTGAACTACTCATCTATAAGTTTACATTGATGATGATAATAATGAACACTTGTATATTACCTTTAAGTTTGCAGAATATTTTACATATATTCATAGAATTCTAGATAATGAAGAATTTAAGTTCAGTCCCTACATAACTTAATCTGAATGAACTCATGTGACTTGAAGTGATCACCTTTTCCTTTCTAAGTTGTAACAAATCATATCTTTGACTATGAGTTCATGAATTTTATAACAAAGGGACATTGGGATTTTGTCCTACAATTTGAAGTATCTGTCTTCATCATCTTTTGCAACTGAGAATAAGTTTTTTTCTCTCTACAGCTCTATGTCACTTTTGAATTTCATCATCTTTCCTTAATGAGCCCCACTTCCAGTTTACTAATGCCATGGACAAGATCTTTCAGTATTTAGGGATATAGTTCTGGAGTGAGTGATTTCAACTCATTAAGGGAATTGTTATGTTCTATTATCTTTGTCTTAATCCTATGTTGACAATACTTTTTATATCCTACAGCATAGGGCCCACACAGTAGGCAAGTCATTGTCCTTGGTTGGAATAAAAAGAAAAAGTATAGCTCAGACATGGCACGGGTCCACACTCTGTTTGCTGGTTCACAAGTACCCACCTACCTTCAAATTATCATTTGTGCACTTCTCAAAAAAAGGAATACCACCACATGGTCATAACACACATTCACATATGGTTCATAACCCTGTTTTAGGGAAAATATTCCTAGCACTTTTCACTGTAGCTCCTGAGGGTCCACAAGTATTCTTTCCATTTAATCCCAATAATAACACTAAAAAAATAATTAAATTTCTGTATTGTACTAAGAAGTACAAAGTATTTTACAAATTATTTTCTTAAATTATCATCAAAAAGCACTGGGAGGTAGTTACTTACATTAACACTGTTTCTCAGATGCAGAAACTGAGGCAAATGGAAAGTGTCACTTTACAAAGATGACAAAAGCTAATAAGCATCTCAGATAGGGTTTGCATTCAGGTCTCCCGGACTTGAGATCCATCACTGCATCTATATAATCTACCTAACTCTTAAGCATAAATCTTTTACTTGAGGATAATTCAATAGCAAGAATGATCATAACATCACAATGACTTAATGTGAGGCAAATTAGGAATGATTAAATCACTGCAGCCCACTCACAATCATTTTTTTTTCCCCACAGGATCAGCACATACTTAGAGAATCCAGCAGGGAGACACAGAAGAAAATCATTGTCCTTGTCACTAGCTTGTGACAACTCATACCACCGGACTTCAGGCCTTAATATTCTTGGTCTCCTTAGCAACAAATTGAAGTAGACAAGCTTCTCTGGTACCCGATCCCTTTCTCATCCTCAGTGCTCTCCTTCTGGACAAAGCCACTCCATTTCTGCTCTCAAAGTGATGTAGCAGTAATAAGCTTTAAACATCCTTAACAGAGCACTGAGAAAGTATTATACCGTTGTAGCGACAATCAGGTACCTTAAGCTAGAGAATTACAAATATACTCAGATTGGTTCTCTGAGCAATGCAGAGAATTCAGCTAATATTAATCAATAATATTCTACTTTGTCCAATCAGCTTTCATCCCTTCAAGCCTCTTTCTCACAGAAATGCAAAACTAGGCAAAATGGGTACAAAATCTGTTTTACCCACCTCTGTTTCTACCTATCAACTCAATAAAAATAAAACTATCAGATATGTCTAAGAAAACTTTCCTTCTCTCAAGCTGGAGATGGCACTGCAGATCAATAAGCTCAAAAGATTCAGTTCTCTTCCAATAAGCAAAACAATAAATATGCCTCTTCCAATCAACAAGCTTCCAGGGAACTATCAGATATGTCTAAGAAAACTTTCAGATATGTCTAAGAAAACTTTCCTTCTCTCAAGCTGGAGATGGCACTGCAGATCAATAAGCTCAAAAGATTCAGTTCTCTTCCAATAAGCAAAACAATAAATATGCCTCTTCCAATCAACAAGCTTCCAGGGAAGCAGGTGAAGTCTTCCTGTCTGCTTATTTTCTTGTGTTTGGACTTGTTATGTTTCTTGTTGTTTTCCCCCACAACTCTATTTTCCAAAGCTCCTAGAGAAGGAAATGGCAAAGTACTCGTGTATCTCTGCCAAGAAAACCCCAAATGGGGTCACAAAGAGTCAGACATGACTAAACAACATTTTCCAAAATTATACTGATATTCCAGTTTTCCAAATTGCTGGGTGTAACTCAACTTCATCTTATGAAAGAAATCCGACTGTCTAAGAACCCTATTCATCCTTATTTGATGTTCCCATAATCTTCAAGAATTTACATGGTTCACAATTGCACCAGCTATAACCCTTAAAACTCTAAAAACAGTCACATAAAAATGAACTGATAAAACAAAATGCCCTAAAATAATTGTTACCTCAAACATCACCCTGCATACCATCATAGGGACAGTCTTCTCTTCCATGCTCCTAAAATTATGTCTTTATTCAGTATTTCATCTGAAAGACTGTTTCTTCACAATTTTATTTCATTTTCTTTTTGTTACACAATAGTTCTTTTTCTTTTCTCTACATTATTTAGAACCAAATTGCTTACATGTGAAAGGGGAAATACCTTATGTAAATTAAGGAGAGTTGAATAGTTTCCTTATTATCTCTATCTTCTTCCTTGATTCTTCTCTTCCTCAACACAGCAAAATAAAAAAAAAAAAACCTGTTGTGTTGTCTTTAGCATTTATTATGTCTTATTTTACATTAAATTTAACATTCTTTTTTTTAATAAGATCTTTTCACTTGGCTTCATTATCCTCATTTATGTCTTATTTTCAAAACTTACACATGTTTTAGTTAAATTTGAGATTATGGTTGAACTTACTATGCTATCATATCATAACTCTTTAAATTCCTTCACATTTTCTTCATCCTCAGGGTAAATGATGACCATGCCATCAAAATTTTGTCTCTTCTCACTGTTAAGCTATATTTTCATTTAGTATCTCAAGCTCTGGAATCATATACTTTCACTCAATCCTAAGATTAACACTTTTTAGTCTAGGTTACATATAATAATATCCCTGTCCTTATTTCTCACAAATTTTATGAACTCTTTGCATCATCATTGACTTAGAGATGGAAGGAATCTTAGAGACCATCTTATACAATCTTGTTACAGATAGAAAAACTAAAGCCCATAGATTTTTAAGTAACCTGACCCAGATCACACAATTTGTTAGAGACACAAGATTTTAATTTAAGATTCTCTGACTCCAAAATCAGAGTTCTTTCCACTGTACTATACTACTACTAACAGTTACTATCATTGTCTATTTCATTAAACCACTTCCACTTTATAGATCAGAAAGAGGTCCAGAAATTCCACTAACTGCTTCCTTTGTTTGTGACAGATGTATTTATTAATAAGTAAAAAATAAAGCACAGGACAGCATTTTTGAGAGTTAAAATTGTATATATATACGTGTGTGTATGTTATGTATATATATATGTATACATAACTTTATCTCTTTCTCACATATATATATATGTGTGTATGTATATGTATATTGTTTAGTTATTCCAACTCTTTATGACCCCATGGTTCGTATTGTCCATGGAATTTTCTTGATTAAGATACTAGAAGGATTATTTCTATTTCCTTCTCCAGTGGATTACAGCAGACTGAGATTAAGTGACTCATCCAAGATTACATAGCCAGTCAGTGTCTGGGACCAGATTTGAACTCAGGTTGTCTTGATACCAGGCTCAGCACTCTATCCACTGAACCACTTAGTTGCTACCTATAATCTATATCTAGTAGTCACAATTCCTTGTCACCATTATAACCTCCAGTATAAACACCAATGATCTGCATGTAAATTTGCAATCTGATTTTTTCTGACCATTTTTGCTTCTATTAATCGTATTTTCCAAAGGCTACAGAAATTTTAGATTTGAACCTCCTGATCTAAGTGAATTATTTTCAATGTAAATTATATATATACATATAATCCCTAGATTATCTTTTGTACCTAAAAGACTTTCCTTTACTATGCTTTCTGAGGAGAGAGACCACCCAGATTGTTTTATTCTCTACCAAAATGTTGTATTTGTTGAAGGGAACCTTTGATTCAGTTTGTGAGACCTGATAATGAGGCTATTTTCCTAGTTAACTGCTTTCTTGATTCTAGGAGTGGAGCACACAGGGAAGCATTATGATTTAGGGGTGCACCTAGAGTAGAGAAAGCTAATTATTTTCATTTACCTATGAGTGTAGCTTTTTTCTATTAAAAATTCCATGCATATGTCATTGTCTGCAAAGTTATAAATGTAAAAAAAGAAGTGTTTTTTTCTCACATATTTTGTACACAACTTAAAGTGCCCTGAGTTGTCGCATTTTTCCAAATTGGCATCAATTCCTTTGGACAGTATTCGTGTTCCTTTTGTTTTTAATGTGGCATGTAGGAAACGTATCTTATTCTTCTATTGCAGAAAATACATTTAGATATATTTCTAAATCATTCATTCTCAAGTATTACTAAAAGGTCTGGTCCCGGGGGATAATAAAGCCTTCCAAATTATAAATAATGAGACTGGGGCATGTTTGCTTAATAAAAATTAGCTGGTCTCTTAGATTTTTCCTATGCACACAATTCCCAGCAGGTCCCCAACGTGGAGAGGAGACTCCATTCCTTACCCTTTGTTTGAATCATTAGTTTCTTTCAGAGTACAAATCATACAAAAGGGCTTTCCTAATCCAACTAAACTGTCAGCACTCTCTTCCTCTGGAAATCAATTTTTACTATTTTGTATATATCTAGAATTTATTTATCTGTCTATTTACCTTCAGAATAATGTAAGCTCTTTAAGGGTAAGCACTATGGTGTTGTTTTGTCTTTGTATCCTCAGCACCTTGCACATAGTACATACTTAATAAATGATTACTGAATTGAAAACTAATTTGAATTAGCAAAAACTTGTTGCTGCTGCTCACTGCTTGGCTGTCATCTCTAGGAACCATGGATGTTTGATAGGTAAGCTTAAATCAGAGGTTCCCAAATTTATTTGGCCTACTGCTCTCTTTAAAAAAATGTGCAGGAGAAAGAAATTTGCTTTCTTTAACTCTTTAACTTTTTTGAAATTTGTGTCATTTCAAAAAATATAAAATATATCTTTTTAAATGATACATCTTAAGTTTAATAGTTTGTTGTAAATTTGTGGGCTTTTTCCTGAATTGAAATTTTGATAAAATCGTATTGCATTATGTAACCATATACCATTATATTGTTAAAAAGATATTACACATATATTCCTGATGATGCATTGTTGGACTTCCTGACATTGTGAAACAGACTTGCCTACCATCACTTGTTAAGGCTTGTCAACGGATTTGACCACTGCTCTGTTAGAACTTGTATTTTGTGAGTTTCTTGGGGAAATAATGTAATCACCAGGACTTTAACTCAAGTACACAATAGATGAAACATGTAAATAAGTTTTTCAAAATTTTCTTATCTCTTCTTTCTTTATATGTTTCCACCACCCCTTTACTTTTATTCAATACCTCCCTATTTGCATTTGAGATTACTACAGCCTTCCTTAATCATTCCAACATCCCACAGTGGGGAGCATCACCCACTTTAGGAACCTCTGCAGATGATCAAGTTTAAAAAATTAAGATGAAGGACAGAAAAGCTATTTTTAGTTTTCTCCAGACCCATGGGATTTACTCCACCACTCACATTTTTACACTTCACCTTCCCATATGAAAGATCAAAACGAGAGGGAGAATAGAAAGATATTAAATGGTATTGCGTTGCCAATACACACACACACACACACATACACACACACACATTCTTTCAGAAGATATTGGTTAACACCTTTCTACAGACAGACTGTAGTAAGTTGGAGGGTTTGATCTGTGGATTGGGAAGGAATAAAGAAAAAAATACTTCATCACTAATTCATGTGTCCTTTCTAATGAAAAGGAATGCAAATTCTACAGAAAGTGAAATATAGGTATGCTTTTTTGTTATTGTGATTGAGGAAATAGGACATAGCCATTGCTTCTATTAACCTTTTTACATAAAATAGTATATAAGGCTAAGAAGGAGACCCTATGCTTAGCATGTAAGTTGGGGGCAGAGGAGAAAACAGCATACAATTTCAAAATGAATACGAAGGAGGCATTTCTAAATAGTACCAAGACACGAATGAGTCTATCATGTGTGATAATCAAAGTATTTTTAAAGGATTTGGGATTAACATATTAAAATAAGATCTAATCTAGCAGGTTTAATTACTGAAACTGTCAATTATGTAATCATTTTAACTAGATAATTCAAAAAAAGATTTACTCACTAAGGACTAAACCTTTTTATCGGAGTTGTAGCATGGATCAGAGATTAATAGCTTTAAAAAGCAGTTATACTTATCTGCTGAGTATAAACGGAGCTATTGAAGAACGTTCCACATTGGCTTTTTTTCCTACTGAATAGTTGTCTTCTGAAGAACTATCATTCAGTTTCTTATCTTGCTAACTGAAATGATATCCAAACTATTCCACTTCCTTCCCCAGCCCTTTTTCATGAGAATATTGCCTATAAGCAAATTATCTATCCATGTTATAAGATATTAACACTCACACCTCAGAAACTGACATGCTATTATATGTATTCAGATTTAGAAATGACCTACAGAGTCTTGAATTCTGGTTGTGGTCTTTTTTCCTACAAAGCTAATTAGCTAGTGAAGATGATTTTATCATACCTGGGTCTGCAAGGCCAGGTTCAATGTAGTGTCATTTTAGGGGCACAAAGGGTAAAATTAACATGATAGCTTCACTAGCAGTCTAAAAGAAGGCCCAGATAGAATTCTTTGTCACATAACAATCTGTCTTCTTCCTCAGTTTTGTGCACTTCTAATATTCTTCTGACTTAATGAGTATTAGTTTCCACTCTGGTTTTTCCATCATTTCTTTCATATTTCACTAAATTTAGTAGCATTTTTTTGCTGGATAATACTAACTTTAGAGTCAAACCACCTGGAATTAAATTCCCATCATGCCATGACTTTGGACATCTCACGGAACCTCCCTTTCTCTGTGTAGGAGTGAATTGAATGACATAAGAGGTACCTTCCAGCTGTAAATCTATTATCTTATGTTTTTCTTTTTATTTCTCATCCTCCTCCCTCAATGCTGCCATTGGTAGTGCTAAATAAATCATACTGATGTCAATATATCTTTTCTTAGATGTCAGTCTCCCCTGCGTAGCACAATGAAGAAGGTTTGTGGTACATTAAGGGGCATCTTGTTCTTGGAGTCAGGGAGACCTGCCTCAGATTTGCACTATCAGTATCATCTTTACATGTTACTTACTCTCTTGTAGCCTCAGTTTCCTTATTTGTCAAATGATATAGTTGATCTAACTGGCCTCTAAGTGCCTTTTTTGTTCTAAAGCTATGATCTTATGATCCTTCTTTTCCATTAATTTAGATATCAATCATTAACTCCTGATCACATGACCCAAAGTATATGGATTTAATACAACATAATCAATTTTGGGGGCAGCTAGGTGGTACATTGGATAGAATGCCAGGCCTGGACTCAGGGAGACTCATTTTCCTGAATCCAAATCTGGCCTCAGACACTTACTAGCTGTGTGACCACAGTCAAGTCATTTAACCCTGGTTGCCTCAGTTTCCTCATCTATAAAATGAGCTAGAGAAAGAAATAGCAAACCACTCTCATATTTTTGCCAAGAAAAGCCAAAGAGGTCATGAATAATTGGACACAACTGAAAAACAAACAAAAAACCCCAACAAAAGTCTTTTTGATTTGCCTCTCACCAAAGAAAGATAGAACAACATTCTTTTCAAGTTCAGATATCACTGAATACAAGGCTATGCTCCTTCTCCTTTCAAATTAAACACACCATCTCCACTCCTAGGTAAATTTGAAGGGTTACTATAATTCATTATTCTGATATACATATCCAAAATCAAAGAGTTAAAAAAGATTTTTCATTACAATTATATCCCATGTAGGTCAAGATCATCAGGATGACATTTGTCTCCAGAATAATGAAGTAAAAGGTAAATCCTTTCATCCTCATCATCAAAGTACAGACTGTTAAGAAATTTGCCAAGGGACAAAAGAATAGCAGTGACTCTGATTTTTCTGTCTATATGATTAAGTGCCCCAGGATGGGTTAATGTGTGTTGCTGAGATGACTCTGTTTCATGAAGGTCAAAATGTGAGAATACAAAATAACACTGAGAGAGAAGATGAAAGCTTGCCAGTGGCAAAGCATTTCATACAAAAAGAGAGATCTAGTAGCAATGGTAATGAAATTTATGGAAAAAGAACTTAATCCTCAGACATTCTCAGGAAACTCACAAAAATAAAATCTTTAGAACGAGTGTCTTTTTTGCACTTGTTATTAATTGAGACATATTTTATATATGGATGGAAAAGATATTTCAGTTCATGTTTATTTAACATAGGTGATATTTTCTGTTGATCATATATTAAAAATCCAAACAACAAAAGCTTGATCAAACACACACATCCATTTATTTGTAAGACTTCGTAGACCATGTTCACATTTTTAAAAATGTTTTCCTTCTCATTTTTAGTTACCTTTGTACAATTAGTTTAATTCACACCACTTTCAAAGAAAGACTTTCACTTTGATAAGAATTTGGTAAATATTAATTTTTATTTTATCTTTTTCCCCTCAAGGTACATTTAAAATTATCTGAAACACAGTATGATATAGTGGATAAAGAACTGGCTTTAGATTCAAAATGACCTAGGTTCAAGTCCTCCCTCTGACTCAAACTGATTATATGACCCTCAATAATCTATAGTCCTAAACAAATCTCTAAGATTCAAATTGTCAACAAACTTAAGATCCACATTAGTAGAGGGTATTTCTTCACTGGAATTTTCTTGCTATGGAAAGAAATCTCAAAGATGATGCTAAATTAGTGTGAGTAGTGAAATACAAAAATGGAAAGGTTAAAACTATCTCATAGGTAAGACCTGAATTGGGGGAATGGGATTCATTATTGGCCTATGCTGCTGGAATAGCAAATTTTGCTATGAAGAATTACCTCTATCATAGGATGGGAAAGTACTGTATGTCAAGAAAATATTCATCTTAATGGAAATCCATGAACCCAAGAGCAATAGAAAAGTGAGGAAATTTGAGTGTAATCAAAAGAAAGAAAAAAAGAGCGATATAATTGTGGGAATATACAAAATAGACCCAGGACAGTTAAAGTATCTAGGTGATTCTTTTCTAACGTATGTTGTGAAACTCCTACAGAGACATGACATAATTAGTAGCTATGGTAGACTTGAATTAATTAAGAATAGATGGTTAGGGTTAGAATTAGATTCATTCTACTGAGAAGCAAACATTATCAAGAGGTCACAACACATCTTTCCTTACTTTTCTGAAAATTTTATTCCTTAAAAAGTTAACTATTACTCTGGAAATAAAAAAAAAAAGAACCCATTAATGACAAAAGGGAACTGATATCACAGGACAAATTTATCAAGTTATTTTTAAAGTTTTTAACTGTCAATGAAGCACTGCTTCATTTTTTTGAATATGTGCCCTAGGCTTTGAGGAAGATTTTTTTTTAAAGACAAATATGACAAATGTATTTTATTTTCCTATGTAAAAAATAGAGCATCTTAGTTTAGGGGTGGGGTGATGGGTGGAGCTCCCAGGGGACCCCTCCTCCAGTGCCATATTACTGACATACCAGTGTCAGAATCTAAGATCACCACTCTCTTTTTACTATGAGGAGAGCTAAATCTTAGCAAGCTGTGCCCTGAGCTTGGCATAACCCTCTGGATGAACATTGTGGCAACTAACGGGAAAAACTCATGGTCCCTGAACTCGGGGAAGGACCAGCAGGCCCATACGTGGAGCCCTATTATGAATGAGCCTTACTATATGGTTACAGTTGGGCCTCACTACTGTTAGTACATTACAGTATTTGATTCTTTGTCTAGCCACAAATAGATAAATCAAGGTTTAGCCCTACTACTTCGTCTTCCACAAGAGAAGGTCCTGACACATGTCTCTCCCCCAATAGAATGCAGAAACCTTTTTGCTTATAACCTATATGGGCCCTTTGCTACTTTTGGAGTTAATAGCAGGTTGCAAAACCTCTGTGACTCTTTGGCCATTCGTTACCAGAGTTGACACCTCCCAGCGCTGAAAGTTTTTGTGGATATGACCTTCTGTGTTGTTTTCAGTCAGTCACTGAGCATTTTTAAGTACCAACTGTGCTAGATCAAGGATACAAAGACAAAAAACCAAAATATTCTTTGCCTTCAAGGAGTTTACGTTCAGTGATGTTTTTGCATTCATGCTCTCCTACCTCCTTTGGATCTATGAAACTCAGTTCTTACAGTTCTACTGATTAATCTTGGAGGACCATGTGCTCACTGGTGGGTCTGGAAAGATGTCTGGATGGAACTTAAGGGATAAATAGATAATGGACCTGTGATTTCATTTGCATAGGGAATTTCCAGGTGAGGAACCTCCCTCTATCAATTCATCTTTTGGGCACTTACAGAGCTTCCTAAAGAACTGAGAGGTTCCTCTAGACCAGAGCTGCAGAACCTGCAATCTAGAGGCCACATCTGGCCCACTGGGTCTTCAAGTGTAGCCTTTTGACTGAATCCAAAACTACTCTGTGCCAGAGTCAGGATTTAAACCCAGGACCTTCTGACTCCAGGACAGCTGCCTCACTAGTGTAAGGTAGGAAGATTTTTTTTTAACACAGTTTATAACAGATAAAATAATTCAAACTTTTGGTCAGGTGGTAATTTTTTTTAAAGCATTTACAATATAACCACAAAAGAACTTTTTTTAAAACATTAACCAACTGAGACACAAATACTATTTATGTTGCTAACTTCACAATCTTTTGATCTAATTGTCTCCACACTATTACTAAGAATTAAAGGACCCTAACTTATTGTTGTTGGTCTAAAGTCCTATGCCTAACAGCTTAATTTTAGACTTAACCTCGGATGTTCAATAATCTATAATTAAATAGTTCTGGTATTAAGTTTATAAACCCTTTGGCTATAGGAAATTGCCACCAAGAGTAGGAACATTGCAGGGATACGATATCTCTCCAACTTCATGTCAATTTCAGGCAGAATTAGATTGTCCGCTTACATTCAGTCAGGCTTAAAGTCTGCCAGGTGTCAGTGGGGAAACTGAGTCAGGAGAATCCTATCTCAGCCCAGGCTGAATAGCTGCTCTCCCACCCTTACCATGAGAGCACCTTTTGCAGTTCATCTCAGCATCTCACCAGCTTACTGGCATCATGGATTGGAGGCTCAGACTGCCTTTCTGGCTACCCATACCTGGAGTTAGACTCGGAAGAAAAGGCACTTAATAGTCCCATAGCATCTGAAAATGGCAAGTTCCAATAACCAGGTTTCAAATATGATTATAATTTCACCTTGGCTAAGGAACACCTTTGAAGCAAGTCTTAAGTGGCTCATATGCCTTTCTATACATGCTCTAGTTCAAATTTACCATTAAAACCTTAACTTTTCCATCAATGCCAAATTTTACCCAAGGTTACCTTCCTCTAGAAAATTTAGACTGAAATTCTTTTTCCCCAAACTAAAGATGCCATTGATTTATTCTCAGTAACTAATTCAGTCAATTGTTTCAATACCAACTGCTTTTACCTCACTTTGTAACATGTCCAATTTTTCTCTCCATCACTCCCCTCCCCCTACTTCCTAATACCTTGCACTTTGATTACTCCTTTCCTCAGTGTTCCCTCCCTTCTATCACATCCCACTCTTCCCTTATCCCCATCTTCTCTCTTTTCTTGTAGGGCAAGATAAATTTCTTTACCCCATTCCCTGCAGTTCTAATTTGCTGATTATATGCAGTAAAAATTCTCAACATTCATTTCTAATACTTTGAATTCCAACTTCTCTCCCTCCCCCCGCCTCCCCAGCCCACTGAGAAGGGAATCAATTCAATGCAGACTAAATATGTGTTCTTTTGCAAAAGACTTCCATAATAATCATGTTGTGTAATGCTAATTATATTATACACTGACCTACTCTATTCCTCCTTATTTTTTCCCCACAATTGATCTTGTCCCTTCTTGAAAGTGTTTATTTCTAGTGACTCTCTTCTCCCATTTGCCCTCCCTTCTAACCTTCCCCTAACCCCACTTGTCACCTCCTCTCCTACTTTCCTGTGGTGTGATAGAAATTTTCATATCAATTTTAGTGAGCATGTTATTCCCTCCTTCAGCCACATGTTGAGAGAGTAGCTTCATTTTTCACCCCTCCCCTTCCCCCTTCTCTCCTCCATTGAATAAGATTTTTCTTATCTCTTTTATGAGTTATAGCCTGCCCTGTTCCATTTCTCCCTTCCTCTTCCTGATATTTTCCTCCTTTACCCTTAATTTTTATTTTATTTTATTTGTGTGGATATCATCTCTTCTGATCTAACACACCCTGTGTGTTAGATATATATATATATATATATATATATATATATATATATATGTGTGTGTGTGTATGTGTGTTTATGTATAATCTCTCCATCTACCAAAATACTGAGAAAAGATTCAAGAGTTACAAATATTTTCTTTCCATGTAGTAATGTAAACAGTTCTGCTTTAGAGAGCCTTTTATGATTTTCTTTCCTGTTTACCTTTTCATGCTTCTCTTGATTTTTGTCTTGGGAACTCAAATTTTTCTATACAGATCTGGTCTTTTCCTCAATATGAATAATTAAAAGTCGTATATATCATTGAATAGCCATTTATTTCCTTGAAGTATTATACTCAGATTTCCTGGGTAGGTGATTCTTGGTTTCAATCCCAGTTCCTTTGACCTCTGAAATATCCCATTCCAAGCCCTTCCATCCCTTATTATTGAAGCTGCCAGATCCTGTGTTATCTTGATTTTATTTCCACAGTACTCAAATTGTTTCTAGCTGCTTGCAGTATTTTCTCCTTGATCTGGGAACTCTGAAATTTGGCCACAATATTCCTAGGAGTTTCTCTGTTCGGTTTTCTTTCAGGAGGTGATCAATTAATTTTTCAATATTTATTTTGCCCCGTGATTCTCAACATCAGGGTAGTTTTCCTTGATAATTTCATGCAAGATAATATCTAGGCTCTTTTTTTGATCATGGTTTTCTGGTAGTCCTATAATTTTTAAATTGTTTCTCCTGAATCTATTTTCCAGGCCAGTTGTTTTTCCAATGAGATGCTTCACATTATCTCCTACTTCTTCAAATTTTTGGTTTTGTTTACTAACTGCTAGGTTTAAGTCATAGTCATTCATTTCCCTGAACTCAATTCTCTCTTTCAATGAATTATTTTGTTCAATGAGCTTTTGAACCTTCTCCTCCATTTAACTAATTCTGCTTTTTAAAACCTTCTTCTCCTCATTGGCTTTTTGGACTTCTTTTTCCAATTGTGTTAGCCTCTTTTTAAAGCTATTATTTTCCTCAGCCTTTTTTTGCTTCTCCTTTAGTAAGCTGCTAACTTGTTTTTTAAGGTCTTCTATTGCCTGAGTCGAGTTTAAGTTCCATTTGGAGGCTCTGGATGCAGAGGCCTTGACTTCCTCTGACAGTATGCCTTATTCTTCCTCATCTGAAAGGATAGGTTGAGACACCTGTTCCCCAAGAAGGTAACCTTCTATGGTCTTATTATTTTTTCCTATTTTTGGCATTTTCTCAGTTACTTGACTTCTGAGTTTCCTCTCCACAACCACCTTGCCTCCAATTCCTGCCAAGCCAGCACTGGGGGCTGAGATTCAGATGAGCTGCTCCATAGCCTCAGGGGTTTTAGGCAGGGGCAGGGACACTACTCAGTGTGAGATTAAGATCAGCTTCTCAGGTGAGAGTACCAGAAATATTTCTATCTAAGCCCAATATAAAAACATGAGAATGAGATATCAACAGAAATAACAGGTGACATGATTACAATGGTTTAAGGTTTGTCAGACACTTATTTTGATGTTAATAATGATCCTGTGATGTAGGTGTCATTATTATCCCCAGTTTAACAGATGTAGAAACTGAGGATCAGAGAAGTTGCTCACAAACTGGTCAATATCTAATTAAGGGTCTCAACATAGGTCTTTCTGACTTCTTATTTCCTGACTGCTGTTTTCCATGCCATGTTGCCCCCAATAAATGGGCATTTAGACTTTTCTTGAAGAACTGTAGTGAGAGTTCTTACTATTTCATGGGGTATTCCACTTTTCTTTTGTATGACTTTAATTATTAAAATTCTTAATTATATTATCAATGATGACATATACAATCTGTGGCATCAAAGAGTTCTATTCAGGAAATAAATGAACAGAAAATGAGGCAAAATGTCCATATGCTGAAGGTAAAGAAGTAGAGAGATTATACAAATGCTGTGTTGGTACCTGCATGTTATATGTATGTTTGTGTTCTGCTGAGAAGCAAACATTATCAAGAGGTATCTTTCTCTGTGTATGAAGTCCTACAGTGTATTATATAAGGCCTTATGGAATAATATAGATCAGAACTATATATAGTTTTGTGTATGTTGTCTTTACTATTACAATGAGCTCTTGGAGGGAAGGATTCAATTTTTTTCTTTTTTTGTATTACTAGCATTTTTCACAATTCCTGGCACAGAGTAGGCAATTAATAAATGCTTTCCCAAAAGATTATATAGATACACATGTGTGAGTGTACATTTATACACATAACATATGGATTATATATATACATAAATGATATAGATCTATTAGATAACAGCTTCACTGTAACATTGAATTATTTATGACACTAACATTTCACACAAAATACTAGCAAGGTAGATAGGAACCCATCCACTCTCTCTCTCATCCTATCCAATTCCCATATCCTCTGATAAATTCTCCATATAGGATATACACATTGATCTAGGAGATTTTCTCTGTCTCTGTACATTTCATGAGTACCAGTGAAATACTCAGGCTATTCAAGAAAGGAAATAGAAAAAAGTGCATGTGTGCCCTGTTCCCTGTTACTATTTTTTTTCACATTTATTTATAATTTGTGGAATAAAACAAACACTTTCATGCAGTATAATAAAAAAGATGGTTGCTTTTGAAACTACAAATCTATTATGTACCAATTGATAATCCTTTTAAATATATAATAAGGTTATCATGTAAATTGCTTTTTTTCTCTTTTTTTCCCTCTTCCCTCCCCTAAAGATGAGAAGACTACCATTAAACACAAATACATACATGTGCATATACATATACATATATATTTTGTACATATTCATTAGGTATGTGTGTATGTATGTATATATATATATCAATAAAATCATTCTATATGTACTTCTACTTCTCAGTTCTTTTTATGGATAGAATAGTACGTTTCTTTATATGTCCTTTATGGTTAATTTATTTGATACACTCTCTGTCATTAATATTATAATAACAAAGAACAAAAATAAGTCTCAATAATTTTACCAACCTTTAGTTAACATTTTTAATGTTTACAAAATACTTAAACTACTTTGTCTTAATTGATCCTTGTAATAAGCCTGTGAGGTAGATACTTTAGATGCTAACAGCCCACTTTATAGATGATTAAACTAAAATTTGGAGTGTTTAAGTGAATTATCCATGCTCATATATCTAGTAAATGTGAAATAGGATTTAAATCCAGGGTTTCCTGAGTCTTAATCAAGCACTTGAGGAGTTACATTAAAATGCCTGTAATCAATTGCTAATATGTTAAGGAAATTCAGAAGGAATAACATGTTTTTGTTTCATCAGATATTAAAAAAGGATCATCAGTTAAAGATAGAGGCAATGAGACTGGGAAAATATATTAACATTTTATTTTTAGATATGAAGAATATTATAACATAGAGACAGGATAAAGGATATTTTAACATCTAACATTTTTGTATCTCTACTAGACATGGTATGTAAAACTAATTTCCCCACAGGTGAATGAAAACATTATAACATCTCCTAAAAAACCATTTAGATCTAATTTCTTAGTTTATTTTTGGCTCATAGTTGGAAGTGGCTTAAATTGATTGGCAATGAGAGTATGTAAATATCCTCAAAATATATACTAAAGCATTGTCAAATGGCATATAAATATAAAAGCAAAGAAAAATTTCAGCTGGGGGTAGCATCAAATATATTTGTTACAGGAAAAATGCTTAGTGTCAATGTTTAAACCCAAGGATGATATGAAATAATATTTCTAAGACATTGAATTATGAACTAGGGATGATGAAGCTGAGCATGATATATGTTCAAAAAAGGATTCCAGAACTGAGGCATAAAAATGGATTTTATGCTACTGTATTTCCATATTATTTCATTGATTTTCATGACTACACCAGAGAAACTCCACAACTATTATTAACAAAGGAGGACAGCGTTTCACAGAGATGCTAGACTTTATTTTACGTCCAATTCATCTATCCAGTACCATGAAGATGTGTAAAGTTATTTTCAACAAAACCAAACACATTTGAGTCTGCCTGTAGATAGCAACTGCTGCTAATACCCATTCACAGTAATAATAACTCAGATGAATGAAATCCAACAAACATTTATCCAAAGCTTGCTGCTCATAAGGCATCATGTTATGCAGTGAGGCATATAAAGACAAACAGTAAGACTGTGATCTGTTTTCATGGAGTTTCCAATCCACTAGGAGTATGTAGTACAACAATACACATATAACTATAATTCAAATTAGAATAAGATACTGGTAATAGAATTATGAAGGAAAAGCTACTTGAGCAGTAAAGGGAGGAAGCCTGTCTACAAGTGACACCAGGGAAGGTTCTCGTGAAGAAATAACAATTTGTCTAATCCCGAAAATTAGATAGCATAGAGAAATAGTGGAAAGGACATCTTAAGGACAGAAAGTTTAAGATGGGAGACCGGGGAGACCGAAGGGTTGTCTTCCCAATTCTGTGTTCCTGACTCTCAATTTTCTCTACTACATTATAGAAAACACTTCACCTCAGAAGTTCATTCCAACCTTGGACTTCACATACTGGAAAAATGTACCTTTCCCTCATCATGCCTCTTTGCTCCTCCTCAAACCTCCATTTAAAGGGGATGCTCAGGTCAATCACATCTTTATTCCTCTCTAGGTTTCATTTTGGTCTTTTCTCTACTGAACCCTCTTACCTCTTTTCAGCTGTCCTTTATGTGTTGTGTTATTCATTAGAATATTAACAACTTGTGGACAGGGATTGTCTTTCTGCTGGCATTTGTGTCCTGAACACTTAGAGGATGCTGATGGGTACATAGCACTTAATATAAACTGGGCAACTTGCCTCAAGAGATTTTAAGTGGTCCAGTTTGGTTGAAGCATGTGGAGCTAAAATGCTGATAAAAAAATGGAAATAGAGGCAAGATCCAGATTGTTGAGGGTCTGATGTGCTAAAATAATGAGTTTAAACTTTACTCATTTGTGGGTCTTTGGAGGGATTTTTGTGGAAAAGCGATATGATCATGCCTGTGTGTACGATTATGACTGAGACATCAGTTTACACCAACACTGGACGCAGACTGATTCTCTTAGCAAGGGCTACATGAATAACGAATATTAACCTGACCACTCTGTGAAGGATTATTTAGCTATGGACACTAATATAAATCAAAGAGATTATGAAATTATTATGAAATTTCTGTGGAAGTCACCAAAAGGCTTATTACTGGTGTATTTTAAGCTACTGAACTGGAGTTCAGAAGACAGTGTTTGAACTTTTCCTCTCACACCACCAATGTGATCACACTCAGGTGATGCAGACTTTATGAGCATCAATTCCTTCAACTGTACATGAGGATAATAATATCTCTAGTACTTGTTTTGTAGGGCACTTATGTAACTCATATAAACAATTGTATATAAAGTATTTTCAAACCTAAAAATGTTATACAAATGAGAGAGGTCATCATACTATCTAGAACAATCCCCTTAATCTCTCTTCTCTCTTTGTTTCTTTATCTGTCTTTGTCTCTTTCTGTCTCTTTTTCTCTGAGTCTCTGTCTCAGAATTTATCAGTTTCTGTTTTCATCTCTCTTTGTCTCTTTTCTTCCTCTATTGTCCCTCTCTTCCTCTATTTTGTCCAAATATGCAGACAAAAATAATCAAAATCATATGAAAATGGTTAAATGGATTATGTCAACCCAATTAACATGAATACTATGTTACTATGTTAAAGCACTAGGTTAAGCGCTAGGGATGTAATCATTTAAAAGAAAGACAGTCCCTAATTTCAAGGAGCTCACAATCTAAGGGAAGAGGAAAGACAAAAAACAAGGGCAGGCAGGAAAGGAGGGAGGGGAAAGGGGGACTGGATATGAGGACATCTTCTTCAGTGGAGTTGAAACCAGGAAGAGCAGCAGATGCTGACTGGAGTATGCCCTCCAGTCAGAGGGGAAGGGTATCTGAGTGAAGTGGTTTCAGTCAGTGTAATAGGTGTGTGGAGATAACCCTGGCAGCATGGTGACGAACTTAACCTGGGAGGCTCATCTTGTTTCTTGGAACTGAAACCTCCATTTTCCACTCTGCTCCCCCACCATCAAGTTCTCAGTTCTAGCATTCATTAAATGACAGAATAAGGTACAGCATGAATAATCATTTTCTTTCACATTTTACCAGTCTCTTTCCCATTTGGTTCACCTTGAGATCATCCATGCCCTTCCTAAATGTGGCACTCAAAATCAAACATTATTCTTCACATTTTATCTGATCAGTATAGAATATCCTTCATCCATGTCTTCTTGATTCCTGAGAGCTATCAGTCAGTCATAGTTACAAAAGTGACTTTCAGACCTATATATCTAGCCCTAGTCTGTCTCCTGAGCTTTAGGACAGCATCATCAACTGCTTTTGGGACACTTAATATTCCGGAAAAAAAGGAAAGAAAAACACAAAAGAGTACTCACTATCTTTCAAAATCCAGCCCTCTTCCAAACTGTCCTATTTTGGTAAAGATGCTACCATTATTAGAGTATCCCATGTTTGGAAGTTCAACGTTATTCTTTATTTCTCAATCTTTCTCATCCTACAAATCTCTTCAGTTGCTAAATCTTTTCCATTTCTACCTTCAGAACATTTCTCAAATCTCAAATTTTATCTCTGTTCACAGAGTTCTACCTTATCTGAGGCTTTTATTTCCTTCTAATTTATTTCCCTGCATTGTCTCTCTTAACTCTAATATGTCCCTATATAAATGTCAAATATTTTGTTTAAGCACATACTCAACTATTTTATTTTCCTACGCAGAATATTCTAGTGACTCCCTGATTGTTTCTAAGGAAAAAAAGATATAAACTACTGTTTTTGGTTTTCAAATTCCTTCACAACCTGACTCTAAACTCTCTTTTCAGTTTCACTATACATACAGAATGTGCACATACACACACATTATATACATAGATTATACATTTCACACACACACACACACATACATACTATCCCTTTCTCCTGAGAAAATATGAATGGTACCTCATGATAGTGATTCTCTTCTTTGGAAACTCAGACTTGGAAGTGTGAAGAATGATTCAGTCAAGAGAAAGTCTGTGGTCCCTCATCCCCAGTGAGGGGCTATAGTGACAGATCCACACACCCATTACACTGGCATAAAAAATCCTCATAACTCAGTTCTGCATGAACATATCTGAAGACTAAAAATATAAAATTTAACAAACTCCATATGTAATCATAATTTCCCATGTATGCACAAAACAAAGAGAAACCGCTGCATAAGTGTTTCCTTCTTCCATTGCTCTATGGTCTATGATTTAATTAACTGGGTATTCCTTAAAATGCTGAAAAGTACTTTAAAAGTGTATTTTAAACATTTTTAATGAGAGTATCATTTTTCCTCTTTTGTAAATCACAATAAAAAGTTTCTCTGTATTTTTTTAAACAAAGAAATTGATTCAGAGACCATGTGGTCAAAAGACGTAGATCCTAAGACCTAGTCATTTCACAGCTAGTTTGATTTATGACCCAAGAAAATTTACCTCACCTCAGAGGATCATAGCTTCTGTACATGTACCAGAGGCAGGCAGAATAGCTCATACTGAAGGTAATTTCCAACCATCATAATCCGTGTTACTTTATTACATTTGAAGTAAAATGGAGAAGGAAGGTTATTGTAACTAGATTGGAGTTGTGTCAATACAAATTTTTGTCACTTAACTTCAACTAGGCCCTCACTTCAGCAAAACAATCTGCTATTTCCTCCCTAACTGATTTGACTACGTACAAAAACTTTCCAAAACTTTCTCTTACTTTACTGAAGAAAATGAAGCCATACCTCACAATCTCCCTCTATTCTTCTTTTCTTCATTTCAAAATCTTTTAATATCACCCCCAGTATTTCTTCCCCTTTCCTTCTTTATCTGAAAATGAAATGACCCACCCTTTCATAAGGCTAATTCTCCTACCTGTGCCCTTGATCCCATCCTTTCCTATCTTCTTCAGGGTGCTTACCTTCAGCCACTCCATCTTCTCTCAGTCATCAATATATTCCTGTCTATTAGTTATTTTCTTTCTGCCTTCAAACATTCCCAAATCTCAATCCTCAAAAAATAACAAACAAAACAAAAAAGCCAACCTTCACGAAATCTTATCATCTTCTCGAGTTATCACATCATATTATGTTTTTTTCCTTTTCTCAGTCAAATTCCTAGGGGAAAAAATATCTATACTCTTTCTCTATTCTTTCCTTACTCTCATTCATTCCTCAAAACCTTTTATAATATGGATTCTCATTTCACTATTCCACTTGAAAAAACTTACCACCAAAAATCACCAAAAATATTAGTATCAAATCTATTCATCTTTTTTTAAATCTATTTTTACATCTTTGCTGCATTTAACATTATTTATCAACCTGTCCCAGATACTCATCTTTGTGAGTCCAAATCTAGATTCAGATACTAGCTATGTGACCCTGTGTAAGTCACTTAACCTTGGTCCATCTGTTAATGAGCTGGAGAAGGAAATGGCAAACTTCACTATTTTTACCAAGAAAATCCCAAATGGGGTCACAAAGTGTCAGGCATGACCGAACAATAAATGAATAAGCATATTCCTTGAATCCTCAGTTTTTTAGGCAATGACATAGTGATTTCTTGATATTGTGTTCTTAGTGTAACATTCTGGAATCAAGGAAGGCAACGTGTAGGCATCACCAGATATATCTCCTTCAAAAACGTAGATTCTATATTGCAGATTAAAGACCTCATAAAAGACTCACTGATCATTCAACATTTTGGAACAAGGCTTCTACCTGAATCCAGGAAGAAGTTTGGTAAATTAAAAAACTGAAAACTCAAAATGGAAGATTTTTAAGATAATTGGAAATTCCTAACTACTCTTGCCTTCACAACTGTCTTTCATGTGTTGTCTTCTTTCATTAGATTGTAAACTCCTTGATGGCAGAGTCTGTCTTTTTGTACTTGTCTCTCCAGTCTGAAGCATAGTGCCATGTACATAGTATTAGATCTTTAAAATAAAAAATTTATATATTTCTATAATTCAAACACCATTTTAAAAGTGGGTTCACTTTACTTATCAACTTTGTTAAAACTCTTTGAATAGTGCATAATGCATGATCAATATCATCATGGAAGATATTTTGCATTAAATAAAAAAATTAGTTTGCAACATATTTTATAATAAAATATCATTATTGATTTTTCAACACACTAATCAATCACTTATTTTCATCTCATAGACTATTAGGAACATAATAATGTTGAAAGTATCATTTTTCTTCCATCAAAATAAGGGGGCCTAGGCATTCAACCCTCTAATATAGCAAATTGTCGGAACACAAAATTTTGACTTTGCAGAAATCATGAAATATTTACATGTCTGTGCTATGGAGAGAGATACCAATAATATTCAGCCTCTAGTTTTTCTTTTATGAATGATGTGATTCATCCTACAAAGTGGACCCATATCTTAATTTTCTATAGCCCCTGCAAGAAAGCCATCAAAGAAAGAAACCTTGGTTGATTTCAAAAGGAGTTCTGAGTTTGGATAAGTATGATAGCACATGGGAAAGTTAAAATAATATGCCACATTTCTTTTTTCAGGACAAATGTCGCTCAGGTTTTTCATTCCCCTTATTGGTATAAATAAGCAACATATTGAAAAAATATCTTCTACCCTAAGGTATGGCTGTTCTTTATTTAACATATACCACTGGTGTTCTAAGTACTTTTTAAAGCTAATTGGTCATAAAAAATTCAGCCAGGACAATTTTCATTACTCCTTGCTAATATTTTCCAATACCATTTCTCCATAAGGAATCCCTACAAGTTACATTGGCTCACATTTATCTTGGCTAATTTTAAAACTTCAGCACCATATTTTAAAAAACTATTTTTTAATCCACCACTATATACTACCATAGCATGGGGAGAAGCAAAGCAAAGGATTTTGCTTTGGGGGTCTTTGTTAATGACCATACCATCTGAAACAAGGGCATCACTCATCCATAATGCTTGAAATAAATGTGCCCACTCCACTATCCTGAATTCAGAATGATGCTAGAGCTGAGAGTGATTTAGTCCCAATTGCACCATGTCCTTAAATTTCTCTAGTCTCTACCCAGACAATACTGATCACTCACAAAGCATAGAAAGTTTTAGCCTTTCTGGAGTCTTTGTGAAAAACCATGAAAGTTTTCCCTGCTTTCCACCTACTTCAGAGATACATTCTAGCACATGGCAAAGGTGGTCTGCCTGAATGAAAATAACATAGTTATCTAAAATATCCAGCAGGTACCTACTAAGCATATCTCTTGATCCTTGGGGTATCCTCCTTTGCCTCTCTCTCTTTTTTTTAAATAAATTTATTTATTTAACTTTTTACATTAATTTTCACAAAATTTTGGGTTACAAATTTTCTCCCCATTTATCTCATCCCCCCACCCCAATACACCAAGGATTCTAATTTCCCCTATCACCAATCTGCCCTCTCTTCTATCATCCCTCCCTTCTCTTCTCCCTATCTTCTCTTTTATCCTGTAGGGCCAGATGACTTTCTATTCCCCATTAACTGTATTTCTTATTTCCTAGTAGCAAGAACAATACTCAACAGTTGTTCCTAAAACTTTGAGTTCCAAATTCTCCCCATCCCTCCCTCTCCACCCATTCCCTTTGGGAAGACAGGCAATGCAATATAGGCCCTATCTGTGTAGTTTTGCAAATGACTTCGATAACAGTTGTGTTGTGTAAGACTAACTGTATTTCCCTCCATCCTATCCTGTCCCCCACTGTTTCATTCTGTCTTTTGATCCTGTCCCTCCCCAAGTGTTGACTTCAAATTACTCCCTTCTCCCATTGCCCTCCCTTCCATCATCCCTCCCTCCCTGCTTATCTCCTTCTCCCCCACTTTCCTGTACTGTAAGATAGGTTTTCATACCAAAATGAGTGTGCATTTTACTACTTCCTTTAGTCAAATGTGATGAGGGTAAACTTCATGTTTTTTTTTCCTCAGCTCTCCTCTTTTTCCCTCCACTAAAATGTCTCCTGCTTGCCTCTAGAATGAGATATAATTTACCCCATTCCATTTCACCCTCTCTCCTCCCACTTCATTTCTCTTTCACCATTTACCTTAATTTCCTTTAAGATACGGTCCCATCCTATTCAATTCACTCTGTGCTCTCTGTCTCTGTGTGTGCGTGCTTGTGTGTATGTGTGTGGGCGTGCACATGTGTACATGTGTGTGTGTGTGATCCCACCAACTACCCAGATACTGAAAAGTTACAAGAGTTACAAATATTGTCTTTCCATGTAGGAATGTAAACAGTTCACTTTTGGTAAGTCCCTTATGACTTCTCTTTGCTGTTTACTTTTTCATGCTTCTTCTCATTCTTGTGTTTGAAAGTCAAATTTTCTTTTCAGCTCTGGTCTTTTCATCAAGAATGCTTGAAAGTCCTCTGTTTCATTGAAAGACCATATTTTCCCCTGAAGTATTATACTCCGTTTTGCTGGGTAGGTGATTCTTGGTTTGAGTCCTAGTTCCTTTGACTTCTGGAATATCCTATTCCATGCCCTTCGATCCCTTAATGTAGTAGCTGCTAGAGCTTGTGTTATCCTGATTGTATTTCCACAATACTGGAATTGTTTCTAGCTGCTTGCAAGATTTTCTCTTTGACCTGAGAACTCTGGAATTTGGCCACAATGTTCCCAGGAGTTTCTCTTTTTGGATCTCTTTCAGGTGGTGATTGATGGATTCCTTCAATACTTATTTTTCCCTCTGGTTCTAGAATATCAGGGCAGTTTTCCTTGATAATTTCCTCAAAGATGATGTCTAGGCTCTTTTTTTGATCATAGCTTTCAGGTAGTCCCATCATTTTTAAATTTTCTCTCCTGGATCTATTTTCCAGGTCAGTTGTTTTTCCAATGAGATATTTCACATTCTCTTCCATTTTTTCATTTGTTTGGTGATTTTTTTGGTTTCTCATAAAGTCATTAGCCTCCATCTGTTCCATTCTAATCTTGAGAGAACTATTTTCTTCAGTGAGCTTTTGAACCTCTTTTTCCATTTGGCTAATTTTGCTTTTGAAAGCATTCTTCTCCTCATTGGCTTTTTGAACCTCTTTTGCCAATTGAGTGAGCCTATTTTTCAAGCTGTTATTTTCTTCAGCATTTTTTTGGCTCTCCTTTCCCAAGGTATTGACCCGTTTTTCATGCTTTTCTTGCATCTCTCTCATTTCTCTTCCCAGTTTTTTCTCCACCTGTCTAACTTGATTTTCAAAATCCTTTTTGAGCTCTTCCATGGCCTGAGCCCACTATATGTCTGGGATAGAGAGGTCGCAACCTCCACGTCCTTCCCTGATGGCAAGCATTGTACTTCTTCATCAGAAATGAAGGGAGGAAGGAATATCTCTTCCCAATAAAGTAGCTATCTATGGTCTTATTTTGCTTCCTTTTTCTGGGCATTTTCCCAGCCAGTTACTTGACTGGTGAGATTCCTCTCCACCCCTGCCTAGATCTGCCCAGCCAGTGCTTGGGATCTGAGATTCAAATGCTGCTTCCCAGCCTCAGGGCTTTCAGCAGTGGGCGCAGCTGCTATTCAATGTGAGCTTAAGTTCTGATGCTCAGGTGGGGGCAGGGCCTCTTCCCCGGCTCAGTTCCCTCAGGTGCTTTATGCAGAGACCTTCAGTAATGGAGGGGGTGGTGGCAGGGCTGTCTCCTAGGCTCAGTTCCCTCAGGGGGGTTATGCAGAGACCTTCGGTAATGGAGCTCCTGTCTGCTCAGGGAGTCCCGGGCCACTGCTGCCTCGGCCTCTGCCTCTGCCTCCCAAGGGGACCCAAGTCACAGAGTATGCTGCTCCCCTTTTGGCCAGCTCAGAAGTCTCTCTCACTAACCCGCAGCACCTGATGGTGGAGGGATCTTCGCGGCCACTGGAGATTCCATCCCTGAAGCCTGCTCGGATCTGCTCCTCTGGGGCCATGACCAGGGTAGCACAGAGGTGGGCTCCGCTGTCCGCAGCACTACGGACCCCTGGGGATGGCTTTCCAGGGCTCTGTGGAACGGAAATCTCTTCCACTGCGTTGGTACGCGCTTGCTCTGCTCCAGAATTTGTGGGGAGTTCTCTTTACAGGAGATTTCTGGGCTGTGGATTTGGTGCTAGCATACATGAGTCTTTCTACTCCACCATCTTGGCTCCTCCCCCCCTTTGTCTCTCTTTTCTGAATTAATTAAATAAAAAGTTTGAAAGATTAGAGAATTCTGATCAGCATAATGGCCTAGAGGCCAATTCATTGAATGGTGTATCTTACTCAAAGTGAGAATGTGATAAGACATTAGCCTAAAATTACCAGAGTCACACATTGCATCCTGGGCCATCTCCAGTCATCCTGATGAATGTCAGGCTGCTAGACTCAGATGGCTGTGGAGGAGAGAGTGAGGCTGGTGACCTTATACTGCAAGTCATGTCATCATCTCAGTCTCTTTGAGAATGAAAGACAAACGCAATCTGTGAGTGAGTAGCAGCTCCTCTCCTCTCCCTTCCATGACCAAAATATATTTTTTCCTTTGGGTTTACTGGCTAGATTTCTTGTTCAAAAACAAAGCCTTAAACCCAATTCACTCTGGAGCTCATAGATCAAAAAACAGGTCCCTGACCACTTAGCACAGAGTGAATATAAATACTTAACAGCAACTGTTTCTCTTTCACCCAGGAAATTTGAAGATCTTCCCTTCCCAGTTTGATTTTGAATCATTGAATGGGTGCATCTCACTCAAAGAAAGAATGTGGGAAGACCCTTAGCCTAAAATGGCCAGTCTCACAGTGCATTCTGGGCCATCTCCAGTCATCCTGATGAATATCAGGCCAGTGGGCTCAGATCGCTCTGGAAAAGAAAGTGAGGCTGGTGGTGAGCCTACACAGCGCTCCCTCACTCAAATCATAGTCAAGTGTAAGTCATGATGATCTTGATGTCATGATCCTCTTCAAGAACAAAGGACCAATACAACAATGGCCAATGAAGATTCCAGAAGACGAATGATGAAGTATGTCTACCCATCACTCTATAGAAAGGTAACTGAGTCAGAATATAGAATAGTGCACAAATTACTGGATATGATCAATGTGGGAATTTGTTTTGCTTAATTTTGCATATTTGTTACAAATCTGCATATTTGTTACAAATACTTCTCCCATCTACTTCCACCCTCCATGGAGAGCAGAGATGGGAAGGAAAGAAATAAAAGTGAAATATAAAAAAATCAATAAACAAAATAAAAAGGGTATGTGTAGAAGGCATTTTTGAGCTATTAAAAAAAAATTCTTCCTTTCACATATTCAGTTCAGCAGTAGTTTGGTCATATAATACTCAGTGCATTTTG
This sequence comes from Bettongia penicillata ogilbyi, assembly GCA_023548195.1. Lineage (NCBI taxonomy): Eukaryota > Metazoa > Chordata > Mammalia > Diprotodontia > Potoroidae > Bettongia > Bettongia penicillata. The sequence continues at coordinate 443,049 of JAJHZJ010000047.1, read as the reverse complement.
TAGGACATTAAGAAGTTTAAATAACTTACCCAAGGTTAGAAAACTAGTATATTTTAGAAGTAGGACTTGAGCCTTAGGCTTTTTGATTCTTAATTTCTGTTATCTACCCACTAAACCAGGTACCTTGCATCACATATGTATGCATGTATGTGTGTGGATATGTCTGTGTGTATGTGTATGTATATATATATGTGTGTGTGTGTTTGTGTATGCACTACATGGTTATGTATGTGTATATATAGATATATATAGATATACATGTGCCTATTATACATACATAAAGACATATACACATACTATCTATACATACACACATATATATATACATGCATGCACATATACACATATACATACACACGCGCACACACACTTTCAGGTTAGAAAATGGGGGACAATAACCTAAACATAAAATTACTGCTATTCCCTAGTCATCCCCTTCAATCTTTAGCTATAATTCTTTTCTTTTGTACTTTAGAGTTTACAGAATGCTCTCTTCCCATTATCCCTTGAGGTTGATAGATGATGTAACTATTATTTTTCCTACTTTGCAAATAAGAAATGAAGACATGGAGATCAAGTGAGTTGTCCAAGATAACACACCTGAAGAGCTTGGACAGAAATCTGAATAATCAGCGCCAATTCTCTATGTATTTTTTGATACTGTCTCTCAAGAGGGACACTTTAGATAGAATATTGTTATTCAGTTGTTTCAGTTGTATCTGACTCTTTGTGACCCCATTTAGAGTTTTCTTGGCAAAAATACTGGAATGGTTTGCCATTTCCTTTTACAGTTCATTTTGCAGATGACGAAACTGAGGCAAACAAGGTGAAGTGCCTTTCCAGAGTCCCACAGCTAGTGTCTGAAGCCAGATTGAATTCAGGTCCTCCTGACTCCACGCCGAGACTGTATACACAATGCCACCCACATGCCTCTCCAGACAGAGTAGAAGCTCCCTAATGGCACCAACTATTTCCCTATAATTTCCAGAAACAAAGATGTTCACTTTCATACAAGTGAAGTGCTTGCTAACTCACTATTAAAACAAACAACATTCCCATTATTCTAGTGAATTTACTGCAAAGTTCTAAAGTAAAATTTCAAAGATTCTGAATCTTGAAAATTGGTGCTGCTAGGTAGTGGATAGATAGAAGGGCTGGAGTCAGGAAAATCTGAGTTCAAATGAGGCCTCAGACACTTACTGTGTGACCCTAGACAAGTCTATCTGCCTCAGTTTCCTCATCTATAAAATGGGGATAACAATAGCACTTTCCTCGCTAAGTTATTATGAGTATGAAATGAGATAATAATCATAAAGAGTATAGCATAATGATAGGCATATAGTAAATACTATATACATAATAACTTATTATTATTATTATTATGTTTTCACTTTGATGTATAACATTGGTGGAAAGAAAGAAAAGAAACCATATAGAATAAATAGAAATCCCATGGCTTTCAGGTATAAAAACTGTTTCACATCAAATGCAAATTCTTGAAAATAATTCATTATTTCTTACATTTCTTCTAGTATATTTTTCAAGGTGTTGTTTTCTTCAGAATTTTTTTGAGTCTCCTTTGGCATAGTGTTGACCTGCTTTTCATGTTTTTCTTGCATCTCTCTCATTTCTCTTCCCAGTTTTTCCTCCACCTCTCTAACTTGATTTTCAAAATCCTTTTGGAGCTCTTCCATGGCCTGAGTCCATTGGATATCTATTTTGGATGTTTGGGATACAGAGGCCTTGGCTTCCATGTCTTTCCCTGATGGTAAGCATTGTTCTTCCTCATCAGAAAGGAAGGAAGGAGATACCTGTTCACCAAGAAAATAACCTTCTATGGTCTTATTTTTTTTTTCCTTTTCTGGGCATTTTCCCAGACAGTTACTTGACTTCTGAGATTCCTTTCCATACCCACCTCCCCTCCAGTTCCACCCAGCTAGTGCTTGGGGTCTGAGATTCAAATGCTGCTTCCCAGCCTCAGTGCTTTCAGTGGGGGCAGGGCTGCTATTCGGTGTAAGATTAAATTCAGGTGCTCAGGTGTGGTCAGGGCTGCTATTCAGTGTGAGAGTAAGTTCAGCTGCTCAGGTAGGGGCAGGGCCGCCACATGGCACTCAGTTCCCTCAGGGCGTTTATGCAGAGATCTTCAACTCCTGTCTGCTGCTGCCTCAGCTGCTGCCTCCCGAGGTGGCCTGAGTTATGGTGACACCCTGCTCCCTTCTTGGCCAGCCATAAAAATTCTCTCACTAACCTTTGCACCTGTGGATGGAGGGAACTGCGTGGCTTCTGGAGATTCTGTCCCTGAAGCCTGCTCTGATCTGCTCCTCTTGGTGCCACATGGCCAAGGCAGGGCTGGGCTCTGCTGAAGGTCTGGTGTGTGACGGACCTTTGGTATCAGTTTTTCAGGGCTCTCTGGAACAGAAATCTCCTCTCCACTCTGTTGTTTTGTGGCTTCCACTGCTCCAGAGTTTGTTGGGAGTTCTTGTTTACAGGTATTTTATGGGCTGTGGGTTCAGAGCTAGCGTATGTGAATCTTTCTACTCCGCCATCTTGGCTACTACCCCCATTTCTTCTAGTATAATAAAAATTATATAGCACTTTAAGTTTTATAAAGCACTTATCATAAGCCATCTTATTTGATCCTCACAATGACCTAGTAAAAGAGGTGTTATTATTGCCCCCATTTTACAGATGTGGAAACAACTGCAGAAAAGTTTAAGAGACTTACCCAGGGTCACATAGCAAATATGTTTCTGTGGAAGAATTTGAAATCTAGTCTTTTTGAGTTCCAGTTTGGTATTCTACACACCTACCTTCTGCTTCTAACAACATAGAAATATCACAATTTTTTAAAAAGTAAAGAAGCCCCCAAATTATATTCATCTTAGATAAAGAAAAATCCTGTCTACATGACCTGATCTGACACTTCCCCTATTAAAGCACTTTCTGTGGGGTCGAGTTTTTCTGGTTTCTCTTTTAGTAGCATAACTCAGGATAAAGCAGAAAGTCCATTCAATAAGGACTTCAGCTATCATTTATTCAATAGAGATTAATCTAAAACAACTTGCTACTTATTCTTACCTAGAGAAAACCAGAGAATCAAATAAAAGGGTTAAATACATGTACACCCTTCAAAAAAGGATCTGTGAAGCTTCTCTGAATTTTATAAAAAAGGAACCTCTTTTGCCAACATTTGGGCAAAATATCCCCCACAAAATTAGCTTTGCAGGAACATATATATTTATTACATATACTTTAATATATCTATTTACTATATATCCATCTCATCTCTATATGTAGATGCATAGAAATTGATAGAGAAAGATATGAAACAGAGAAAGAAATGTAGATAGTGATATAGAGACCAAAAGGGAGAAAAAAATCAAGATAGGGAGATAGAACTAGAGGGAGAGAGTTGAGACAGAAATAGAATCACTATAGATGGACAATATTTTGGACTTTTCAAAGTCCTTTGGAAAGGAAGACACTGGGTCACATGAATTCCTTGAAGTGTAAGTGAACGAACAGGAACAGAATCCACATCTTCAACATGTAGACAAAGCATCCTCTAAATGAATTCTGACCTCATGAAGCTGTGACAAGGAGACATCACAAAAGTAAAGCAAACATGAAGACCCGTCAGGTGAGATAACTTTTAAGGAAGACAGTTACATCATTGGGGAAAAAAATAAAACAACTCTAAGTCCTGTGTCATCTTTATTCTCCTCTAATTCTCAGAGTCCTTGACACTTTATGCAAATGTGCAGCTGCTTGCCACATTTCTCCAGGTTCCTCCAAGCCTGGACAACTCCCTGCAGGGTGATGACGGGGAAAGACCTCTTGCAGCCTCCCACAGTGTTCATTTTGGTAAATATATGTGCAAATATACGTGCTTAACTCCAGTCATATGTTGGAATTGAAAAAAAACACTAAATCAGAAATAAGTAAATAGATTATACATCATAGCTCTAAAGCTGGAAAGGATGTCAGAGGCCATCTAGTTCAACCCTGATTTTACAGGTGAAGAAACTGAAACCCAAAGAAGTGAGACAATTTCCCCAAAGTGTTGGAAATGATAAACATATGAGGCAGAATAAGAAACTATGCCTTGAGAGCCAGAGATCTTTCCACTGCACCATGTTTCATCAGCATGAGAGACAGAGACAAGAACAAAACAAAACAAACAAACAAAAAAACACTACCATCATTGTGTTGAGTGGTAAAATCCCATTGATATTGTTTTGGAATATCCATTCATTAAAGAAAAACAAGCCAGAACTGGTCCAATCATAGGAAATGAATCAGCCAAAGCCACCTTTGCTTCAAACCACAATTCTTATCACCTCATCATTCAGTGTTGCTTTAGCTTTGATGAAGATGTCGTTTGGTTGAAAGCTTAATCCTTCCTTAAAGGCTAGAACAAGGCAGCTTCCATTGGTGGATATAACAATATGATAGCAACTTTCACTCGACAGGAATGATTGTCCCTCTAGGTTTACAACACAAGTAGCTAACAGCTGTCTCACGTCAGGGACACTGCAAGACCCTGATAATCCAGATACATTTTCCCCACCAGTACAGAATAGCCTAATTTTCCCTTCAAAACAACCTGAAATACTCCAAGTGTAAAGGCTCTAATGTAGAAAATACACAATGGGGAAGAATTCTGTCCCCAGAAGATCATAGTTTAAATTGCTTAAATTACCTGAATATGATAAATAGTACTGGATCTGAAGTAAGAGAATTTGTACTCAAATTCTATCTCTGCGAATTTCCAGATGTCTGATCCTTGACAAAACCCTAAACTTTTGGGAGGGAGGGGCTCATTTTTCTCACCTAATAAGTAAGGGGATTGGACTAGATAGCTTCTAAGGTCCCTTTTTCCTCGAAGTCTATGACCCTGTGAATTGGAAAGGCTACATCTCTCTTTTTCTGTGAGCAAAACAGGAAAAAGCAGTTAATCACGTTAACTTAGCAGAGGTACAAGTCAAGAAAGCTATACAAGGGGATGGAAATGACAAAATCATAGATCTAGAACTGTAAAGAATCACAGGAGCCATCTTTCCTAAAGCCTTCATTTGAATAAGATGAAACTGAAGTCCATTTATTTTAAGTGAATTCACCAAGGTCATGCAGTCCGTAAGTGTCTTAGTAGAATTTGAACCTTCTCCCAGAAGAGACAGTGTTCATGACATTTTACTAATTCATGCTCAGAAGCACATTTCTTAATTTTATTTTGGACAGTCCTCTTCACAGTCATTCTGCAATTAGTGTCCATCTAATGCTTGATTAATCCCTTGAGTATGCCCCAAAAAGCAGGCAACATTCAAATCATATTGAAGAAAAAGATCAGGGACAAAACAGAGTAGAACTAGATTTGGCTCTTAATATTGCTATCTCCTGGGTAGCTAGATAGCAAGATGGATAGAGTGTCAGCCCTGGAGGCAGGAGAATCTGAGCAAATCTGGTCTCAGACACTTATAAACTGTGTGACACTGGGAAAGACACTTAACACTATTTGCCTCAGTTTCCTCATCTGGAGAAGAAAATGGCAAACCATTCCAATATCTTTGACAAGAAAACCCCAAATTGAGTTACACAGTGTCTGAACTGACTCAACAACAAAAATTGCTACCTGCCTGATCTTAAAACAAATCACTTAGCTCTCTTTTTCATTTATTCATTGGTAATAGTAATACATTCCTTGTTTATCTCAAAGTGTTGCTTCAAGAATTGAATATGTGGAATTGATTTAATTTTTTTAAGTCAAAATAAAAAGCAGAATAGTATTCTTCTTCTTAGGGATAAAGCAATCAAGACCACATACAGAATTTTAAAGCTAACTGGGGTTACCAAGAGATGGATACTTCCTGCTCTGAAAATCTGCTTATTTTTTCACAAGGGATAAGCATTTACTAAAACCTGAAAAAAAAAAAACAGCAATAATCAGCTGCTGATTTTCATCAGTTCATTTTTAAGGGAAATCATTTGGAGTAAAGGAACAAGTTGAACTAATTTAATTAATGCTTTAACAAAAAGCATTCCAAGAGAGTTGTCATTATCTTTTCTTAACCCCTCCAGGTGTGTAAGACTATGAATGTCTAGAGCGATCATAAAGAGAAAATCAATAGAAAATTTTGGGGAAACATTAGTGTGGTATAATGGGAAGAGGATTGGATTATAGTTATAAGTGGGTACTCAATTTTTTTTCTTGCTGATGTGACTTGGAGAAAGTCCCTTCATCTCTTGGGGATTCTATCAATCAATAAACATTTATTAATGCCTAGTATATTCAGACAAGTGCTAAGTGCTAGGGATATAAAAAGAGACAAAAAGCAGTCTCTGCCTTCAAGGAGTTTAAAATCTAATATATTGAGAGGCAGTTTGGAATAGACAATAGTCTACTAGAGTTGGATTCAAAAATGTTAATTCAAATTCTGCCTCTCATATTTAATACATATGTGGCTACAGACAAGTCATTTAATCATCTTGGAACCTCAGTTTTATCATACTTGAGATGATAACTTAGACTTACTGTCTTACTAAATGTACCTACATTTAGCATATCATGTCCCCCAGAGGGAGGCTAGGTATTTCTCCCCTTGGCTTTCTAAAGGTAACTGTGAAGGACTGGGAGATTTTTCCTAGTCTAGTAGTTCATGATAATTATCAGTGGGATTTGCCCCATACTTTATCAGTTCTTAACAACTAGCCAGTCAGACTTAACTAATTTTTAGGAACTGTTATTTACTAAGGTAAAACAGTAAGAACACACGAAACAAACATCTTGTCAATGATCTGAGAATCCCTGTCCTACAAAATACACACAGAAACCAGAGGGAAGTCTACAACAAAGGGATACAACACATCTCCTTAATCTTTTTCTTAGATATTATTTTCTCCTCTTCATGGGGCACTCATGAAGTTCTTGTTTCACACAGTGGTCTTTTGAAATTCTTTTGGAAATATGAATTTGCATTTCCTTAGTTTGTCCAATTTGTCATTGCTTCTCAATGCAGACATAAACTATTCTAGTGACACTAATATTCTCAAGGGCAGTCCAAAGTCATCTAAGCTTTTAAAGCTTATAAAGTCATCTTCTGGTCAAGAGTTGGCAGAATAATGCAGATGATTTCTCTTTCCACACACCCCTTCCCAAATGAATATCTTCCAGAAATTTAGCTAGAATCATTTCCAACACTGGAATGCAAAAGCTAACCTGCCACTTCTATGCTAGAGCCTAAGTTCACTTGTTATTTTACTTAAGTTCTGTGGGGCATGATTGAATCTCATCAACCAGACTTAGAATATTGCATGTATAACATTATTTCACTTCACTCAATGACTTGAAACACTCACTTTATTTTGAACTTGATCAGCTAGGTTGTTTGCATTCACTTTCATGTCTTTCCTTGATTTAATGAAATCCAACCCATGCATTAGGAATCTTGCATTAGTAACTGTGGAAGTATGATTTGGAGAGGGGAGGAGGCAAAAACACAAATTAGGAGGCTATTCCATTATTCCAGGTGGGAGGTGATAAGGAACTGACATTAAGTGGTGGCCATCTGAGTGCAGAGAGGCAGATAGATAGGAAGATGTTGGAGGAGTAGAATAGTTAAAATAAATTAGTTTTAGCAACTGAATGGATATGTGGGTTGAGGGAAAGTTAATACTATAGTATGGGTCTACTAGTGTTAGCTTCAGTTACTGAAAGGATGATGAATGGATGAATGGATGGATGGATAGATGGATGGATGTATAGATGAATGAAGCATTCATTAAGTGATTTCTATGTGCAGATTACTGTGGTGGTACCCTCCAAGAAAATATGGAAATTTGAAAGAAAAGTTGGTATGGAGAAAAAGGTTTTGGATTCTATTTGGAACATATTGAAATTGGATGTCAACCTTATAATCTAATTTGAGATAGCCAATAGAAAATGTTTTCAAAAATTTAAAGTTTCCTATATGTCAATTAGCATTATTAAACTTCATTTATAAAATGAGGGGATTGTACAAGGAAAGGGAATAAGCATTTATTAAATTCTTACTCTGTGTCAGACATGGTGCTGAGAGTTAAATTGATAATATCTCAGTTGATCCTTACAACCCTGTGAGACAGGAACTATTATAATTTCTGTTTTAACGTTGAGGATATTGATGGAAGTTAAATGCTTTATCCAGGGTTACACAACCAGTGTCTGAGGCTGGATTTGAACTCAGGACTTCCTGGTTCCCAGCATAACACTCTATTCACTATGCCACTGGCTACCTGCAGAATTAGATGAATTATAAGGTCTCTTCTAGCTGTAGCATTCTCTTGATGTAGGGTTCTGGCAATATTTCTCTCAATGTCATGAAAATATACTAGATGACAGAAGTATAAGCTCTGGCCCTTAAATGGTTAAATGAGTCTTTGTGAAAGTGCTCTGTAGAGATTGAAATTGCTGTGATGCTTTCTTTGTGGATGGGCATGGCAAGCAAAATACAAAAGGCAGTTTTAATGTCTGGATATATTAAAATTGAAGGCTTAATGTCTAATATCCTCTCTCCAATCAGGTACAGATTTAACATCCATTTTACCACTGCTGTTATTTCTGCTTAGCTAAAACGCCCAGTGAAATCCACCTGGCTGGAAGATTGTTGACTTTCAGCAATTTGATTTTTAAAATTACTTTCCAGATCATATTGCTGAATATAATCACCATACCAGGTCAGGGACATAAGAACAGAAAACCTCAATGAATAAGAGGGCAGGGGTTCAAGAAAGTCCAACATATTATATTTAGGAAAATCCATGTGATCATTTAAAGAGACCTATCTGAAACAATGGCTGACCTTCATGACCAGAAATTATTCTCCTTTCATATCAAGGTGTTTTATCGCTTGTCGGTTTCTGAACACAAATATCACTTCTGGGTAGCCAGGGCTATCCAGGGAAATATGTCTGGATGGACTTAACAGGCTCTAGTTAACCCAAGAGCCCAAAATGTTGTTTTGCCTATCAGTTACATGTTATTTCCAACCATAAAGAAAAAGGCCAACAGAGGCACAAAGAGGAGAAGGGATACTCACAGAGGTACTAGAGACTTATGGGGGAATATTCTCAAACTTATCATCTTTTCCCGGCAGAGAAGAACCTTCTCCTGACTGCCTCGTTTCTGTTAATAATACCATTATTTGCCCAATTACTAACATATCAAGTCTCAGAGCTTCAAAATCATACATGTGAAATTTATCTTAGTGTCCAACATGTCCAGTTGCTAGGGGAAACATTAACCCTTTCCTTACCCTCATCAAATTGATCATCTTACCTCTGATTGAAGACATCTAGCAATGGGGTATTCTCACTTTCTGAGGAACTCCACTTTTTTATGTTTTTGCTGGTAACTTCTGTTTCTTATGTCATCACCATTATCCCAATTATCTCCTCCCACTTTCCAGAGAGATTTCCCGTGTAACAAATCGCATTATTTAGAGATGAAAAAATTAATTGATATATTTGCAAAAGTTTGAAAAAAGTGCAAAGTAAGAGTCATCTTCATAAATTCAAGTTTGGCCTCAGACACTTACTAGCTGTATGAACCTGTACAAGTCACTTAACCCTCTTTTCCTCAGTTTATCATCCATAAAATGAGCTAGAAAAAGAAATGGCAAACCACTCCAGTGTCTTTGCCAAGGAAACTCAAATAATGGGGTCATGAAGAATTGAACTGAAAAAATGGCTAAATAGTAATAAAAAAAATGACTTGATTCTCTGAACCAGTCAATTCTGTTTCAAATGGAATAGCTTAACTATGCCTTTAAATCTAAATTACTCTGACTTTCATTGAATGACCAAAAATAGTCCCTAGCCCAAACCTTTATAGCTAATTGCTTAGGATTTGATGGCTTAGAATGAATATAAATAACAACTGTTTTCTGTTCTGACCAGAAACATATGTTTGTGGTAGTAAATTAGGTCATCAATTTTTACCTAGCTTTTAGTCACAGAATGGCTGTTGCCTCAGACAAACTAGGGATGGGAAAGTTCTTAATTTACAAAGACCAAGGTCATCCACTGTATCCTGGGTCATAGTCAATCACCTTGACTTTTATCTTGTCACTGGACTTTGATGCCTCTGGAGGAGAGAATGAGGCTGAAGACTTTATGCAGCTCTGCCTCGCTCAAATTCAATTCACACTAAGAAATCACCCTTGTGATGCCATTGATCCTCTTTAACAATGGAGAAAAAACAAAACACATGTGCACATACATGTAACTTTGCTGAAGCTATTAATTTTCTCAACTGCTAGCGATTTGAAAGTATACCATCATATTATCAGCAAATAGGGATAATTTTATCTTCTCTTTACCTTTATGCTTTTAATTTCTTCCTCTTCTCTTACTACTGTTAACTAGAATTTATCAAACTGTATAAAATAATAGTGCGGAGATAGGACATCCTTGCTTCACTCCTGTATGATTTAGAAAAGGTTGTAGTATGTTATTTTGTGTATGACCTTTTTGTTGTTGCTGTTGTTGTTTTAGGTAGATATTATTTATGATAAAAAATGTCCTGCTATGTCTATACTTTGTAGAATTTTTTTTTAAAAAGTATGTTGTGTTTTGTAACAGGGTTTTGCTGCATCTATTGAGATAATCATGTGGTTTGAATAGTTTATTTTGTAATATGATTAAATATGTTGATTTTTTTAATGTTGAGCCATCTTTGTATCCTAGTTTAAACCCGCCCTCTCCTTAGTCATAATGAATGATTCTTAAATAAACTGCGATAGAGTGTTTAATGGGATATTGTTTAATATTTTTGAGTTAGTGTCCATTGATGACACTGACAAATTTGTTTTTCTTTCCCTGGTTTAGGAATTAGAACTTTATTTGTCTCATAAAAAAGATTATAGCACGAACTTTTATAAATTATTGAGAATAAATTGTGGAATATGTGTACTAACTATTCTTTAAAAGCTTGATAAAATTCTTGTGTCAATTTCCTTCCATCTTTGGCAGCTCCTTTACAGCTAAATCTTTTTCTTTTATGATATTGTGTTAATTAAGGTATTTATCTGGTCTTCTGAAAATTTGGATATTTTATTTTTTGAAGCTATCTCATTATTCTTTTGTGTCCTCAGTTATGTGAGCACATAACTGAGCAGAACATATTCCAATGATTCTTTTTACTTTTTGTGGTTTTCTTGTGATTTCCTTTTCCTTGTTTTCTATTTTATTTATTTATTTAATTCTATTTTCTGCTCTCTTCTTTTTGAACAGATTAGTCAAGGGTTTATCAATTTTATTAGACTTTTCAAATATGGCGCTTTTAGTTTTATTTATCTTTTTCAGGGATTTTTTTTTTGTTTTAAATTTATTTCCCACCTAATTTTTAGTCTCTTGTGTTTATTTTAGGTTCATTTATTTGTTGGTTTTCTAACTGTTAAATTCATATTTAGTTTATTTAAACTCTCCTTTCCCATTTTGTGCATATATATTTTTAGGGATATATGCCCCCCATGCCCTGAGGATTTCTTTAACTGAATTCCAGAAATTTTGATATGCTGCTTAATCATATCATTTTTATAGCTTATTTTATACTTTATCATTTATTTATGATTATTAACTACTTCTATGGTTTATTCTTTAACCCACCCAATAGTTAGAATTTCATTAATAAGTTTTCATTTAAGTCTGTATCTTTTATTTGTTTTCCCTAATCCAATTAGTTTTTGGTTTTGGTTTTGCATTTAGCACTATGGGTTATAAAAGATCTATTAACTATTTTCATCTTTTTACATTTGTTTACATCTGTTTTAATAAAAGTTTCATATGGTAGAGGAAGAATTTAAAGCTCTCCCTAGTCATCCAAAAAACATATTCTAAATCACTAATGACTAGAGAGATGCAAATCAAAACAACTCTGAGGTACCACATCACATCTATCAAATTGGTTAACATGACAAAGCAAGAAGATGATAAACATTGGAGAAGATGTGGGAGACTTGGAACATCAACTCATTGTTGGTGCAGCTGTGAACTGATCCAACCATTCTGGAGAACAATTTGGAACTATGCCCAAGGGAATAAAAAAAATATGTGAATACCCTTTGACCCAGCAATATCTTTTCTAGGATTATATCCCCAAAATGTCATAAAAATGGGAATGGGTTCCACGCCTACAAACATATTTATAGCAGTTCTTTTTGTGGTATCCATAAATTGGAAATCAAGGAGATGCCCATCAACTGGGGAATGGCTGAACAAGTTGTGGTATATGAATGTAATGGAATACTATTGTGCTATAAGAAATGATGAACAAGAAGACTTCAGAGAGACCTGGAAGGACTTACACAAACTGACCCTGAGTGAAAGGAGCAGAACTAGGAGAACTCTGTACACAATGACAATCATAGGGTGCAAGAAATTTTTCTGGTTGACTTAGTCCTTCATAGCAATGTAAGGACTGAAAAAATTCCCAATGGATGTCTGAGGCAAAATGCCTTCCAAATTCAGAGAAAGAATTATGGAACTAGACTACAGAATGAAGCAGACCATTTTCTCTTGTGTTACGTTTCATTTTGTTTTATGGTTTCTACGGTTCATTTTAATTCTTCTATGCAACATGACTGAGGTGAAAATGTATTTAATAAAACTGTATGTGTAGAACCTATATAAGATTGCATTGTAGGTTAAGTATAAAATATCAAGAATATGCCTCCGAGGAGGAGCCAAGATGGCAGAGTAGAAAGACTCACGTATGCTAGCTCCGAATCCACAGTCCATAAATTTCCTGTAAAAAGAACTCCCCACAAATTCTGGATCAGTGCAAGCCACGCAGAAACACAGTGGAAGAGATTTCCGTTCCAGAGAGCCCTGGAAAGCCGTCTCCAGGGGTCCGTCTCACTCCAGAAGAGGAGCCCAACCCCGCACTGCCCTGCCGCCAGGCCCCAGGGGAGCACATCCGAGCAGGCATCAGGGATGGAATCTCCGGCAGCTGCAACGGTCCCTCCACCCACAAGCACTACAGGTCAGTGAGAGAGATGTCTGAGATGGCCGAGAGGGGAGAGGGGTGTCTCCATGACTCGGGCCCCCTCGGGAGGCACAGGCAGAGGCAGCAGAGGTGCAAGACTCCCGGAGAAGCAGGCAGGAGCTCAGGGCAATTACCAAAGGTCTCTGCATAAAACCCCTGAGGGAACTGAGCCTAGGAGGAGGCTCTGTCCCCACCTGAGCACCAGAACTTAAGCTCACATTGAATAGCAGCCATGCCCACTGCTGAAAGCCCTGAGGCTGGGGAGCAGCATTTGAATCTCAGAAACCAAGCACTAGCTGGGCAGATCTAGGCAGGGGTGGAGAGGAATCTCACCAGTCAAGTAACTGGCTGGGAATATGCCCAGAAAAGGGAAGAAAAATAAGACCATAGAGAACTACTTTCTTGGGGAAGAGATGTTCTTCCTCCTATCATTTCTGATGAGGAAGTACAATGCCTGGCATCAGGGAAAGACGTGGAGGTCAGGGCCTCTCTATCCCAGATAGCCAAGGTGGATGTCCAGTGGCCTCAGGCCATGGAAGAACTCAAAAAGAATTTTGAAAATCAAGTTAGACAGGTGGAGAAAAAACTGGGAAGAGAAATGAGAGAGATGCAAGAAAAGCATGAAAAACGGGTCAACACCTTGGTAAAGGAGACCCAAAAAAATGCTGAAGAAAATAACACCTTGAAAAATAGAATAACTCAATTGCCAAAAGAGGTGCAAAAAGCCAATGAGGTCAAGAATGCTTTCAAAATCAGAATTAGCCAAATGAAAAAAGAGGTTCAAAAGCTCACTGAAGAAACTAGTTCTCTCAAGATTAGAATGGAACAGATGGAGGCTAATGAATTTCTGAGTAACCAAGAAATCATAAAACAAAATCAAAAAAATGAAAAAATGGAAGAGAATGTGAAATATCTCATGGGAAAAACAACTGACCTGGAAAATAGATCCAGGAGAGACAATTTAAAAATTATGGGACTACTTGAAAGCCATGATCAAAAAAAGAGCCTAGATACCATGTTTCATGAAATTATCAAGGAAAACTGCCCTGATATTCTAGAACCAGAGGGCAAAATAAGTATTCAAGGAATCCCTCGATCACCACCTGAAAGAGATCCAAAAAGAGAAACTCCTAGGAACATTGTGGCCAAATTCCAGAACTCCCAGGTCAAGGAGAAAATCTTGGAAGCAGCTAGAAAGAAACAATTCCAGTACTGTGGAAATACAATCAGGATAACTCAAGATCTAGCAGTTTCTACATTAAGGGATCGAAGGGCATGGAATAGGATATTCCAGAAGTCAAAAGAACTAGGACTCAAACAAAGAATCACCTACCCAGCAAAACTGAGTATAATACTTCAGGGGAAAATATGGTCTTTCAATGAAACAGAGGACTTTCAAGCATTCTTGAGGAAAAGACCAGAGCTGAAAAGAAAATTTGACTTTCAAACACAAGAATGAGAAGAAGCATGAAAAAGTAAACAGCAAAGAGAAGTCTTAAGGGACTTACCAGAAGTGAACTGTTTACATTCCTACATGGAAAGACAATATTTGTAACTCTTAAAACTTTTCAGTATCTGGGTAGTTGGTGGGACCACACACAGACGTACACACACTCATGCATGCACACATGTACACGCGTGCACGTGTGCACACATACACACATGCACGCACACAGAGAGACAGAGAGCACAGAATGAATTGAGTAAGATGGGACCATATCTTAAAAGAAATTAAGGTAAATGGTGAGAGAGAAATGCAGTGAGAGGGAAGAGGGTGAAATGGAATGGGGTAAATTATATCTCATTCAAGAGGCAAGCAGGAGACTCTTTAGTGGTGGGAAAAAGAGGAGACCTGAGAAAAAAACAAGAAGTTTACCCTCATCACATTTGACTAAAGGAAGGAATAAAATGCACACTCATTTTGGTATGAAAACCTATCTTACAATACAGGAAAGTGGGGGAGAAGGAGATAAGCAAGGGGAGGGGATGATGGTAAGAAGGGCAATGGGAGGAGGGAGCAATTTGAAGTCAACACTCAGGGAGGGACAGGATCAAAAGACAGAAGAGAAACAATGAGGGGCAGGTTAGGATGGAGGGAAATAACAGTTAGTCTTACACAACACGACTATTATCAAAGTCATTTGCAAGAATACACAGATCGGGCCTATATTGAATTGCCTGCCTTCCCAAAGGGAATGGGTGGGGAGAGACGGATGGAGAGAATTTGGAACTCAAAGTTTTAGGAACAACTGTTTAGTATTGTTGTTCCTACTAGGAAATAAGAAATACAGGTAATGGGGAATAGAAAGTCATCTGGCCCTACAGGACAAAAGAGAAGATGGGGACAAGAGAAGGGAGGGATGATAGAAGAGAGGGCAGATTGGTGATAGGGAAAATCAGAATACTTGGTGTATTGGGTTGGGGGGAGGGGAGAAATGGGGAGAAAATTTGTAACCCAAAATTTTGTGAAAATGAATGTAAAAAGTTAAATAAATTATTTTATATTAAAAAAATAACAAACTAAGAAAAAACGAATATGCTTCCTAGAGCTTTCTTACATATATACTCTCCCAAAGTGATAAGCCTGGGGATTACATGGTATTTCAATGACCTATGTCCAATGAGTTCTTCAGGTAGACAAATATCAATATAACTGACAGTTAAAAAAAAGTTCCTTTGAGTAAAAAGGGAAAGGAATAGTATGATAATTAGTGATGAGATTATTGACATGTAGAAGTGAATTGAATCCTCCCTTTAATGCACACATAGCAAGTCAATAATAAAGTTAGGTCAAGAAATCAGATGTCCAGATTTCTAGTAAAAATTGTCTGTCTTTAATACCAGGGGCTTCCAATGCAATGCCCATAAAGCACATATATTTTAATTCTGTTCTTCCATCTATTTATCCTTCTGTTGTCAAACATGTCATGAAAAAGTCTTGGGATGGAAGGGGAGATTTTCTTCATCATGTACCAAATCTCACATCTGATCATCATTTCCTGTGTCAGGACACAACTTCACTTATTAGTAGAGATAACTTTAATTGCTATATTGATGATTATTGGTTGGTTGGTTTTATTCTTTAGAATACATATCAGAATATGACACTTCATGATATAAGCAAAAAATTACAATATTAGTTAAGAAAGTCCTCATTGAAAAGACAGACTTGGATGTTTCCCCTACAAGATCTTAAATGAAGCCAAGACAATTTGTATTTCATTACCAGAAAAACAAATATAAATATAACACCTTATAAAGAAAGGAAAAAAGGAGAGGTCAGCACGTTGGTGCTGTGTAGGAAAATTAGTGAAGGTAATAAATGGAAGCTTCTTTTCTTTCATGACACACTACCCTTGTTTCCATTTTGGACACAGTTCCAAAACTGGTGACTCGGAAGAAAGTTAAAACTTTTCATATTGTTCTTGCAGAAAAGATGGAGAATTGTGGACTCCTTGATTGAAAATTAGGTGTATATTTAAATGGTTGAGCAGTTATACAGAAAAATAGTCACTGTCATAGGAATCTATCTTTGACTATGTTCTATTAAAAATTTGTTTCAATTACTTGGACAAATATATATTTTGCTTGTCAAGTTCTAGATGAGATGAAGCTGGGAGGACCAACAGACACAATGGATGACAGATTCCTTCAATTCAATTCAAATTCATATTCAAAAAGTTTAGAGCATGCTAGAAAATTGGACCAAATCAAACAACCCAGAGTTTAACAGGGATAAATATTAAGTCTTCCATTTGAGTTCAGAAATCACCTACACAAGTCCAAGATAGTAGAGACCTGGCTAGACAGCAATTCTGATAAAGATATAGTATTTTTAGTGAATAGAAACCTATGAGTCTAAATTTCAATGTAGCAACTGCAAAGATTAATAAATCTTAGATCATTTAGGCATAGAATTGATGACTTTTGAGGTAATGATCTTTTTAACTCTTCCATGAACAGACAATTTCTGGAGTATCAAGTTAGAAATTGTTCAGAGAATATTAGAAACCATAAATCTAGAGGTTTAAAAGAACACATAAGCCATGTACAGAAACAGAAACTGATGGTAAGGGAAGATGTGACTTATTTAAAGTCATAATGCAAATGATAAGCATCTGAGGTGGGGTTTGAACCCAGATCCTTCAACTTGAAAACCAGTTCTCTTTCCTCCCAGGAACAATGAGGATGACAAATGTTTTGTTTTGTTTAATTTGTGCTATATGAGGATAAGTTGAATAAACTGGGATTGTTTAATTTGAAATTAAGTCTTCATAGGGACAATCATCTTCAAGTTTTTGAAGGAGTATAAGAAAAGGTATTATATTTTTGTCTACTGAACTCCACTGGGCATAACTAAGAGAATTACAGCAAGATTTCAAAGAGACATAAAAGGGGGTGGGATACATAAGGGAAACAAAAGAAGATCCTAAAATTAGTTACATAAAAGTCACTAAATGGCTGATTTGAGAGGTAGGTTCTCTCATCTTAAGTCTTTGAGAAATGGCTGTATGTTCACTAATCAGATATGGTATAGATATAGGGGGTGGATAGGTGGTACACTAAATAAGAGTGCCAGGCCTGGACTCAACAAGACCTGAGTTCAAATTCAGTCTCAGACACTTACTAGCTGTAAGCCTGGGCAAGTCATTTAAAGTCTATTTGCCTTAGTTTTCTCATCTGTAAAATGAGAATTAAAAATTGCATCTAGTTCCTGAGTCTGCTGTGAGAATCAAATGAGATCATGGTAAAGAACTTACTACAGTGTCCAGCACATAAGAAGCACCACAAAAAAGTTAGCTATTATATATAGCCTATTATGTTTCAGTGGCAACTCTTTTGGGGCTTTGGACTGAACTGGATGCCCTCTGAGGCGCCTTTCAAATACAAGACTTTTGGTTTTCTGTTTCTAAAAGGTTCTTGGGCCTGTGCTCTACTTCTTAGATGGTCCATTCACAAAGGGACTTTTTCTACTTGCAAAACACAGCCACTACAAACTAGAAAGGGTATTCTACTCTCCTCTCTCATGACCCTACTCAAAATCTAATCCAGAAAAAAATCTTTTAATCCCCTTTAAAAACCATCTGTCTGGAATAGTGACCTTTGGAAATCAATCCCCAGTTCTCCCTCATCTTGCAGTATGATTCTCAATTCTTAGCTTACTTCTTTTTTTCCACGCCTAAAGATGGGAAATATAACTTAAGGGAATGGTACGGTGTGAAGAAAAGAGTAAATGGTAGGGGGCAAGCTTTTGTATCTCACTAATCAGTTTTCTCTCTCTCTCTCTCTCTCTCTCTCTCTCTCTCTCTCTCTCTCTCTCTCTCTCTCTCTCTCTCTCTCTCTCTCTCTCTCTCTCTCTATCAGTATTATCTCACAAGGTACATAGCCCCCAGCCCTGCATTCTCTGGCCAGAGAGTTCAGGAAGGATTACCACTCGCAGAGTATTGCAAAGGTAGATCATGTCCAAAGGCTTTGGGTCAGATTCTAATCACTTGGGGGGCTCCTAAAGAGATAATAAGAGAACAGCTGCTTAATAGAGATTTAACTCTATGTCAGAGCATTTACATAGGCCCTATACCCTGGATCATCTTGTTTGGAGATTCATAAAGGGTACTGCTAGCCATTCTGTGGAACCTAGAGATCAAACTGAGACCAAGTTCCAAGTCATTGTTGTTGATATTCACCATCAATGAACTAAATTCCTAAGATGAAGACATGACAATTCATAACTATCTACGTGCACATTTCCTTTGCAAGTAAATTTAAGTCACAAAGGAGAAAAGAAGAGGGGAGGAGAGCAACAGGGTGATTAAAAGTATTGTTGCTTATCAAAGCCTGTACAGATAAAGCATCCAAGAAACACTGGGTCTACTTGCTGCATGTTAGCCACTCATATAAGGTCCTCAGGACAGGGAGCTTGTGCTTTTCATTTTAAATATCTTGCATCTTATAAAATGTCATGTGCTGCTCAGAAATGGCATTAATAATAGAGTATGAGCTCATGAATTCATGCTAATAACAAGAAAACCAATACAAATTACTGAATTTGGTAGATTAATGAGAACGCAGAGACATACAATAACCAAATCAGACCCACTTCATCAAGCGGATGTTCTTTGCTGCACAATAACAAAGATAATTGAAGATTGTACTGGAATGGAGCCGAACAGTCTAATAAGTACTTGGCTGTGATTCACTCGCCAATCACAGACTGGGACCTGACAAGTGCTGATGCCTACGCAATGTCGGGTTTGCACACTCTCCTTATTGTTTGTTGATCTCCAGTTTAGTAGAGAAGGATTTCTTAAAATCCAGCAAGAATCATATTGTCAAGCAAGGGACACAGGAAAGACTGTAGATTTTAACGCAAGCTTCCAGTATGACTTGCATTCATTTTCTTAATACACAAATCATTAAATAACAAAACTGCAGCAACAATTCGTGATTTCCAGACTGGGGTGGAGGGGTGTCTTTTAGGGTAAGAATAGCTCTTGGAGTAGAGAATGAGGTGGTTGTGTAGGAAAAATACAGTCTTTTATGTCCTTTGAAGACATAGTTCAATTCAGCTGACATCAATGACTGTTTATTGAAGGCTTCTGCCACAAGATTCCTGTCCTCTCTTATAAATTCTCAAAGGGCAAGGAAAGAACTCAGACTAAGGCTATGAATAAATGAATGAATGAATGAATGAATGAATGAATGAATGAAACATGAAGTACTTAACTACAGGCAAGTGCTGTACTAAGCATTGTAGATAGTAACAGAAAAGTAGGGCAATGCCTTCTCTCAAGAAGTTCATAGTCTTAGGGTGGGGGATGGGAACAATATGGAAGGCATGTAGGGGGATTTAAGGGGAAGAGAAGTATCCCTTGCTTTTGGTCATGGTGGTAAGAGGAGCAACCCCTGAGCTGAGGAGGGAGATGGAGTCCTATTCTCAAAAAACTACCTAACCATATACAGATCATGCATTTCTATAACTCCCTCACCTACTCATGACTCAAGGGCATGTCTGCTGCACTGGCCTGTGACATGACTCTCCACCCAAGCTTTGATCCACCATGTCAGATAGTTCACATGAATTCAAGAGGACATTACATGTTAGTCCACAGAGTTCTGGGCCTGGAGTCATGAAGAACTGAAATCAAATTTGACCTTGGACACTAGCTACATAAACCTGGGCAAGTCCCTTAGCCTCTGTCTATCTCAGTTTCCTCACCTGTAAAATGATTATAGTAATAGTACCCAACTTACAGTTATGATAAGAATAAATTATTTCTAAAGCACTTGGGAAAAATTAAAGAAGTTATGTAAACTTTATTATTTCTTTTTTCTTGGCTTCAACTGTCAGCCCTATGTAGATGACTCTTAAACCTGCATCTATACCTTAAATCTCTTATATTACTTTAAAAGTAATAAGGGGAGGAGCCAAGATGGCAGAGTAGAAAGACTCACATATGCTAGCTCCGAA
The DNA here is from genome assembly GCA_023548195.1 of Bettongia penicillata ogilbyi. Classification (NCBI taxonomy): domain Eukaryota; kingdom Metazoa; phylum Chordata; class Mammalia; order Diprotodontia; family Potoroidae; genus Bettongia; species Bettongia penicillata. Next base: position 422,560 of record JAJHZJ010000047.1, on the reverse strand, counting down.
TCCACAGCCCATAAATTTCCTGTAAAAAGAACTCCCCACAAATTCTGGATCAGTGCAAGCCACACAGAAACACAGTGGAAGAGATTTCTGTTCCAGAGAACCTTGGAAAGCCATCCCCAGGGGTCTGTCGTGCCCCGGACACGGAGCCCACCCCTGCACTGCCCTGGCCGCAGGGCCCCAGAGGAGCAGATCTGAGCAGGCTTCAGGAATGGATCCTCCAGTGGCTGCGAAGTTCCCTCCACCCACAGGCGCTACAGGTCAGTGAGAGAGACATCTGGTTTGGCCAAGAGGGGAGCGGGGTGTCTCCATGACTTGGGCCCCCTAGGGGAGGCAGCGGCAGAGGCAGCAACAGCTGAGGCAGCAGCGGCCCGAGACTCCCAGAGCAGCAGGCAGGAGCTCAGGCCATTACCAAAGGTCTCTGCATATGCCCCCTGAGGGAACTGAGCCTGGGAGGCAGCCCTGCCCCCAACTGAGCACCAGAACTTAAGCTCACATTGAATAGCAGCCACTCCCACTGCTGAAAGCCCTGAGGCTGGGGAGAAGCATTTGAATCTCGGACCCCAAGGACTAGCTGGGCAGATCTAGGCAGAGGTGGAGAGGAATCTCAGAAGTCAAGTAAGTAGCTGGGAAAATGCCCAGAAAAGTGAAGAAAAATAAGACCATAGAAAGCTATATTCTGGGGTACAGATGTTTCTGCCTTTCAATTCTGATGACAAGGAACAATTCTTATCATCAGGGAAAGACGTGGAGGTTGGGGCCTCTTTATCCCAGACATCCGGGGTGGATGTTTGGTGGGCTCAGGCCATGGAAGAGCTCAAAAAGGATTTTGAAAATCAAGTTAGGCAGGTGGAAGAAAAACTGGGAAGAGAAATGAGAGAGATGCAAGAAAAGCATGAAAAACGGGTCAATACCTTGCTAAAAAAAAAAATGTTGAAGAAAATAACAGCTTGAAAAATAGGCTCACTCAATTGGCAAAAGAGGTTCAAAAAGCCAATGAGGCCAAGAATGTTTTCAAAATCAGAATTAGCCAAATGGAAAAAGAGGTTCAAAAGCTCACTGAAGAAAATAGTTCTCTCAAGATTAGAATGGAACAGATGGAGGCTAATGACTTTATGAGAAACCAAGAAATCATAAAACAAAATCAAAAAAATGAAAAAATGGAAGAGAATGTGAAATATCTCATTGGAAAAACAACTGACCCGGAAAATAGATCCAGGAGAGACAATTTAAAAATTATGGGACTACCTGAAAGTCATGATCAAAAAAAGAGCCTAGATACAATCTTTCATGAAATTATCAAGGAAAACTGCCCTGATATTCTAGAACCAGAGGGCAAAATAAGTATTGAAGGAATCCATCGATCACCACCTGAAAGAGATCCAAAAAGAGAAACTCCTAGGAACATTGTGGCCAAATTCCAGAATTCCCAGGTCAAGGAGAAAATCTTGGAAGCAGCTAGAAAGAAACAATTCAAGTATTGTGGAAATACAATCAGGATAACACAAGATCTAGCAGCTTCTACACTAAGGGATCAAAGGGCATGGAATAGGATATTTCAGAAGTCAAAGGAACTAGGACTCAAACCAAGAATCACCTACCCAGCAAAACTGAGTATAATACTTCAGGGGAAAATATGGTCTTTCAATGAAACAGAGGACTTTCAAGCATTCTTGAGGAAAAGACCAGAGCTGAAAAGAAAATTTGACTTTCAAACACAAGAATGAGTGGAAGTATGAAAAAGTAAACAGCAAAGAGAAGTCAGAAGGGACTTACCAAAGGTGAACTGTTTACATTCCTACATGGAAAGACAATATTTGTAACTCTTCAAACTTTTCAGTATCTGGGTAGTTGGTAGGACCACACGCACACACATCCACACACAAATGCATGCACACACGCACACACACATATACACACATGCATGCACATACAGAGACAGAGAGTACAGGGTGAATTGAATAGGATGGGACCATATATTAAAAGAAATTAAGGTAAATGGTGAGAGAGAAATGTAGTGGGAGGAGAGAGGGTGAAATGGAATGGGATAAATTGTATCTCATTCAAGAGGCAAGCAGGAGACTTTTCAGTGGAGGAAAAAAGAGGAAAGCTGAGAAAAGAACATGCAGTTTACCCTCATCCCATTCGAGTAAAGGAAGGAATAAAATGCACACTTATTTTGGTATGAAAACCTATCTTACAATACAGGAAAGTGGGAGAGAAGGAGATAAGCAGGGTGGGAGGGATGATGGAAGGGAGGGCAATGGGAGAAGGGAGCAATTTGAAGTCAACATTCGGGGAGGGACAGGATCAAACGACAGAATAGAAACAATGGGGGGCAGGATAGGATGCAGGGAAATACAGTTAGTCTTAGATAACACGACTATTATAGAAATCATTTGCAAAACTACAGATATGGCTTATATTGAATTGCCTGCCTTACCAAAGGGAATGGGTAGGGAGGGAGGGATGGGGAGAATTTGGAACTCAAAGTTTTAGAAACAACTGTCAAGTATTGTTGTTGCTACTAGGAAATAAGTAATACAGTTAATGGGGAATAGAAAGTCATCTGGCCCTACAGGACAAAAGAGAAGATGGGGACAAGAGAAGGGAGGGAGGATAGAAGAGAGGGCAGATTGGTGATAGGGAAAATTAGAATGCTCGGTGTATTGGGGTGGGGGGAGGAGATAAATGGGGAGAAAATTTGTAACCCAAAATTTTGTGAAAATGAATGTAAAAAGTTAAATAAATAAATCTGTATTTAAAAAAAAAAGTAATGAGTTAGGTGAAGAAAGTAGTACACTAGACTTCTGAGATAAGAAAAACCTGAAATCAGAGACAGTATAAGTGGCTATTGTACTAATTGGAAACTAATTTAATGACAAGTTGAATAATTAAATTTCTATATATTAATTGAATCCCTACTATGCATCAGATCTAAATTGGGACATATATAAATATGAAGGAAGGGGGATATTTCAAAGGACAATTATGTGTTTGTAGATAAATGAATATGTGCGTATGTGCTTTGTGTATCTATACGTGTATGCATATATATATATACATATGTGTGTGAAATCCAGGCTGGTCTGGTTATGTCCCGTTTGATTAACAGAGACACTCTTGAGGTGCCTTTGGAGAATGTCCAGATTGCCTAAAATGGAAGCTTTTTTTATCCTTTTCCACACGAGTGGATTTAGGTTCCACTGATTGGCTACCTGTGTCTTTAAAAACTAGTCACACCAAATCATTCCCTCTCATTTTGAATGAGCTCTTTCTACTCTTAGTTTCTTTTGCATTCTTTTAACTGACTCTTATTTGCTGCATCCACAAGATGAAGATCCCCGTTCACCTATAGCACGGGATCCATGCACTGAACAGGTGAAAAAGGATTTTCCTTTCCTTCTTCTTCCTTTTATCCTGACTGAGAAATAGGGCCACAATTCTTTGTTTCTGTTCTTTGGTCCTCCTCGGTTTCATTTGCTAAGCTACTGGAGCAAGAAGTTGAACCATGGCAATCTTGAAGCCAGGAGTGTAAGCAAGATAGTGAAGCCAGTCAGTTGGACATGGAAGCCCTGAGAAGCCAGGGTGTGTAGAACTCGAGCCCAAGAGGGATTTTGGACTTCAAAATGGAACTATGCTCTATAGGAACAGAGCTAAACTATGAACCTAATCGTTTCCCTTCCCCAGAGACTGAGGTGACACAAGGAGGGATGGGGGTTATGCCTCCCAGGTGTTGAGGAAATTGGTTTACATAACTTTTGAAGTAAATATTTATGTGCAAAAGCTAATCTGACAGTTGGTAGCTAATGGAACTGGTGGTGAAGGCAACCATCCTCTGCACTTAGGAGGAATGACATTATTTAGTGCAGGAGCCAATGGAAGAGAATTTAGACCCACCTCCAAATCCCCTTAAAGGTAGTAGAAAATCCTGGGGAAAGAATGAGATCTAGACTACCTGGACTTCCAGATAAAGCAGCAAGGACTATGGTAGATAGGGAGATAGATGATTAGCTAGCTAGCTAGCTAGCTAGCTAGATAGATAGAAAGACAGATACACAGATACATAGATTATCAATTCACATGGTTTATATAGCTTGCATAGTCTTATACTAGGTCTAATCTCCCTTCTTCACAAAGGATATACAATTGAATGTATATGTTGTTAAAACCTTTTGAATGAATCAGGACATTGAAAATTTGGAGAAGAAAAAACATAGATTTGAGCATAGGTTTGACATGCTGTATCTGTAGTGGAAGGTCCGGAACATTCCCTGTAATACAAACATGGTCAACTTTACAGCTCTAGTCATGCTAATAAATCGAGATTTGGGGGAAGACTCCTGTTATTTCTGGTCAGAAAGCTTACTTATTTTCTGCCTCCATGAGTCACTATCAGTCTCCAATGACAGAATTTAAATTCTCTGAGGGAAGAGAATATGCAAACAAGGTTCTTTTGTATCCTCAGTGCCTTAGCATGGTGTAGGTCCTGACAAATGTTTATTAATTTATCGATACCTATGTTTGTTAAGCTCAAAGACTTCATTCCTTCCAGTGTTCAGAGTCCACACAACAACACCAATCTTCTATCAGATTTTCTATTTTCTCAGCTTCTAATTTCACTTTTTTTAAAATGTCCACAATAAACCAAGTCTGTCTCATAATGAGGTTGCATAGATGCTAAAGCAAAACATCTTTGCCATTTCCTTCCTCTCATGAAAAGGAAGAAGCTGGGAAAATCAAATTTTTGAATACTGAAGCTTAATGCTTTCAGAGAATTCCTTGCTGATCTGGACATATGAGGAATCCATGACAGCACAATTTGAAGGATTCAGAACCACTGAATAGCTGGATTCCAAAAGAATTACTTAATGGTTTGATGTCAAAGTCTCAGAATTAGAATGGAGGGCCCCAGCGATCTGTGCAACTTAAAATTGTCATCCATAATTAAGATGTTTTATATGGCAGAATTACCAAATTTACAGGTCGGGGACCAAGGACATCATGGCTGGCTAGAATATTAGGTTGAATTTAACAAAATGGACATAAATAAAAAGTTTTACACTGGGGTTGAGAAGATTGACTTTTGTTTTTATAAGTTAAATTATTTTATTTGTTTTCAGTGTTCTACAATCACTTCCCTATATCTTAGATTTATCCCCTCCTTTTCCCATCTTCCCCACTCCCTACCTGAGAAGCTATAAAATTTTATATAGGTTCTACACATACCTTCCAATTAAATACATTTTTACCTTAGTCATGTTGCATATAATAATTAAAATGAATGGGAGAAATTATAAAAAAAGACATAATACAAAAAAATGGCCTGCTTCATTCTGTGATCAAATTCCATAGTTCTTTTTCTACAAGTGGAAGGCATTTTGTCTCAAGAGTCCATTGGGAATTTTTTAAGTCCTTGCATTTTAATTAAGTACTAAGTCTACCAGAAAAATTTCTCATATACTGTGGTTGTTGCTGTGCACAAAGTTCTCCTGGTTCTGCTCCTTCCACTCAGCATCAGTTCATATAAGTCTTTCCAGGCCTCTCTGAAGTGTTCCTGTTCATCATTTCTTATGGCACAATGGTATTCCATTACATTCATATACCACAATTTATTCAGTCATTCCCCAATTTATGGGCATCCCCTTGATTTCCAGATTTTAGCCACTGCAAAGAGAACTGATATAAATATTTTTGTACATGTAGGCCCCTTTCCCATTTCTATGATCTTGTGGGGGTATAGTCCTAGAAGTGGTATTGCTGTGTCAAAGGTTAGGCACATTTTTGTAGCCCTTTGGGCATAATTCCAAATTGCTCTGCAGAATGGTTGGGATCAGCTTGCAGCTCCACCAACAATTAATTAGTGTTCCAACTCTCCCACATCAAGGTGATTGACTTTTCAAGTGTAAAAGCAGTGAGGCAGTTAGAAAGCAGTTTGAGAAAGAATTGTGGGTTTTAATGATTTATAAGGTTGATATGAGTCAATGGCTGTTTGATATGGCGGCCAACTAAGCTAATAAGAGCTTGGGCTATGTTGAGAGAGTCATAGCCTCCAATTATAAAGTGATGACTATACTAACTGTTCTTTCACCTAGTCAAATCATAACTGGTGGGAGTGAGGGTAGTGTGGGGGGAGGTGTTACAATGATTTCAGAAGGACATTGATAAGCTGTGCAGCATGAACAGGATAACTGGGATGTGATGGTCCTTGAGTTGATGCCATGTGAAGTCAATTTGAAGGAATTGATAACAAGAGAAGACCTACTTGAACCTGACAAACTATGTTCAAATATTTAAAGAGCTGAAGATTTAGCTGGTGGAAAAAGATTTAGATTGGTTCTGTATGACTCCAAAGTGAGAAACAGGGTGGGGAAAAGGTTAGATGTTGTAGAAAATCTTTATTTAGGTTTAGTGTGAGAAAAACAAGTCTCAGTTAGAGTTGTCCAAAAGTGAAACAGCATGCTTCAAGAGGCAATAGTTTCTCTCATTGGAGGTATTCAATTGAAGTGAATTGAATTAGATGACTTAGGGCTTCCAACTTTCAAGAGTTTTGCAATTCTGTGACTGTATGAGTGGTCTTCCATTTGTCATTTCTCTCAGATTGTTCCTCCTGCTGTTGTGATCAGAAAACCTTTGCAAATAACAATACTGAGAAACAAGATGTCTTCATGCTCAGCACATAGCACCAGATACCTAATGTCACTTAGCAAGAAGAGTAAGTAGGCTATGTTAGAAAAAAAAAATGTGCTCTCAGTTTCCATAACCTGATGAAAGAGACTAACAGAAGACATTTTAGCCTCTAACATAGAGTCACCTGTCTCTAGAGATTCACTTAATATGGCAAATGGCAATACAAGAAGTTCAGTCCTTAAGGCAGCATCTGTTTAAAATTATAGGTGTTATTCTCAGATCTTTTTTTTTGCTTTTTTGCTTGGGGGTGTATAATATTTTCAATATACCTACATGAAATTCTAGGTTTTTCTCTTATTGTGAAGTTTCTCCTTCATGTCCACTAGATGAAATGGACAAAATACTAGTAATTACAAGAAATTCATTCTTCCATGATTAATCAATGTGGTCCAAGCATCCATCATGGGCAGATAGAGTTGGTCTCTTAAATATAACTCTCAGTTTAATGCTTAGTGCAGTTCTTTAGTTTAGAGACTGAATTAAGGATGCTACACATAAAGTATGCTTAAATTCCACCAAATTCTTATCTGCTCTATGATCATAACTCAGAAAAAAGCTTCCCATAGGCATGCTTCAAATACTGATGCATGTTCTCTTGGCTTTTGAACTATGCTGCTTAAGATTTTCAAATTTCTCCTATACAATCCATGGAGCTAAATACAATATTACTTCTATCCAGGCCCTTTTGCCCTAGACTTTGAAAGGAAAATCTCCATGTAAAGCATGGGATATCATGACAAATTAAAATGGTAGCCACTTTCATCTTCTGAAGCGGCAGGTTTTTTTTTTTCATAATGAAAACTACAGATATTGAAGCACCAGGCTGAAAACTTCCTGAATGATCACAAACATAGTGAATATTTTCCAAGAACTCGGTGTCACATCATTTCACCTCTCAGGGCAACAATTCCCTTATCTTTGAAAAGTTTATTTTGGACCTATGAATTTTTCTATGTAGGAATGACCCTCTATTAAATTTGTTCTGCAGTTCATAGTTTTAAAGAGTCATCCAGAGTTACATAGTCATTGTGTTGAAGGCAGTATGTGAACTCTGTTCTTCATGATTCTGAAACTCGTCCTCACTCTTGTTGTAAAATGAGAGGATAGAAATTAGACGATCTCATCATTCCCTCTCAGTTAAAAATTCTAGAACCTAGACTGTCCTTAGAAACCCTCTTGATCTTTCACTTTCCATATTTCTTTATAAGCTATATGTCAGCAAAGTCCATAATTTATGCCTTTCAGATGACACAAAGATTTGTTTTTTATGCTCCAATCCCAAAACTTATATCACCTGAACTGAAATAGATTAGTGGATTACACCAACCTCCTAATTGGTTTCCATTGCCCCCAGTCTCTTCTCCAATCTTCTATGAACTTGGGCACATAATTTAACATTTTTAGACAACAATTTCTTTACATCTAAAATGAGCTAATTGCATTATATGATTTCTGGGGTTAATTCAATCTCTCTGTCTTACTAGGTAAATTGGGGAGGGGAAGAGGGGATATTTCTGGGTACTAAACATGAGGGGTTTGTTTCTAAATATAATAATGATCCTGCTTCTTGGAATAGCCCTTCCCTCTCTCTTTGCCTAAGTCCCACATTCACTTTCCTTCAATTGTGCCTCCCCAATGATTGCAGACCCTTATTTATGAGTATCTATTAACCTTCTCAGTCATTCTATACAATGCTTAATACTTAATTTTTCTTTTTAATTCTATGTGTTTTGGGTACTTACTTGGTCTGCTTGCTTTCATTCTCTTCCTTTTCTAATTCACGTTCCACACATATGTAAAATTAATATTTTAAAAATACAGCTCTGATCATCTCTCCTCCCTCACTTACACACACATACACACACATGCACTTCCTCACTCATGCAAAATCTCCATTGTTTTTTAGCACAACACAAGGTAGAGTTTAACTCCAACTTGCCTTTCTAGTCTTCTTTCATATTATTTCTTTTTAAGAATGCTTTGTTCCAGTAAAACTGGACTGTTAGGTATTCCCTATACAGAACGTGGGGCAGAGGTGAGAGGTAGATCATTTAATTCATGGGGACAGCTTGTACAGAAAGGCACAGAAATGAGAAATTAGAGGTACATGTACACACAATAGCAAATATGCTAGTTTGACTAAAACATGCAGGAGTTGAGGGAGAGTCATATGTCATCAGCCTAAAAAAATAGTTTGGCAACAGACTATGAATGGTTTTACATAACCAAGCAGAGAAATGTGTGCTTTATCTTGTAAATAAAAACGAATACTTGAAGCTTTTTCCCAGGGAAGTCCCATGATCAGGACTTAGCTTTAGAAATATTAATTTGGCAGCTATATAAAGGATAGGTTGGAGAAGAAAGAGATTAAATACAGGTTGACCAGTTAGGAGGATACTTTAGTGGGCCCAGCAAAAAAAAAAAAAAAGAAGCAATGCAGGCCTCCATTAGGGAGGTTGTATCATGAGAGGAGAGAAGATGAATGTGAGAGGCTTTATGGAGGTAGCTTTGGCAAGCCTTAGTAATCCATTAAGGGGTGGGAGCATAAGCGTGGGCTGAGTGAGAGTAAAGGGTGCCCTCATGAGAAAGACAAATATTTCAAAACTAGTCAGTAAGTAAAAAAACTATGATCTGAATTTTTATTGTGATATGAAATAAAGTCTTTTGACTTTGAGTCCACTATACCACTATACCATGTTCCTCTCCTGGATCATTCCTTGCTATAGCACAGGGGCTTTTGCACCTCAATTAAATTATGAGTTACATTATCCAGGGTTGCCCAAGATAGAGAGGTCATAATGGAGAGTTCTGCCAAAAGGTGATCCACTGGAGGAGAAAATGGCAAATCACTCTAGTATCTTTGCCAAGAGAACCCCATGTACTAAAATCCATAAGGTCACAAATAGTCAGACATGACTGAATGATTTAACAATAAATAAAATACCATGCTAATTCCCATATCCGATCCATTTGTGATGAATGCTAAAAGATCCCTGTCATTTTTTGTTTGTTTCTTTTTGGCTGGGTTTGAATCCAGCCAATAAATACCATGCTAGTTGGGGTTCAACAAAATGAGACACTTGAAAGCTATTCGATGATTACCAAAATATATGCCCATACTAAGAAAAGTCTATTCAATAAGAATAGGCTCTTCAGTTAAATGAAGCTACATCACCTGAGTGATTCACTAGCCAAGTCTCAGTGTACTTTTGTAGATATTCCTGGCTGCTTAGTACTCAGCAAGGAGGAAATGACATCAACAGTCTGAGCCTTTAATTTTAATCTCCGGAACCAAACAAGTCTCAAGGAATGTTTTAATAAATACTCTTTTAGGAAAAAAAAAAAACTAGCCCATTGTGCATGGGAGGAATTAGGATACCGCTCCTACCACACAGTTATTAGAATATGTTCATATGTACGTACGTACATATACAGATATATATATACATATACATATGTATAAACACACACACGTACGTATATGTTGTTCATTTGTTCAGTTGTATCTCACTATATTAGAATTTTATATATGTATAGATATATGCATACATTATGTATTATATATACAAATCATATTTTATATATGCATATTCATGCATATGTGAATTATTCCATACATATATAGTATCTGTATACTATATTTTGAATATAAAGAGACACATATACAGGTTATGCAATATCTATGAGCATATATAGAGTGTATACTCTCCATATATGGTCTCAATCTATATAGTATATATGCTTTGTTATATATAATTACCATTTTATGCTAGTAACTAATATACTTGATACTGTAATATACTAGATATTTCCATTATCTCAGAAAGATGCCACAATCCCTCCTTTCTCAAGTCTCAAAAGCTCTATCATCTTTCATTTCTCCTTCTTATCTGTCCCCTTAAACAAAATCTAATCATGCTTTGTGATATCCCTTGCAATAGTTCTTTGTTTCCCTTGCCACTGCCACCATATTATTTCAGGCCTTTATCTCTGTAACCCTGGACTACTCCAAGAGCCTTCAACTTTGTTTCCTATCTGGTCTCCAGAATGCTCTAGCCTCTATCCCTGTTGCTTTACTGTGCACAGAGTTGCCAAATATATTTCCATTCAACACACCTAGACCATACTTTATGCATGCCTATGTTGAGGAATTGATATTCTCGTTATATTTGACAAATCTTAGATTATGTTAAAGCCCAATCTATATCATGACAATAAAAGAAGCTGAGAGTGCCAATTAAGTGCATAGTGCTATGGGAAAAGTTCTAGATTTGAAGCCAGAGGACCTGAGTTCAAATCCTATCTCTGTGGCTTACGACTTATATGACCTTGGTATAGTCACTAAACCTCTGAGTCTCAAATCCCTCATTTATAAAATAAGGCTGCTTAACTAGATAGCCCAAGGGGGTACCTTTTAACTCTAAATGTATAATCCTGCAATCCTAATTCAGCCAACCAGATGACCATAACTTTGTATAAGGTTATTTTTTTCTCTTTTAATCATTCTAGAAATAGCCACTTTGACCCTCCCGTTGAAGTAACTACTTTGAAAGAATACATTCAATCACCTGCTGATTTAGGAACTGCATCAATATTTCCTTTGCTTTAAAAAAAGAAAAAGAAACTTTAGATCCCAAAGTCAAAATCAAATTAACTAAAATATGTGGCGCCAAATTCTATCATCTTTTCTAAAAGAAGAAAAAAAAAAGCACACATCCATCATGCTAGACTTTATGAGGATAATTAGTCATAGCCCCCAGCATTGTCTCACATGCAAATTGCTCCTACCAGAAGTTTTAGTAGCAGAAAGAAACCAAAGCGTCTGCTGGAGCATACATATCGGGGGATTTGAAATTATTCAAACTCTTCATTTCACAGTGGAATTTCAACTCTACTCTTTCACATAAAAAACTAGGGCTAAATTGCTAAAGCTAAGATTTATACCATCAAATATAATGACATATTTAAGTTGAGAGTCCGTAGGAGGTAGTGGAAAGAAAGCTGGCCTTTGCTTCCAAAAGACAGGTTCAAGTCCTTCCTCGGACACATCAGTTGGAATTAATTTGTCTTAGTTATCTGATAGTAGCTTAGCAAAATACTGTAAATGGATTTCAATTTTTCTCTAATTTCTCCAGTTTGCATAAGAATTCATTATCCAAATCAAATAGGTCTCTTTCTTGTGCTCCTATCAGGAAGTACTGGACAGAAATTTGGGTATAATTCGTCTATACACTAACACTAACACTATACACTATACATTAACCATCTGAGTCAAAAACTGACCATTTAGCCAACTTTGGTTTGCAAATGGTTTCTGCTTTCATTTTTATGTTTGCCCTGATGACTTCAAAGTATGAGAATAAATTTAAATTCACTTTCAGTGGCCTTCTGGCTATTCCCTAGCAGGAGAAACTCAATCTTCTAATTCTGAAAATTTTCACTGGCTACTCCCCAATGCCTGATAATGTTTCCCTTCTCACCTTCACCTTCTGCGTTGTTTTTGTTCCTGCTATAAATAATGCCACAATTTTACCTCCCAAGTCTCAAAACTCTGTCATCTTTCATTTCTCCCTCTTATCTGTCACCCCCAATATAAAATCAGAAATCAAGCCATGTCTATTTATACTTTGTAATATCCCTCACAATTGTTCTTTCTTTCCTATGCTACCACCACCGTATTATTTCTGGCCTTTATCAGTGCAACCCTTGACTCCTACAATAGCCTTCAACCGCATTTCCAATCTGATCTCCCAGAATACTCTATTTTCTACCCCTGTTCATTTTATTGTGCACAGATAAAGACCCAGCTAAAATCCTACATTCTACAGGAAGACTTTCATAGTCCTCCTTAATCTTTGTGCTTGTCTCTGAGAGTATTTCTAATTCATTCTGTGAATATTTTGTTTGTACATAGGCATTTGTGCACTGTCTTTTCCATTAAATTGTGATCTCCCTGAGGGTAGGGACAATTTGCTACTTTTCTTTGAAGCCCCAAGAGGGTCTGAAACGAGGGTTCTTCTCCCCTCACTATTAACAATCAATGAAAAAGCATTTATAAAGAGCATATTTTATTCTAGGCACTGAGCCAAGGCCTGGTGATACTACAAAAAGCCTGTTATGATGGGTGAAACAATAAATTAACTATGTACACAGAAGACATATAATGGAGATAAGTTAAGAAGCTCTGGAGTCAGGATGACTTGGTCTTAAATACTGTGCTAGATTTGCAATTGTAGGACCTGGGTTCAAATCTACCGATGAGACCATAAGAAAGATTTTTTCCTCTCTGGGCCTTTGTTTCCTCATTTCTAGAATGTGCCCAGTGGATTAGGTGACCTTTATGGTCCCTTCCAATTCTAAATTTGTGATCCTTCGGCAAGGCTTCAAGGAACCTCCTTTTCTTCTTTTACAAAATGGAGATAATTTTACAATCTATGTCACAGGAGTCTCAAATGAGATAATTCAGGCAAAGCACTTTGTAGACTTTCCATTACTGTATAAATGAACTATTATTATAGCCATACATCTGATAAGCTAAATAATATCCCTGTGGAAGTCAATAGAGATGTCAGCATTGGCACCTAAAGGTCAGGCTCACTGTCTATCAAAGCTATTACATTGTTAGTGGAATCATTGTTTCCCATTTTAAATGGAATCCAAACCTTGCTAGTGTATACACTTTATTAAAAGAAAGAATGTGCCCTTTTCTGTTTATTTTAGAATAGATTTTTTTTTGAGTTCTTGAACACTGTAATTTTGCAAGGGACAATTATAATTGTAAAGTGAATTGTGTGACAAAAACTACTGAATCTGTCATTAGGCAAGTAGGTGACCTTTTTACTCAGGCTAGCTTGCCAAATTCAAGCAGTTTCCTTAACATTTTGGAGAGAATTTACTAGCACTGAGGGGAAATGACTGCCAGCCAAAAGGCTAAAATCCCTTGTTCTTTCACAAAATATGTGCAGAGTAGCAACACTCATTTTTCCCCACCTTTCCTCTTAAGTTGAAAAGAACTACATAAAGAAAACATCATTCCCTACAAGCATTCAGCCTTAGAGTTTCATTTGTTTGTTTTCTAAAAGGATCCCCTTTCCAGGATAGTCAACCTATGAAAGATGATTATTAAACATAACAGCAAGAATATGGGCAGAGGCTGATGACTTAAGGAGCTTGTTGCTTCACTATAGTGTCTGTGAGAATATAAGTACTTCTGTTGGGAGTTTCTGTGGCCTAGGATGATAGGTTTAGATAACAGAGTAGATAATTTAAAGCTGGGAAGGAGCAGCGGAATCAGTATTGCCCTACCTTTGTTATGGAAAACGAAACTGAATTACAAGAGATGATATCTAACAGTCTCAATATTGCATAGGTGCTAAACAGCAAACCTTTCTGTGGACTATGTATAGGTGAGACAGGGTACACCAGCAAAAATCAAAAGTATACTAAGAAAGCCCAAACCAAAACAAACAAAACCCTCAAACTTTCATTCCATTTCTCCTTTCTTTCACTGGCAAACTTCAAACTTAGGGAGTGTGTTTACCTAATGCCTCCACTTTATTATTACTCAGTCACTTTTCAAACATGTGCACTATGACTTCTGCTTATACTCTCACCTATTTTGTACTTAGCTACCCAATGACCTCTGGACAAGTCTGTCACTGTCAATGGTCAACTGCTTAAGATACATTTCCATTACTCCTTGTAAGCTCTGTAAAATGAAGATCTAACTTACTTTTCCAGTACGATTTCCTCTACTTTTACAGTTTGAGTATAAGCGAACTGAAAATATTAACTGTTGAGAATTTTGGACTACAGTTTCCTATCTCCATTCTTTTATCCCAAACTATCTCCCATACCTGTAAAGCACTCCCTTCACATCTCTGCATATTTGAGTTCTTATATTTTTTCTATGTTTACCTCTAGAGACAAACTGCACAACAAACTCTACCTGATTTTCTAGCTGAAGGCAATCTCTTTGCTTTTATATTTTCTTAGATTATTTTGTCTGGATCTCTTCTTTTTCTTTATGATATTATATTTAAATCATACTTTTTTTGTAAGTTCCTTGAAGGCAGAAAAATCATATTTTTATTTTTTTTATCCCTAGTTACTAGCACAGTACCATAGGTGATTCTTATGAAGCTTTTTTTAAACTAAGATAAATTAAAACAAATTTCCTTTTACTAAATTATGTCCTTGTTTCAGCTATTTGAGAATGTTTTTTCATATATATACATATATAACCTATATATTAAAAATAAGATCTTTATCAGAAATGTGCTGCAAAGATTTTTGCCCAGTTTCCTGCTTTTCCTCTACTTTTAGTTGCATTTATTTTGTTTCTATAAAAATTTGTTAAATGCTATGCCATTAAATTGTCCATTTTACTTCATGTGAACCTCTCTATAGTTTATCTCACCATGAATGCTTCTCCATTCATAGATTTGATAATCACTTCCATACTCATCTAATTTGCTTAGGATAGTAGTCTTTATGTCTAAATTATATACTCATTTTGAGCTTATATTGGAATGTGATATAAGATATTGGTGAGACCCTTTCTAAATCTTAGAGATTATATGGTGTCAAAGACCAAAATCCCAGATTAGCTAATGGGCAAGGTGAGCAGGTAACTTTTCTTAACAGTCAGGAAGACCTCAAAATTCCACTTCTAGTATGAACTGACAAGGAAGAACTCAAGTTTTAAAATGCCTAGATAAGCTATTGTTAAGCAGCAATAACACAAAAACTTCCAGAAATAAAGAAATTACTTACAAAGGTACAATAAAGATCATAAGAAATATATTTTAGAGAGAAGAGAAAATAATCACTATGTATGTATATATGAGTGTGGATGTATATATATATACATATATATGTAGACATATATACATACATGTCTATGTTGTTTGTCCTTTTTTAAAGAGGTCCAGTAACATCCTGGGGTGATATCTTGACTTGTGCATGAATCAGACTTAAGTGAGGCAGAGTTGTACAAAGTCATCAGCCTCGCTCTCTCTCTTCCAGAGTCAAATAAGTCCAATGGCAAGATAAAAGTCTGGATGATTGGAGATGCAGTGGATGTCCTTGGTGTCTTTGATGTTTGACCAAGCTCTAAGCATTCCACAGCAACTGCTGTCGCTGCCTTCTTGACAGTTGGAACAAATTGTTCGTATCTGTCCATTCCAGCAAGGGGAAGTTTTGACATGCTCAGGGTAAACATCTCCCTAATTCTCCAATAGGTTTGACACCTGTTGGTTGCCTTTGACCTGGTTTAGCCTCTCTGCCAAAATGGTTTTACTGGAGTATGGACACTGAGCATGCTACAGCTTCTTGGAGTTACCAGACAGAATTGGGTGAATGCTTGGACACTAAAGGTAAATAAGCATCCCTGAAATGGGTGCAGCAAGCCAGAGGAGTTAGTCCTGCCTTAACACTCCATACTATAAATACATACATACATATATATATACATATATGTATAATATTTATGTGTACATATACCTGCACATACATATTTACACACATAGCCACATAAAATAACCTATATACATGCATAGAATATACACACATAATGTTTGCACATGCATATGTGTCTATACCATACACCATATATACACACACCTGCACACACACAGGCAGCTAGGTAGTGCAATGGATAGAGCACTGTGCTTGGAGTCAGGTAGACCTGAGTTCAAATCTGGCCTTAGACACTCAGTAGCTGTGTGACCCTGGGCAAATCACTTAACTCTATTTGCTTCAGTTTCCTCCTCTGTGAAATGAGCTGGAGAAGGAAATGGCAAATTCCTCCAGTATCTTTGCCAAGAAAACCCCAAATGAGATCATAGAGAATCTGACATGACTAAACAACTGAATAAAAACAAGAAGAAGATGAATGCATACACATATCTATGCATGCCTATGTACATATATAATACACATGTATGCACAAAAATACAAATAATATGTATAAACATGTGTTTATATTGATTGATTGAAGAATTAAAAAGCCACTACCAGGCTGCATGACTTGCCACTGATTCCTAAGGACCTCCAGGTCTCACCATCTTCCGTACATCTATCCCTTTCAGTTTCTTGACACTGTCATCTGACCTCCTTATGTAACTTAAAGAGTGAGTTCTGGGCCTTGCCATCCAGCCTCCTAAGGCTGCCCAGGTCTTGTCATCTTCCTTGCAGCTGAACTTTATCACTATCTTCCTCAACTGAGAGTGGGATCTCCTTAAGAGGAGAAACTGTTTAGGTTTTTTCTTTTCATATTACCAGCATTTAGTACAGTGATTGGCACTCAGTAAGTATTTACTACATGTTTTTTATTCATTCATACATGCATTGAGAATTATCTAGCTAGCAAAATTCAGCATGTTTTATGAAAGTGGAAGTTAGATATCTGAGAAGTGAACAGACTTTGAAAAGTTTACCAAAAAAAAAAAAAATCAGTGGAATAGTTGAAAAACACACAAGTTTCTCAGCCAAAAAGAAAAAAAAAAGTATTTTAAAATAATGAAGATAAAGCAGATGCAAACAAAATTTAAGAATTCTCAGATAATTTGGCTAAATCCCTTAAAATTTCAGGAGGAAGAAAGAAGAAAAGGGGTAATCCTACAGAAAAGTTCTTTTTAAAAATTAAAATAATATTTTACTTAGGAAAGGTCTTTCTTAAATAAAAGAGAAAGTCCAAGTTAAATTATCATTCTTCCAGTTTCTCATTCAACATATACATTTAGCTGCAAATTCTGATTTTATCTCTGCAACATATTTTTAATCATTCTCCTTCTCTCCATTCACCATCACTCTGTTTCTAACCCTCCCCAACTTTTTTTCTAGGAATATAGTCTCTTCATTGGTTTCACAGTCTCCAGTCTCTTCTCTCAGATTGATCTCCAAACATCTGACTGTTAACTAACTGTCCTGCAGCAGAGTTCTAGCCTTACTTTCCTCTAGTCAAGAAGTTTCAGCTGTCTTCAGGACAAAATAAAAAATATTCTCTTTGCCATTTAAAGCCTTTCACAATGTGTTCCAGCTTATATTTCCAAGCTTACTATTGTACATTACTCTCTTTCATGTACTCTATGCTCCAGTCAAACTGGCCCAGGTGTTGCATTTTTCACACAACATGCCACCTTCCATTTCTATCCCTCTGTCTAAGCTTTAGCCCAGGCTTCAAATATACTCCCCTTTCACTTCTGCCCCTAAAGAAGCTTTCCTCATGGCTCGGAGCAAATGCCAGCTTATAATCAAAACTAGTTCCACCTTACCCTCCCAATTGTTACTGCCACCCCACTCCAACCCAAAATTATTTTGTATTTGTATTGTATATATTTAACATGTTTGTTATAGGGCCAGTCTCACAGTACAGAACTACTTTTCAAGTTGCACCTCTGAAACTTTACTAGCCTTGTGCCCCTGGGGGCAAATAAATAAGTGTACAAGTGAGTATGTGTGTTCATCCCTCGTTGCCGAAGAAAACCAAGCCATCAGAGAAATGATGACACAACTTGCCCTTGACCTTGTTTTGGGTGACGGAGGTCTATGCAGGTTGCCGGCTTCACTTCTCCTTCAGAGCCATATGAATTCATCAGGATGACTGGCAACGACCCAGGATGAGGTAATTGGAGTTAAGTGACTTGCCCAAGGTCACACAGCTAGTGAGTGTCAAGTGTCTGAGGTGAGATTTGAACTCAGGTCCTCCTGACTCCTGTACTGGTGCTTTATTCACTGCACCACTTACCTGCCCTCTATAAGTGTAGACTGCAGTACTACAGTATCTACTACTTACATTCCCTGAACTAGACTGAGGATACAAGTTCAAAGAATGAAACAATCCCCACTTAAAATTGGATTACACTGACATAACTAACAATGCATATATGATAGGCACAGCATACATACATATATGTATACATATATATGTATATACATACATATATGTATACATATATATGTATACTGAATAGATCAGAAATATGCAAAGAAGTCGAGGCTTCTTGAGAGAATCAAGTAGTTTCATGCAGAAGGAGGTGCTTTAGCTATACTACGTGTTTTTTTTTTAAGGCAAAGATCCTATGAGATAAAAGTAAAAACAAAAAGAAAAGTATATTCCAGGCACACGGGATAATCAAATGTATCAAAGAAGAATACAGAATGTTGTGTAAAGAACAGAGAGAAGACCAGTTTATCTGGATCACAAAATGTAAGAGGGGAATTAGTGTCCAGGTTGAAAGGCTGAAAGTATAAGTTGGAGGTAGAATCAGGGCTTTAAAAACTAAGTATAGGAGTTTATCAGAGTACCTGGAGGGGAATAAGGTATAAGAAAACTGAAACAGTGGGAAGAAGTCAGGTGAAGAAGGGTTCATTGGATGAGAGATAAATGAAAGTGAAGGATTGAGAATCACACCTAAATTGTGAGGAAAGAGGAAACCCCTGGAGTTCATGGAATAGGAGAGTCACACGATCTAGCCTGTATTTAGGGGGAGAAGAGTTTTACTGTGGCGTGATAGAGGTATCAGTGGTGAAAGAATTGAGAAAGGAAGACCAATTAGGAGGCTTTTGCAATAATCTGGGTAAGAGGTGATAGGATCTGGATTATGATGATGACTATGATTAAAGAGAAGAAACTGATTTGAGAGACATTGTGAAGGTAGAAATGATAATATATGGCAATGGAGATAATGCAGGTTGAGGGAAAGTGAGAAGCTGAGGATAATCTTGAGTCTGGGAGATTGGAAGGATGTTGGTACATCAAACAAATAGCAAAGTTTGGAAGAGGACAGAATTTTAAGAAAATCAATTCTATTCTGAATATGTTGAATTTGAAATTACTCTTGGAAATCCAATTTTACAAATCCAATTGTGATAAAGAACTAAATTTCAGGGAAGATACTGAAGTGGATACATAGATCATGGAATCATATGGGTAGAGATACATAGTTAATTCCATGACAGTTAATGGGATTACCAACAGAGAACACGGAGGGAGAAAAGAAGAAGGCTATCTCCTCAGTTAGGTTTCCTTCCCCTACCATTCTTTCATCAAAGGAGAATCTTTTAGCTTCCAAGGATACAGATGTTTGGCCACTTAACTTCCTAGCATTGTACACCAGGAATAACAATGACTTTGATCTTTCCTTTAGTGTCTTAAATATTATTTCCAGATCAGTTGGCCTAGTGCCTACTTCATCAAGAACCAAGAACAATTAACTCATAACTCTAAAGGAGTCCTGAAAGGAAGTTATTAGGATCTTTTAAGGGTGATTTCTTGAGCACTCAAGAATAGAAAATAAAGAAAAATGACTCCCAACAATCAGTAACTATGGAGCCCCTTTGCCATACACGTTCTTTAATGTTGAAGCTGCTTTCCCTTAAAGTCTATATGTACTTGTAGGAAAATGTAAATTAATTAATAATAAAAAAAGAAAATGTATGTCATAGATTTTTTTTTGGAGGGGGCAGGAAGTGAAAAGGATGACTTGCACAACTGCTCTCGCTGGGAAACTTTGTGAATTATCTCTTTCTGAAAAGACTGTTTAATAAATTGACTTGCCACTCATTATCTTTGGGACTGGAGGGAAAGCAAGTATACCAGTGAGGGCTTGAGCAAAAGGCATCAAAATATGATTTTTCAAAATTTTTAGTATCAGAACCCCTTTACCTTCTTAAAGATTATTAGTGAGCTTCCTCAAAGAACTTTTGTTTTTGTGCTTTAAAACTATCAACATTTATTTTATTAGAAATTAAAATATTTCAGAGCTGAGGGATGCTGGCCAGCAGGCAGCTGGCTGTGAGTGAGGGAAAGGTATTTGTTTAAGGTAGCTGGTTTGGGGCGGAGCCAAGATGGTGGAGTAGAAGGACGCACGTTTATGAGCTCCGAAACCAAAAGCCCATAGAATTAATGTAAAAAGAGTCCCCCATAACTTCTGGGTCAATACAAGGTGTGCAGAAGCAGAGTGGAAGAGATTTCCGTTCCAGGGAGCCCTGGAGACCCATCCCCAGAGTCCAGCGCGCCCCGGAAAGTGGACCCCACCCCCAACGCTGCCTTGGCCGCGGCCCCAGAGAAGCTGATCCGAGCAGGCTTCAGAGACGGAAGCTCCGGCAGCCGGGAAAGTCCCTCCGCCCACAGAAGCTACAGGTCAGTGAGAAAGAAGCCTGGGCTGGAGGAGAGGGGAAGCAGGGCGTCTCCGTGACTCGGGCCCCCTCGGGAGGAAGCGGCGGCGGCGGCAGAGACGGGGCAGGAAGCGGCGGAGGCAGAGGTGTGGGCGGTGGCTGAGGCGGCAGCGGACCGGGACCCAGGAATCCCCCAGGGGCAGGCAGGATCTTCATTATGGAAGATTCCTGCATAGGACATGACGGAGTTGAGCCTGGGGAGACAGCCCTGCCCCCACCCCCGCTCTGTTACTGAAGGCTTCTGCTTAAAGTCCCCAAGGGAGCGGGGTTTTAGGAGGCGGGCCCCCCCACCCCGCCCCCACCCGCTCCATTCCTGAAAGTCTCTGCATAAAGTCCCCCCCTGAGGGATCAGAGTCTCGGGGGCGGCCGTGGCCCCACCCCAGCACCTGAACTAAAGCTCACTGATTGACAGCCAGCAGGAGGAAAGCCCATTTAAATCTCAGAGGCCAAGCACTAGCTGGGAAGCGGATCCAGGCGGGGGTGGAAAGGAATCTCAGAAGTCAAGTAACTGGCTGGGAAAATGCCTAGAAAAGGGAAGAAAAATAAGACTTTAGAGAGTTTTTTCCAACAAATGCAAATGATCCCGACCTTCGGATCTGATGATGAGGACGTATCCTTGCCATCAGGGAAAGACGTGGAGGGCGGGGCCTCAGTAACCCAGACACCCCAGGGGGGGTGGTGGGTGGGCTCAGGCCCTGGAAGAGCTCAAAAAGGGATTTTGAAAAGCAAGTTAGACAGGTGGAGGAAAAACTGGGAAGAGAAATGTCAGAGATGCAACAAAAGTATGAAAACCGGGTCAATACCTTGGTAAAGGAGACCCAAAAAAATGCTGAGGAAATTAACACCTTGAAAAATAGGCTCACCCAATTGGCAAAGGAGGTTCAAAAAGCCAATGAGAAGAATGCTTTCAAAAGCAGAATGAGCCAAATGGAAAAAGAGGCTCAAAAGCTCACTGAATTTAATAGTTCTCTCAAAATTAGAATGGAACAGATGGAGTCTAATGACTTTATGAGAAACCAAGAAATCACCAAACAAAACCAAAAGAATGGAAAAATGGAAGAGAATGTGAAATATCTCATGGGAAAAACAACTGACCTGGAAAATAGATCCAGGAGAGACAATTTAAAAATTATGGGACTACCTGAAAGTCATGATCAAAAAAAGAGCCTAGACATCGTCTTGCATGAAATTATCAAGGAAAACTGCCCTGACATTCTAGGACCAGAGGGCAAAATAAGTATTGAAAGAATCCATCGATCACCACCTGAAAGAGATCCAAAAAGAGAAACTCCTAGGAACATTGTGGCCAAATTCCAGAACTCCCAGCTCAAGGAAAAAATCTTACAAGCAGCTAGAAAGAAACAATTCCAGTACTATGGAAATACAATCAGGATAACCCAAGATCTAGCAGCTTCTACATTAAGGGATCGAAGGGCGTGGAATAGGATATTCCAGAAGTCAAAGGAACTAGGACTCAAACCAAGAATCACCTACCCAGCTAAACTGAGTATAATACTTCAAGGGAAAATATGGTCTTTCAATGAAACAGAGGACTTTCAATCATTCTTGATGAAAAAACCAGAGCTGAAAAGAAAATTTGACTTTCAAACACAAGAATGAGAAGAAGCATGAAAAAGTAAACAGCAAAGAGAAGTCTTAAGGGACTTACCAGAAGTGAACTGTTTACACTCATACAGGGAAAGACAATATTTCTAACTCTTAAAACTTTTCAGTATCTGGGTAGTTGGTGGGACCACACACACACATGTACACGCATGCACACACATACACACATGCACACACATACAGAGATAGAGAGCACAGATTGAACTGAATAGGATGGGACCATACCTTAAAAGAAACTAGGGTAAATGGTGAGAGAGAAATGTAGGGGGAGGAAAGAGAGGGAAAGGGGAAGGGGGTAACTATATGTCATTTAAGAGGCAGGTAGGAGTTTTTCTTAGTGGAGGGAAAAAGAGGAGAGCTGAGAAAAAAAAAAACAAGAAGCTTTACCCTCATCACATTTGACTAAACGAAGGAGTGAAATGCACACTCATTTTGGTATGAAAACCTATCTTACAGTACAAGAATGTGAGGGAGAAAGAGATATTGCAAGGGGGGGGATGATGGAAGGGAGGGCAAAGGGAGGAGGGAGCAATTTGAAGTCAACACTTGGGGAGGGACAGGATCAAAAGACAGAAGAGAAACAAGGAGGGGCAGGTTAGGAGGGATGGTAATCCAGTTAGTCTTACACAACAGGACTATCAGGGAGGTCATTGGCAGAACTACACAGATATGGCCTATGTTGAATTGCCTGCTGTCCCAAAGAGAATGGGTGGGGAGGGAGGGATGGGGAGAATTTGGAACTCAAAGTTTTAGGAACAACTGTTTAGTATTGTTGTTGCAACTAGGAAAGAAGACATACAGTTAAGGAGGAATAGAAAGTCATCTGGCCCTACAGGAGAAAAGAGAAGATGGAGACAAGAGAAGGGAGAGATGACAGAAGAGAGGGCAGATTGGAGATAGGGAAAATTAGATTGCTTGGGGTATTGGGGTGGGGGGAGGGGATAAAAGGGGAGAAAATTTGGAACCCAAAAATTTGTGAAAATGAATGTAAGAGAATTAAATAAATAAATTAATTAATTAAAAAAAAAAAGAAATTAAAATATTGTGGTATTACTACAAAAACATAATTTAGGAGGCCTTTGCAGATCCCCTAAAAATCTTGGGGGTCCCCAGGTCCCTGGACACATTTTGAGAACCATTGCATTGGAGAATCAGTCCTGATCTCTGGAAATACGTGAAATACAGTTCTTGGAAACCTGATTTGTCAAAGGGAGTAAGAATTGGGATAAAGGTAACTTGGTGCTTACGTAGGGAATATATATATAATATATATTATATATATTATGCATTATATATACATGCATAAAGACATCTATCCACATTTATGTATGAATGCATGTACATTTGGGAAATATACAGGGAAAACAAAATGTATGTAATGATCGATAAATGTTCTCTCTGTGCCTATCTAGCTAGCTGATTAGCTAGTTCTAGCTTCTGACCTATTCCTTTATTTTCTTGCTTTGATATGCTAGCAATCAGTAACTAACAATGCCTGGCCTGCATTTTCTCTTCATCTCGGATTGTTAAAAGTCATCTATACCTTAAAGGCCTAGTTCAAGTGCTACTCTTCTGTAGAGTCTTCCCAGAAACCACCAGGTGAAAGTGATTTTTCCCTCTTCAAATATTCCTAGAGTACTTTACCTGTCATATTTATTTTTGCATATGGCCTATGCCCCTATTAGAATATTTCCTGAGGGTAAAGACCATGTTGTCTCTCATTTTCATATCTCCACCTTAACATAGTAGCTGGTAGCAGGTGCTCAATAAACCAATTGTTGTCTATAAAAGATTTAGAAAGAATGAGGTCTATCTTCTATCTATTTTGAGGCCTCAATATAGAAACCTTTATTAAGTTCTCTGAATCTGAAAGGTTTAAGGGATACACAGACAGAAAAGTTTAAATCAAAGAGGTTTTCCAAATCACCCTCAGTAGAAGTTGGGATGGTGATTGGGATAAGAATGCTATAAATGGGATTTGAGCTAAGATTTGAAAGAAACTAGGAATTGTATGATTGAGGTATACATACACACACATACATACACATATGTATATACGATATGTATGTTCATATATATATATACAATATATATGTATATACAATATGCATATGCACATACAAATGTATGTATACATACATGCACATACATTAATGTATAATATATGCCACAGGAATTGGGGGATAGCTTTTACAAAGTATAGAGAAGGGAGATAGAATATCAAATGTTGTGGATTGCCTTTGTTCTCCAAGAGGACCATGATTTCAGGAAGATAATGACATGACTTGCCCTTAGGCTAAGATCTTTCTGAGGGCTACCTTTGAGTGAGGCAATGCCCATTCAGTGAATAGGCCTGTTTAAGAATTGAGTTAAGGGATGGCCCTTTAATCAAAAATTACTATTTACATTCACTCTGGGCCAGGAGGGCTCAAAAAAGTAGTCATTAAGTGGTGATTGGGCAGGAATCTATTGTTGTCCAATCAAGGTGAGCTAAGGTAAATTAGGTTTAAGGCATAGTCTTTAAGAAATAAATCTAGCCAATATACACCAAGAAACCAGGTAGGTTTCAATTCAATGTGAATTAAAGAGATGTGGCAAAGGCTTCTGACAAAACATTTAAATCTGTTTTTTTTTTTTTTTAACAACAATAAACATACCTATGCACAAAAGAAAAGAAAAGAAAGCAAATAACTAGATATATAGATGAATATTGTTGTGTGTTTGGCCTTCATTCTCAAGGAGGGCCATGACATCAAAATGATGACATGACTTGAAGTTGACTTTGATTTGAGTGAAGGAGGGCTGTGCAAGGTCACCATCTTCACTTTCTTCTCCTGAGTCATCTGGGTCTAGTGGCCTGATATTCATCAGGATG
This sequence comes from Bettongia penicillata ogilbyi, assembly GCA_023548195.1. NCBI lineage: Eukaryota > Metazoa > Chordata > Mammalia > Diprotodontia > Potoroidae > Bettongia > Bettongia penicillata. The sequence continues at coordinate 397,191 of JAJHZJ010000047.1, read as the reverse complement.
ACTGGAGATGGCCCAGGATGCAATGGGAGACCCTGGCTCTTTCAGGCTAAGGTCTATCACATTCTCACTTTGAGTGAGATATACTCATTCAATTAATAGACTTCCATAAGTAATTGCTCAAGGGATAGCCCCTTTAATTAAAAAAAAAATAAACTGGGAGGGGAAGACCTTCAGGATTCTTAGGTAAAAGAGAAACAATTACTATTTAGTAATAGCATTCACTCTGTGCTAGTTAGGTGGGGACTTGTCCAGTCTATGAGCCCAGAGCGAATTGGATTTAAAGCTTGATCTCTGAGAAAGAAATGTAGCCAGGAAACCCAAAGGACAACCTGTGAATGAGTAGCAGATGAATGAATGAATGAATGAATGAATGAATGAATGAATGAATGAATGAATGAATGAATGAATGAAGCAAGATTAAGACAACTAAATAACAGTGGTATTTCTAGGGAACACTGATTATGCTTCCATCTCTTCAGTTCAAAGTTGCAGATATTGAGCATTATATTATATTTTCATTCATTAAAAAAGTATTGATAACTATACATTGCTTCTGATGACTGCTGCATTCCATGCAAATCCATTTACAGAAATATATTTGCCTTTAGAGAAATGGAAGCACTCCATGCATTCATATTATTAGAACAGTTATAAACATTATGATTTCACATTTAGCCATGACTTTTCTCATCATAAAGCCTTGAGAAAACTCACTAGGAAGCCTAAAAAATATCAGCCCGATCATTATTTTGAAAATCAATCCTTTGAAAAAGGGTTCATTGCCCTTAACCATTGTATTAGGGATGAATAGTCATCATTGGAGGAAATTTTAGCTCTTTTAAATCTGTTAAAATGTAAGCAGTCTTCCTAGATTTCTGTCTTTGAAACTTGATAATATGCTTGTGATTTCACCTCATCTGGGATGAATACTATCCATTTTCAGAGCTTATCCAAATCAAGGATTTGTTAATTATTTATGTACAATGTTAGAACATTTTGATTGACTGTTCAGATCCTTTTGACTGATGTGCTTCACCATTACACTATTGTCTGTGTGTAATACATTATCTTTTTTTCATTTATTTTCAGTATTCAAAATATGAATTTTCATCTTGCTTCCCATTCAAACACTTCTTGGATTGTTCATTTCAGAAACAAAGTGCTTATAACTTGTAATGTCATTTTTCAGTTCCAGTGCACTTGGATGCACTGCTGGGTTCCATAAAGTTTACTAGTAACAATTCCAAGAACAGCCACATGGCATAAAGATTCCCCACTTTAAATGTGTTCACTCTATATAAAGTAAAATCAGAATCATCTTTAAGCCCATTCTAACTCACTTTGTCCTCCCTGTCCTCTGAATTCCTATGAAAATTTATTGTCCCAGGAATTATTTAGCTCATTCCCAGAGGGCAGAACTAGGAGCAAAAGGCTTGAGGTTATTTTAGGAGTGATTTCTGTTCTGGCACAGTTTGGATTATAGGGCCTTGGAGGCCCTTTCTGACTCAGATTTTGTGATTCTGTGAGTTACTTTTTTAATTCAGTACAATAAACATTTATGAAACCCTACGTGCAGAACACTATGCTAGATACTTGAGAGAAAACAAGAGAGAGGAAGGAAGGGAGGAAGGAAGGAAGGAAGGAAGGAAGGAAGGAAGGAAGGGGAGAGAAGAAAGGAAGAAAGAAAGAAAAAGAGAGGAAGATGGAAGGAAGGAAAACAGGAAGATAAAAAAGAGTGGAAGTAAAGTAAACAAGGGAACAACTGAAACAGGAGAAGGTAAGACAAGAAGAAAAGATATTAACTTTATGACCTCTATCCTGTAAGCCATATCTCATCCAAGACATTAAATGGTGACTTCATTATTTCTAAAGCAGTGTAACCACCCTAAGTGGCAGACTTGCCGGATCATAGTTCCCTGAAGACATTAGGCATCAAATAAATATTTGCTTAATGAAATGATTGAATTACATAAGCAACAGTTTGAGGTAAGAAGAAAGTTATTTAATTAAAAAAATGTTTAGAAGCCAGTCTCAAAAAACTTACTAGTTGTACAATTCTAGGCAAGTCATTTAACCACTCTGGAGGTTTCCTCATCCGCAAAATGAATAGTTTGCACCAGATGAATTTTAAGGTACCTTGAGGGTCTAAATGTATGATGTTATGATCCAACAGACTTTGTTTTGAATTCTGGTTCCAACACATACTACTTTTATAGTAAATGATCATGAGCAGGTCAATTGACTTCCCTAAGTCTCAATTTCTCCATTTTTCTAAAACAGAAAATAATAATAATAATAATAGCAACAACAAAAAAAATACTCTGGTTGTATGTGAAATTATATTGTATGCATATATATATATATATATATATGAGTGCTTATATTATGTCAACTAAAATTCTGTTTATACATTTTAAATTGTTTTTCTACTTTCTTCCCATTTTCCATGTAATAATCATAAGACTGTAAATTCTATCAGTTCAAGACACATATCTTAGATTCTTTCATAGTCTACCCAATACTTGGCACACTATCTTGCCCATTCAAGAAGCCTAAAAATAAATATATTTTAGCAGACTGGTCTTGCTTCCTCCTTCTAGTTGAGAAATGGCTCCTTACATTCCACAGTTTCTTTTGTTGCAGTTGTCATGCCTGCCATTGTTTCAACTGATGGTACTGGAGACCATTTCCAAGTTCCTTCAAGCTAATTCTGTCACAAAATCACAGAGTTTCAACGAATTTGAGGATTTGAATGAACTTCATCAGCTCTCTAGTCCAAGTCCTACTTGGAAGGATTTTCCACTATAAATGCCCAACAAATGGTTTGTCAGACTCTGCTTGAAGACCTCCAGTGAGAGAGAATCCATTATCTCCTGTAGCTCAGTTCACTTGTGCATAGTCCTAACTGTTAGGAAGTTGTGGCTATTGTTTTTCCCTGTCATCAAACCTGTATTAGCCTCTTTATAGCTATCACCCATTTTTCCTGCTTATCACTCTGAGGCCTAGCAAAATAAAATGATTTCTGCTTCAACAAATGAGCTCTTTGAATACTTGAGCACAGCTCTCATGCCCCCTCTACCACATTCTCTTCTGCAGACTAAGCATATCAGTTCCTTTAACCTAACTTCATATGCCATGGTCTCATGGCCTATCAACATCTTGCTTGTACTGCTCTCAACACATTCCAGTTCATCACTGTCTGGCTAAAAATGCAGTGACCAGAAGTGAGGATAATACTCCAGAGGTGATCTAAGGCAAGACACCGCATGACTATCATTTTCTTATTACTGGAGACATGACTCTTTAAATGTACTTCATAGTTTTAGACACACCCACATAAATAATACATATTTCATTATATATATGCATATATATAATGAGGTATATATAATTATAAATAATGAATACAGTAAATATAGTCATGGGATAGATATACATATATACACATATTTATAATTTTTACACATATATTTATACCTCTATCTCTCTATCTGTCTATCTATATCTATGTTTGTATGTATGCATATATGTATAAGACTAACAATTGTATAGCCATGTCTTTCCCAAGTCTATACTTTTAGAGCTGAATTTTTGAATCTAAATGTAATACTTTTACCTTACTTCTATTGCATTTCATATTATTAGACTCAGTCAAATGCCTTATCCTGTCAAGAACTTTTGGGATCTTTATTCTGTCATCCAGTTTATTAGCAAGTCTTCCTGTCCCAATGATATCTTCAAATTCAATGAGCTTGCCATCTATTCCTTTACCCAAGTCATCGATAAAAAATGTTTAGCAGCAGAAAGCCAAGCTCAGTAGGGCACTCTGCTGGAGACCTCTTGTCACATTGTCACTGAATCATAAATGACTATTCCCAGAGTCCAAACTTTCAAAATGGTCTGAGTCTATTTAATTGGATTATCACCTGTTCCACATCTCTCCATCTTTTCCATGAAGCCAGAGTAAGATACTTATTAAATAATTTCTTAAAATCTAGGAAAACCATATGTACAATATTTACCTTATGACCTAGTAACAAAACCCTGTCAATAAAGGAAATAAGGTTAGCATGAGTTGACCTTTTTTTTTTCTTAAATAAAAGGACTGATTTTTTTTTTCACAACTGATCCCTATCCTTCCTCTCTCCTGGAAAGTCATACATTGTATCAAAGAATTCAGAAAAGAAGGGGAAAAAAAGAATCCTTCAGCAAGACTAGTCAACACTTCAACAGAGTGTGACAGTATAAAGCAAGGTTCCATATCCATAGTCTCCACCTTTGCAAACAAGGAAGGGGATACATTATTTTTCTCTCTGCCTTGGGACCAAACTTGATCCTCATAAGTATATTGCATTGATTTTGTTACTGTTATTTCCATTTATAACATTATAGTCATTATGTGCATTTATTCTGTTTCTTATTCAAATTTATATCAATTCATATATTTTCCTATGTTTCTATGTATTCTCCATATTCCTCATTTGTAACAGTGCTGCATGATTCCATCACTTCCCATACCACAATGTATTTAGCCAATCAATAGGCATATATTTTTTCTACGTCTTTGCTACTACCAAGAGTGATATTGTAAATATTTTGAGACAGATCTTTTTGCTCCTCAGATTTGATTTTCTTGGAGCATATAATTAGCAATGAGATCTCTGCATCTAAGTTCACAGTCCCTTAATGATCCTAAATTCTACTTTTAAAGAAAAATCAATATATCACCATTTCATTGACTCCTCTTCCATTTCTTACTTTTGACAGAGTGGACAGTAGTGCACTCAAATATCAAATCCAATGGATTGGACCACACAGACCATCTAGATCAACCCATACTTGAACACATACAAGATAAATGGTCATCTAGTCTCCATTTATAAATATCCAATGAGGTGAAGTGCATGACCTCCCAAAGCAAGTCACATTGATCAAACTGTTTAAATTCATCCTGCAATATCTAAACCCTGATCAAATAGAGGAATATGGCCTCCTATCAAGGGACAGAAAACATATCCTTGAATAGAAGGAACTGAGAATATTAACTTGATAAGTCAGGTTATGAAATGGTTAAGTAAATCAAAGATTTCAGGGCCTGGAAAACTATCAGATTGGACTATCTACCACAAATTTACCAGATATCAACTAACTTTTGAAATTCCATTTAACTTACATTTTTGTTGTTGCTTCTGTTCAGCTGTTTCGTTCATATCTGGCTCTTTATAACCCCATTTGGGCTTTTCTTGGAAAAGATACAGGAGTAAATTGCCATTTCCTTCTCAAGCTCATTTTATAGATGGCAAACTGAGGCACACATGGCTAAGTAAGTTGTTCAGGGTCATATAGTAAGTGTCTGAGCTTAGATCTGAACTCAGGAAGATGAGTGTTTTTCACTCGAGGTCTGGCACGCTATCTGTTGTACTGCCTAAGTGACTCTTAACATGTATACATATGTTTTTACTGTCTCCTTCATATGAATTTTTAGAACTTTATTCAATTAAAAAAAATGGGCATAAAAGGCCAAGAAGTGCACAACATATTCTCTAATACAACATTATCTATTGTCCTACTTTTCTGTAAGGTATTTTAGCTATTAGAAGTCTGTTATTATCCTTTTGTCTGGGATGGTGTTGATTAAGTGATTTCTATCCACACCTGTTAACACAGAGGTACAGGGTTCACCTGGGGGTAAGTGCTATAATTGCACATCTGTATCTTTATTTGTAACAGAGGGGCAGGAGTAGACATTTCAGCCAGTCCTTGATGTGATACATGACAGCCTGGGAAACTGACATCAATAAGAAAAGATAAAAATGTTTACAACTCTCTCATGAGGTTTGAGGGTAGTCCCTTCTTAACTTCCTGAGTGTTGATGAATGCAACCATGGCTGAAGTATCTCTTTGAAGAGGGAACAGTTATGCAGGAGATTTATTAACATGTTTCTTTTCACATGGTGATATCCTTGGGTTGTCCACAATCAAATTCCATACTTTTTAAAAGCCAGGACATAGACTACATACAATAAGAAATCTCAGAAGTAGTTATGTGACTTGGAGATTTGGTGACACAGTCACATAGCTAATCCTTCATGACTGAGTTCCAGCCCCTGTGACTGGTAAGCTTGTCCAGCATTAAGAATCTTCTTCAGAGCATGGCATTCCCTACCCATCCATATAACACATTTTCATTTTAGAGACCATCTTAAACATTAAATGCCTTTTTAAAATTACAATTCTTTTGAGAACTAATTTTTACCATCCTTTGACAACGAGTGGGGAAGGAAATGTATGTGTGTGTTTACAAGTGTAGCTAATAATTTCAATGCTCAACTAGGTGTTGGAGTGGATAAAGTGCTTGGCCTGGAATTATGAAGACCTGAATTCAAAATCAGTCACAGACTCTTTCTAGTTGTGTGACCCTGGGCAAGTCATTTAACTCAGTTTCCTCATCTGTACAGGTGTAGTTAATAATTTCAATGGTCAGCTATATGTTGCAGTGGATAAAGTGTTTTGCCTGGAGTTAGGAAGACCTGAATCCAATTTCAGCCACAGACTCTCTCTAGCTGCATGACCCTGGGCAAGTCATGTAACTCAGTTTCCTCATGTGTAAAATAAGCCGCAGATGAGGTCATGAAGACTCAGACTTGACTGAAATGACTGTAGAGAAACAATCATTCTCATACACAGTCAGTCACAATTAATGTGTTGATTTGTTTCATTTTGCTGAACTTATTTGTTTTTTTTTCTTAAAGGCATGTTTCTACTGAGGAGAGTCATATGTGTTCATATATGCATACATGCATGTGCATGTGTAGATATAGACCTATAATATGTATATATACACAGTATGCAAGCGGGTATATATATGTATGTATATGTATATATCTGTATTATATACATACGTTATACACATATAAGTATATGCCACATACACATTATAGACATGTACATATATCCATATACATATATCAAGCATGTATTTGATTCTACTCATTTTGTATAATTGTCCTTGTAAATTAATGGTCCCCTGTCCTGCAATTCTAATTTTTATGTTGTTTTTGTTAATCTCTCTTTTATGTGACTTTTCTAATATACATATGTACGTAGATTGCAGGGGAGAGAGTCACTGCTTCACAGAACTGTAGGAGAAGATGCTAATATATCCTAATGCATGATATACTTTAATTTTATTCTACATGATTAATATTTCTCTATCATTTTCTTAAGTGTTGACGATAAACAAAACAACATAAGAAGCCCTGATTTGTAGCTTTTGCAGACTCTCTGAGTCATGTCAGTGTTAAAGGAAGCTTCTACAAAGTTTACCTACTTGAACCTTGGAAAGTCATGAGATTGTGACTATTACCATCTATCATTCTGCTTATAGAGGAAGGGAAGATCAGGATATGTCTCACATGAATCAGTGATAGAGACATTTCATACACAGTGACAGGTGGTAAAAGATAGAGAGAAAATAGTTCTGCTAAATCAAGAAGGGAAATTGCAGCCATGGTGGCCTGTAGAGGCAGTGGGTTACCATCAGGTCTTGATAGAGTCAGTCTCTGGACCTAAGCAGCTTCAATCTTGGCCCAGTGAGGATAAAACAATGAGAAAATATTGTAGCTGAATGATTTAAGAGCACCCAAAGTCAATACAGAATGATATTGGGTAACATTGAGACTGAAAAATGAAACTGGTGAAATTTCTACCTCCTTGTTCCTTCTCTTGCTTTGGATCTCTCACATTAAACCTATATTCCTCTCCTCATTTATCTTAAGATAGTGATAGATAGGTAAGTAGACAGAGATATAGATAGATAGATAGATAGATAGATAGATAGATAGATAGATAGATAGACAGACAGACAGGTAGATGATAGATATCTCAAAAGAAACTAGCTTCTCTAAGATTTCATTCATTGTGAATGTATTTTGTGTATATGTGGGTGTAGGGGTTGGAGTAAAGGAGTGGGCGTAAGGTAGATGGTGTTATTGGGGGAAATAGAATGAACAAAGGGATAGAAGATGTGAAGATTTTATACACACACACACACATATATATATATATACACACACACACACACACACATATATGTGTGTGCACAGTATGTGTGTATATGTATGAATTTATATATTCCCCAAACAGGGAATAGATTAGTCTGCACCATTTTGAAGTCTTCTAGACACAAAATGAATCAGCAGCATTCTGATGGAGATGACATGGTTGGTAGAAGCAGGAGAATCTCATAACTAAAGCAATAGCCTCAGATAACACTTCTTTACTAAATCTACCAAGCAGTTTGCGTAGCCTCGTGTCTGAGCCAGAGTCTTTCTGCCTCCAACCACAGAACCGTTTCTCACTGTACTGCCCAGCTCACCCCTACGGCAAAAACTTATATTCTTACCTTGTGTAGAGGCAAGACACATATATCTGAAACAGGATGATCTGGAGATAAGTATCAGACTTTGTTTTTGGACCTATAGATAATCTCCATAAAATATGTGGAACTTCTGAGAATTTTCTGAAGTTGAATTGCTTTTGCTAAAGGCATAGCACTTGTGATTCTAACCATAGTTCACAAGTTCTTCCATTGAAGAAGGTCTCCTCCCAAAGGCCCAAAAGCATTATTCCCCAAATATTGCTACATCCAAAGACAATTCTGTGGCAAAAGACCACAACATCACTTAACCCCCAAGTCTTGTCTAATGCATGAGGCCAAGAGTACTTTTAGAAGAGGATATTCCCTCCTGCAAATAAAGTCAATGTGCGATATGTGTGCATGTGTATGAGTGATTATATGTTTATTTCTGGATGAGAAAAAGATAATTTAATTTTCTTTATAATTTTCTTTATAGTATTAGGCTATACTGCAGAATTCAATCCAAACCTTAGACAGGTGGATGATTTTTCACTGTATATTTCCACACATTGACAGTATCATTTGCATGCTGAAGAAATGAAAATCTAGTTCTTCAGAGGCCACTAAGGATTAATTAATGATTTCGGTAGAGTTTAGATTGCCTCCTGAGAGAAGGGAATATTAAAAGGTACATTTTGCTAAATATTTAAATTCATTAACCTTTTTTTTTGCTATAGATCTTAATGGTTGAGAACATGAGATGCTACAACAGCTATAGCTTGCTTGAAAATGCATTAAACACACACATGGATATAAATGTATGCATTTGTAAAACACTAGTTCTTTTATAAATTCAGTGCTATTGTATGTACACAATTTGTGTATGTAGACAAAGAGCATTTTAAACATGCTGAACATTTAACACATTTCTAAATATATTTATTAAGTGCTCTAATTCTTACACCATCAAATCCAAATAGGATAGTAAGTAAATTCTGCAAAATGACAAATCAAATTGTCTCTACTACCTCTCCACTTAACAAAAGACACAAGGCTACCCTATCAGATATAGCTTCACATTAAGTCCCTAAGGTGTATGTTTTAATTATATTGGCTGCTTGTGGATAAAAATAAGCAACTTCTTATCTTTAAATTTGTGTTCTGGGAACCTGTATAGCCATTGATTAGTTGACATCTGGTATTCCTCTCACAGACTCAAACATAGAGGCAGCTCACATGCGCAAGGTTTTTGGCAACAGTGTATACTAAATGCAGCATCTGATCATTCCTTGCACCCCATAAGCCTCCTTCCACAATGAACGAGACATTACAAAGAAATCTCTCTAGTGAAGAGGTAACAGTCATCTCTCAAAACATCTGAAGAGATTTGCTTAATACCCATTGATGAGAATTTTTTTTTAACCGAGGCACATACATACACAAAATAATTTTGCTAAATATGCAGTAACAAAGATAAAAGGGGATGTCTAAGGATGAAACTAAAATAACAAAAGAATGAGAATTTAAAGGATAAATAAAATACTAAGAAAATTTAATTTACATTTACATTTTAAAATTGGGGTATGTTTCATTTCAAGGAAAACTTTTCAGGGAGGGATTTCTCTGCTTAAGACCTAACTATCATTCAGAGTAAGGAATTTGGGGTCTTCCATTCTTACGTCCCAGCCTGCTTTCTGAACAAATGCCAGTGGGCGCCAAGGGCCCAGAAAGAGAAGGCTCCAATGTGCCTTTTCCCTCCCCGCCCCAGTTCCTATTGCCCAGTTCTAAAAAAGACAGACATCCCTTTCTGTCTATGTACTGATCATCCCTCCAAATCCAACACTACAGTCGGCGGTAAACCAGAACTCTGCTCCTCTCTTATCCTCGGACCCAGTGCCCTCTTCCTAAATGTAGTAGATTGACAGGGGGACAGGGTCTTAGAGGATATATAATTAACAGATTTATAATATAATTTATTATATTATAAAGATTAACATCTGCCTTGTCATTACTTACCAAGGTCACTGGAGCTTTACCATCTGCTTAGACACTTTTCCCTCTGGAACCCTGGGAATCACCATTTGACCTTTACTCTCTTATTCTCTACCCTAAGAAACACTTGTTCATCACCCAGAAATTGAACCCTTTCATGTCTATCATTTCTTGTAATTCCTTTGGGAGCTCCTTGAGATATGGGACTATCTAATTTTCACATTCCTCTCTCTGCCCATTCTTAGGTAACCGCTTGAGAAGGCCATGTACAATTTGTGACTCTGTTTCCTTTCTTCCACCTCCCTTCTTCATGCACTGCAATCTGACTTCTAAAACCATCATTCTGCTTAAACTACTATTTCCAAAGTTACTAATATTCTCTAAACTTCCAAATATAATTTTCTCAGTCCTCATCTTTCTTGATATCTCTGCAGCTCTGGCACTGTCTGCCTTTTGTATATCCTCTTTGAACTATACTTTGTGATGCTACTGTCTCCTGGTTCATCTCCTACCTATCTGATGGCTCTTGCTCAGTCCCATTTTGCTGAGTCTTCATCCCAGTCAGGGCAGCTAGGTGGTGTAGTGGACAGAGCACCAGTGCAGGAGTCAGGAGGACCTGAGTTCAAATCTCACCGCAGACACTTGACACTAGCTGTGTGACCTTGGGCAAGTCACTTAACCCCAGTTGCCTCATCCTGGGTCATCTCCAGTCATCCAGATGAGTATCTAGTCACTGGATTCAGATGGCTCTGGAGGAGAAGTGGAGATGGTGACTTGCACAGCCTTCCCTCACTCAAAACAAAGTCAAGTGCAAGTCATGTCATTATTTCTCTGATGGCATGGTCTTTTTAGTCAATGAAAGACAAACACACACACACACCCATCCCAGTCAAATCTGTTAATTATATATCCTCTAAGATCCTGTCCCAGGCCCTCTCCCCTTCTGCCTCTGTAGAATTGGCCTTGGTGATCTCGTCTGCTCCCATGAGTTTATGCACAAAATTCTCACATTTTTCTTACCCGTAACACCAGATCTTCAAGAGCTTATTGGACATCTCAATCTGAATATCATGTAAACATCTTAAATTCAATTTGTCCAAAATTAAACTCAATATCTTCCCCCCATACTTCCTCATTTTTTTCTAACTTCCAAGAGTACCACCATCTTCCTAATCAGTGATTTAGAGGTATTAGACGTTCCTATGAAAACATTGGGCTGACTTTATTGATGTATTCCAGTGAAACCTTGAGAACCTACCAGCACCATGTCAATCAAATAAATCACTTACATTTAAATTGTCTTAGGAATTTTCTGAAGAACACCTGGCAAGATAAGGTACTGGACACTGAAGTCCCTTCTCAAGCTAAACTACAAAGCATTCAAACTCTACTGCGGAGAGCACAATTCAGATGGGATGGCTATATTGTTTGAATGTCAAATGTACTTTTGCTAAAAGACTATTTTACAGAGAACTCATACAAGGCAAGGTCTCACATGGAGTTCAGAAGAAGCAATACAAGGGTACCTTCAAAGTTTCTCTGAAGAACTTTGAAATCAATTATGAGAGTTGAGAAATACTGACATAGGACTACGAAGCTGGGCCCACTTCAAAGAAGGTTTTGTTTTCCATAAACAAAAAGACTTTCAGTAGTTCAAAAGAAATTTGAGATGTACAAATTTAGAGACATCTCTGTTCCAAATGTTCACATGAACTATTTGTGCCTATGGTAGAACCTTCCAAGTATGTATTGATTTGATCAGACACAGTTGCACACAATGTACCTTGACTACAACACAATGATGTCATTTTGGTCTTCTTTAAGAACAAAGAACCACAAACTTACCAAAAAAAATTTTTTGAACTATGTACATGGTATTATGCTAGTAACTGGTTATCCTAGAAGATAATCTAGGCATCATTTTCATCTCCTCGTTCTCTCTATTCCCCCTTACCTTATCTGTTTCCAAATATTATAATCTCTATCTTCCTAACATCTATTGTAATCACCCCTTTCTCTCTTATGACATTAAAACCAACTTAATACCACCTTTCATTACCTCATGGCTAGACTAATGCAAAAACTTGATTGGTCTCTTTGCTTCCTATCCCCACTCTAATCAATCCCTTCATTCAGTTGTCAGCATGATCTTCCCAAAGCACAGTTCTGACCATGTTACCCCCTCCCATTCAATAAAATCCAGTGGCCCCCTATTATCTCCAAGATCTAATATCTCTAGGATCTAATAGAAACTTATCTGATTCTCACCTCACCTCTTTCTATCTTTTCACTTTTCTTACTCTGCTTACTCTGTGTTCCAGTGACACTGGCCTCTTGTCTTTTCCTCATACAAGACATTCCTGCTGACTATATATGGTGCTCTCAGCCTCCTCGTCTCTGCATCCTGAATTCCCTGATTTCCTTCATGTCTCAGACAAAATCCTACCTTCTGCAAAAATGTTTAAAGGAAATTTAACGTAACAGCAGCCAAACTGCCGTGATTGTGTTCCTTTCTGCTCTCTTCTTTTTTTTGAATGGTTCATTGACATTTTTCATCACTTTTGCTACCCACTCTATACACTGCTCCTTTTTCTGTTCTCTGAGTCCAAACAGAAAAAGTACAATCCTTCTTCAAAAGTATATATCTTTAAATATCTGAAGACAAATATTATGTATGCCTTGAGTCTTCACTTCCCTAAGCTGAATGTCCTGCATGTCTTCAATCATTGTTCATATCACATGAACTTGAAGATGTTTATCATCCTAGTTTCCCAGCTTTCTAGCTTATCAACCTCCTTAAACTATGGCATACAGAACTGAACACCATATTGTACATAAAATTTGAATTGGGGGGGGTCTTACTGAGGGTTCTATTCTCTCATTATTCCTGGAAGCTATAACTATTAATATAGTAAAGCTTACTTATGCTTTTTGATTACCATATTAAATTTTCTGGAGATAAAGAATACATAAATTAGAAGTAATAGTTTAGTATTAATCAAAAGACTGATAATGAAATCATATCCCAGATACAACTATTGCCCACAATTATCCAAATATAATGATGATTCATTAAATTTCAGAGCAACATTTTAATGCAGAAAATGTCTGACAAAATACTCACAATCTCAAAATTATATGGCATGAAAAGTTTTCAAAAGATAGACCTAGAAAAATTAATAAAAATAACAATGTAGAAATAAAATGAATTCCATATCATCCTCATTCTCCCTGCTACTAGAGATATATGAAAGATGCTTCTGGTAAGGCTGAAGAAGGTAACTTTTTATTCTAATAATTTTTATTCAATTAGGAAAAGCAATCATTTTATTCACCTGTGTAACAGAGTTTCAGAGTATCAAATATAAAAATGGCAAGACAGTGATTTTTTCACAGAAATGTTTCTATCTGAATTCCACCAAATATAAAAAAGATATGGATAATAATTATTTTCTTCTTTATTCCCTCCAAAGTTACAATGCATTCTCAAGCATATATTTCCTTTCATCTTCTCAATGACCCTGTGAAGTAGGTATTGTAATTACGATCAGATGGCACCTCCTATGATAAAACTTTCTGGATCTCCCTAGTTTTAGTATTTTCTTCTTGCTCAAAGTGCCTTCTGTAACTTCACTGCAAACATGTAGTATGAATGTTCTCTCTCTGCCTCCCAAACAGATTGTAAAACTTATAGAAAACAGGACATCATTTCCTAGAGTCTAGCCTTGTCTCTACACACAAATAGCACACATACACATACATTTGTATGTATTTAGGTTAGTCCTGTGATTTTACAGATCAAAAAGTTCCCAGTGCAGAAATTCCCTTTAGCAATACATTTTGGCAGCTATTCCAAAATTTTTCATCTTTTCCTTGGACATGGAGAGGTTATTCCTTTATCAAGGTCCTACAGCTAGTATTTGACAGAAGAGGTACTTGATCTCAAGTCTTTCTAACTCCAAACCCTGCTGTTTATCTCCCATGTATTGCCAAAATTCTTATATCTGAGAGATGTTTAACCATTTGTTGGAAAGAATTAGGAAATTGAAACTCCAGGAAGTGAAGGGACTTGAACAAGGTACCATCATAATAGTACAAATGGAATTTCAACTCAAGTGTTCTGAGTGAGTTTTCTATATTCACCATCTCTTGCCCCCTACCCCTACCATTAAAAAAAACTGTACAAAACGTTCACCTTACTGAGACATATAAAAAGTTTGAGAGATATTTTTTCTGGGTAATTAATAATTTTATTAATTATGCTAGCAGATAATTAATAAAAGGAATCAGTGACATTTTTGAATGTCAAAGACCCCACATGAAAGGAACCTCCTTAATGCTCATATGCCCTTAAAAAAGTGGGTGCTTCTGAGGGTGAAAATCAACTTTGATTAGTTAGCAAGTAATGAGAAAATAAATATTATATAGTAAGAGGTAGACTTATTCTAATGAAGAGTTCAGGATATGAGTCTTACCACTCTTTCCAGACTACCTCCAGTGTCCAGCAATTCAGCAAAGGATCTTTCCTCCCCACCCCCACAAGCCTGAATAGAACACAATGGTCTTCCTCACTCAAGCAGGGTCTGAAAAAGATTGAGGAGAAAATTAATCAAATTCATTATCAGCAATGTCCTTTAGATGTTGTCTTGACCAAGTAGAGAATAGGGAAAGAGAAAGGGAAAAATTCCTGGACCTCCCCAATAATTGTTCTTTAATAATCATTTCTCTCATTACTATGAATCACTTTATTAAAGGTTAGATTGGTCCAGTGTGTTCGTCCTTCGTTGCCTAAGAAGACCATGCCATCAGAGAAATGATAACATTACTTGCACTTGACTTTTTTTGTTTTGAGTGAGAGAGGGCTGTGCAGGTCACCAGCCTCACGTCTCCTCCAGAGTCATCTGAATTCAGGGACCAGAAATTCATCAGGATGACTGGAGATGAACCAGTATGAGGCAATTGGGGTTAAGTGACTTGCCCGAGGTCACACAGCTAGTGAGTATCAAATGACTGAGGTGACATTTGAACTCAGGTCCTCCTGACTCCTGCACTGGTGCTTTATCCACTGTACCACCTAGCTGCCCGGCTGATCGGGTACTGAAGGAATGAAACATAGAACAAGTAAATTGGAGGAGAATAAGTGGAAAAGATAGGTAGAAAATGAAGTCATGTTTACAGAATAAGTGACCCTGAACAGTAAGAGATATGTCAAGGTAACTGGGCACTGACAAACAAGGAATACATAAAAAGGTACATGGGAATGTTCTGAAGATGAACTTTTAATACTTTGCAAGTTGGCTTAGGATGGCCTTAATGGAGATGCTCAATATGCCAGATAATTTCTTGTTCATTTTTACTGCTGCTTTTCTAAAACTGGAAAAAGTTCCAGATGACATCTTGGAGTTATTGAAGAAAATAAGAAAAACAGTACCTATATCATGATGCTTCCATTTAAGTAAGCATCATATGGTGTAATTCATGCTTACGTCAATTTCAGAGGTTTCATTGCTTCTGCATAGAGATGCTGAGACAGAGAGATTTAAAGGGACTGACATGAATTTTTACCAAAAAAAAAAAAAGACAGATTATATACATCCCGGCCTTGATTTTCAGAACTGTACTTGCTATAGAGACTGATGCAGTCCAAATAAGCCTAGTCTGAGAACTGAGTCAGTTTTTTCATTCTTCAGTTGAAACAGTTGTAACATGGAACTAGGCCTTCCCTGTGTCAAGTAAAACTTTTCAAGCTCCATTTCCCTCATACCAAAAATTTTTTAAATTGCTGCATTCTGTATTTTAAAATCCTTCCACTTTATTACTAATTTATATACTGTCAACTCTCCATTATTCACATGCTGACTTGCCATTCTTGTAATTAGTTAAGCCTTTGGCTACTCCTCTTCCATAGTACTTTAGGCATTCATTCCACTGTTAATTATCTCTTTAGCTAGAAAACAGGAATGGAAGGAGAGAGGAGGTGAAATCTAAATCAGTCCATTTTTTCACTTGATTATGCCTCCAATAAAATATTTTATTGGGAACTAGGCCAAGAAGGATATCTAAAATGAGATTATTTCAATTATCTATGCATTTCTTTTCCTTTTTAAAGATTTTTTAAAATGATTTTATGAATTTTGTTAAATATTTCCCAATTTTATGTAAAAATAATTAACATTCCTTTTTTTAAATTTAGACTTGCCCATAATCTCTCTCCCTTCTGCCCCTCCATCTGCTTTGAGAAGGCAAACAATTTGATATCAATTATACATGTGAAGTCATATAAAACATATTTCCATATTATTGATGTTGCAGAAGAAAACATTAATTTAAAAAAGCAATAAAAATAAAGTTTTAAAAAGTATGTTTCAATCTGCATTCAGAGTTTATCAGTTCTTTCTCTTTGGAGAACAGAGTTCTTGGAATTCTTCTGGTGCTTGTATCCAATTCACTTTTTTTTCCTTTGAGGTTTTCATTGTCTTCTTCAGAGATTGTGTCTTGGTCTTCCTTGTCATCACAGTAGCTTTTTATCATCAAGTTCTTTGTGGTTATTATTTGCTCTTTTTTCCATCCTATGTTTTATTTGAAACTTTATTTTAAAGTTAAGCTCTGTTGCTGATGTGGCAGGGGATGGGGGAGAGCAAGATTGTCTCAATCTTTAGGATTTTTCACACTGCTATTTTCAGAGCCTGTCTTAAAGGTATAGAAGTTTTCAGTATTTTTAAGGTAGTATGCTTTGGGGAGAGGTATGGTCACTGGACTATACTCTGCTCCTTGTCTAGGAGGGGCATGTGATCCTTTGCTATTATAAGCAATCCTGCTCCTCAGGGCCCCTGCTCCCTTGGAACCACAAAAAATGCTATTCCTCAGGGTCCCTGTGCTCTTGGGACTGGAATTGATCCTGTCCCTCAGGGCTTCTATTCCTTCTTGAACAAAAGTGTTCTTCTCTGCCCTTTAACCCAGAAATGGTTGTAGGCAATAAAGCTGACAAAAAGCATCTGGTCCTGCATCCCATGCTAGCAAGGGAAGCTGTGGGCTAGCTAGGTGGTGTAGTGGATAGAGCACCAGTGCAGAAGTCAGGAGGACCTGAGTACAAATCTCACCTCAGACACCTGACACTCACTAGCTGTGTGACCTTGGGCAAGTCACTTAACCCCAATTGCTTCATCCTGGGTCATCTACGGTCATCCTTATGAATATCTGGTTACTGGATTCAGATGGTTCTGGAGGAGAAGTGAGGCTGGTAACCTGCATAGCCCTCCCTCACTCAAAACAAAAGTTAAGTGCAACTCATATCATTATTTCTCAGATGGCATGGTCTTCTTTGGCTACAAAGGACGAACACACAGCAAAGGGAGGCCATATATTCTTTCTGACCATTTGCCAGAACCCCCCACCATTTCTGGATTTAGAACTCCAGAAACTGTTGCTGCTTTTGTCACCACCACCTAGTCCCATCATTGTCAATTCATCCATGTAGGCTCCAGGCCAGCCTCCTCCCCCATGTCATAGACCTCCAACCTTCAAAGTTTTATTCTGCTGGAAAAATATCTTACTCCAACCTTTTGCCATTACAGAATTTGATTTGAAACATTATTTTTAAGAAGTTTTTTTTTTTTTTTTAGGGGAATGTTGGAAAAACTCACTGAACACATTCTCTACTTGGCCATCTTGGCTCTGCCCACAGAATTCCTCTCTATGAATTTTAATTATGCCATCTAACCTACTCTCCCATTAGCATAAATAATGGTGGATTTAATTCATTTTAAGAGAATTTAAAACTCACTATTCTCAAATTACTTATCTAAAACTTTCATCTAAAAATAAATGTATTGAATAATTTTTTTTTAAAATTTATTGTCCACTACTGTGCTTCCCCCCAAAACATAAACAGATTATTTACTTCATATAGTCAAACAAGAGAGGGAGAGATGACTTGTTTTTCACCTATTTGTGATTTATAGTGGTCTCACCTTTCCGAGATCTGTTTTCTGCATATTAGCATTGCTATAGGAAAATCTTACCCCCAATAGAATGGCCACTTGAATTTGTTGGTCATGTAAACCTATGAGGGAAAAGAAAAGAAGGAACAGAAAAGAAGTAAAGAACCCTTGTTCTTATGCACTTCCACTTCTATAGTGATGATGGCAGTGTGGTAAATGGTAACAAATATAGGAATTTTTAGATTGTCCACAAATTCAGTTATTGCTGCTTTTTCAGGAATTTATTTTACTTTTAATGTGTGGAATACAACAAGCATTTCTGAAACATAGCATGAAAAGATAATTGCACATGAAACTACAATCTATTACATACAACTCACTATTCCTTTTAAGCATATAATAAAGTTATCATGTAATTTTTTCTTTTTCCTTTTTTTATTCCATCTCTTCTGCCTAACCCTAGAAATGACTATCATTGAATCCAAATAAGTGTGTGTGTGTGTATATGTGTGTGTATATATGTACACATGTGTGAAGTTTTTCTCTACATACTCCTATTGATCAGTTCTTTTTCTAGATGCAGATAGTTTATTTCTTCATGTAGGCTCTATTTTTAAGTTGTGTATTTATTATAGTCAAAATTACTTAGTCACTCAAATTCATTCTTAAAATAATCTTGCTGTTACTGTGTACAGTGTTTTCTTGCTTCTACTCTCTTTGCTCTTCATCATTCATGCAAGTCTTTACAAGGCATTGGTACTTTAAGACTGTAATCCTAGTCCAATGACTAAGAAGTGGACATCATTTTTAACTGACCTTTTTGTTCTTCCTCACACAGTATTCCATTGTTCCTCTATCTCTGCCTAGTCTTTCCAACATTCCTGCTTAGAAGGTGTTCCCTACTCACCTCCAACTCTGAACATGCATAATTGCCATAAATATCATGTCAAAAGCTCCTTCCCATATACTGCTTTTTCCTAATTTCTGAGTTTATTTTAATTTAATTTGTTAATTAAGTATTTAATTTCTGAGTTGTAAACCTCCAACATTACCTCATTCTTATTTTATAGCTTTTCAATCTACTAATCTGTTTATATACCATGTCCCCAGCCCTAACATAAGCTTCTGAGGTGAGGAATTAGTCCATTTGTGTATGTTTTGTCCCCAACATCAAGCCCAGTGCATGCTGGTTGCATGTTTTTTATAGCTAAACTACTAAAATAAAAGTAGACAGACAAAAAATGTCTGTGCTGCCATATCTACTTTCTCTTCTTCTGTATCTCAGCCCCTTACTATTTGGCTTTCATCTCCACACTTTGTCCTGACATCTTTTCTCTCCTCCTAATGACGATCACCTCTAAAGAGTTCAAGTATCATCTATATGGAAGTATATCCCCCATATCTATAATATCATGCCTAAATCTGTATCCTTAGCTCTGGTCTCTGCTCCAACTAAACTAACCATTCTCCTGAGATGTTCCATAAATACATTCTAAAATACAAAATGATATTCCAAATTACTAGTGTCTCCTTCTTAAATTACTTTGTATATATTTTTCATCAGACACAGACATACTCCAAACATATCTACTCTCCTAATAGCACAAAATTTGTAGATATTATGAGTATTCTTTCAAATACTCAGAAATACAAATTGAATCTGTTTTAGTCTTTTTACCTCACACCCTGCCACCTGTATTCACTTACCAAGTTTGGTTCTACTTGCTCACATTTCACACTTGCCCTATTCTCCCTTCTGTCCATTCAAAAAGCTACTATTCTATTTAAAGACTCATTTCTTGCCTATGCTATTTCAGTATCTTCCTAAATATTCTCTCAGAGCATCTCTTCCCTCTCTGATCTTTTCTCCATTGTATCCAGATTTAAATTTTTTAAATACTGATCTGACAATATCATTCGAGAATCGTGAATTATCAGTAGTTCTCTCATATATTTCATCCTCTTCTATAGATATATAGATATATGTGTGTATGTGTGCATGTATGTATATATCTACACATACATACCTACATATATATACATATGAATGTATATATTCATTTATATGTATATATATACATCAATGAAGCATGTATGTATATATCTACACATACATACCTACATATATATATATGAATGTATATATTCATTTATATGTATATATATACATCAATGAAGAAGTATGTATAAATGAACATGATGACTCTAGGTTAGAAATGATAAATAGATTTTCATTCAACACAAAAAAAGGCCTTGAATATAATTAGGGTTGTTCAAAAGTAGAATGGCGTGTCTTGGGAGGCAATGGACTCTCTGTCACCAAAAGTACTCAAAGAAAGTCATTCATTGCTGCCTACTGGTAGTATTATAGAAGCAATTGATACACTGTATGGGAAGTCATACTTGATAATTCCTAAGATCTCTCTTAATTCTAAGAAGTTCTGATTCTTGTCCCCCCGTCCCCATGATTATTACACTTCTGTGTTGGATTGGTTGGTTGTTATCCTTCATTCTTGAAGAGGATCAAAATGACCTCACCATGATAAAGCTTCTGTGTGTCCAACTATGACTGATCAGATGATTACAAGCTCAGAATTTTCTACCACAGGATGAGCACAGAGAATCTATGTGAATATTTGGGGTGGATATTTCAAATTTGTACATCCTCCATTTCCTTTGTGCTGTCTCACTTCTGCTTTGCTCGTACAGCACAGCACCTTCTCTGATGTGGGCATGCTATACTGAGCAGTCCTGTGCCAATTTCTCCCATGTCGCACTGTCAAATCCAAAGTTCTTGAGAGAAACCTTGAGAGAGTCCTTATATCATTTCTTCTGACCACCATGTGATCGCCTGTCCCAATCTCTATAAAATAGATTTTTTGGCAAGCATACGTTTTGCATTCGAACAATGTGGCCAGTCCATTGGAGTTGCACTCTGAAGCATAGTTTGAATGCTAGGCAGTTCAGCTCAAGCATGGACTTCAGTGTTTGGTACCTTATCCTGCCAGGTGAGTCTCAGAATCTTCCTCAGACAATTCAAATAGAAGAGATTCAGTTTCCTGGAATTACACTGGTTGACTGTCCATGGTTCACAGGCATACAACAATGTGGTCAGCACAACACCTCTGTAGACCTTCAGTTTGGTAGTCAGTCTAATACTTCTCTATAGGGTAGAAGGAAGAATTGTTCTTTGACTCTTCCTTGTTTCTGTAGTGATTGCAAGTTTAAAGCAAAAGATTCTGCTCCTTTTCTACCTAGATTCTACTGCTTTCAAGCAGAAGCCAAGATTAATTTGAATGCTATGGTTCAGACTTCAGTAAGAGGTCAAGAACAGGAAAACATACAGAAAAAGTCAGTGAAGAAGACCACTCAGAAGTTTCATATTCATCCAATGGACTTGAATACTTTGCCTGGACTCTGAGGAGAGTGAATGAATATAAGAGGACACACTGTAAGAGGGGTGAGGAAATTGTAGATTTGCTGAAAATATAGATTGATATTCCCACAGCACCTGAAGAGTCATTCGTCTATAGATTGGAACAGTAGATTTTCTTATAAAAAAAAACAAAAGAAAAGAAGAAATAGCAGAGAACACTGAACTATCCTGGCACTGGTGTACTAAAAGTTATAATACTGACTTTCGGCAGTGTTTTCCTTTTCATACAACATTTCTGATTCAATTGCTCTCAAGCTATTGCCATTTTAAAGGAAAAATAAATCCTACCAGAGAGTGAAGGAAGAAGGATTGAGCAACAGAGGTGGTGTCACAACAGTAGATAGTGCTAAGTAAAGCTACATTATCAAAATCTATATCAGAGTCCTGGCAGTGACTCCATGGACCATCCATGGCTGTGAGTGGCTGCTGTAGTGGCAATCAGTAAAGGACTTTTCACTGTCGTACCCTCCCAAGACCTGCCCTGAGCAACACTTTTTGTTCCTAGAATTATAACTGTCTCCACTGGGGTGGGGATACTTGTGAGGATGAAAAAATCTTCCCATATTCTTTCTAATTATGAAAATATCTCTTTGATGCCTTGTGTTTGCCCATAAAGTGAGCCAATGACCATACTTCAGGGAGTACAATATGTTGATGCCTCCAGGTTTCACTGGCCTGGGGACATTAGAAGACAGAGAAGTTGAAAGAGGTTATCCAAGGGTTCCCAGGCCATCCATGTAAAGAGGAAACCTCTGACACAAGGGTTATGTGGGTCATGAAGTGAATGACCTCCAAGGTATATTACAATCACATTTTCCATTATAAGGTGACTTTGATTATGTCAGAAATTCTACACTGGATCTTTGAGAACACTGTAGGCTGGCTGAGATCTGATCTGAATATAACAGTTTATAGATTCAGACTTGAGCTTTACATAATGAACTGAATCTTATTTCATACAAACCTGATTTAGTGAATATAGAACTAGATAGCTTCCAAATTAAAAAAAAATACAGTAAATACAACCTATTACTATGCTATCCATATGTACCATGATATTTGATATATAGGTCTATATTTAAAACTGCTTTTTTTCTTAAAGAAAAATCATCAGTTATTAGAATAATTATTATTTTTCATTGTCTAAGGGTAAGAAAAGTCTAATGGTCCATTGGCAAAGCAATCTTCTTCCTTCTGAAGTCATCTATTGAGACATCAGGGGAAAAAAAAGTGGTAATTTGCTAAAAAAATGAAAATATACCTAAGCTAAAACTACCGGAGAGGGTTAGGAAAACTTACTTCCTGCAATTCATAGATGTCAGGAAAGACTGCATTCATTCTCAAACACAGATATTTCATTTTCAACCTGTGTCTTAATTAAAAATAGCATTTCTGCCAACTCAGAAAGCTATTTTATTTTCTTTAGACAACTTAGTGTCTTAAATAACTCTAGTTAACATTAATACTTTTATTTAGAAAAGGTCTATAATTAAAGATCTCTCATATAGCAATCTCTTTAAAATATACTTCCATCTAAAGAAATGGGAAAGGTAGGAAAGGAACTGGAATTCAAGATTTTCAATTCCAAAAGGTTTGCTTTAAATATGAGTTCTTTTGGGAAAATACTTTGGCACGTTCAAAAAATCTTGAACCAAATACAATTTTCCACAGCTTGCCACATTTTCATAGACTTTTCCCTTTCCAAAACTACCAATACAATATCAGTTTTCTTTTTCTTTTTCCTATATTTATCCCCTCTGGTAACAAATAGGTGATATCACTAAATGAGGAGAAGCCAACAAAATCGCTGAAGTTGTATTAAAGCAGTATGGCACATATATGAAAAATAATGGAATTAGAATTGGAAGATCTGCATTTACATTCTGGTTTCAACATTTATTAATTAACTGACCTTGGACAAAGCAATAACCTCAGGGAACCAATTTTTTCCATCTGTAATATGGAGGTGATTGTCTTCATAATGCTTACTACATTGTGCTGATTAGAAGATAAAGTGAGTTAATTACAGAAAAAGTCTGTTAAAGCACAAAGCTTTTAGAAAGGTGAGTGCTTCTTTATCTACATATCCAAAACCTAGTTTATAAAAAGTGACAAAATCCAGTTGTAGAATGGAAAATTTAAAATGTATAACTATATTTATTTTTATGAGGGCATTACTTGATAATACAGAATGGAAAGAAAGGGTGGTTTATTGGGAAATGATTGAGATTTCAAAAGACATAAAATAGTTCTTTTAGAAATAACAACTCAAAATTAAACGAATAGCTAACTTCTTATGATTTAAAAAAAGAATTGTTCATTCACTTGAATTAATTATTTCATTTTTTAATGATTAGAATGAGCGGAATGAAATGATTTTATTATAACTATGCTTCAATCAGTGTGTGTACACTTACCATCAATTTTAATCAAAACCCTTCTATTGCCGCTCTTTCTGTGCAATTCTTAAGTATGTGTGTGTATGTATATGTGTGTGTTTGAGAAGTATTCAATCAATCAAGTCAATTAATCTATCAACAAAAATTATTAGCAAGTAGTGCAGCAAGTGTAGGCACTGTGGTAAGCATTGGGGACACAAATATCAAAAATGAAATGGGGGAGGAGCCAAGATGGCAGAGTAGAAAGACTCACATATGCTAGCTCCGAACCCACAGCCCATAAATTACCTGTAAAAAGAACTCCCAATGGGTTCTGGAGCAGTGGAAGACAGGCAGCAATAGAGTAAAGGAGATTTCTGGTCCAGAGAGAACAGAAAAACCAACACCAGAGGTCCTTCACACACTGGACCAGAGCAGAGCCCAGCACTGCCTTGGCCGCATGACCCCAAGAGGAGCAGATCCGAGAAGGCTTCAGGGATGGAATCTCTGGCAGCTGCGAAGGTCCCTCAACCCACAGGTGCTACAGTTCAGTGAGAGAGATTTCTGGGCTGGTCGAGAGGGGAGCAGGGTGTCTCCATAACTCAGGCCACCTCAGGAGGAAGCAGCAGGGGAAGCAGCAGCCAGGGGCTCCTGGAGCAGAAAGGAGCTCAGGTCCATTACTGAAGATCTCTGCATAAAACCCCTGAGGGAACTGAGCCCTGTGAGGTGGCCCTGGCCCCAAGTGAGAACCTGAACTTAATCTCTCGCACTGAATAGCATCCCTACCCCCCCCCAAAAGCCCTGAGATGAGAAGCAGCATTTGAATCTCAGACCCCAAGCACTAGTGAGGCTGGGGTGGAGAGGAAACTCAGAAGTCAAGTAACTGGTTGGAAAAATGCCCAGAAAAGGGGAAAAAATAAGACCATAGAAGGTTACTTTCTTGGTGAACAGATATTTCCTCCTTTCCTTTCTGATGAGGAAGGACAATGCTTACCATCAAAGAAAGACATAGAATTCAAGGCCTCTGTATCCCAAACATCTGAAATAGATATCCAGTGGGCTCAGGCCATGGAAGAGCTCAAAAAGGATTTTGAAAATCAAGTTAGACAAGTGGAGGAAAAAATGGGAAGAGAAATGAGAGAGATGCAAGAAAAGCATGAAAAGCAGGTCAACACCTTGCTAAAGGAGACCCAAAAAAATGCTGAAGAAAATAACACCTTGAAAAATAGGCTCACATTGTTCAACAAAAATTGCTGGGAAAACTGGTTAACTGTGTGGCGGAAATTAGGCATAGACCCATGCCTGACACCGTACACAAGAATAAAGTCCAAATGGGTACATGATTTAGGTATAAATATTGATACCATGAATAAACTGGAGAAGCAAGGTATAGTGTATTTATCAGATTTATGGAGAGGGGAAGAATTTTTTTCTAAAGAAACAATAGAAAGCATTATGAAATGCAAGATGGATAATTTTGATTACTTTAAACTGAAAAGTTTTTGCACAACCAAACCCAATGCAACCAAAATTCGGAGGGATGTAGTAAATTGGGAAAAAATTTTTACAGCTAAGCTCGGGGATAAAGGCCTCATTTCTAGAATATATAGAGAACTGACTCAAATATATAACCATCCAAGTCGTTCCCCAATTGATAAATGGTAAAAGGATATGAACAAGCAAGTTTCAGGGGAAGAAATCAAAAATATCTATAATCATATGAAAAAGTGCTCTAAATCACTATTGATTAGAGAGATGCAAATCAAAACAACTCTGAGGTACCACATCACACCTGTAAGATTGGCAAACATGACAGAACAAGAAAATGATAAATGCTGGAGAGGATGTGGGAGAGTTGGAACACTAATTCATTGTTGGTGGAGCTGTGAGATCATCCAACCCTTCTGGAGAACGGTTAGGAACTATGCCCAAAGGGCTACAAAAATGTGCATACCCTTTGACCCAGAAATATCGCTACTAGGACGGTATCCCCAAGAGATTATAAAAACGGGAAAGGGTCCCACGTGTACAAAAATATTTATAGCAGCACTCTTTGTGGTAGCCAAAAACTGGAAGTCAAGGGGATGCCCATCAATTGGGGAATGGCTGAATAAATTATGGTATATGAATGTAATGGAATACTATTGTGCCATAAGAAATGATGAACAAGAAGACTTCAGGGAGGCCTGGAAGGACTTATATGATCTGATGCTGAGCGAAAGGAGCAGACCCAGGAGAACTTTGTGCACAGCAACGACCACAGTGTGCAAGAGTTTTTTCTGGTAGACTTGGAACTTTGTAATAACACAAGAACTTACTGAGAAAAAAAAAAATCCTAATGTCGGTCTTCTAAGGCAAAATGCCTTCCACACTCAGAGAAAGAAATGTGGAAGTCACTTGCAGAATGTAGCAGATCATGTTTGTGTGTGGGTGGGTTTCAGTGTATTATGTGTTGATTTGTTATATGCTTTCTTCCATTTATTTTAGTTCGACTACATAGCATGAATATAGTGAAAATGTGCTCAATAGGAAAGTATATTTAGAACCTAAACAGAATTGTATGCTGTCATGGGGAGGGAGGGGGGTATTGGGGGAAGGGTGGGGGGGAATAAAATCTTAACTTCAAGGAAATGATTGTAAAACATTAAAAAAATAAAAAATATAATAAAAAAAAAGAAAAATAGGCTCACTCAATTGACAAAAGAGGTTCAAAAAGCCAATGAGGAGAAGAATGCCCTAAAAAGCAGAATTAGCCAAATGGAAAAAGAGGTTCAAAAGCTCACTGAAGAAAAGAGTTCTCTCAAAATTAGAATGTAACAGACGGAGGCTAATGACTTTATGAGAAACCAAGAAATCAGAAAACAAAACCAAAAGAATGAAAAAATGGAAGAGAATGTGAAATATCTCATTGGAAAAACAACTGACCTGGAAAATAGATCCAGGAGAGACAATTTAAAAATGATGGAACTACCTGAAAGCCATGATCAAAAAAAGAGCCTAGACATCATCTTTCATGAAATCATCAAGGAAAACTGCCCTGATATTCTAGAACCAGAGGGCAAAATAAGTATTGAAGGAATCCATCGATCACCACCTGAAAGAGATCCAAAAAGAGAAACTCCTAGGAACACTGTGGTCAAATTCCAGAATTCCCAGGTCAAGGAGAAAATATTGCAAGCAGCCAGAAAGAAACAATTGGAATATTGCAGAAACATAATCAGGATAAACGCAGGATCTGGCAGCTTCTCCATTAAAGGATTGAAAGGCTTGGAATATGATATTCCAGAAGTCAAAGGAACTAGGACTAAAACCAAGAATCACTTACCCAGCAAAACTGAGTATAATACTTCAAGGGGAAAATGGTCATTCAATGAAATAGAGGACTTTCAAGCATTCTTGATGAAAAGATCAGAGCTGAATAGGAAAATTTGAGCTTCAAACACAAGAATCAAGAGAAGCATGAAAAGAATTATAGGAAGAAGTGTCTCTGATCTTGAAACTGAATTAATATGGTAGAGTCCACCCTTTCACTTTTGGAGAAGAGATGGCTCAATAAGTGAGGATTCTTGTTGAATCTAGAAACCAGAAGCAGAGAGAAGTTGTTCAACCTCATTCATGTCCACTGGGAATATGCTCAATAACGCTAAGCAACAGCCCTGAGATGAGTGGAGTAGCACCAGTAAGTATACTTGTACATACCACACCAGCAGGATGCAATGATAACTAAAATATTATACACTGGACAGAATGAAAGCATGAAAGCACCAGGAAGCACGCCTCATGAGGATACCACCAGAAGTCATCGACAATCTTCCAACATCAGAGGTGTGAAGTGCAGCCTTTTAAGTATGCGCTGGATATGTGGATTCCTATGTATATGTTTATATCACAGCATATTTTCCAGTTTGGGATTCCAAGGAGCTGTAGAAGAAAGAGGTGAGCCAAATCAGGGCATTAGGATGTGTTGCCCTTATGTGCCATCTATGTTTTGAGAGGAAAAATCTGAGATGATACATGGATACAGTCTTAGTACTGGAAAGATTGAAGGAGGCTTTCCTGTGGGGGTACAGGGATATAGCCTCAGCCCTTGCTTTCTACTTTCATTGACTTGGGAGGTAGATGTAGTTGTTAAGAGTGTTAGTCCCAACTCTGCTCAATGGCTAATAATTAGTTGGATGGTTTGGAAAAGAGATTGTGTCCAAGCAAGTAAAGAATCTTGGAAGAGATCTAGGAAGCAATCAAGCTTTATTTGGGTAAATAAAAATCACATCACAGGGATCATTAGAAGAATGAATAAGTCAGTTATATGAGGGTACCAGGTGAAGAATGGTATCATGTACAACAAAGTAATATGGTTTTTTATAAGGTTATATTCTTTTTTTTTTAACAGACATGTCCAAACTTTATTTAAAACTACCTTTTAAGTTTAAAGTTACTAAACAAACTTCAATGTAAAAATAAAAATAAGGTTATATTCCGGGGCAAGAAATACAAGTTTAGGGGGAGGGGAAGATGCAGTAGACTTTAGGGCTGAACCATGTACATGGATCACTCTGAGTTCTAATTCTGAGACAATGGGGTGATTTTCCACCAAGCAAGTTTTTGTTCAAATTTCCTCCGGTTAAGAAAGGAGTTCATCCCTCCAGATAGTTAGCACCTGTGCCTTTCAGAGTTGTATGTGGTTTCCATAGGGCGTTTCATAGTATCCACCTTTAAATGTAGCCAGAATGAGTGTGTTTCCATTGTATCAAATCATTGTACACATATTTAGTGTGAAAATGCCTCAGGATTATGACATGAATATTTATTATTGATAATTCTTTTACTATGCTATTGTTTTGAATTAATGGTGATTTCTAGCTGAGTAGCACAAATTCATGAGATATGATTTGGAAAAGATGGGTACTTAAATAGCATTTTGGACCTAGAATAGCCTGTCTGGGGTTCCCCCATGCAAACCAGGGGAACAGACCCCCTCCATACACACATTAATCTGAGAGGCAAGAAATCAGGTATGCTAATATTATTATCATTTTATAATGTTACTTCTTAATGTTCTTACATATGAAATCACATTTGATCTTTACATTGACTCTGTGTAATAGGCTACAACATTTCTGTTATCCCAGTTTCATAAATGTAAAAACTAATAAAAAAATTACAATTGATTAAATAGAATCTAATGACTTTATGAGATACCATGAAACAATAAAACAAAATCAAAAGAATGAAAATTAGAAGAAAATGGAAAATATTGGTCCTTGGGGGGTGGAGCCAAGATAATGGTTTAAGAGCAATTATTCATGTAATCTTTAAGACAAACTCCTTCATATCTCTAAAAAGAGTATCTGAACAAATTTTAGAGTGGCAGAATCCACTAGGAGACAGTGTGCCAGATTTTTCAATCCAAGACAAACTGGAAGGTCAATGGCAAGGATCTGTTGCACAGGGCTGGAGGAGCACAAAGCTCATAGTGCATAGGCTGTACCAGTGCTGACCCCACCATAGCAAAGCTGAGCAGGAAGCCCCAGGTGGTCTGAAGCAGCAGAAGCACTGTGGAATCTCAAACATATCAGCCCAGGATGGAAGTCCAATGGAACTGAATAAGAGAGAATTGCAGAACCCCAGATAACTGCAGCAGTCACTCCTGAGACTATCAGTCCACAGATTAAATGTCTGTACTTCACCAACTTGAACTTCTAGGAACCAAGATGGAGGAGTGATCAGTAAATGCTCTACCCCTCCCCTTGTTGACCTTGAAAAATCCATACAATATTTCCCCAGGAAAAATCTTGGAACAGTGGGATCAGTAGATGGGGTTAACAGTTTCCTAGACCAAGAGGCTAGGAAAATCACACAGGGGGATTGCTGTGGCTGAAGGGGATCAGTGTAGGACCTGAGCTGTCTCAGATAGCCCCACCTCAGTGAACTGGAAAGAGATCCTGAGCCCCAAGGGGCTGGAGCCAATAATTGCCAACACCAGAACCCCAGGTGTACCTCACAACAGCCAGGGCAATTGGGAAGACACTAGCATAAAAAGGGATCTCCAACCACTGAGGCTGCTTGTACTCAGGAAAGGAGACCTACCCCACACTTAACACAGCTAGTTTCAGGGTAATTCTGGGGAAACTCAGAAAGAATTCAGATAGTCTTTCCTTTGGCATACCAGCCAGCTCCACACCAGGTAAGCTACAGCATTCTAGCTTCTAGTTGAAAGAAGGAGAGGCCAAAATACACAAAGGCTCAAGACCTAGGAACAAGAACTGTGGGACAGAGCCACTTGTGTCTCACAAGCAGAGATCTACTTTAAAAGTCAGGAAAAGGATGATCATAATGAGCAATAAACAAACCAGAAAAGATAAGACCAGAGAATCTTTCTACGGGGACAAGGACCAATACCAAAGAGGGCAGTTTTGAGACTCAACACCCACCTGAAATTTCAGAAGGGAATATGAACTGGTCTCAAACCCAAAAAGCATTTTTGAAAAAGCTCAAGAAGATTTTAAAAACCAAATTAGGGAAGTAGAAGAAAAGCTGGTCAATGATTTCAAAAATATGATGAAAGAAATAATGGAAGGATTTAAAAGGAAAATTGGACTAATTGAAAAGGAAGTACAAAACCTAACTGGAAAAAATGGAAAAATTAAAAATGAAGTACAAAAACTAACTGGAGAAAATAACTCCTTAAAAGGAACAATTGCATAGATGGAAAAGGAGATGCAAAATTTAACTGAAGAAAACAATTTTATAAAAATTAGAATTGGGCAAGTAGAAGCTAATGACTCTGTGAGACATCATGAATCAGTCAAATGGAATCTAAATGATAAAAAAATAGAAAAAATGTAAAATATCTCATTGAAAAACAACTGACCTGGAAAATAGATCCAGAAGAGAAAATCTAAGAATTGTTGGTCTATGATGAAAACCATGATGAAAAAAAGAGCCTGGAAAACATCTTTCAAGAAGTCATCAAGGAAAACTGCCCAGAGGTCCTAGATCCAGAGGACAAAATAGTCATTGAATGAATTCACTGCTGATGTCCTGAAAGAGATCCCCAATTGAAAACACCAAGGAATGCCTTTCCCAAATTCCAGAACTAACAAATGAAGGAGAAAATACCACAGAGAGTGTCAGAGAGAAACAATTCAAATATCAAGGAACTACGGTCAGAATCACACAGTACCTTGCAGCTTATACATTAAAAGAATGGAAGAACTGGAACATGATATTCCGTAAAAGAAAGGAGTTGGGACTATAACCAAGAAGCAATTACCCAGCAAAACTGAGCATAATATTTCAGGCAAGGAGATGGACATTGAATGAAATAAGGGATTTCCCTATTTTCCTGATGTTAAGGCCATAGCTCAATAGAAAATTCAATCTTCAAACAGAAGTCTCAAGAGAGGCATAAAAAGGTAAACAGGGGGAAAAACTTGTTATTCAATATGGGCAAACTGTTTGTATCCCTATAAGAGAAGATTATTCTTGTCAATCTTGAGAATTGTATATTTGTTATGATATACAAAAGCAATATACATAGATAGAGGGAATTGGTATAAATTAAATGATATGATGAGAACAATGTCATTTAAAGGTGTGAAGGGACTGTAACATGAGATGTGAAAAGGAGGAGGCAGATAAAGGTAAATTATATCACAGGAAGAGGCATAGAAAGAGGAAAGAGGGGAGAGAGATGAGCTTTGTGTCAGGTTTACTCTCATCAGTTTTGGCTCAAGGAGGGAACAACAAAGTAAGTTAAGTACAGAAATCTAACTAGCTCTATAGGCAGTAGGAGGGGAAAGAGGAAAGAAAATGAAGAGGATGCTAAGAGAGAGAAGTAGAAAGAGAAAGGGGAAGTAAAAGGGAGAGGGGCTGAAAGGAGGGAAGACTCAGGGAGGTAGTTGTCAAAAATTAAAACTCTACTGTGGAGGGGAAGGGACAAGGGAGAACTAAAAGCCTAAACAGAGGGAAAGAAGATGGAGGGAAAGACAGATAGTAATCATAACTGTGAATGTGAATGGAATGAACTCTCCCATAAAATGGGCACAGATAGTAGAATGGATTAAAAACCATAATGCAACAATATATTGTTAAGGATACACACAGGATAAAGGTAAAAGGTTGGAGCAGAATATATTGTGCTTCAGTTGATCTAAAAAAAAATGGTAGCAGTCCTAATCTCAAACAAAGAAAAAAGCAGAAATAAATCTAATCAAAAGAAATAAGGAAGGAAAACATATCCTGATAAAAGGAACCATTGGCAACGAAGCAATATCATTACTAAACATATATACTCCAAATGATATAACATCCAAATTGTTAGAGGAGAAGTTAAGGGAGTTACAGGAAGTAATAGACAGCAAAACTATATTAGTGGTGGACCTCAACATCCCCCTTCTCTGAACTTGATAAATCTAACTTCAAAATAAACCAGTAAAAAAGTTAAGGAGGTGAATAAAACTCTGGATAAGGTATATATGATAGATCTATGGAGAAAATTGAATGGGGATAGAAAGGAATATACCTTTTTCTCAGCAGTACATGGCATATATACGAAAATTGACCATAAATTTCTAGGCCATACATTTCAGTATAGAAAGGGTGAGATAGTGAATACATCCTTCTCAGATCATAATGCAATAAAACTTAAATGTAATAAAAGGCCATGGAAAGATAAACCAAAAATTAATAGGAAACTAAATAATTTAATCCTGAAAAATGAGTGGGTTAAACAACAAATAATAGAAACAATCAACAACATTCAAGGCAATGACAAAAATGGGACAACTACCAAAACTTATGTGATACTGCAAAAAGCAGTTCTGAGGGGAAGATTTATAACTATGAATGTCTACATGAATAAAATAGAGAAAAAGGAGATCAATGAAATGAGCATGCAGCTGAAAAGTTAGGAAAAAAACAAACTGAAAATCCCCAAGTTATTACCAAATTAGAAATGCTGAAAACCAAAGGAGAGATTAACAAAATTGAAATTAAGAAAACTGTTGAACTAATAAATGAAACTAAGACTTGGTTTTATGAAAAAACCAGTAAAATTGATAAGCCTTTGGTCAATTTGATTCTGAAAAAAGAAAGAAGAAAGCCAAATTACCAATATCAAAAATAAAAAGGGTGAACTCACCTCCAATGAGGAGAAAATTAAAACCATAATTAGAAATTACTTTGCCCAACTGTATGCCCATAAATTTGGCAATCTAAATGAGATGGATGAATTTTTTAAAAAAATATAAATTGCCCAGATTAAAAGAAGAGGAAATTGAATACTTAAATAATCCCATCTCAGAAGAAGAAACTGAACAAGGCATCAATGTGTTCCCTAGTAAAATATCTCCAGAGTCAGATGGATTTACAAGTAAATTCTATCAAACATTTAAAGAACAGTTAATTCCAATACTATATAGACTATTTGGGAAAATTGTTGAAGAAGGAATTCGACCAAATTATTTCTGTAATACAAACATGGTTCTGATACATAAACCAGTAAGAGTCAAAACAGAGAAAGAAAATCATAGACCAAATTCTCTTATGAATATAGATGCAAAAACTTAAATAAGATATTAGCAAAAAGAATACCGCATATATTAGAATGAGAATAATACATTATTATGAGGTAGGATTTATGCCAGGGAGGGAGGGCGGGTTCAATATTAGGAAAACAATCAACATTATTGATTATTTCGGCAACAGAACTAACAGAAACCATATGATTATCCCAATAGTTGCAGTAAAAGACTCTGAGAAAATACAACATACATTCCTATTGAAAACACTGGCGAGCATAACAATAAATGGAGCCTGCCATAAAATAATAAGCAGTATCTACCTAAAATCATCAGCAAGCATTATATGTAATGGGGACAGGTTGTTTGCGTTTCCAATAAGATCAAGGGTAAAACAAGGATGTCCATCATCATCACTATTATTGAATATGGTACAAGAAATGTTAGGTTTAGCAAGAAGAGAAGAAAAAAAATTGAAGGAGTAAGAATAGGCAAAGAAGAAAATACATTTTCACTCTTTGCAGAAGATATGGTAACATACTTAGAGAATCCCAGAGAATCAAGTAAAAAAACTATTTAAAATAATGAGCAACTTTGGCCAAGTTGCAGTTTACAAAATAAACGCACATAAATCATCTGCATTTCTATATTTTGCTAACAAAGCCCAACTGCAAGACAAGCAAATATAAAAGTATGACAGTCCTATCTGAATTAATTTACCTATTCAGTGCCATGCCAAACAAACTACAAAATAATTATTTTCTAGAGCTAGAAAAAAAATAATATCAAAATTGATCTGGAAGAACAAATGGTCCAGAATATCCTTGGGAATGAATGAAAAGAAATGGTAGGGATGGTGGTCTCGCCCTACCAGATCTGAAATTGCATTATACAGCAGCAATAATCAAATCACCTGGTACTGGCTAAGAAATAGAGGGGTAGACCAGTGAAATATGTTAGGTACTCAAGACACAAGTAATCACTGAATATAGCAATCTACTGTTCGACAAACCCAAGGACCTTAGCTTTTGGCATAATAACTCACTATTTGACAAAAATTGCTGGGAAAACTGGTGTGGTGGAAACTGGGCATAGACCAATGCCTGGCACTGTACACAAGAATAAAGTTCAAATGGATACATGATCTAGGTATAAAGACTGATACTATAAATAAATTTGGGGAGCAAGGAATAATATATTTGTTAGCTTTATGGAAAATGGAGAAATTTTTGATTAAACGAGATAGAGAACATTATGACATGCAAAATGGATAATTTTGATTACATTAAATGGAAAAGTTTTGCACGAACAAACCCAATGCAACCAAGATTATGAGGGAAGCAGAAAACTATGAAAGAGTTTTTGCAACTAGTATCTGTGATAAAGGCCTCATTTCTAAATTATATAGAGAATTGAGTCAAATGTACAAGAATACAAGTGATTCCCCAAATGATAAATTGTCAAAGGATATGAACAGGCAGTTTTCAGAGGAAGAAATTAAAGCTATGTGTAGTCATATAAAAAATGCTCTAAATCACTATTGACTAGAGAGATGCAAATCAAAACAACTCTGTGGTACCACATCACACCTATCAGACTGGCTAACATGACAAACAGGAAGATGATAAATGTTGGAGAAGATGTGGGAGAGTTGGAAGACGAATTCATTATTGGTAGAGTTGTAAGCTGATCCAGCCATTCTGGAGAGCAATTTGGAACTGTACACAAAGGGCTACAAAAATGGGCATACCCTTTGACCCAGCAATATTGTTTCTGTTACTCTATCCCAAAGAGATCATGAAAATGGAAAATGTCCCCCATGTACAAAAATACTTATAGAAGCTCTCTTTGTGGTGGCCAAAACCTGGAAATCGAGGGGATATCCATCAATTGGGGGGTGGCTGAACAATTTGTGGTATATTAATGTAATGGAATACTACTGTGCTATAAGAAATGATGAACAGGAATACTTCAGAGAGGCTTGGAAGGACCTATATGAGATGATTCTGAGTGAAAGGAACAGAACCAGGAGAACTTTGTACATTGCAACAACCACAATGTGCAAGGAATTTTTCCGGTAGACTTAGCCCTTCACAGCAATGCAAGGAACTAAAAAAATGTCCTGTGGACTCTTGAGGAAAAAATGCCTTCCCCATCCAGAGAAAGAACTATGGAATTGGATCACAGAATGAAGCAGACTATTTTCTCTTGTGTTATGTTCTGTTTTGTTTTCCTAGTTTCTCCCATTCATTTTAATTTTTCTATGCAACATGACTAAGGTGAAAATGTATTTAATAAGAATGTATGTGTTGAACTGATATAAGATTGCACTCAATCTCAGGGATGGAGGGAGGGGAAAAAAAGTCTAAGATATATATGGAAGTGATTGTAGAAATCTGAAAACAAATAAATTAATTAATTTAAAAAAAAGAATATCCAAAAACATAAGTTAGACAACTCTGTCAAGTTCACAAATAAAAGAGAAAGGACTGAACTGAGAAAAAGATTATCAGATTTGGCAATTGAAGAGTTCTTTGGTTGCTGTTGAGAGAGCAATTTCAGCTCAGTGGTCAAAAAGCAGCTTGCAAATTCTTCAGTGAATGAGAGCAAAGGAAGTATAGACAATTTTTTCTTTTCTTTTAATTTTCAGTTCCAAATTCATTCATTCCCTCCTTCCCTGTCATTGATAAAGCAATAAATGCAATTCTCATTATACTTATTAAATCATGCAAAACATATTTCCATATTTACCATGTTCTGGGGTGGTAGCAGGGGAACCAGAAAAATAACAAAGGAAAAATATATTTCAATCTGCTCTCTGAATCCATCAGTTCTTTACTTGGAGGTAAATCTTTTGGTGCTGTGGCAGTTCATTGTATTGATCAGAATTACTAAGTTTCTCACAATTGATAGTCTTTACAATAGTTTTACAGCATAGTTGGTTCTCCTGGTACCGCTTATTTCACTTTGCATCAGTTTAGATAGATAGACAGATAGAGAGATAGATACATAGAGAGATAGATAGATAGATAGATAGATAGATAGATAGATAGATAGATAGATAGATAGAGAGATAGATAGATAGATAGATAGATAGATAGATAGATAGAGAGATAGATAGATAGATAGATACATAGATAGATAGATGGATAGATAGATACATAGATAGATAGAGTATAGATATAACAACAGTACATTATGTATGTATTTTCCCACATTCCCTCCAACACTTGTCATTTTCCTTTGCTATCATCTTAGTCAATCTGATGGTTATGAGATGGTACCTCAGAGTTGTTTTGCATTTCTCTAATTTTCAGTACTATAAAGCTTTTTTTATATGACTATTGATAGCTTTGATTTCTTCCTCTGAAAACTGTTCATATCATTTGACCATTTATCAATTGAGAAATGGCTCCAATTTTTAACACATTTCATAAATTTGACTAGATAGATAGATACAAAACCTTTATCAAAAAATATTGCTGTGACAAATTTTTCCAGTTTCTTGCTTTTTCTTCTAAGTTTGATTTTATTGATTCTGTTTATATAAAAACTTTTAAATTTACGTAATCAAAAGTTAATTTTATCCCTATGTATCTCTCTTTCTTATTTGTTTATGAACTCTTTTCCTATCCAAAGTTCTGACAAGTTCAAGTTATAGGCAACTTTTTCAAGGAATTTGGCCAAGAAAGAGAGGAGAGATACAGAATTATATCTTGACAGTGTAGTAGAGCAGAGTGGAAGATTTTTATGGATAAGGGAGACTTGAACTTATTTGAAAGCAATAGGGAAAGAACTAGGATGAAGACAGATGAGCATGGGGATATATGGAATGATGGAAAGTAAAGAGGAAAATAATATGAATATTGACTACAACACAGTAAATTGAATATCAAGTATGAAACAATTCAACCTGGTTAATGTAAAACTATAAAGAACATACCAAGACCCAAAGAACTGATATGAGAAAATATCTCTTTCTACTCCATTTTCACAGGTGTGAAATATCTCATATAAAATTGGATTTAAAAAAATTATTGATAGATTTAGATGACTTTTTTCTTTTCCTCATACTAAAAAAAAAAACAATAACTATCTAGTATAAGGTGGTTCCTCAGAGAGGAAGAATCCCGGAGAAGTCGAGTATGAAGAGACAAAGATAGGCTAAAAATCTTTTTTTTAAAAGGTTAATATTTCTTATTATTACTTTATTCCTCACTCAAATTGTCATTGTAGGAGTGTTACA
Organism: Bettongia penicillata ogilbyi; assembly: GCA_023548195.1. Taxonomy (NCBI): domain Eukaryota; kingdom Metazoa; phylum Chordata; class Mammalia; order Diprotodontia; family Potoroidae; genus Bettongia; species Bettongia penicillata. Next base: position 359,319 of record JAJHZJ010000047.1, on the reverse strand, counting down.
ACCTATTCCATTTTCCCCTTGCCCTTTGGGCAGTTGTAATTTTCATTCTTTAGAGGTTGTGATATTCCACGATATTCCCAGAACTTTGCATATGATAGTCCCTTAATAAATGTTTATTGAACTGAACTGAATTCCATGATTTGTATATATGACTTTCAGAACGCCCTTATTTCTTTCGGGTCATTTTTAGATCACAGGAACTAAACATTTAATTAGTATTGCTTTTCTGTCAAAAACAGGAGGAATAATGTCTGTTCTAAAAGGCTGGGTCTCCTAGAGGCTAAGTATCGGCTGTGATTGATATTTTGTGCCATGTGTTGTAAGTGTAAATAAGTGATACACTAAGCAACATGGCTTCCCCAACACTTCTGTGTCATATCATCATCAGGCCTTGATGTCAGCTTGTTTCCTCCCAAATTTTGAAGGACAATTTTTAGTTGATATAATTCTTTTCTTAAAGCCAAATCAGTGTACTGCACTGTATGTAAAATATATTTCTTTCCACAGCAGGCTATAGTATAGTTCCCCTCACTTCCTTCATTTCCCTAGCTCTTGAATTCTTCCTTGGGGGTACCAACTTACAAAAAGGGAAAGCAAACAGTAGCCTTGAAATGGAACAATGTGTATGGTATCAACCACTGCTTCCTGGACCGAAAGAAGGAGTAATTGCCTGATCCTGTATCAGGTGGCCTTTGAGTTTTGGCATATTAAAGAACTGAGAGTCAAGAAAATGTAACAAGTAGTGACATTTTCAGCAGAAAGCTGGATCAGAGCAACCTACTACTTAAGCTAACATTTTCATGTCAACAGTGAGAGCTGCTTTTGGCTTTGTCATCTGGTCACAAATTTAACAGCATTATTTAAACATTTTATTACCCTTTTTTATTGCAAAGGAGCATTATGAATACTCTTTTCAAGTTAATAATAGTTTTAGCCTTGGACAATTTCAATCTCTCCTCCACCACAAACCCCCTGCCCCACTACTCCACTCCCTCTCCAGTCATACCACACTTAAAATAGTCCTTACATAGTCCCTTTGTGCATGCCTATGCAACTTCTCTCAAAATGTTTTAGGTGGGTTAGTTTTGTTTTCCATTGAGTCCTTAACGGCAGGGACCTTTTCATATTAGTCTTTTATTTAATTCAATTCAGTTCAGTTTCATGAGCATTTTTTTTAATTGAACTGCGAATACAAGGAGAAATTGAAACAGCCTACATAAAACATGTCCATAGATAAGTACATACAATGTTATTGCCCTTCTAGGTGGTGTAGTGGAAACAGTATTGGATGTGGAATCAGGAAGACTGGAGTTCAAATCCTGCCTTAGATGTTGTTTGTCTTTCCTTTTTGAAGAGGATCAATGACAACAGGGGGCGATGTCTTGACTTGAGAGTGATTTGGATTTAAGTGAGGCAGAGTCAGACCAAGTCATCAGCCTCACTCTCTCTTCCAGGGTCATTGAAGTCCAGCGGCAAGACCAAAATCAATATGACAGGTCATGACCTCGGATGCAATGGATGGCCTTGGCATCTCTGATGTCTGAGCAAGCTGTAACCACTCCACAGTGCCTACTACAGTTACTTTTATGGGCATATTCATAGAGACTTCCCTAACTCACCAATTACCTTGAGGCCTGTTGGTTATCCTCAATCTGATTAAGTCTGTGGGCTGGGGATGTTTTGCCAGGATGTATGACAGTATATGTATATTCATGCAAACATAATAAGCATATATGTGTGCACGTATGTTTATAATGTATAATTATACATATATATTATATATATGTTGTTCAGTTATTTCAGTCACACCTGACTTTTCACGATCCCATTTAAGGTTTCCTTGGCAAAGATATTGGAGTGGTTTGCTATTTCCTGCTCCAACTCATTTTACAGATGAGGAAACTGAGGTAAACAGGGTTAATTGACTTGCCCAGGATCATACAGGCCAGATTTGAACTCACAAACTCCAGGCCTAGCACTCTATCTACTGCAACAGCTAACTTGCCCCTTCTCTCTCTCTTTTCACTTTCTCCCTCTCCCTCTCCTACCCTCCACTTCTACCTCCCTCTAAGTCCCTTCTTCTAGTACTCTCTTTCCCCTCCTTTCCCTCTCCATATACACATGTATATATGCTGTACATATGTACATGTGTCTACATGTATATATAGAAATGAAGACAGAGTTAGAGACATAGACAGACAGAGAAATGAAAGGTGTGCAGTAAGTATTTAGCATGACTGGATAAAAATCCCAGATCAGCAGTAAAGGATAGCAGAGGGGGATAAACAATTTTATCCAACTATTTGGATACTTCAAAATCTAGTACATTTCATATTACAATTGTGAAAATGTACCTTAAGACTGATATTATAGAGTTACTCAAATAAATGTTCTCTTTGGGGCTTGATTCCAGTATGCCAGTAAGTCTCTTAACATATTTAGTCATCTTTCTTCTTTATGCTTGATGTGTCTTGCTTAGAGGAAACCAAAGAATATATAATTGTCACCATTACCTATTGTTCTTTTTCTCAAAGCCTTTTTTTTCCTTTGGCACATTTTAAGAATAATATACTTATTGAATCTAAAGGACATTTTGATAACATTGGAGAAAAATTCCATGAAATAGAGTGGCTTACTTTGTTTTAGGGGAGTCATGGACATTGATGTCATATAAATATATATCAAATGATTACTAATATTTTATTGGTTTGATACTCTCTATGGTGAATCATACTTAATTGTATTTAGGAGAAATGATTATAGATTGAAAGCTAGACAAAATCTAAATTCCATACATTTGTATTTCCAATATTGTGTTTGCTGCTCTTTTTATTTTAATTCCAGAATTGGCTATCTTCCTCCTTGGGGACAGGAAGAATGGAGAAAAATTATTGAATTCTCATTCTTCATATGATTATTGGTGGGGTAGTCTATTACTCATCAGAGTTCCCATAAACCCTCTGCTATGTTGAGTAGTTTGATAATCATACAGGAACAGAAGGACACAAGATACTTTGCTGTTGTGTCTTAGAGATAAAATAAACTACTTACCTAAGGATAAGGCTGTTATTTTCTTTTAAACAATGCTTCTCAAGTCACAGAATATGACCTTGAAAGATAAATGTGTCATGATTTTATATGGGTCTTGATGTCTTTGACCAGAAAATTTCTTTTATCGGACATTCTTCTCTTTCTTGTAAATAGAAGATTGTCCTTATGCTGCACATGTTTTTCCATTTAGGTCTGTCACTAAAGCAGTCACTATTTAAGATCTCATAGAACATATCCTTTTCCTTATTATCCCCCTGTACTATTCATTTTTATCAGGGTACACAATTTACTGTGATACATGTTTAATAATGGTCCAGTGGTCCTGTGTAATAATAATGGTAGTAGTAGTATTTACATAGCACACATCATGTGCTAAGCATTGTGTCAAATATCTTCTCCTTTTTTCCTCACATCAACCCTGAAAGGTGAGTACTATTATTATCCCCATTTTACAGTTAAGGAAATCGAGGCAGAGGTTTAATGAGATTCTCAGGGTCACCCAGCTTGTTAGTGTCTGAGGACAGATTTGAACTTAGGCTTTCATGACTCCAGGCCCGACTCTCTACCTTAGGCCTCACAGTATTTTCTGAGATTCTCATATCCCATATCACTAGGCAGCTGACATTGTTGAACACTAGAATAGATGCTTTAAAAAAACAGTCCCGTTATCATATTCTTGATTATCATCTGGACTGAATCAGGCTTTTTCTTAGGAAAGCTCTATAATCTATGGATTTCTTAGATCCAGCCTCCAGAGAGACTTGCCTGATAAGGATAGGCTATTTATTCATATAATACTACAGTTATCCATTCCATATCATGGGATTTTAGGGGCATAATGTCCCCCATGTGCTCTGGAAATCTACAAAAAGTTTTTGACCCTCCCTTTATACCAGAGAAAAAGTGTGATTTTTCTTTTTCTGTTATGGAGTGTTTACAGTATCCTATTGTAAAATTTGGGTCAAGGACTTGGTCATAAGCTCTGTATCATCTGTTGGCTTTCATGTGTCATCTGAGACTTCTACAAAATTCCCAAAAAATTCCATTTAATTTCTTCTGCTGACCTGTGATATATTGAAACGATAATGGAGAAAGTCATGATGTGGAACTATATTCTAACTATTACTTATTCCATATACTGCATTAAAGTCACTTGGGGCTTAAAGTTTTTGGCCCCTCTCTCCACTCATAAGTTCTATACATCCTTGGCAAATAGCTCAAGTCCCTTCACAGCTGACAGGTCTTTCTTGTCCCAGGGATGGCTCTGACAACTCCTTCCCAGAAGGGGCTTTTTGAGGTACACTTTGTTATTCAGTGATATTACTGAGGTAAATCTATTTTAACATAATTATGGGAATCCTTTAACCTTTTAGGGAGGAATGGATAATATTTGTATATTAGGAGATAATATGTGTTTATGTGTGTGTGCTGGGGGAGATGTATGTGCTGAGGATAATGAGTGTGCGTATGTGTGCATGTGTGTGTTGGGGATAATGTGTGTGTATACCATGTGGGATAAGAGTAAGCCTTTTAATAGAAACCTCTAAATGGGGAAGTATTTTGCAAAAATTCCTAATAGCATATCAAAGGAAGGGGAGATTTTAGCTGGTGGATCAGGGAACACTGATTAGCTTGGTGTAGGAGAAAGTATCAATATCAACTCATGTAGTGGGCCAGGTACAGGACAAGGGTCATGTCATTTCTTAGGTACGTTGTTGCGTATGACTTTGTCTTGTGATTGAGATGGGTGATTTTGTAAGAGCTGTCAGGACTGCTGTTATGGCCCTGTTTTTCCTAGTGATTCTTTGGTTCATCTTTTACACTGAAAAATCTGTTTTTAACTACCCTTGAAATTTGCCCTTTTGTGTGGATCCTATTTTTTTTTTAAGAGAAGAAACAAAACTTTAAAATATTCTTGTGATTCTTTTAAAAAAGTTTAATTCATTCTTTAGTGCTTTTTATGCTAGCTATATTCTCTAGGTGAGTATCATTTTATAACCACTTAAGTGGTAGAAGAAATCACCCCTGAAATTTTTTGGAGGCCATGTCACTCTACCACTGATGTGCTAGGAATAGCATTTCCTTTAACCAAACTAGAACAGTTTCCATTTGAGAGAACAAGCCAGCTTTCCTAGTTTTTTTGGTCTTTTACTGGAATATAAAATACTCAATTCATGTGGAGTCAGCTCTGTAGCAGTTTGGCAGAATTCCAACTGCCCTTGAGCACATCTTTGTGACCCATTGCCAGAGCAAGGGGAGCAGTACTTGTTTTTAATAAAGTATATACTCTTTATTGTAGGCAAAGTTATTGCTATTGCACATTATGGTCCACAGGTGTTTCATTGCTGCCTTATCTTCAGTTTCAGTCACTAGAATAAAGATACTTGCTCGGCTTTGCCCAGAATGTCTTAGAAGACAATGACTAGAAGTTTTAAGGTGGCAAATTTAGTCTGTATATCTGGAACTCTGGAACAACTTTCTAGTAATTATAACTTCTAAAAGTGAGAAACACTGCTTCAAATAGCATGTCTTTCCTGATTGGTGGTCCACAAACAAAAGTAGAAAGACTAATTGTCAATGATATTATGGAAGGTAATCTTTTTGAGGAATGGACTGAAGAAGATTGTAAATGAGTTCCCTTTCTTCTAGCTTTGAAATTCTGGTACCTCCTCGCTTTCAATGCATAGAAAGCCTTGAAAGAAATTTTGAAAAATATAAGATAGTGATTTGAAGAATGAGAAGTGATAATAATGAGTAGAGTTGGTGGAGATGATTGTTGCCAGAACATGTATGCCATTGTGCAAGACTATTTAGATGAGTAAGTGAAAGAAATAATAAGATTTAGAAGCAATGAATAACATCAATAAAAAATGCAAATTCAAAATGGGAAATAAACCAAACAGTGAGGTAGAGGATTAGAAAGTATAGATTCATGACTTAAAATGCAGTGTAAAACGAACAAACAATGAGAAACTTGATGATGTTGGTAATTTTAATATATAGAAATAAATATAGGTTGTGCAATGAAGGAAGGAATGGCTTATTTCCTTTAAAAACTAAATTATTTCACAGCTACTTTTTGAATTTAAATTCAATTTCTAAAAAAATATCCCTCTCCTATACTCCAAATGCAGCAAGTAACTAAAATTGGGATTCCACCCAAAGTTCAAAATTCTATAATTGGAGATAGTTTCAAAGTCTCTTTCACATAAAACTTTTGGAACACCAGTGAACAGTTATCAAAAGGCTACATCAAGAGGCTGAGGTGTGTGTATGTGTTTTCCAGCTATAGAGTATACTAAACACCAGAGGCATACAAATTAGGCTCTTACTTCTCCCCTTTAACACAGATAAAGAGTGACTCATGTCTTGATTGTCTTAGTAGAAGGGGATGACAGAGAAATTGCAGCAGGTAAGTGATCTGTCCACTCAGGAAAAACTGACCTAGATAAATGGACTTTAAAATGGAGATAAACAATCTCTTTATAATAATTTAGAAGACCTTAATTTTGATTTTGATTCAAAGTAATGCCAATTCATTCTTATTTGGGGAATTAATTGGATGGGAGTGGTCTCAGCAGTATATGGAACAGTTCCTTTCAGCAGTATTAGCCAATTTTAACTGGAATCATGAAACATCCTAAATGGCTATGAATTGAAGAATGGAAGTGAAATATGTGGGCAGTTTAAAAACTTTTAAGACACAAGAAAATCTTTTTTTTTTTTAATTTTTAGTTCTGCCACTCACTTTAAAAAAAATCCAGAATGGTTGGATCAGTTTAAAACTCTAAAAGTTCATTAGTTTCCCAATTTTCCCACATCTCCTCCAACGTTTATCACTTTTCTTTCCTGTTATATTAATCAACCTGATATGTGTGTTAGAGTTGTTTTAATTTGAATTGTTACTTAGAGCATCTTTCTCTACAACCAGAGATAGCTTTGTTTTCTTTATCTAAAAATTGCCTGTCCGTATCCTTTGACCATTTATCAATTGAGGAATGACTTATATTGTTACAAATTTGATATAGTTGTCTATATATTTGAGAAATGAGATCTTCATAATATGCACTGGCTATAAATTTTTTTTTCCAGATTTTCTGTTTTTTATCTTGGTTGCATTGGTTTTGTTTCTGCAAAAGCTTTTTAATTTGAGGTAATCAATATTATTCATTCTATATCTTGTAATACTATCTCTTATGCAGTAAAAAATTCTCCCCTTCTCCAAAACTCTGATAGGTAAACTAGTCCTTACTCTCCTAATTTATTTATTGCATCAGCTTTTATGTCCAAATCATGTGCCCATTTTGACTTTGTCTTGGTATATCATGTAAGATGGTGGTTGATACTTAGTTTTTGCCGCACTGTTTTCCAATTTTCCCAGAATTTTTTGCCAAATAGCAAGTTCTTGTCCCAAAATCTTGGGTCTCTAGATTTATCACATACTAGATTACTATAGTCATATACTACTGTGTTTTGTGTACTTAAACAATTTCACTGGTCCATCACACTATTTCTTAGTGACAGATTCTTTTGATGAATACCATTTTATAATACAGTTTGAGACCTGCTATTGTTAGGTCAAATTCCTTTGCATTTTTCTTTTCAGTAATTCCTTTTAAACTCTTGACTTTCAGTTCTTCCAGATGAATTTTATTATTATTTTTTCCCACTTCTATAAAATATTTTTGGTAGTTTAATTGCTATGGCAATTAATAAATTAATTAAGTGGAACTATCATTTTAATTACTTTGCCTTGGCCTATTCATGAGCAACTGATATGTTTTCAATTGTTTTGATATGACTTTATTTGTGTGAAAAATGTTTTGCAATTGTTTTCATATAATTCCTGAGTTTGTCTTGATAAAATATTCCCAAGTATTTTATATTGTCTACCATTATTTTAAATGCAATTTCTTCTTATCTTTTGCTGCTGAACTTTGTTGGTAACATACAGAAAAGCTAATGATTTGTGCTGTTTCATTTTATCTCCTGCAACTTTGCTAAAGTTGTCAATTATTTCACTTAATTTTAAGTTGCTTCTCTAGGATTCTCTAAATATACCATCATATCACCTGCAAAACTGCAAGCTTTGTTTCCTCATTGTCTATTCTAATTATGTCAATTTACTTTTATTCTTTTATTGTGTAGCTAACATTTCTAATAAAATATAGAATAATAGTGGTGGCAATGGACATCCTTGCTACATCCTGATGTTGATGGGATATAATTGTCTAACTTATCACCATTATAAATAATGTTTGCTAATGATTTAGTTAAATATGACATCATTTAAAAGCTCTGCAAACTCCCTAGTGTTTTTAATAGGAATGGATACCATATTTTATTAAAAACTTTTTCTGCACCTACTGATATAATCATATGCTTTCCCTTGGTTTTCTTATTGATATGGTCAGTTATGCTGATGGTTTGCCTAATATTGAACCAGTTCTGAACTCTTGGTATAAATATAACCTGCTCAAAGTGATGTTTGTGATCACCTCCTCTAATATTTCATTTACAATTTTTTCATCAGTGTTCATTAGGGAGTTGATCTAAAAATTTTTTTTCTCTGTTTTGGCTCTTCCTTTTTTAATATCAGCACCATATTTGCATCATAAAAGGAATTAGGTAGGACTCTGTCTATTTTTTTCCAAATAGTTTTTATAGTATTGACATTTATTGTTTCTTAAATGTTTGGTAGAATTCACTTGGAAATCAGGTTATTTTTCTGAGGAAGTTCACTGAGGTCTTGTTCAAATTTTTTTTCTTAATGGTATCATTTTAGTATTCTATTTTCTCTTTTGTTAATCAGGGAAGTTTATAATTTTTACAAATATTCATACATTTCACTTAGATTTATTGGCATATGATTGGGTAAAATTCTTTTTAAAAAATTGCTATGATTTTCTCTTCATTTGGGAATTAGCCCTTTTCATTTTTTATATTGCCAAGACAGTTTTTTGTTTCTTTTTTAATCAAATTAATCAGGTTTATTGTTACTTTGTTCATAAAATTGGCTCCTATTTTTATGTTAGTACAATACCTTTCTTACTTTTAATTTTATTAGTCTTCTTTTTGATTTTCAACAATTCTAATTTGATGTTTAATGGGTGATTTTTGTCATTTTTAGTTGTGTACCCATTTCATTAATCTCTTCTTTCTCTATTTTATTGATCTAATTATTTAGAAATATAGATTTTCCCCAAAATACTGCTTTGGCTATATCCCACAAATTTAGTGTGCTGTCTCATTGTTGTCATTACCTTTAAATTATAGATTGTTTCTATGATTTCTTCTTTGACACACTCATTCTTTAAGATTAGATTATTTAGTTTCAATTAACTTTTAATATCTTTCTACTTCCCTTGATTAAACACAATTTATTTTAGTCTTATGATCTAAAAAAGGTTGCATTGAATATTTCTGCCTTTCACATGATGTTTTTTACTAAGAATATATATATATACATACCCCTTCCTTTACTGGTATATGTTTACTGTTTCCTACTGTAATTTATTTTGACTTCTTTAAAAATCTGGATGCTGCGCAAATTGGTGCATATATGCTTAGTAGTGATATTACTTCATTGTCTATGGTACCTTTTAGGAAGATGTAGTGCTCTTCCTCATCTCTTTTAACTAAATCTATTTATTATTTATTAAATAACTAATATATTTTTGCTTTTGGTTTGTCTCATATCATAATTGCCACCCCTGCTTTTTTTTTTAACTTAAGCTGAAACAAAAAAGATTCTACTTCAGCCCCTTATATTTACTCTGCTTCAAATGTGTTTCTTTTAAACAACATATAGTAGGATTCTGGTTTTTAATACACAATGCTATTCACTTCCATTTTATGGGTGAGTTCATCTCATTTACATTCACATTTATGATTATCAACTTTGCATTTCCCTTGATCTTCCTCCTTCCACCCTTATTTATCTCTCTCTTTTTCTCTCTCCTTTAATCCTGTCACTAATCAGGAGCATATTGTTTCTGATCACCACCTCACCTAATCCACCCTCCCTTTCATCAGTTCTCTCCTTTTTGTCCCTCCTCCTCCTTCGTTGTAGAATAAGATAGATTTCTATATCCACCTAAGTGTTTATATTATCCCCTCTCTGAATTAATTGCAGTGTTTCCTGCCAATCCTACCTGTCTATCTTTCCCTCCATGGAAATAGCTCTTTCACCTCCCTTTATATGAGATAATTAACCACATTTCACTTCTCCCTTCTTTTTCTTCCCAGTACAATTTTCTTTCTGACCTCTGTTTTTTTCTGGTGATGATCCTATCATAGTCAATCTATACTTATGAACTCTGTCTATACATATATTATATATATATATATATATATATATATATATATATATATATATATATATTACTTCCAATTTCCTAATAGAGTTAAGATTTGTAAGCATCAGGGGCAAAGCCAAGACAATGGACTAGAGGGACACAGCTCTAGACACTCTCCTCCCTCAGTCCATAAAATACATGTTAAAAATTGCTCTAGCGGGGGAGAAGCCAAGATGGTGGAGTAGAAAGACTCATGTATGCTAGCTCCAAACACACAGCCCAAATATTTTCTGTAAAAAGAACTCCCCACAAATTCTGGATCAGTGCAAGCCACGCAGAAACACAGTGGAAGAGATTTCCATTCCAGAGAGCCCTGGAAAGCCATCCCCAGGGGTTTGTCGCACTCAGGACACAGAGCCCACCTCTGCGCTGCCCTGGTCTCGTGGCCCCAGAGGAGCAGATCCAAGCAGGCTTCAGGGATGGAACCTCTGGCGGCTGGAAGGTCCCTCCATGCACAGGCACTACAGGTCAGTGAGAGAAACTTCTGGGCTGGCCAAGATGGGAGCGGGAAGTCTCTGTGACTCGGACCCCCTCGGGAGGCAGCAGCAGAGGCAGTGGCAGAGGCAGCTGCGGTCTGAGACTCCCGAAGCAGCAGGCAGGACCTCAGGGCCATTTCCAAAGGTCTCTGCATAAACCCCCTGAGGGAACTGAGCCTGGGAGGCGGCCCTGCCCCGACCTGAGCACCAGAACTTAAGCTCACATTGAAGAGCAGCCGTGCCCGCAGCAGAAAGCCTTGAGGCTGGAGAGCAGCATTTGAATCTCAGACCCCAAACACTAGCTGGGCAGATCTAGGCAGGGGTGAAGAGGAATCTCAGAAGTCAAGTAACTGGCTGGGAAAATGGCCAGAAAACGGAAGAAAAATAAGACCATAGAGAGCAACTTTCTTGGGGAAGAGATGTTTCTTCCTCCTTTAATTTCTGATGAGGAAGTACAATGCTTGCCATCTGGGAAAGATGTGGAGGTCAGGGCCTCTGTATCCCAGACATCCGAGATATATGTCCTGTGGGCTCAGGCCATGGAAGAGCTCAAAAAGGATTTTGAAAATCAAGTTAGACAGGTGGAGGAAAAACTGGGAAGAGAAATGAGAGAGATGCAAGAAAAGCATGAAAAACGGGTCAATACCTTGCTAAAGGAGACCCAAAAAAATGCTGAAGACAATAACACCTTGAAAAATAGGCTCACTCAATTGGCAAAAAAGGTTCAAAAAGCCAATGAGGAGAAGAATGCTTTCAAAAGCAGAATTAGCCAAATGGAAAAAGAGGTTGAAAAGATCACTGAAAAGAATAATTCTCTCAAAATTATAATGGAACAGATGGAGGCTAATGACTTTCTGAGAAAACCAAGAAATCACAAAACAAAACCAAAAGAATGAAAAAATAGAAGATAATGTGAAATATCTCACTGGAAAAACAACTGACCTGGAAAATAGATCCAGGAGAGACAATTTAAAAATGATGGGACTACCTGAAAGCCATGATCAAAAAAAGAGCCTAGACATCATCTTTCATGAAATTATCAAGGAAAACTGTCCTGTGGTTATAGAACGAGAGGGAAAATAAATATTGAAGGAATCCACTGATCACAGCCTGAAAGAGATCCAAAAAGAGAAACTCCTAGGAGCATTGTGGCCAAATTGCAGAATTCCCAGGTCAAAGAGAAAATCTTGCAAGCAGCTAGAAAGAAACAATTCCAGTGTTGTGGAAATACAATCAGGATAACACAGGATCTAGCAGCTTCTACATTAAGGGATCGAAGGGCATGGAACAGGATATTCCAGAAGTCAAAGGAACTAGGACTCAAACCAAGAATCACCTAGCCAGCAAAACTGAGTATAATACTTGGGAAAACATGGTCTTTCAATGAAATAGAGGACTTTCAAGCATTCTTGATGAAAAGACCAGAGCTGAAAAGAAAATTTGATTTTCAAAAACAAGAATGAGAAGAAGCATGAAAAAGTAAACAGCAAAAAGAAGTCATAAGGGACTTACCAAAGGTGAACTGTTTACATTCCTACATGGAAAGACAATATTCGTAACTCTTAAACTTTTCAGTATCTGGGTAGTTGGTGGGACCACACACACACACATACACTCACACACACACACACACACACATGTACATGTGTGCGTGAACACACATATAGAGACAGAGAGCACAGAGTGAATTGAATAGGATGGGACCATAAAGAAATTAAGGTAAATGGTGAGAGAGAAATGTAGTGGGAGGAGAGAGGGTGAAATGGAATGGAGTAAATTATCTCTCATTCAGGAGGCAAGCAGGAGACGTTTTAGTGGAGGGAAAAAGAGGAGAGCTGAGAAAAAAACATGAAGTTTACCCTCATCACATTCGACTAAAGGAAGGAATAAAATGTACACCCATTTTGGTATGGAAACCTGTCTTACAATACAAGAAAGTGGGGGAGAAGGAGATAAGCAGGGTTGGGGGGATGATGGAAGGGAGGGCAATGGGAGGAGGGAGCAATCTGAAGTCAACACTCTTGGGGAGGGACAGGATCAAAAGAGAGAACAGAAGCAGTGGGGGGGCAGGATAGGATGTAGAGAAATATAGTTAGTCTTGCACAACACAACTATTATCGAAGTCATTTGGAAAACTACACAGATGTGGCCTATATTGAACTGCCTGCCTTCCCAAAGGGAATAGGTGGGGAGGGAGGGATGGGGAGAATTTGGAACTTAAAGTTTTAGGAACATTTGTTTAGTATTGTTCTTACTCCTAGGAAATAAGAAATACAGTTAATGGGGAATAGAAAGTCATCTGGCCCTACAGGAGAAAAGAGAAGATAGGGAAAAGAGAAGGGAGGGATGATAGAAGAGAGAGAAGATTGGTGATAGGGGAAATTAGAATGCTTGGTGTATTGGGGTGGGGGGAGGGGATAAATGGGGAGAAAATTTGGAACCCAAAATTTTGTGAAAATGGATATAAAAACTTAAATAAATAAATTTAATAAAAAAAATTACTCTAAACAAATTCTAGAGCAGCAGGAGTTGCAAAACAACAGAGTAAAAGAGATTTCTAGCCCAAGGCAGCCTAAAAGGCAGACAGGAAAGGTCTGTTCTGCCACACATGGAATGCAGCACAGTGTGGGCTTTGTCACAGCAAGGACAGGACTGGAATGGGCCTCAAGGAACCATCAGCAGCAGCTGCAGGTCCCAGACTCTTCAAATCACAAATGCCAAAGACAGGTTCAAAGGTCAGTGAGAAAGCTCATTCACTTGGATGAAAAGGGAATACAGTGGTCTAGCCCCCATCTCAGTCAGTAGCAGTTTCCACTGTTGGAGTCCTGGCCTAAAGCCCCTGGGGGAGCTGAGCAGTTTATCTGATCTCAGCAGTGAGTGGTGGCCCTGGGGTAAGAAGAAGTGCTGACTGGCATGGTGGAGCTGGTGGAGGCTCTGGAGAGGGAATTTTGCTCACAGACCAGAGTGCAAGCCAGGAGAGGAATAAACTCCTCTCCCTTGATTGTGTCACCTTGGAGTAACTGAGAACTTACAAGTACCCAGAGCATACCCTCCTCTTGACAAAGAACTCAAACATCAAGTAACTGACTGGGAAAATGTCCCAAAGAAGGGAGAAAAAATTCGACAATAGAAGGTTACTTTCTTGGTATGTTCTTCCATCCTTTCAGATGAGGAGGAACAATGCATAACATCAGAAGAAGACTAAAAAGTCAAGACTTTTGCATCAAAAACCTCCAAAATAAATATGCAACGGTCTCAGGCCATGGACGAGATCAAAAAGGATTCTGCAAATCAAATGAGAGAGGTGGGGGAAAATTGGGAAGAGAAATGAGAGCAATGCAAGAAAATCATGAAAAGCAAGTCAGCAGTTTGCTAAAGGAGACCCCAAAAAATGCCGAACAAATTAACACCTTTAAAAATAGACCAAATCAAATGGCAAAAGAGGCCCAAAAAGCCAATGAGGAGAAGACTGGTTTAAAGGGCAGAATTAGCCAAATGGAAAAGGAGGTTCAAAAACTCACTGAAGTAATAGGTATTTAAAAATTAGAATGGAGCAGATGGAAGCTAATGACTTTATGAGAAACCAAGAAATTACAAAACAAAACCAAAAGAATGAAAAAATAGAAGACAACATGAAATATCTCATTGGAAAAACAACTGACCTGGTAAATAGATCCAGGAGAGACTAACTGAAAGCCGTGATCATAAAAAGAGCCTAGATATCTTTCGTGAAATTATCAAGAAAAACTGCCCTGATATTCTGGAACGAGAGGGTAAAATAAATACTGAAAAATTCACCAATCACCTCCTGAAAGAGATCCAAAAAGACAGGAATATTGTACCCAAATTCCAGAGTTCCCAGATCAAGGAGAAAATATTGCAAGTGGTCAGAAAGAAACAATTCAAGTATTTTGGAAATACAACCAGAATAACACAGGAACTGGCAGCTTCTACATTAAGGGATCACAGGGCTTGGAATATGATATTCCAGAAGTCAAAGGAACTAGGACTAAAACCTAGAATCACTACCCAAAAAACTGATATATATATATATTGCATAAGTATAATACTTCAAGGAAAAAATGGTCATTCAATGAAATAGAGGACTTTTAAGCATTCTTGATGAAAAGACCAAAGTCGAATAGAAAATATAACTTTCTAACACAACAACCAAGAGAAGCATGAAAAGGTAAACAGAAAGGGGAAATCAAAAGGGACTTATTAAAGCTGAACTGTTTATATTTCTCCTTGGAAAGATAATATTTGTAACTCTTGAAACTTTTCACAGTATTTGGGTATTTGGGGCGATTATACACATACAAATAGAGGGCACAGGGTGAGTTGAATAGGAAGGAATAATATCTAAAAAATTAAATTAAGGCATGAGAGATGAATATAATAGGAGGAGAAAGGGAGAAATGGAATGGGACAAACTATTTCTCATAAAAGAGGCAAAAGAAAGCTTTTTCAATTGAGGGGAAATGGGGGGAGATGAGAGGGAAAAAGTAAAGCTTACTCTTATCACATTTGGCTTAAGGAGGGAATAACATGCACATTCAATTTGGTATGAAAACCTTACATTACAGCAAAGTAGAGGGGAAGGGGTAAGTGGGCTCTGCAGGGGATGATAGAAGGGAAGGCAAATGGGAGGAAGGAGCAATTAGAAGTAAATTAGAAGAAAGCACTTTTCATGAGAGATGAGGTCAAAAGAGAATTGAATAAATGGGGGGGGCAGGATAGGATGGTGGGAAATATAGTTAGTCTTTGACAACATGACTATTACGCAAGTCTTTTGCAAAGTTACACATATATAACCTGGTACTGAATTGCTTGCATTCTTAGTGGAAATGGGTGGGGAGTGAGAAAGGGAGAGAAGTTGAAACTCAAAGTTTTAGGAACGAATATTGAGCATTGTTTTTGCATGCAACTGAGAAATAAGAAATACAAGTAATGGAGTAAAGAAATCTATCGTGCCCTATAAGAAAAGAGAGATGATGAGGATAAGGCAAGGGGGGGGCGGGCGATGAGAGAAGGGAAGGTAGATTGGAGGAATGGATAATCAGAAGGCACGGTGTTTTGGTGTGGGGGAAGGGGAGAGATGGGGAGAAAATTTGGAACTCAAAATTTTGTGGAAATAATGTTGAAAACTGAAAAGTTTGCTTTTAAAAGGACAAACAAGGCATCTATTCAATTTACGGGAGTTGGGTTCATCAGAATGAAGGGATCGTAATTTGGAAATTGCACTGATGTTAATTAGAAAGTCCTCAATTAATTTATCATCTTAAAGATTTGCTAGAAGTACAAAAGACTTAAGTGACTTGCTCATGGTTATATGCCCAGTAGGTGTTAGAGGCAATATTTAAGTCACATCTTCCTGACTTAAAGGTTTGCCTTTTATTCATTTTTCAACACTGTATTTCAGATGAACTTATATGTGTGTGTGTGCGTGTGTGTGTGTGTGTGTGTGTGTACATGCAATCACTAATCATAACAGGAAGAAATGTTGGGAATCAAATATATAAAACTACATTGAAATGTGTGACTATTTTGATCACGGAAATTCATAAATTCACCCCTTCTCTTCCCTTCCCAATCCTTGATAAGTGAAAGAATTGTGTTGGAGCCAAGAGACTCAGGAAAAGGCATGTAAAATTTTGGCAAGTATCTATTACTAATTCCTGAGGGCCTGGGGGCAGGGGGAAGGAAGAATGAAAGAAGACTGACAATGAAAGAAAAGTGGATATTGCATTGTCAAATCCCATTGTACTGTCAAATGATGTCCATTCTTTAGAACTGACATCTGCCAAAAACCAATGCCTAAAACATCGTAGGCATACAATGACCAGTTTGGAATTCAAGAGTCTGATGGGATTTCTAATGGATGAAAGTAGAATTTGACCTGAGAGTTGGATGAACCTAATCCATTTTTTCTTTCCCTTCAATCATTACTTTACTTGTATTTCTTTCCATTGAAGATGTCCATGGCTCTGTCAGAATTACTCTACAGTATATATTCCTGAAAGTTCATAGATCAAGTGAGCCTCAAGCTAATAATTCCAAATTAAATTTTTGTAATGACTATTATGTTTAGAGGTTGATATGGGCAAGGCCTATAAAGAGCCTTCAATTATTTGTAAAGTCATTAAGAGGGGAAAAAAAAGTTAAATGATGAAAGCTATATGTAAGTCCAAAGGATCATGGGATCATATATTTAGATCTGAAAAGAACCTCAAAGGCCTTTTACCAACAACTTTATTTTGTAGGTGAAAAGCTTTACCCAAGGTTACACAGGTAGTAATTATGATGAAACATTGCAAATATTTGAGTCAATGTTTTCTTATAAACATAGCCTCCCTTAAGAATCCTCAAATAGAAAAAAATTAGGTCAGAGAAACCCCAATAAGGTTAATTAAGGAATTAAAGAAAGTGAAGGGATATATGGTATGTTTTTTTCAACAAGGCCTATCATTCTGTTTTTTACAAGTTTTCAGATCTCATGACCCTGGTACATTGGAGGGAACAATTAGTTTTGCCATTTTGTATGAATCAGAAAATGCATAAAAAAATTACTATGCCTACAAAATTTACTGGAAGCAAGATAGCCAAAATAGAATTGTCTGTTTTCAAGTTCCTCAGGATATCCAACAGGTCTCTTTGGCATTTAAAACCTCTCATAATCTGTTTCTAGCCTATCTTTCCAAATTGAATTTACATGATTTGCCATCACATTATTTATGTTCCAGACAAATGGCATGGCATGGCATTCCATCACTTACCTTTATTCCTTTGAGCAAGCTGCTCCCTTGCCACCATATCTATGCCTGGAATACTCTCCTTCCTCAAACTTGACTCTGAGAATCCCTAGCAACTTCCTCAATGAAACACTTCTTAATCCTTCCTCTCTGAAGTTGCTATTTTTCTCCCTATCCCTGACCACTACTTTCTATTTGTTTTGTATCTGTGTACTTTTTTCTTTTCTTAATAGAATATAAGATTCTTGAAATCATATGCTATTTTTTCTTCCTTGTTTCTCCAGACTAGCACATGTGTTTGCCACATTGTAGCTACTTAATTATTTTGTGAGTTAAATTTAACTAGTGATGTTGTTTTGTAAAAATGTAAAGATGAGAATATAAATCATATTGTTTATTTCTCAAAAGAAACAAGAGCATAAGAATACACAAATTCCCAAACTTGCCCCTCCCTGCAAAGGTTTCATCTCTGAACATCAGAAACAAATATCTTTATCTTTCCTTGCATAGTGTCTCCTCAGTCTCACATATAGTATCATTTTCCCAGTACTGCAGACTACAGGAATCTTTATTCCCTCTACTTACCATGTTCCCTTTCTGTCACTAAATTGGATCATTTCTTCCTTTGAATTATCTCTCTCTTTTTTTCCCACTCTTTATTCTACTACCTAGACCAGGGTCTCAGTCAGGGAAAAAATGTGAGTTACCAGGAACAAGGGCAGATCTTGTTAACTGGGACAAAGGGTTCCTTTGGCCCTAGATTTTTCATATGATTCCTGTGGAGACAGTAGACTAGTGTGGGGCAGAAATGAGAGAGCAAAGGGAAAATATTTCTAGACATTTTAACTTCTTTCTCTTGTCTACTCTAATAACTTTCTGACAGGTTGATCGTTAATGTCTTTCTTCTACTCTCATTAAAAAAATTTCTCACTGTCTTTCTCTCTCTCTTTCTCTCTCTCTCTCTCTCTCTCTCTCTCTCTCTCTCTCTCTCTCTCCCCTTTCACACACATACACACACACAAACACACAATTCTCTCCCCTTTCCCCTACTTTCCTTCCCTATCATCCTTTCTAAGTCCACAAAACCTCTACAAGGCTTCTATCTATCTCTTAAATGACCACCATACTCCATCAACGAATCCTCTAGCACTAGCCTCCATGGTTGACCTTAGAACTCACAATCTTTCATCTGCCATTACCTTATCTGTTCTCAGACAGACATGCTCTCATCACTGGGACATTGTTTCTATTGGTACAGCTTTAACACAATATAATAGCATATAGATAAGTTGTTTCTTTCCTCTTATACTGCTAGACTAATCTTCCTAAATCAAGACTTTCCCAAATGGAAGACCCTACAGATGCCACCTTGCCTAACCACTGCCATCATCCATTTCACAGATAGAGAAGATAGGTGACCTTTTTGTGGTCATAGAAATAATATATAATAGTGCTATAATTCCATCATAGGTCCTCTGACTCCAAATCCAGATTCCTTTCACCACACCACATTGCTTCTGTCATTACACAGACCCTGTAAGTGTTGTGATAGGCCCTGGGGAGGCAAACAATAGATACAACATGGGCCTTACTCTCATCATACAATATCAGAAGTTAAATGAAGGAGGGGAAGTGGAAGACATGTATACAAGCTCTCTCATCAAGATCATTGAGATCAATTGAAAAGAAAGAGCTAGAGAAAATTATGTGAGAAATTTCACTTGAATGACAGTGTGACGGTGTACTTGTAAGAGAAGGAGGCTTGAGGGATAGAGGGAAGACTTCATGGAGGAAGTAGAATGTGAAAGGAGCCTTGAGTAGCACCTTCAGCAGGAAGGAATAAGGATAGGGTTCAGACATTGGAAACATCATTAAAGAAGCAATTTGGAAGCATCGATTTTTTAAATGAAAGATGGAAAGCATGACCAGGAATAAAGGTCAAAAGACTCAGTGCCTTAAATTGAGGTTTAAAGATCAGCAAAGTACAGAATAGAAATAACGTTATTGTTGCTTCAAGGTTTAGAAATGATTCTGTTCAGAAAAAACTGTTATGTTAGCAGTATAAAATATGACTATAAACATCTCTATTTTATAGATGAGGAAAAAGAGATACATTCACAACTCCAATAAAGACTGAACCTTGGTGCCCCATGACTTTTGCTTTTTATGCCAGACCATCACTTGCAGGAGTAAAAGGACAATTGATAGGCTTCCTTGGATTGATTCCAAGGAAGAGTTTAGACCTGGGAAACACAGTGTTTACCAAGACCAAGGAGCAGGGGTAGGATCTTTTGCACACAATTGTTTACTTTCAGTTTTGCTTATCAACTATTGCGAATCCAGGTCTTGTGTCACACAGAGACAGTTTGTGCCTTTTTTTCTTTGATCCTAAATATTTGTCGATTAACTGATCCTAGGTAGGTATTTCCGATTTTTTAGACTAACTTTTAAGGTACATTATGTCTTTAGAAACAGAGATCAAGTCTCTACATGGAAATGCATCCAGTAAATGAGAGCTTAATTTATCAGTTGTAAAACTTGAACCCTTTCTGTCAGTAGCTAAAACTCTCCTAATTTATAGCTCAGTGCCTTCGATTTCCATCTTCATCAACAAGAAGGGCAATAAAGATGGATTGCTGTATTAATAAAACAAAATTATTATGTGTTATTTATACTGACTCCCAATAAAATTAGACCGTGGGGATTAACTGCTCTGGCTTGCAGTAATTTATGTCAAAGCAGTATCCTATGTTTAAATCAGATTCAGTGTTAGACAAAAGAATTTTATTCCAAAGGTAGTCAAAACAGATGGAGAAGGAGTCCTTGAATGGTGAAAGTGCAGGTTTTGACAGGAAAAGTCAGGTGGTCATTTTGATCTCTGATGTTATAGAGTCATTTGAAAAAGAAGATGATAAGAAAAATGTTATCTAATGAAAATCCTATCCATCTTCAGAGAAAGAACTGATGGAGTCTTAATGCGGATTGAAAATACTTTTTAAAAAATAATGCTTTCCTTGTTTGTGTTTTGGTCTATTTTCTTTTTCTTTTTCATCATGGCTAAGATGGAAATATGTTTTGAATGACTGCACATGTATAATCTATATCAAATTGCTTGTCTTCTCACGGATGGAGAAAGGGAGGGAGAAAGAGAACTTGGAAATCATTTATTTTTTTAAAAAATGAATGTTAAAATTATTTTTATATATAATTGTAAAAAAATTTTTAAAAGAAATGTTATCTAAGAAAAGAGACATTTTCCATTCACTCTCCATTAATGTCAACTTTTTTCAAAAGCAGATTTACTTAGAATTTAGAACTAGAAGGGACCTCAAGGATTTTTGTCCAATACCCATGTATGTGTTCCTCCAGTCTTTGTTGAAGATCTCCAATGAAGACAGAATACTTTCCCTGCTGAGGTTGCTTATTCCACTTGTTTAATAGCTCTGATTATTACTATGTTCTTAAATCAAGACAAAAATCTACTTTTAAGAATATATATATATATAAAACCCCCATTTGCTTGGGGGCCCATACAGAAAAAATTGATTCCCACATGATCATTCTCTAAATATAACTAAAGACAGTTATTATGTTCTCACTGGTTTATCTTTTCCAGGACTCAAGGTCCTTAATAAAATAAGATCATCACAGTTTACAATATTCCAGATGTAGTGTGATCAAGTTAACATAGAGCAACACTATTACCACTGCAGTCTTAGCCACTATGCCTTTGTTAAAGCAGCCTGAGATTGCATTACCATTCTTGGATAACACAGAATTAATTTTAATCATTTTTCTTTAAAACAAGTTGGCATATAAGCTTGTAGTATGAATTATAAATAACAATAATAAGAATATTTAATACTTTTATAGAACTTTAAGATTTATAAAACTTTAAGTTTTTTATAGAACTTAGTGGTTTTATAGAATTTTAAGGTTTAGTATTTTTTTAAAAATATTATCAAATTTGATCCTCCCAATAGCTGTTAGGTATGCATTATCATTGTTTTCATTTTGCAGATGAGGAAAGAGGCTGAGAGTTCAACCAACCTGCCCATCATGAGACAGATCTGCAAATACACATCTGAGACAGGATTCAAACTCGTTTCCTGGCTACAAGTTTCATTTAATGATGATTTGATAACTCCAGGGCAACTCTCTAAATAACCGTTTTCCCTTATCTCTAAGTTGGAAAAACAACAACAGGCATTAGTAGTAGTCTTACCATCACTAGTTTTTCTCTGTTTCCTTGACAAATCAAGTACATTCCATGAATACTTATGGGTTTGGTAAGGTCAGCATAGCCAGCGTGATGTCATTTTCATGCCTTTCAAATACACTTCGTTCCAGGCAATCATCACTGCAATGACATGATATATGTATAGAGCAAGGAAATTATGGAGCATGTCCTGAGATGGAGAGTTGAATTGTTTGAACTGCTCAATTGACTTGTGAGGTCAGTTCAAAGGCCATGTCTCTCACTGAGCACTAATATTTCTCTGGCTCAGGATCCCTTACCATTTTTGCTCACTAACTTAAGCAGTCTGTGAAGCCTCTGATCCTCTACTTGGAATATTATTTTCAGATGCATAAAAATAAAATACATATGAGAAAGTAATTATATTGAAATATAGTTGTCTACCTATGCATGTGTGTATGTATGTGTGTGTGTGTATGTGTGTGTGTAATTTTAAAAGGTCATGGACCCAGCACAGTAAGTGTTTAATAAATGCTAATCCCCTCCCTTCCCCTCTTCACTGGGCTATAGTTTCTTTAGGCTTGTGATTGCACCCTAGGGAGTCTTAGTGGTAGTCGTTGATATTATAGTTGGCAGACATTGGCATTATTTCTGTGTCCAACACTTACTGGCTGTTTGACTTTGGAAAAGGTAAATAAGGGACACTTTTGGTCTCTGCTTCCAACCCAATCTTGCAGGTATTTACTGAATTCCTATTATGGACATGACTCTGTATTAGGCTTGGATAATATAAAGTTAAAGCAAAGAACTCTTCTTACCCCACAGGATGTACATTGTATTGGGGAACATAATAACTAAAATTTGCATAGTGTTTTTTTGAAAGTTTGGAAAGCCCTTTAAAAATACTATTTAAATTGATTTCTGTAATTTCTTCTTGCTGTGGATACTACAATAAAATAACTATCTCTATTTTACAGATGAAAATATTGAGGCTCAAAAGCCAAGTGACTTTTTTTGAACACACTGCTACAACAAGTAGGAGGAGTGATGCCTGGTTTTTCTATGGTGCCTACAATGTGCCAGGCACTGTGCTAAATAGTTTTATAAATATTAAATTGTTCAGTCTTCACAATAACCTTGAGAGATGCTGTTATCATCCCCTGTTTATAGTTGAAGGAACTTAGACAAATACAGGTTAAGTGACTTGCCCAAGGTCCCACAGTTAATAAATGTCTGAGTGGTGATTTTAACTCAGATCTTCCTAAATCTAGTCCCAGAGCTCTATCCACTCTGCTCTGCCACCTAATACTCACACTGAGTGTCCAGGGCCTATTTGAACCTGGGAGGCTCCAGCCTCTACGTCCTGCATGCCATCTACTATTGCCCACTGTCTCAGAACTGTAAAGAAAATACTTTGTAAATCTTAAAAGTCTATAGAAATACAAGCATTTTAGTCTTACTGTATCTCTCCAAACATATATATATGTGTGTGTGTATATCCATGCATGTGTATATATACATATGTATGTATACTTATTTGGCATGGAGGGTTCTGTATTATTTTACCATTATTTACCCTTACATATATACATATATATATATATATATATATATATATCCACATAGATTTTTGTAGAGTGACTCACAGAGAGGGAAGGATAGACATATCTATCACCTCCTTCCCCATCCTTCTCCAAGGCAAACTTTGATTCATGACAGGATAGAGGAAACAAGAGGTTAAGACCAGAGGCTGGAAACTCTGTTTCCTTTAGAGAGGTGATTCTGGCCTAGAATTGTATATAATTGTTCTCTTAAGTATTATTAGTCTAGGGGATGTATTTTTTAGGTTCAAACTAACTTCCTAATAGGTATTCCTTAATGAGAAAAGTAGGGCCTCAAGCTCTTTATCCGGTTTCAAAATGAAGAGTCATAGTAAAAAGCAAATAAAGCTATTTATCTAAATCAATAACAAAGCAGAAATCAGAGGATGTATAGATAGAAGAAAATATACCCACCAATACAGAGTGAATGAATTCTCCTGCTGGCAGCAAGATAACTCAGTTTAGTCCAAAGTGTGGGTATCTCATGCAAGGGAAAATTCTCCAAAACTTATATGAAAGTATTCTAAGGATATAGACATGATAAAGACTATCAGCTTCTCTACATGCCAGGTTCTTTCCAGAATCTTTACCTCCCTCTAGCAACCTGAAGAGAGGTTGGGATAGGGTATCTTCTCTAAAAACTAGAAAAGCCTGAATTTCTCTTCTTATCAGTTCTCATCAGTTCTGCCCACTGCTCCTATAGATGAAGGGCAATGAGTAATCTGTTTTTATCAATGAGGTGAAAGTTCTATACGACTGGCCCTTCTAGCCAAGGGATATTAGATATAAATAGATGGAGATAGACATAGATACACAGATGTACACATATATGTGTGTAACATATATCATATATCATATATATGTGTGTATGTATATTTGTATAATGGGTATGTGTATATACACACATCCACAGTTTTTTCTAAGGAAGAAATAGAAACTTAGCAGGTATCTGTCAACTAGAGAATGGTTAAATAAATTGTGGTATACGAATGTAACTTAATATTTTCCTGTGAGAAATAATGAAGACAGATTCACAGAAATCAGGTATAACATATGTGAACTAATTAATGCAAAATGAAATTAATAGAATTAAAAGAATAATTTATATGGTGAGCTCTATAACATAAAGAAAACTTTAGAACTCTGATTATCAAAATGGCCAATCACGACTTTACAAGATTGAAGATGAAGCGTAACTCCTACCTTCTGACAGAAGAGTAACAGATAAATGATGAATCATGAGCTAATATGTTCATTTGTTTTGCTTAACTTGTTGTATTTGTTACAAGGAGGAGGAGCTTGATCAGAGCGAGCAAGTTAATGTGAAGCGGTAAAGATGTGGAAAAATGAAATAAAGAATAATAAAACATTTTCAAATATCCAGAAAATTTAAAAATAAAGTTTGGAAGGTGGCACTTTATAGGGACATTTTGTTGCTATGTGTTTAAAAAATGTGTACTTTAAAAACAAATGATATATGTAAAAGATGTTGACAGGCAATTTCTGCTTGCTCTCTTTTTACTGAAATCTTTTTGTTTTATTACATTGATTAAGTTCATAATAAAGAAGAAACATTTTTGAAAGAAAAAGAAATCTTACGAGCATGGCCCAGACAACACAAATCATCTCTGTTTTCTGGAGAACCAATTGTCTTGGAACAGAGAGGCTTATCAACAACATGCCTGCCATTTGGTGATGATTTATTTGGTCATAGCAACCCATGAAGCAAAGAGTGGTTGAAAGTAGATCAGAGGGTACTAAAAACCACAGGTTTTAGAAAATCCATAAACATATATTTTGCTGCCAGTTCTCTAAATGTGCGATGCCTGTCCACAGAGCACAGTTACTGGAGGAAGTGAAGCTTGTCAATCTTGACATTCTCAATGTAAGTGAAACTAACAGGAAAAAAAATGTATGATTGGGTAGGGATGAAATGATACGTTGTTCATGAAGTAGGAGGTAGGGAAAAGCAAAGGATTGATGCATGATCCAATGATAGCTATATAATAAAAAAAAAAAAACTAACAGAAAAACCCTCAATATGCTGGATGGACTTCCTGAGGGGAATTAATGAGAGGATGTATTCATCAATCCATAAGTGAACAACCATTTACTAAACATCAATTTTGTATCAGTTGCTGGGCTCAATGGAGAAGATACAAATAAAAAATCAAAGAATACCTACTATCAAAGAGCCTACATCCCATAAACACAATATAATTTGGAAAAAGGTGGAACTACCAGTTGGGGGAATCAGGAAAAGCTTTACATTAGAGTCTCTGCTTGAGCTAAACATTGGGGAAAATTAGGGATTTTAAGAAGTGGATATGAGGAGGAATTCTATTCCATAAATGGGAAGAGGGGAGAGTAGGGAGAGCAAGATATACAAAGGCATTGAAACAGGAAATGGAGGACATGTGAGCACACAGGCAAGAAGAGGAATGCAGAGATTACAGCCAAAACTTTGGAGCAAACAGCCACGTAAATGAAATCACATATCCAGTGATATAGTAACAAATAACCTAGTAGAATAAAATCTTCCTTAGGATAGAAAGTGTTGTTTTGTTTTCCCTAGGTATTCTATTATTAACTTATTTCTTTGGGAATTATAGCCATTTGAACATGTTTTGTGAGTGATGGAAAAATCTGTTCCTTCAACTCTTAAAACCCTTCAGATACTAGAAATTAATTATCATCTCTTTCCTTAGTCTTCTCCAGGTTAAACAATCCAATTCTTTCATATTTTAAGGATGTTGTAAGGTACAGTAGAAAGAATGCAGATTCTAAAGTGGCAGTACCTGGGTTCAAATCTCAATCTTGTACTTACTAACTATATCATCTTGAGCAAATCACTTATTCTCTACGGTTCTCAGTTTCCTTATCTATAAAACAAGAGGATTCTACTAAATAGTCTCTGAGGTACCTCCTAGCTCTTGAGCTATGATCCTATATGGTTTCAAGACCCTCCCTCCCTCTTTAGTTGCTCATCCTTTTCTTATTTAGTATTGATAGCCTGCAAGGAGATAAGGCTATTTTTTTCCTATCATTGAAAAGAGCGAATTTGTAAATTTCTAATTTCCTGTCTACCTCAAATTTATACCCTTGCCAGTGATCATATACCATACTTCTTTAAGAGATCTGTAACAACAAATATCTCAGAACCAACAAAAAAAAAGATGACTGACAACTATCTCCTAGGAAAATGTTACCAAACTTTGAATCATAAATTTTGACAAAAATAAATATTTCACTGTGATTGGACCAGAAGTATGAATGATATTCAGTCAGCTCCAAAAGTTTTTTTGAGAACACATGTCTAAGCAGCCATCATTTTACTGTACATCATTTGGGTTAACCCTCAAGATAGTCAAAAGTAATGAAAATCTCATTGCCTGTATTACCTTTTTTTTTACCGTGAAAGTTTCCCTTTTCTTATCTCCCCTAGTGTGATGCATTTAACTGAATGGAATGTATTGATGAGGAATGATGCTACATTTTGTAAACTCGATTGATGTTTCAAAATTTATAGGGAGGATATCTTCAATTAAATAGGATTTCAACACTGGAAATCAATAAAGGAAAAAAATCTGAGAAGCATGAAACTCCAATGTATATAGTTAATTTCTATTGAATTATAAAAGAAATCATTATCTGGGTTCAAAGATACCAGGCACCCCTTGATTAACCATGATTGCTTCAAGGTGCTGGTGACCTTGCTTTAATTGTGTGCCTGCTGACAAATTCCTTGCTTGGACTTAGAGAAAATATTGATATGGCAACAAAGACAGCATTTTCAGAGAATTCCTTTGGAATGTTAGGAGAGAAAGAGTAAGAAATCTTACCCTGAATATTCCAAGTTTTCTCTCAGAGAAAAAAAAAAAACTAAAGAATTATTAAGCAGTACTCTATCTTCCACTCTGAGAAACAGGTAATGAATGGTCTAGCTAATCAAATAAAGAAACCAAAGTAGGTTTCCAGGTCAAAGAAGAGTCCCCAGGCTCCTGATCTTAATGAGAACAGAGACTGACCATATCCTGAAAGTGACAAAGGAGAAAGTGACAATTTCTCAGCCCTTAAGGCACCTTCTACAAGCTGGTCTCTGCTCAGCTTTTAGCAATAGCAGCAGCTGCTGAATGCCCTTTCAGGCAAGGGGGAAAAAGTGGCCACAAAAGCCAGAATAGCTGTCACTGCTAAACAAGGAGACATGATAAATTCAAAATGGGCTAAACACTGTTGGCACCACAATAAAGATGTGGGGGAATTAATAATGTACTAGGGAACTTCCTCCAGATCACCCTAGCCTTCCTTCAAAAGCAGCTCAAGTTAATGAAACCAAGTCAAGTATGTCCATCAACAAATAAACAGATGAGTCAAGGTAGAAATTCATTTATCTATCTACTTGATATGATTAATGTTGCATTAAACTAGAAGAGATTATTTGCTAGACTGTTGCTGCCATGGTGTGTTTGGCCTTTTTGAATGTGTCTTTGTTGTTTTGGTATGATATGTGTCAATATGACAAACATGTAAGTGCTACAAGGTACTAGGCAGTGGCCCTTGGTGCTGGGACTACAAAGACAGAAATAAAAAGAACTTGGCCTTGCCTTCAAAGAACTTACCATTTACCGGGCACCACATAATGTTTTTTACACTTAAAACTTTGCATTTAAAGCTAGTAATTCAGTTTTGACAGTGATCATGAGCTGTGTGGAAACACTAGCTGAAAGAATTAAGGATATGTTTAATTCAAATGTTCAATAAAATTATCAGAAGTTGGAGGATTAAGGTATGGCTTATATTGCTTTTTACTTTTTCCCTTTAGGAGATCATAGTTTTTTCACTGTTATTCAAAACACTATCCTTCACTGATATTCTACTTTGGAGCCTTATCCTTCCAAGGGGACCACCTGGTTCTCAAAAGCTAACCAGTGGAGAACCCATGTTGTCAGTTCCAAACAAATTGGAAAGATTTTCTGAGTCTATACAGGTCCAATGACAGCAGGCCATTGTGACTGTGAGCCTATGAACCAAGATCAGCATGAATTAAATTATGACAGACAATAGAACACTGAAAAACAACCAGATTATCAATCAATTATTACCAAAAATGTTTCCCACCAAGTAATACACTCTTTTCTGAAACCAGCAACTCTTGAAAACAGTTGACTAAAGGGTAAAGGGGTTGAGACATTTGTTGGTGGAGGGAGTACAAAAAGGAAAAGAAAAATGATGGCTTTTTTGATTCAATTAAAAATTAATTAGTACTTCAATTGATAAATGGTCCAATGATATGAATAGACAGTTTTCAGACAAAGAATAATCAAAGCTATCTGCAGTCATATAAAAATGCCCTAAATTACTATTGACTAGAGAAACACAAATTACAACGTGTCTGAGATATCACATAATACTTATCTGATTGTCTAATATGACAGAAAAGAAAAATGAAAAACATTGGAGGGAATGTAGACAAATTGGGACACTAATGCACTTTTGGTAGAGTTATGAACTCATCCAACATTCTGGAGAACAATATAAACTATGGCCAAAAAGCTATGAAACTGCATACCCTTTAACTCAGCAACACAATTACTAGGTTTATATCTCGAAGAGATTAAAAATTTAAAAAGGGAAAGGACTTAAATGTACACAAATATTTATAGGAGCTCTTTTTTATGGTACAAAAGTAGGGACTGAAGGCATGCCCATCAATTGAGAAATGACTGAACAAGTTGTGGTTTATGTTTATAATACTATTGTGATATAAGAAATGACAAAGAGGATGCTTTCAAAAAAACGTAGAAAAATATACATGAACTGATGAGAAGTGAAATTACCAGAACAAGGAGAACATTGTACACACCAATAACAATATTACACAATGATCAACTATAAATGACTTAGCTACTCACAGCAATACAATTCTTAGACAATTCCCAAGCACTCATGATGAAAAATGCCTATCTACCTCCAGAGAAAGAGCTCATAGAGTGTGAGTGTGGATTGAAGCAAACTTGTTTTTTAACTTTATTTTACTTGATTTGGGGTGGATCTGTATTTTGTTTCACAACATAACTCATATGGAAATGATTTGCCTGACTATATATGTATAACCTACTTCAAAGTATTTGCCATCTCGGGGGGCAGGAGGGAAGAAAGGAGACAATTTAGAACTCAAAAAATTTTAAAATGGAACTATGGAGTCAGAATGAAGAGTGAAGCAGACTATTTTGTTTTTTGTTTTATTTTGTTTTGTTTTTCTTTCCCATAGTTCTTCTACTTTGTTATAATTCTTCTATGCAATATGAGTACAGTGAAAATGTGTTTAATAGGAATGTACGTGTAGAGCCCATATCAGATTGAATACCATCTTGGTAATGGAAGGGGAAAGGAGGGGGAGAAGTGAATGTTACAAACTAAAAATTGATAAATTGGAAAAAAGACATTGAAAATGAATGTTAAAATTTGGTTTTGCATGTAACTGGAAAAATAATAAAAAACTAAAAAAATTAATCAGCAGCTATTTATTAAGTTGGGCAGCTAGGTTGTTCAGTGGGTAGAGCATCAGGCCTGGAGTCAGGAAAACATGAGTTCAAATCTGGCCCCAAACACTTATCTGTATGAAGTTGGGCAAGTCACTCAACTCTGTTTGCCTCACTTTCTTCATCCACAAAATGGACTAGAGAAGGAAATGGCAAACCAGTTCAATATCTTTGCCAAGAAAACCCCAAGTGGGGTCACAAAGAGTCAGACACAACTGAAATGACTCATCAATAACAAATTTGTTAAGTTCCTATTATGTGCTCAGGCACTGCGCTAAATCTTGGAGGTACAAATACAATAAATTATATTATTTTTATGTGCAAGGAGCTTATAGTCTAATCTTAGAGACACCAAGAACATAATCAAACATAAAGAGCATAAATAAATATAAATACAAAATAGTTAAACAGAAATTCCTTTCAGAAGGAATGAACAAGCATTTGTTAAGTGCCTACTATGTTTTAGGCACGGTGCCATGTGCTTTTATAAATATCTCATCTGATCCTTACAAGAGTCTTGGGAGGTAGGTACTATTATTATTCCAATGTTCCTGCCAAGGAAACTGAGGCAGTGTATTGTTAATGAAATTTTGCTTAATTTGAAGATCTTTCCCACCCATTAATAGGCCCATGAGACCTGCTTAAATCACATGGAAACCTAAGTCACATGTGATAGGAGGAGCCTGCTAAATGAGTGAAACAGGAAGCGTGGAACAGAGCTGGGAAGAAGTCTACAAGAGCAATTAGAGCAGAAGAGAAAGGATACGGGCAGGCAAACAGGTAGGGTTGTGAGTGTTTGCTTGTGGGAAGGCCTGGAGGTTAGGGGGGGTGGGGTAAGGCCTGGGAATGGCTGTGTCCCCTGCAGTGCTAATGTGTATTGACTTCTTGGTTGCTATGATGGATTTGGCTTTCTGTTGTTGGGATTTGGCTTTCTGGTATGTGAATAAATGTTCTTCTTCTGCCTTCTATGGAAAGTTTATTATACTTTGCAATTCAGAACTATGCAGGCATATTCATAGAGGATGAATGAATTGCCTGCAATCACACAACTAGTAAGTGTCTGAGGCTGAATTTGAACTCAGGTCATCCTGACTTCAGGCCTAGTGCTCTATCCATTGCCAATGTACTATCTACATATCTATGGGCATGAGGTCACCAGCAGTTGAAGGTATCAGGAGAGGTTTCACCAAGAAAGTAGTCCTTGCGTTGAGTCTTGAAAAGAGGAAATCAAGAAAGAGCAGCATATCATTGGCTTAGGGGTATGGGTGGGGCAGTTAGCCCAAGGATGCAGCAACAGGAGATGGAGGACCATGTGTGAGAAAAAGTTGGCAAGATCACAAACTACAGGATGGGGAGTAATGTAGAAGGAAACTAGAAAGATTGTTTAACACCCAATAACATAGGCCTTTAAAAGCTAAACAGAGGAGTTTATATTTTATTATAGAGGTAATAATAAGCTATCTGAGTTTACTGACTACTCTCTCTTGATTCTTTAGTTTTCTGAATACTCTTCCAGTTCTCCCACCCATCTGATTATTCCTCATTCTCATATGCCAAATATTCATCTAGTGTGTCCAGTAATTATGGGTGTCTCCTCCAAGGGTCTACCCTGGGAACTCTGAATCTTCTTTACTCTTTACTCTCTCACTAACTCACTTAACTACCCTCCCTAATTCTCATGGGTTAAATGATCATCTTCATGCAGATTTTTCCCATGTCTTTGTAACCAGCCCTATAGTCTCTCCTGAACCCCAGGCACACATCACCAATGACTTTTTGAACATTTTGAGCTCAGTATATCCAAAACTGAACTCATGATATTTCCTATAAGCTTCCCACTCACCCAGGATTTAACCTCAGTGGCTCCTATTTGACTCACTCACAGTTTCTATTCGACTTCAGGATGCCTTGCCTAAACTACTGTAATAGCATTCAAAGTGTTCTCCCTGCTCCAAGTCTCCCGTCCTACTCCAGTTCATCCTTTACTCAGATGATGAAGTTATTATCCTAAAGTATAGGTCCAACCATGGTATGTCCATACTAAATAAACTCCTGTGGCTCCTTATCACCTATAGAATCAAATATAAAATCTTGTTTGACTTTTATATCCCTTTACTACCTGGATCCTTCCTATCTTCCAATCTTACACTGGACTTTCCTCATGATCTGTCATTTTTGGTGATCTTTACATAAGACACCCCCCATGTCCTAACTGAATGCCTTTTGACTGCCTGCCCATGCTTAGAATTCTCTCTCTCCTCATTTCTATCTCAATATCTTACTTGGCTCACTTCAAGACTTGGCTCAAATCCCAACTTCTGCAGGAGATTGGTCTTCTTCTCCACTTCTTGGTCTCCCTTGGTCTTCCGGTCCTCCTCTACACTGCTCTGCATACCTAATCCCTTCCTTCTGAGATTATCTTCATTTCTACTGTATATATCTTATAGGTATCATTATTTGTATGTCACTTCCCTCATTACAGTTTGAACTCATTTAGGACGTTCAGATCAGGGACCATCTTTTTCGCCCAGCACTTAGCATAGAGTTTGACACATACTAAAGCCTTGATAAGTATGTGTTGAGCATCTTTCATAGTCAGACCTGCACATAAGGAAAATCATTTTGAAAGCAATATGGAGGATGGACTGAAATGAAAAGAAACTTGAGGCAGGGAAGTCAATTAACAATAATCTATGCAAGAAGTGATAAAGACTGACCTAAGGCCTGTTTGAAAAAGATGTCATAAAGGTGGAAGAAATAGATTGAATTTTTAGGAAGTGTTAGATACATACAGTAGGAGAGAGAAGAATCAATTGTAATGCCAAGGTTACAAACATGGGAGATGAGGAAAAGTGGTCTTCCAGAAATAGGAAGCAGATGGAAAGGTAAGGGGAAGGTGGGAAATAATGTACTCTGTTTTGGACATGTTAAGTTTGAGATCTCTTCAGGACATCCAATAGGCAATCAGTGAAGCAAAACTGAAGTTCAGGGGAGAGACTGGGACTAAATAGCTAGATTTAGAAATGATAATTAAACCCATGAAAGCTAATGAAGTCATCCAGAAAGAATACAGAGGAAGAAGAACAAAGAGTCTAGAGGATAAACAAAGGGTCTAGAGGAGAACTTGGGAATCAGTAATAGTTGAAGTTTTATCTGGATGTTGAACTATCAAAAGATATTGAAAAGTAGAAGTTAAGTAAGTAAAGAGAAGCAGGATAGAGTAGGGTCAGGTAGCAAATTTTAAGCAGAATTGTATATTCTTCTTCCTTATTTCTCTTCTAAATCATTTAGCTAATTCCCACTGACTATTATATGATTCTTTGAGTGTTTTATTAAAAAAAGAGAGAAATTCACTTTATTTTTTATTAAAATAGCAATTGGTTACTTTATAGTTCTGGTTGGAAAGTTATCACCATCACACTTTCCTTTTTCCAACCTACCATTTTCATAAGATCTTGCATATTAAGGTGAAAATGTTCTAAATTTACATTTGTCAAAAAATGTATTTCCCCAATATCATTTTGAAAAATTAAATTTATCCATTCTAATTAGACAAGATGATACTATTTTATACCTCCTAAGAAATAATACTGAATTGTTTAGGCCTAGGGTTTTTCATTAAAAAATTAGAAACATGATATTCCAGAAGTCAAAGGAACTAGGACTAAAACCAAGAATCACCGACCCAGAAAAACTGAGTATAATACTTCAGGGGAAAAAATGGTCTTTCAGTGAAATAGAGGACTTTCAAGCATTCTTGATGAAAAGACCAGAAAAGAAAATTTGACTTTCAAACACAAGAATCAAGAGAAGCATGAAAAGGTAAACAGCAAAGAGAAATTATAAGAGATTTACTAAAGTTGAACTGTTTACATTCCTACATGGAAAGACAATATTTTTAACTCTTGACACTTTTTTCAGTACCTGGGTAGTTGGTGGGATCACACACATGCACACATACACACACACAGACAGGGAGCACAGGGTGAGTTGAATAGGATGGGATCATATCTTAAAAAAATGAAATTAAGTAGTGTGAGAGGAATATATTAGGAGGAGGAAGGGAGAAAAGGAATGGGGCAAATTATCTCTCATAAAAGAGGCAAGAAAAAGACTTTTCAGTGGAGGGAAAAAGGGGGAAAGTAAGAGAAAAAAAACCATGACATAAATTTAGAACTCCAAGTTTCTATGAGGAAAGAGACTGGAATATCATCATACCATTCTTAATAAACCAAAAGATACTGAAATAGTGCTTATATGCATTTTTATACTGTCAAAATGATGATTCAGATCCCAAAACCAAGGATGAGCACTTTTGAATACCCATCTGGTAGAGAAATAACTATATACATATACACATATGTGTACACACTCAGTACATGTACATACATATATATATATATATATATATATATATATATATATATATGTGGGGTGTGTGCACATACATATTCCTGTGACTCTGGTCCAGAAACATGAGATGTCCTAACCAATGATGACTTCTGAGTGGTAGATGAGGTAGTGGTAGAGATTTGACCTACCCACAAGCTATTTATTGTTCCCCCTTCAGGATGCTTCATTGCTTCAGGATTTCTTTCCTTAATTGGTGATGGTGGTGATCTTTACTATTTATTTGTGAGGAACTCATCAGTACTCATAAGTCATGCAAATTATTGAAAATGGGAACTCCAACCACACACATACATATATACACAGCACCACACAACATGAACAGACAGACATACTTGTCCATCACTTCTTTCCAACAACAAGAGGCAGGGTTTCACTTTTCTTCCTGCCTTCCTTTCTTCCTTTTTTCCTTCCTTCTTTTCATCTTCCCTTCCTATCTTCTTTCCTTCCTTTTTCTCTTTTTTTTCTGCCTGAACCTTAATGCTATCAAGCCATGAGTCACACAGATAATATGTAGCAGTACCAGGACTCGAAACCATGTTTCCCTGACTTTGTGATCAGCCTTCTATCTACTATACCATGCTACCTTCTTGGCGTGATTTTCTTTAATACATTCTAAATGAGAATATATGTCCTAAAGAAAGGGTTCTTCACATAGGGTTCATAAACTTTTAAAATCTATGTTAATAACTGTATTTCAATATAATATATTTAGTTTGTAACTTATTTCATTGTATGTATTTAAAAACATAATACTGAGAAGGGTTCTAATGCCTTTGCTAGACTGACAAATCAGTTCATAACACATACAAAAAGGTTAAGGATCCCTAACTAAACTTTTAGTTTCACTCCATTCGTTTGCAAACGTAGTTGAACACCCCTAAGAAGAGAAGAGTATAGGCCAGAAAGAAGGTTGTTTCCTCTCTGTGGTCATTGGCGGCTTGCTGCTGAGTTGAAGAGTGAGAATTGGTCTGATTGTCCTTTAAATCTTATATTCCATTCAATTTCACATTTACATAATACTTGCTATCATAGAACATAAGTGCTTTTATGATTGTTTTTATTCCTCATCACCTCCAGGCCCTAGAAACTGACACATGTTAACAATAGCCCCAGATAATACATGATTGCAGGATCTGTTCGGACAACTGATTTCCGAAAAAAATTATCCATGTATACTTAAACATTAAAAGTGAAGACTTCCTATAGTAACATAACAAGGATAATAGGCAATCTTGTTTGGTATCCCAAAAAGAAGTAACACACCAGGTTGTTTTCTATTTATTGCCATCTTTGCCAAAATATCTGATATCCCAGTGCTTACC
The DNA here is from genome assembly GCA_023548195.1 of Bettongia penicillata ogilbyi. Taxonomy (NCBI): domain Eukaryota; kingdom Metazoa; phylum Chordata; class Mammalia; order Diprotodontia; family Potoroidae; genus Bettongia; species Bettongia penicillata. The sequence goes on along the minus strand of JAJHZJ010000047.1, from coordinate 323,606 downwards.
AATTACTTTAAATTGACGCTTGATGTGTCCTGTCTTAGTTTTTAAAACAGGAACTCATAGTTACCCAGGTTAAAGGCTTGGAGTAACATCAACCACCTCTGACATGAGCTGAGCAGATCAATCCTAGAATACAGCTCATTATCAGATGGCTTCCATCCAAGTACCAACCCAGTCAGGTAATGTGGTCATTATTTCTCTAGAATTTTTTTTTTTGTTATTTTTATGTCACTTTTTCAAAGTAACATTTGACTGTAAGTATACCTTTAACAAGCATGTTCACACTAGCTTCCTCTTCCTGTGCAGTAAGTCACTTAGTAGATAACATTCAAAAGAGATCTTTGAGGTTTCAGAGTTTGTTGCCTGGGATTCAATCTCCAATGAGAACTAATTATATGGAAATTAATAAGAGTTTTCCTTAATTTTGGCCATGTCCCAACATAGAATCTAAAAAGTGAACAGCCCTTCCTCCCTTCTCTTTCCCCAAAGTTAGGTCTGCCATTTGATTATTTATTCAATAGGTTTCTAAATCAAGAGAAATGATTTAAATTTTAAATGCATGAATTAGTCAATTAATTATATGAGAAATAAAAAAGTCTACAGTCAATCATAGATATTAAATTATTGATGATTTTATTCTGATGCTTTGATTTTCTGAAAGCATATGAGTGGGGACTCATGTCTCATATGCAGATTGTTGCCCTTTTCTGTCTTTTTGTGCTATGCAATTCTTGCCATCATTCTCTCATAAATTTTCTTTAAGAGATCTGCTAAACCCACAAGAGACTTTCTTGTTCTTTCAGCACTCAGAAAAATCAACATTGAACTATTACCTCTGACTAGATATTTGGCTTCATTTTCTTGTCACGTATGCATGTAAGCTAGTTTTTATATAGGACCTTAAGGTTTACAAAGCACTATATATTTTATCTTATTTCATCTTCACAACAACCCTGAGAGGTAGGTACTATGATTATTTCCATTTTACAGATGAGGCAGTTGAAGCAGAGAGAGATCAAGTAATTTGCCCAGCTTCATATATCTTGGAAGGATCTAAGGTAGATTTGAATTCAAGTCTTCCTAAATTTAGTATTCTTACTGTATCACTTGACTTCCATTGTATCTTAAATTTGCCAAAATGTGTAATTCTGTTCTAGTCACCAGATTTTTAGCAAAGACAACAAAAAATTGAAGAGTACTCAAAAGAGGACCCAGGATGGTGTAAGGCCTTCTTTCCATACCACATTCATTCTTTCATTTAAAATCATTTTTAAGTACTTTCTTTGTGTTGATCACTGTTCTAGGTGGTAAGGATTAAAAGACACTAAAGAAACAGTCCCTACTTTCAAAGGACATTGAATAGGTGGGGAATGGATTACTATGAACACAGATAATTATTACAAACATTATGTATGATAGATACAATGTAATTCTAGATGAAAGAATGACACTAGGAAGACAAGTCATAAGTATAATTTCATATAGAAAATAGATGGTAGAACTAGAGTGGTCACTCTAGGGTAGCCACTAGGTTTCCCATCATTAGAGGTCTTCACAGAAAGGCAAGATGGCACTCCTTGGGCATTTTGTAGAAGGGATTCTTTTTGAGGCAGAGCCAAGATGGAAGAATAGAAGGACAGATCTGCTCTAGCTCTACTCCCATAGCCCATAAAAATGACTCTAAACAAATTCTAGAGCAGAAGCCACAAAAAAGAGTGAAAGGGATTTCCAAACTAAGACAACCTGGAAGGGTGACAGAAAAGGTCTATCACACCAGGCTCAGAGCAGAGTGCAGCCCAGCCTTGGCTGTGCAGCATGGCATGGGCAGGATCAGGCTTCAGGGTGCTGAATCATGGGCAGCAGCTGTGGTTCCCAGGTTACTAAACTCACAAACACCAAAGACAGCTTCAAAGGTCAGTGAGAAAACTCTTTCACCTGGGTGAGAAGGGAGCAGGGTTCTGCCTAGTCCTTGCCCCAGGGTGGCAGAAGCTACTACTGCCATTTTTGGAGTCCTCCCCTAAAGACTCTGAGGAATTCAGCAGTCAATCTGGGTCTCAGTTCTGAGTGGCAATCCTGGGGTGTGGGAGGATGATAGCTGGGGGAGGGGAATGGGGGAAACAGAAGGAGGGAGTAATTAGAAGTAAACACTTTTGGGGAGGGACAAGGTCAAAAGAGAGAATAGAATAAATTGGGGTCAGGATAGGATGAAGGGGAAATATAGTTAGTCTTTCAATATAGCTTATATTTCCTGCCTTCTCAGTGGGATGAGTGGGGAGGGAGGAAGGGAGAGAAGTTGGAACTCAAAGTTTTGGGAACAAATGTTGAGAATTGTTTTTGCATGCAACTGAGAAATAAGAAATACATGTAATAGGGCATAGAAATCTATCTTGCCCTACAAGAAAAGAGAGAAGATAGGGATAAGGGAAGGGAGGGGAGGGGTGTGATAGCATGGAGAGAAGATCCTGGAAAGGGGAAGGGGTAATGAGAATGTTCTGTGTTTTGGGGTGGGGGGGAGGGGAGAGATGGCAAGAAAATTTGGAACTCAAAATCTTGTGGGAATGAATGTTGAAAACTAAAATTAAATAAATTAAAAAAATAAAAATACTTTACAAAATGTGCCCCCCCAAAAAAAAGAAAGTAAGAGGGCTGGTAGGAATAGGGTTCCTTAAAGTAGATTAAACTAAAATAACTGAAAAGAAATTACTTTCTTTACAAAGGATGACATGGAGGTGAGGGGAGGAAGCCAAATTGGAAAAAAATCTTAGAGGCAAATAGAGGAAAATATAAACCTTCTATTCATATTACTAAATGTGGCTGCATTGAACAATTCAATAAAACAAAAAAGTGACAGATTAGATAAGAAAACAAAAAAAAATAGAAGGAATTCTTTTGAACTTATGAGTTTGTATCAATAAGCACCCCAACATAGAAGGGGAGGCTGTTATCACAGGTTCTTAGATCTGCATTTATAAAAGAAAGGGCAACTTTTGAGAAGTCAACAATCACTTTAATTACATTCAACATACAGGGACCAACAGACAGGCTTCCAATTCTCTGACCATTACATACATACAAATACACATTGTTATCAGAGAGGGAAGCACCCACACAGGTTTTCAAAGCTAGGGGAGGCTGCTTAGTGGCTTCTCAGAGTCTCATTTGCACATAAAACTTCTTCCAAAACTAAGCCCCAAAGAAAAACCTCCTCTCAGAGTATGTATATATATATATATATATATATATATATATATATATATATATATATATATATATATATATATATCCAGATGTCATGACCTCTCTCGTGACCCAGTGCCTTATTAGCATTCAGCAAAAAGGTGTGAGCCTTCATAAGAAACAAGCCTCCCCTAATCAAGCCTCCCTCAATAGCACCACCTGAGGCCTATCAATGGACCAGGAAGATTTCTAACTCCCATTACAGAGTTGAACAGAGTGGCTACTGAGATCCCTTCCGACTGTGGAATTCTGTGAAGTAACAGTAAAATATTTATAAAGTCTGTTGAGAGCCTTGGTGGACAGAGTACCCCAAACAGTAAAATCATGAATCTTTTGAAGATTTAATGGAGAAGATAAGGCCTAGGAAAAAGTCTGGAACCTACTAATACATAGGAGATGGACCATGCATGAAGATCCAGCAAAGAGGACTAAGAGGCAGTCAATCAACAAGTTCTAACTAATGTACAAGGTTTTGTACTAGGGAGGATTAGAACTAGGAAAGGCCAAGGTCAGGAAAATTCATGGAGAGGAAAGTATCCAGGAGGAGAGGCTTGCTGACAGTAGCAAATATTGCACATGGAGGTCAAAAAGATAATAATAGGCAAGAGGATAATGACAAGAAAGGAGGGCAGAGGAGGGAATAATCATTTATGTAGCACTTACTATGTGCCAGGTACTGTGCTAAGTGCCTTTCTAGATATTAATGCCATTTAATGTTTACAACAACCATATGAGAGGCATGCTATCATTATCCTCATTTTACAGTTGAATAAACTGAGGCAGAGATTAAGTGACTTGCTCAGGGTCCCATTAATAAGTATCTGAGACTGTGTTTGAACTTAGTGCTTCCTGCCTCCAGGTTCAACATTCTATTCACTGCCTGTAGGTCTAGATCATGGGTAACCTTGAAAAGAGTAGTCACATTTGAGTGCTGAGTTCAAAAGCATAAGGATCTTGAAAGTCAGCAAGGGGAGAGGAAATGGAGACATTTCTAGGAGTTTGTCTACAGAAGGAAGTAGACCTCTAGAATATTGCTTAAGGGGATGGCAAGGTCAATTGGATCTTTTTTAAGGATGGGGAGACTAGAGCATAAGGAGACTTGAATATGTAGGAAAGAAAACAGTAGACAAGGAAAGATGGAGATCATTAAAGAAGGGGCATAGGGAAAATGGATAATTATGAGAACAAACTGTTGGAGGAAATTGATCTAGGGCGCAGTTGGGGTTGGTCTTGCTGGGAGAAAGGGCAACCTCTTCATCAGGAATTGGGCCAAAAGAGAAGATGAAGGATGATATCAATAGATTTTGAGATGTGGAGTAGGGGAGAAGTAGAAGGATCCAGAAAATGGTCTTTATTCTGTCAATAACGTATTAACAAGAATAATCTGCTGTGAGGAAGGGAAGAAAGCTAGTATGGGAATTTGGATGAAAGAGAAAAAGTTTTAGAAAAGCTGTTGCGACAAGTTCAATAAAAAATCAATTTGAGTAAAATAAAAGAATGGCCTTGCTATATTCTGGGTTCACTAGAAATTGGTTAGTATAAATTGATAGTGGACCCAGTCAGCACAGTTATATGACTTCCTCCAGTATCGTTCATAGTAGGAGTTTGACATGACAAGAAAAGTGATAGGGCAAAGGAACAAGAGATTCTGGTATAGAGTACAGTGTGTAGATGAAATTGTTAACTGTAACATTAACTATAACTGGGAGGTAGTAAAACCAGAAGCGGAATAAAATCTCCACAGACCACTGAGGGAGGAAGGACTGTAGGTCATGGTAAGGACAAACAGTGGGTATAGAAGTAGTTAAATCATTAAAAGAAGTGGAAACAATGTTTATATCATACTTCGTTTGACCACGGATTTTACATATGTTACTTCTTTCGACCCTATGGCAAACTTGTGAGGTAGATGTTATTTTTATGTCATTGCATAGAGGCAGAAACTGAGGCTAAGTGACTTACCTGGAATCCCATCACTTGTGATTGACTGAGGAAGTATGCGAACTCATGTCTTTCTGACTCCAAGTGAAGTACTGGTAAACCACCTATAGTGAGACATGAAGGGGGACTGACTGATAAGAGATGATGGTGAGATTAACTTGAGGATTGGTCAAAGGCACTGGGAGCCTTTTGTGTGAAGAAGAGAAGACATAAAGAAGATATGATAGTCAGTGTCAAGTAGGTCCATTAGAATAGGGACCAGACTTGACGCTTTTTAGTCCAAAGGGCGGGAATTAATACAAGAAGAAATCCTGAAGAGGCAAATTTAGGTTTAATATCTATTAGTAATTCAACAGTCAGTCAAAGGGCATTTATCAAGAACATAAACCAGGAACCATGCTGAGCCCTAGGAAGACAAAGAAAGGCAAAAATATCATCCCTACTCAAGGCTGTCAGGAAAATCGTTCTAACAATTACAGCCATCCAAGTATGGAATGGGCTGTATAGGTTTCCTGTCATTATGACTTCTCCCAAAGGTAAAATGACCAATCCCTGGTATTTTGCAAAAGGGATTCTTTTGCAGTTATGAATTGAAGAGAGTGGTTACCAAGTTCCCTTCCAGTTCTGGAATTCTGTAAATTAACTATAAAATATTTTATAACGAATGCTGAAGTCCAAATGGGTATACAATCTAGCTATGAAGATTGATACCATGGACAAACTGGAGGAGCAAGGAATAGTTTATTTATCAGATTTATGGAGAAGGGAAGAAATTTTTCCTAAAGAAGAGATAGAAAGCATCATGAAATGCAAGATGGATAATTTTGATTACATTAAACTGAAAAGTTTTTGCACAACCAAACCCAATGCAACCAAAATTCAGAGGGATGTAGTAAGTTGGGAATGAATTTTTACAGCTACTCTTGGGGATAAAGTCCTCATTTCTAGAATATATAGAGAACTGAGTCAAATGTACAACTATACAATCATTCCCCAATTGATAAATGGTCAAAGGGTATGAACAGGCAATTTTCAGAGGAAGAAATTAAAGATATCTATAATCATATGAAAAAATGCTCTAAATCACTTTTGAGTAGAGAGATGCAAATCAAAACAACTCTGAGTTACCAAATCACACCTATTAGATTGGCAAACATGACAGAATAGGAAAATGATAAATGTTGGAAAGGATGTGGGAGAGTTGGAACACTAAGTCATTGTTGGTGGAACTGTGAGGTCATCCAACTATTCTGGAGAGCGGTTTGAAACTATGCCCAAAGGGCTACAAAAATATACATACCCTTTGACCCAGCAATATCGCTGCTAGGACTGTGTCCTCAAGAGATCACAGAAAGGGGAAAGGGTCCCACTTGTACAAAAATATTTATAGCAGCACTCTTTGTAGTTGCCAAAAACTGGAAATTAAGGGGATGCTCTTCAACTGGGGAATGGCTGAATAAATTATGTTATATGAATGTAAAGGAATACTATTTTGCTATAAGAAATGATGAACAAGAAGACTTCAGAGATGCCTGGAAGGACTTATATGATCTGATACTGAGAAAAAGGAGCAGAACCAGGAGAACTTTGTGCACAGCAATGACCACAGTGTGCGAGAGTTTTTTCTGGTAGACTTGGAACTTCATAACAACGCAAGAACTTAAAAAAAAAATTTCCAATGGTCTTCTAAGGCAAAATGCCTTCCACACTCAGAGAAGAACTATGAAATTCATTCACACAATGTAGCAGATCATGTTTCTGTGTGTGTGTGTATTATGTTTTGATTTGTTATATGATTTCTTCCATTTATTTTAGTTCATCTACACAGCATGATTATAGTGAAAACATATTCAATAGGAAAGTAGATACAGATCTTATATAGAATTGTGTGCCATCTTGGGGAGAGAGGGGGGTGGGGGGGTAGGTGGGGGAAGAAAGTCTAAGTTGTATGGTAGTGATTGTAAAACATTAAAAAAAAAACTAAAAAATAAAATAAAAGATAAAAAAAAAGAATGTTGAGACCCCAGTGAAATCATGAATCTTTTGAAGTATTAAAATAAGGAAAGGCATTGATGGCTTTATTACATGCAAAATGGCTCCTCATAGACTTTTTGCCCTTTGAATAATGTATCTATGCATGTATGTGTTTATACAGGTACGTGTAATACTTACCTTACTAATACATTTTATTTTCCTGATTTTCTTAAATAATTTGCATTTCAGTGTCACATTTCCTTCATTCAAGGAGCAGTCTGTCTATAATCATTTGTTGGTCACTTGGCCTATGCATTTAATTCCCTTCAATTATCTTTCATTCCTCGAGTTCATTTCTTTTCAATTTTGAATGATTTTTGGGCAGAATCAAACTAGGGGAATGGTCTCTTTTTTTTCCAGGAAAGAAATTCAACTCCTGACTTTATTTTTTATGGTAGAAAGATTTAGTATCTTCACTCTAAACCTTGCTCCACTGCATCCCAGAGAGAACTACTAAGATGCTTCTATTCCCATTCATCTCCCTAAACACTTTCCTATCATTTCTCATCTATTCTCTCTCCTAGAGTTGCAAGACAAAATGATTTAATCTCTGATGCTTGAAGATACGTTTTACAGGGTTTTTTATTCTTTTTTACATGGTAGCAAACTGGGTAGGTTATGTCAAAGGACATTTTAAAAGGTTTTGTACTACTGGATGAATCTGTGTATGGGGTTGATTTTTTTTTTAATATGATGAAAGCAGCAAACCATTTAAAAAGAGGATTTTTTCAACATGTTATAGCTCCATCTGCATTTCAGTGATTTGCACTTTTGACAAGTCTCTGAAAACATAATCTAAAGTTGTTTCTTTGTGCTATCGCTTTCATATAGCAAGACTTTTTTTTTTTGGTTTGTGACTCAATAAATAAAGTGCCTGCCAGTTCAGAGCAACCCTTAAAAGTGCAATAGCAGATGAAGGATGTGGTTAGGGGGTTGTGACTGTACTTGATCATTACTTTCATGAGTGCTAAATAATGAATATGGCTGTGTTCATCTCATGCATTTCCTAATATTTCCTCCATCCTTATCTTCAATGCTTTTATTTTGCTAGAAAGCAAAGTTCCATCTTCAGTAAATCATTAATCATGCCTTTTTTCTCTTTTTCTTTTTAAATTAGTAGAGGGTTGGACAACTTCACCATATATTTAGTTTTCAGAGTTCAGTTCCCTGGTTCAGGAAGATAAGTTTCTTGTAAGATTAGGAGAATGTTGTTTTTTAATTAAGATTTCTTTATAGGGTTGTTAATCTCATTTACACTCTAATTAAGTATTTTAAACTGTTCCATCACTTAGATCTTTACATTCTAATCTCTTTTTGCCAATATTTTTTCTTATTAGAAATTAACATTCTTATCGTTGCATACTTAAATCTATCTATCCACATAAATCACTAATTGCATTATTAAATGCATCGACTTTACACAATCAGTAACCATCGTAAGCCATAATAATAAAAACAATTTTATTGCTGTCTTGAGATCTCTGCTGTTGCTTCCATTTCTATGTCATTATGCTCAGCACAGCACATTAAGATAGAGATGGTGTGAGCAGTACAACACCTACATGACCTACTAACAGCCGTTAGGAATCTGGTAATATTGACTAGTAATCTATCTCCAATCTCACTGAACATCATAAACTTGAGAATTGCAATGCTTATTAGTTTGAGGGAGGAAGGGAGGGAAAGAAACAAGGAAGGAGGGAGGGAAGAAGGAATGGAAGGAGGAAAGGAAGTGTAATGGTAATTTGAATTGGAAAATCTTTCCTATTCATTAACAGGCCCCTCAAGTCACAGGCCCCTGGAGTCTGTGGTGGGAGAAGTTTGCTGAATGGATGGAATAGGAAGAGGCAGAGCTGAGAGGAAGTTAGTCTTGAGAGCAGTCAGAGCTAGGAAAGATGCAGGCTCCTGGGTAGCATGAGTGATTTTGTGAATGTTTGTGATTTTGTTTAAGAGAGTCTGTGATGAGTGTAATGGACTTGGTTTGTGGGAACCCTAGCAGGGGGAAATGCTTGGGAATGGTGTTGTCCTCTGCATTGTTATTTGTATAGATTCTTGTTGGATTTGTGTCTGAATAAATGTTTTGGTTCTGCCTTCCAGATGGAAAGTCTGTGGAATTTTGTGATTCTGAATTGCACCATGATATTCATGGCTGCCATGGATGCTGTGAATATTGCATTTGTATGGAAGGAAGGAAGGAAGGAAGGAAGGAAGGAAGGAAGGAAGGAAGGAAGGAAGGAAGGAAGGAAGGAAGGAAGGAAGGAAGGAACTCTTTGTTACTACTTTATTGTTCACTAAGAACAAGATGTAGGAGTTTTGAATAACAAAAGACATGCATACATCTTTTAAAAAATGAAGAAAATAAGTAAAATTCTGCTTTGCTCATAGAGTGCAGTGTCTTCTTTGATGTAGGCATGCCATACTAAGTAATCTTTTGACAGCAACTCCCATGTTACGCAATCAATTTCAAAGTTTTTCAGGGAGACCTTGAGAATGTCTTTGTATTGCTTCTTCTGACCACCATTTGAGTGCCTTCCTTGTATCCAAGGATGCCTCCATCATCTATAGATAAATAGACAGAGGCAGAGAGACAGAGACTGAGAGAGGAGAGAGAAATATATAGTTATAGATAAATATATACACATGCATCTATGTATGCATGTGTATATATCTATATGTATGTATGTATATATAAATAGATATAAATATGTTTTTCAATACTCTTGAGTCGTTCAAGAGATATACTGTATGATTGATCATGAGTCCTCTAGAAACATGGTTGGTGATTTACATTGATGAGAATTCTCATTATTTTCCAAGTTGTTTGTCTTTACTATATTGCTGTCATTGTACAAATTGTTCTTTTGGATATGTTCACTTTATATCAGTTCATATAAGTCTTACCAACTTTGTCAGAAACCATTCCTTTTTGTCATTTGATATAGCATAATAGTTTTCCATCATATTTACATGCTGTAAAGTATTCAACTATAATTTATGGGTACCCACCAATTTCACATTCTTTGCCCCCCAAAGAAGCTAACAATATTTTTTTAAATTTTATAACATCCTTATATCAAAGCTTTATTTTGCTTTGTTTTACTTAGAACCAATCCCTCCCTTAACCTACCAATCCTTTGATTCACCCTTCTCCCTCTTACTTCCACATTAAGAAATGATTCCTTGTGTCCAACTGTGTATGTGTATGTGTGCATTCTTCCCTTCTTTGACTCACTCAGATGAGAATGAGATTCAAGTGTCAGCCTCTTCCTCAACCCATCCTACTTGTTTGTAAGGATGTCAATCGTGCACCCTGATTATGTGAAAGAACTTGCTTCAACCTTTCTTTCACTTCCTTCCTCCAGTGCATTCCTCTTCCTCTCAGTTTCCATTCTTTTTTTAAGATCAACCATATAACGGAACCACTCCCAGGCTTTCTGCCTAATTAGACTCCCTCTCAGACTCCTTGAGGACAAACAAGTTGCATAGAGATAAATATTTGATCTCGCAGTATTAAATTGTAAGTTGTATATCCTTGTTTAGTCCTTTAACACTGTTGGTTCATGTTTACCATTTTGTGCTTCTCTTAACTTCCTGTGTTTGACCTTCAGAGTTTTGAGATAGCTTTGATTTTTTTTCACAAAGGATGGTTGGAAATCTATTATTACTTTAAGGTCTTTGTTTTCTCTTATAGTATTATACTCAGTTTTCCTTGGTAAGGCATTCTTGACTGTAAGAATATCTTAATTTCAAGCTCTCTGCTCCTTGATGGTGATGACTGCTAAATCTTGTGTGACTATATCTTTGGTGCTTAAATTCTTTCTTTCTGACTACATGCAGTACTTTTCTTTGACCAGAAAGCTGGATTTTTACTATATATATATAATATTCCTGGGAGTTTTCATTTAGGATTTTCTTACAGGAAATGACAAGTGGATGTGTTTGCAATTTGCCATTTGATTCTAAGAGAACTGGGCACTTTAAAGATTTTTTTTCTGAAATATGATGTCTAGCCTCTTGTTTTGGTCATAGAAATCAGGGATTTCATTGGTTCATGTTTTTCTCCTTGATCTTTTTGCAATAAGATGCTTAAGGGTTTTCCCCTATTTTTTTCAATCGTTTGATTTTGTTTTAATATCTCCTTTTGTGTTATGGAATCATTTGCTTCCATTTGGTCCCTCCTAATTTTAAGGCAGTTTGTTGTTTGAACAAGGTTTCCTATCTCTAGTGCCAAGTGGTTACTTCCCTTTCAAATTCTTCAGAGTTCTCATTTCTTTTCTAATTGTTTTCCTCTATTGTTCTGATTTTATTGACAAAAAAATTCCTCACTCCTTTTCAAACTCTTGCTTAATCTCTTCCAGAGAGATTCTAGTTAATTTTAGTTAAATTTGTGCCTACTTTGTATTTTTCTTTGATGCTTTGTTTGTAGATATGTTGAAGTCATTCTCTTCCTCTGAGTTGTATCTTGAGTGTCCTTATCACTGTAATATCTTTTTATAGTGGGATTCTTTTATGTTTGCTCATTTTTTCAGCCTACTTCTTGATTTCAGACTTGATGCTAAGGTCAGGCTCTGTGCAATTCTATGTGGAAGGTGTGGGCTGCTTTTTTGGGATATTGAGTGTTGGACTATTCAAAGATCTTAGGTACAGTTCATAATGGGTTTCTGTACACTTTCAGTATTCTCAAAATATACATACTGTTGTTTTCCTGGTCTGAACTCTGCAATTACTTGGTCTGGAATTATATTTAAAGCAATCTGGGCAGATGACACCTTCTCACTCTGCTCTGAATCTAAGATTCAGAATTAGATATTGAAAGACAAAAGTGATGTTTGATACCTACCCCATTAATATGCCCCAATATGGGTTTGGAACTTTCTCATTCCCCTATGTATATAGCCCCTTAATGTGTCCTGGAGTTCTCTGCACTCACGCTTTCTTGTAACTTTATTTTACTGTTTCTTGATGTCTCATGAAGTCCTTAGCTTCCACTTACTCAATCTAATTTTTAAGGAATTTTTTCAGTGAGCTTTTGTTCCTACTTTTCTATTTGACCAATTCCATTTTTAAGGAGTTATTTTCTTCAGTATGCTTTGTGCCTTTTACCAGGTTGTTAATGCACTTTTCATAATTTTCTTCCCCTTCCATGTTTTCCTCATTTTTCTCTCTTTTATTTGATTTTGAAAATCATTTGTAGTTCTTCCAGAAATTCTTATTGTGTCCAATTCACTTTTGTTTTCTTTGAGGCTTTTCTTGTAGTTGTTTTGACATCATTTTCTTCTTCTGAGTTTGTGTCTTAATCTTCCCTTTCACCACAGTTGATTTTTATGTTCAGATTCTTTTGCTGTTATTGTTTATTCATATTTCCAACCAATTTCTTGACTTTGAACTTTTTGTTACAGTTGGGCTTTTTTGCCAGCATGGAGGTGGGTGGAAAGAAGGGGCACTATCTCAACCTTCAGGAATTTTGCATTGCTGTTTTCATAGCTAGTTATGGGGGTTTAGAAGTTTAAGGTACTTTCAAAGTAATAGGATCTGGGGAGATGTGTGGTCACTGTTCTCTCATTTTGGGCTCTGGTCTTCACCCAGGATAGATCCCTGATCCCTTGTAGCCTCTATTGATACTGATCCTTAGGGCCCTTGCTCCCTTATGACTAAAAGTGCTCTTTTCCATCCTTGAACTTTGACCTGGAAGTTTGTGTAGGCAATGGAGTTGCAAAACAATACCTGGTCCAGCACCCAATGCTAGCATCAGAGTCCCCTATAATTTCTTTCTGAGTATTTGTCTGATCCCTTTACCCTGTTTAACTTGGGAACTCCCAAAACTACTGCTATTGCTTTCACAACCACCAAGTTCCACCATTGTTGCTGCATCCAAGTGATCTCCAAGTCAACCTCCACTCCTGTGTCACAAATCTCTACTTCTATCCTCCAACACTATCCTGAACTTCAAGAATGACTCACCCTGAACTTCTTTTAGCTCTGTCACTCCAAAATTTGATTTGAGATGTTATTTTAAAGTTATTTGGATGGGGAATTCTGAGTGAGCTCAGCCATAGTGCTTTGTCTATTCTGCCATCTTTGCTCTATCCCAGGAAGCTTCCATCTGCATCTGAGGCAGGATTAGAACCAAGTGACTTTTATTCCTAGCACTCTATGCACTGCAACACAAAAGTGGAAGCCAAGAAATATTTGAAGCTGTTGGAATAACTGAATAATTTTTTCCCACTATTTCAAGTCTTTAAGTAAAGAATACTCATTTGTATGCATATATCCTGGTAGCCTTGCTTAAAAAGAATCACTCTCATAAAGTTGCACTATCTTCGTAACAGGATCGTTGTAAGGAAATGACATTATAAAGGACAGAACATTTTAAGAATGTGAGTTATTTTTATTATTATTACTTCATAGTTACAACACATATATTCTGTGCAGATTCATACCTGCAAGGAATAAGGCATCTTGGTAGAATTAGAAATTAAATGTGGGTTCTTTTCTTATTTAGATAGAGGGCTTAGTTGGGCTTTCAGCAGGGGATGAAGTGGGAGTGGTGAGAGTCAAAGCATCTTGAAGATGTTATAAAGATACGAAGATCTATGAATGATTGAACTAAAAGTAGAGAGGATAAGGGAAGGCTAGGTAGAGTGACAAAGAAGTCTGTTGATTGCCCCATTCATACTTTGAAAATAGAGAGGAACAAGGTTGGATTAGAGAAAGGAAAAGTCACATTCACCAACCCTTGGTAGTTTTCCAGCAGTAGGAATTAATTAATGTATCACTGCAGCAAGTATTTATTAAGCTTGTGTCACTACTTAATAAATCCTTGTTGGCTGATTGATTCAGTGTGGCATGGTAAGAGGAAGTGTGGATAGAGACTCATCTTCAAAGCAAGGAAAACCTGTATGACCTTGGACAAGTCTTCTATATAGACAAACCTGTAAGAATATAACTTGCAGAGAAAAGATCCCCTGAACTAAGACTTGTGGAACACATTGCATTATATTGTTGTATAAATGATATGTTGTTAGGGAGCTCACTTAGTACCACAGCAAGGTCTATAATTAATCTACAGACAAACCACATATAATGGCCCTTCTGATCAATTTCAAAATAAAGTTTGTTGCAAAGATGCTACTAATTCAATAATAATGTATACACATATAGCACTCTAAAGTTTGCACAGTTTTTCCCCATATATTACATCATTGACAATTTATAAATCCATGAATTAGATACTGCAGTTATTATGGTTCCAACTGGTATTTAAGGAAATTGACACAGAGAGGTGAAATGACTTGACTGTTGTGGTCACAGAGTCAGCGTCAGAACTGAGATCTGAAGACAGTTTGCCTTTACTCCAAGTAAAATGCTCTACTAAGTCACATAGCCATTTATTTTATATAGCAACTGGGTTCTGTTACTCTAAAGCAAGTATTTCTTAAACTGGGCACTTGAATTTCTTAAAATTATAACTAAATTTAATAGAACTGGTTTCCTCTATAAGCCTTTGTGTTTTATTATATGTGTGTGTATGTTCATGTGTGTATACATATATTATAAGAAGCGGTCTAAAGGGTTCACTGAACTGTCAAAGTGTCCATGACACAGGAAAAGTTAAGAATTCCTTTTCTTTGACTATTTTGTATTGATGGTGATGATGCTAATGATGACGAGGACAAAGACACCGATGATGACAATGACTATATCACCCAGCCTTATCCAAACTAGAATTGCAGTCTCAGCCCCAATTCTAATACCAATTGCCACAGAAGCTTTAATATGCTCCATCATTCCAACCTGAGACAGTTTTCCCCTCATTAAGCAAGCTTCCTGGCAATTTCACTGAGTGGCAAGAAGGGAAGGGGTTCACCTTATTTGTGCCAGGCTTTGAACCTTATTGCAGTTCAGAATTCTGAAATTCAAAGTATCCACCAGCTTCAGTCTCCCCAGGAGTAACAGAGACTAAAGATAAGGACCACCATGCTTGGCTCATAGGAAGTATTGTATTAAATATTTTTTAAATAAATCGATTTTAAATACTCTAGGTTTATGGAATTATATAAAATAGGGAGTCTGTCCTGACATAGACAATTGAACAGTCCTTTACAATAGTCTCATTTATAAATATAACTAGGCATGATAATAATAATCAGAGTGTGTGACAAAGCCATGTTTCCATCAGACTGAAAACCTTATAGAACTTTCACATTTTAATTAAAAATATATTTTACCTTACTTTCTGCATGGCCTATGTCCAGGCTGTAGCTGTTAACAATTCTTGATTTTTATTACTCATTTTGGGTTTCACGTCTGATGTACAATGAGGTTTCAAATGTTTGCTTATTAAAGAATTTTAAAAACAGATTGTGTGATTTCTTCCTTGAAATACTTTCTGCCTTATGCCCTTGGATTTCAGGGGATTTCATTAGTATGTGCTCTGCTCTTGTCTTCCAAATCCTCATTACATTAGACAAGCATGAGTTTAATTGAGAGAAAACCTGAACTGCAGCTCAGGTGGGAAGGCTGTTCCTCTTAGCAAATTCAATCCAGTATAATGACTGAGTAGTCCTTTTCCTACCCTTCTGATAGATTTAATGGCAAACAGTAATTATTGTTCTAGTCTCCTGTACTAAGTGATTGTTTTCTCTGTATCATATTGAGGGTGATTAATGTTCAAATCAACTTTATTGTTTCACATCTAGAACAGATGATTAACATGCAGTACAAGGATCGCCAGGTTATGAGATTCAAGATTAATCTAACCAAGCATGGGCATTTTTATAGATCCAAGAGACTAGAAGATTACAGGTATTGACCAAGAAGAGACTATCACAGTTGACCCTCTTATTTCCTGACAAGCTAAGAGAGGTTTGGCCAAGGTCACATAGGTCCCAGTGTCAGAAGCAGGATTCATACCCAGGTACACTAATACCAAAAAGTCTAGACCAGGGATTCTTGAATTTTTTGTGTGTCATGGACGCCTATGTCAGACTGCTAAAGACTATAGACCCCTTATCAAAATAATATTATAAATGCATAAAATAAAACAATTATTGGTTATCAAAATCTTAAGAAAAAAGTTCACATTCCTCACCCCCAGTCTATATATGTGTCACTTGGTGATTTATAAACTCTAGGTTAAGAACGCTGATGTAGAAAATAAAATATTCAACTCATCAAAAAAACCTGATCTTTTGCATCTATTTTGTAATGTATTCATTTCATGATCTAGACAAATAGATATATTCGCTACAATATTGATCACTGAGTTATAAAGTGTCAGAACCAAAGGGAACCTCACCTTTTTCAGTCTTTTCATTTCACAGATAAGGAAACTGAGATACTGGAGGGCTTGCTTAAGTTCATATCTAGTTGATAGCAGAGAGGAATTTGATTCTAAGCCTTCAAACTCCAAATTCATCCTCTCTGTTATACTATGATCTTCCACAATGATTTTCCTAAACAAGTCAGACAATATCTTTTGTCTACTCAAATAAGATTCAATGGATCCAAATTTCTTCTATTTTAGTATAAAATATAAATTCTTCTGCTTGTTATTTAAAGGCTTTCACAGTCTGGATTCAGAAAATGTTTCCAGGTTCATTACATATCACTTCCTCTTAAGCACTCTACACTTTAACCCAATTCTTCTATTTGCTGTTTCCTGTACAATAAATTAAATATTCTGCCTCAGTTCGTTTTTCAACATTATCCCAAATTTCTGAAATATTCTCCCTCCTGACCTCCCTGCCTCTTGTACTTTCTATCTCTTTTCAAGGCTTAACTCCAGTACCACTCCTTTCTAGAATCCTTTCCTGAATCTCCTAATTCTTAATGTCACCCCTCCCCTCTCACAGCAATCTATTTTGAATAGACCTCACCATTACTTAGATGTGAACTTGCTGTATTCCTCCTAACTGAACATAACGTCCTTTAAGGCAAGAACAATGCCTGCCACATAGTAGGCACCTAATAAACTCTTATAGATTGATTGATTTGATTTGATTAATGCTCAAATTTATTCTCTTTTGGTTCAGGAGCCCCATTTGAATTGATTTACATTTCCTGAAAGGTCACTACTGAAAGGTAACAAGAAGAGGGCCAAATACACTGGGAACAGGGAAAGTCAGAAATGGTTTAAAAATATTTTTAATGCTTTCATTCATTCCACAAGAAATTTATTAAAAGGAGTGCATGTCTGGGGTGTTCAGAGAGGACTAGTACTTCTGGTATAAGGGCTTCCCCTGTCTTTTTCAGGACTGCTTATATACCTGTCATCCAACTCTCATATTTGGCTCCAGGACATGCAGAGCAGTCACACCCCAGTAAAACCAAACCCATGAGTGAGTTAGGGAAATGTTTATCCCAAGCATGTGAAGACTTCACCCTTTGGAATGGGCAGATGAGAAACTGAAACAGGGCTTGTAGAGTGCTTAGAGCTTGGTCAGATACTAAAGATGTCAAGGTCATCCATTGCATCCTGAGCCATCTCCAGTCATCTTAACTTGAGGCTGAACACTGTGCAACTCTGCCTCACTTAAATCCAATTCATACACATTGTCTACCCTGTGATGATATTGGTTCTTTCTGAAAACAAATGATAAACAATAATAATTAAGTACCTTAGTGGCCATATCAAAGGCAGTGTGCTAGCTAGGGACAGAAAGTTATTTTAAAAAAGCATTTGATACAAACTCTTCTGCATCACCCTCTATTCAGTACATTGTTGTCTTGGCTTCTCAACTAATGCATCAACTAACTCCTCAATGGCACTAAGCATCACTTTCGTACATCTGGATACACTTTGGTCCATTATTTATCAGGATTGGTTTCCCACAAAGAATAATAGGGTCATAAACTTAGACCTTAAAGGAAACGTAGAAATCATCAAGTCCTCAATTCATAAATAAAGAAACTGAGGTACAGTGATTTTAAGTAACTTGCCCAAAGTTATATAATTATTAAGTGTGTGAGACAGGATTTGAACCCATGTCTTCCTAATAAGGACCATATGCAAATGACATACTGTACAGTTTGATGGAAGATGAGATAATTCTTCTATCCAAAAGTGCCCCCTCCACATTCTCACAAGTAATTTTAGTGTTGACCAAAGAAATGTATAATAGTAAAGTGCCTGCTCAAAAATGAACGTCACAAAATTAAATGAGACATACATCCAAAAATACCTCCCAAGCAGAAATCTTCCGCTGATGTCTGAAATTCCTTCATTTAAAATTCATTACTTTGTAATTAAGGGATTTTTGTCTCCAAACATTATTTAATGAAAATATACCAGAGTGGGGGCAATTGTAATAATAATACATTTATATTTCACTTTAAGTTTTACAAAACAATTTCTACATAATAATCCCTATTTCAAACTCCACATGTTCAAAACTGAACTAATTGCCCTCCTAAAACCATCACTCCTCCAAATTTGCCTAATTCCATTGAATATGCCGTCATCTTTCTACTCACAAACTATTATACCCTAAGAATCATGCTGAATTCCTCCTTTTCCCTCATATCCAATCAGTTCCGAAGTCATCTATCCTATTTTCACAGTAGAGTAATAATTTTGGTACCTGCGACAAACTCACTTTGTGGTGGGTTCTTTTTGTTTGCTGGTTTCTTTTGTTTTAGAGTTTTTATTGTTTTTGTTTTTTTGCAGTGGACACCACAAGACTATAATAAAATATTGCAGGAGAATTTTTATATAACTATCCAGTCACATAGTATATCAGGTCTCAAAGAACTACCCTAGTGCCTCACTAGGTTGTCTCCAGGAGGATGGGGTTTTGTTTTTTGTTTTGTTTTGTTTTGTTTTTGTCATAATAACTCCCAGAGACCATCAAGTAAGTTATTGAGAGGCTGTGATCAGAGTCATCAAGAAAGTCATAAATCCTTGAAGTACTAAAAGTATCCTTTCTTATCACTTGCTGACATTGACATAATTTTCCCATGCCCCAATGCCTTAGTGATAGAACACAACTTTAAGTGTATTGAATTGAGAAAGACAGAAATACAGAGTTAGATTAAAGGAAGTTCTAACCAACTTTAAATCTGATGGAGATTGCATACCTCCACCACCCCCTAAATGAAGAGTGCTTTCAGATGTGTTTCACCCTCTGGACTTTATGACAATGGGATTGTTTGGACTAATCACTTCTTTGTCAACTTCAATTTCCTTCTGGGTGATAATAGGCTGATACTCTTTATTTCAGACTCTATTAAAGTATCATGAAATATAACAATCTGTTGCATAATATCTGATCATTCATTCACCTTTATCATTATCATCAAAGAAAATTTAATTGAGCATCTATTCTATGTAAGGCCCTGATCTTTTTTTTAAAAATAGTTTTGTTAGTTTATTTTTAGATTTCAATATTCATTTCCACAAGGTTTTAAGCTTCAATTTTTCTCCTCATCTCTCCCCTCCCCCCACTTTGCATTCTGATTACTCCTTCCCTCAATGGGCCCTCCCTTCTCTCACACCTCACTCTTCCCTTATCCCCATCTTCTCTCTTTTCTTCTCGGGAAAGATAAATGTCTGTACTCCATTATCTGTATTTCTTATTTCCCAGTTATATGCAATAACAATTCTCAACATTTCTTCCTAAAACTTTGAGTTCCAACTTCTCTTCCTTCCTCCATTCCCATCTATCCCCACTGAGAAGGCAAGCAATTCAATACAGGCTATATAAGTGTCATTTTGCAAAATACTTCCATAATAGTCATGTTGTATAAGAGTAACTATATTGCCCTCCATCCTACCCCATACCCCCTTTTCTTCTATTCTCTCATTTGACCTTGTCCCTTACCCAAAATGTTTACTTCTAGTTATATCCTTCTCCCATTTGCCTTCCCTTCTATTATCCCCACACCCCATTTGTCCCCTTTCTCCCCAACTTTCCTGTAGTGTAAGATAGATTTTCATTCCAAATTTAGTGAGCATGTTATTCCCTCCTTAAGTCATATGGGAAGATAGTAAGCTTCACTTTTCCCCTCTCACTTCCTTTTTCTCCTCCATTGAAAAGGATTTTTCTTATCTCTTTTATGAGTGATAGTCTGCCTCATTCTATTTCTCCCTTTCTCCTCCCAATGTTTTCCTCTCTCATCCCTTAATTTAATTGTATTTTTTTATGGATATCATCTCTTCTGATTCAACTCAGCCTGTACTCTCTGTCTATATATGTGTGTATGTGTGTGTATATAATCCCTCCATCTACCCAAATACTGAAAAAAGTCTCAAAAGTTACAAATATTATCTTTCCATGTAGGAATGTAAATAGTGCATCTTTGGAAAGTCCCTTATGATTTCTCTTTCCTTTTTACCTTTTCATGCTTCTCTTGATTCTTATATTTGAAACTCAA
This sequence comes from Bettongia penicillata ogilbyi, assembly GCA_023548195.1. NCBI lineage: Eukaryota > Metazoa > Chordata > Mammalia > Diprotodontia > Potoroidae > Bettongia > Bettongia penicillata. The sequence continues at coordinate 303,023 of JAJHZJ010000047.1, read as the reverse complement.
TTTTCTATTCAGCTTTGGTCATTTCATCAAGACTGTTTGAAAGCCCTCTATTTCATTGAATGACCATTTTTTCCCTTGAAGGATTATACCCAGTTTTGCTGGGTAGGCGATTCTTGGTTTCAATCCCAGTTCCTTTGACTTCTGGCATATCATATACCAAGCTCTTTGATCCCTTAATGTAGAAGCTGCCAGATCCTGTGTTATCCTGATTGTATTTCCACAATACTCAAATTTCTTCTTTCTAGCTGCTTACAATATTTTCTCTTTGACCTGGGAACTATGAAATTTGGCCACAATATAGCTAGGAGTTTCTCTTTTTGGGTGTCTTTCAGCAGGTAATTGGTGGATTCTTTCAATATTTATTTTGCCCTGTGGTTCTAGAATATCAGGGCACTTTTCCTTGATAATTTCATGAAAGATGATGTCTAGGCTTTTTTTTCAATCATGGCTTTCAGGTAGTCCCATAACTTTAAAATTGTCTCTCCTGGATCTATTTTCCAGATCAGTTGTTTCTCCAATGAGATGTTTCACATTACCTTCTATTTTTTAAGTCTTTTGGTTTTGATTTGTAACTTCTTGGTTTATAGTATAATCATGAACTTCCCTGAACTCCACTCTCATTTTTAAAGAACTATTTTGTTCAGTGAGTTTTTGAATCTCTTTTTCTATTTGGTTAATTCTGCTTTTTAAAGACTTCTCCTTGTTGGCTTTTTGGACCTCTTTTTCCAATTGAGTTAGCCTATTTTTAAAGTTGTTATTTTCCTTGGCATTTTTTGGTTGTCCCTCCTTTCCTCCCCACCCATGCCCACTGACAAGGCAAGCAATTCAATACAGGCTATATATGTATCATTTTGCAAAAGATTTGCATAATAGTCATGTTGTATAAGAGTAACTATACTGTGCTCCATCCTAAACTGTCACCCCCTTTGTTTCTATTCTCTCATTTGACTTTCTCCCTCCCCAAGAGCATTGACTTCTAATTGCTCCCTCCTCCCATTGCCCTCCCTTCCATCATCCCACCCACCCTGCTTATCCTCTTCTCCCCCACTTTCTTGTATTGTAAGATAGGTTTCCATACCAAATTGAGTGTGCATTCATTCCTTCCTTGAGTCAAATGTGGTGAGAGCAAGCTTCATGTTTTCCCTCTTCCCCCTTTTCCCCTCTATTGAAAAGTATATTTCTTGCCTCTTTTATGAGAGATAATTTGTACCATTCCATTTCTCCCTTTCTCCCCCCAATATATTCCTCTCTCACCCTTTAATTTCATTTTTTTAGATATGATCCCTTCCTATTCAACTCACCCTGTTCTCTCTCTCTCTCTGTATGTGTATATATATATATATATATATATATATGTGTGTGTGTGTGTGTGTGTGTGTGTGTGTGTGTGTAATCTCACCAACTACCCAGATGCTGAAAAAAATTTGAAGAGTTACAAATATTGTCTTTCCATATAAGAAATTAAACAGTTCAATTTTAGAAAGTCCTCTATGATTTTTCTTTCCTGTTTACCTTTTCATGCTTCTCTTGATTCTTGTGTTTGAAAGTCATGTTTTCTTTTCAGCTCTGGTCTTTTCATCAAGAATGCTTGAAATTCCTCCATTTCATTGAAAGACCATTTTTCCCCTGAAGTATTAAACTCGGTTTTGCTGAGTAGGTGATTCATGGTTTGAATCCTAGTTCCTTTAACTTCTGGAATATCCTATTCCAAGCCCTTCAATCCCTTAATGCAGAAGCTGCTAGATTTTGTGTTATCCTGATTGTATTTCCACAGTAATCAAATTGTTTCCTTCTAGCTACTTGCAGTATTTTCTCCTTGACCTGGGAATTCTATAATTTGGCTACAATGTTCCTGGGAGTTTCTCTTTTTGGATCTCTTCAAGGAAGTGATTGGTGGATTCTTTCAATATTTATTTTGTCCTCTGGTTCTAGAGTATCAGGGTAGTTTTCCTTGATAATTTCATGAAAGATGATGTCTGGGCTCTTTTTTTTCATCATGGTTTTCAGGTAGTCCCATAATTTTTAAATTGTCTCTCCTGGATCTATTTTCCAGATCATTTGTTTTTCCAATGAGATGTTTCACATTATCTTCTATGTTTTCAATCTTTTGGCTTTGTTTTGTAACTTCTTGGCTTATAATATAATCATTAGCTTCCCTGAACTCTACTCTCATTTTTAAGAAACTATTTTGTTCAGTGAGCTTTTGAACCACCTTTTCTATTTGGCTAATTCTCTTTTTTAAAGCTTTCTTCTCCTTGTTGGCTTTTTGGACCTTTTTTTTTTCCAATTGAGTTAGCCTATTTTTAAAGGCGTTGTTTTCCTCAGCCCTTCTTGGTTCTCCATTAGGAAGCTACTGACTCACTTTTCAAGCTATTCTATGGTCTGAATCCATTTCATATTCATTTTGAAGGTATTGGAAGTAGAAACCTTGACTTCTTCTGACACTATGCATTGTTCTTCCTCATCTGAAAGGACGGAAGGAGATACCTGGTTCACCAAGAAAGTAACCTTCTATGGTCTTACATTTTTTTTCCCATTTTGGGGCATTTTCCCAGCCAATTACTTGACTTCTGGATCCTTTGTGAAGAGGCAGGTCCTAGTGCTCCTCCTCCCCCCAGGACCATACCCAGTGCTGAGATTCAGAGCAGCTGCTCAATTCCCCCAGGGCCTTAGGTAGGAGTGGGGCTGCCACTGAGGGCTGATTATCAAATACCCTGCTCAATTCCCCTAGATGCTTTAAGTTGAGAAGCTAGGACAACGGACCCAGGCTGTTTCTGTGGCCAATGTAACTACCTGCCACCCACTGCTGCTGCTGCTGCCTCTTCCACTGCCTGGGTTCAGTGCTGGGGGGCACCCTGCTCCCCTTTCGTGCAGCTTGGAAAGCCCTTCCACACTGACCTTTGAAGCTTTCTTTGTTGCTTGTGGGTTGAGGGATCTGGGACCATCCCTGCTGGGGATTCTGCCCCAGAAGTCTGTTCTGGTCCTGTTCCTCCCCATGGTGTACAGCCAGGGCTAGGCTCTGCTCTGCTTAGTGTCCTGTGGGATAGACCTTTCCTGTCAACCTTCCAGGTTACCTTTGGCTGGAAATCTCTTTCACTGTGGCTTCTATTGCTCTAGAATTTATTGAAAGTCATTTTTACAGGTATTTTGTGGGCTATGGGGGAAGCGCTAGAGTTTATGTGTCTTTCTATTCTGCCATCTTGGCTCCACCCCTGGCCCTGATCTTTCTTACAGTGAGTAGAGGTGATGATTGGCACAGAACCAACCAAAGGACCAAGAAACCTGAGAGAGGTACCTCACAAGAATATTAGTTTAGCACATCTTTGTGCTCCAGACTTTTGAGTACCAGAGTTTTACTAAAACTTAGCTATCCTTGGCATAAATCCAATGCCCTAAATAGCTGCACAGTACTAACAAACTAAGTCATCACTCTGACACTGAAAATAATGTGATCTCTAGACTAGATGACCTCACAGGTTTATCTAGAATCTGCAAATGAATTTACTACCACTTATGAAACCAGGGAGTCCTCCTACAGCAACCCATATATTGTATATCTTTTCAACCTATGATCTTTCCTAGTTTAGCTTGTTTGACTTTGTGTTCTACAAGTAGGTGACACAGTGTCTGGAATCAAGAATAGCAGTGTTCAAATCTGGACTCGCACCTAACTGTGTGATCTGGCAAGTTCCTTAACCTTTGTTTGCCTCAGCTTCCTCAATTATAAAATGGGGATAATAACAGCACTTATCTCTGAGGGTTATTGTGAGGATCAAATGAGATTATATTTGTAAAGCACTTAGCATAGTCCTGGCACTTAGTAGAAGCTTAATAAATTTGTTTCCATCTTTTCTTCCTCTATCTAAGAATGAGAAACATTGAGGTCACTCTTTTAAAAGACTTTACAGTTTGCAAAATACTTTCCTCCCAAAAACTATCCCAGATGGATATTATGTCCATTCCACACAGGTGTAAGATTTAGCAGTGGAGAAGAGATAATAGAGAAATTAAGCAATATAGCAAGTAGTTTTTATCTTTGTCTTTGTATCTTAGTTGGTTATCATATAACCCAATTTGTTGTCAGTCAACAAGTGTTTGTAAAGCTCTTACCAAGTACCGTGTTTAAGCTCTGAGAATACAAATACAAGTAGAAAAAAAGAAGACCTTCTAGGCTGTCAGCACATAAAAGGAATGTTTTTAAAAAGTCATGTGGGAGAGTAGAGACACAGTCACCCTGTGCATGGGCCTTGGTCAAAAAAAAAGTCAGGAGTGCAGAAGCAGAAGTCTTGCACATAGTAGGCACTTAATAAATGCTTATTAGATTGAACAGAAATGAATTGAATTAAACTGAATCTTGTGAAATAGAGTGTGCGTTTCCTACTACCATCCTCCATTCACAGAGACGGAACTAAAAATCAGAGAGACTGAATGATTTGTCCACAGATACATGACTAGTATGAAAAGGGTCCCTTACTGGAACCTAGTCCTTCTGACTAACAGAATTCAGTGTTTCCTACGGAATAGAACTTGCTAATCCCATTAAATTAGCAGTCAAAAATGAGTTCACAGAGAAGTGTCAACAAGATTGGTTTCCTCTAGGAAAGCTGACAGAAGAACAGCAGGAAACTGAGAAAACAGGAGTTTTAATTGGAGGGAATGAGGAATAATTAGAAGGATAGGGATGTCATGCTTAGGTGTGGAACCAAAGTCAGAGACTCTGGTGAGACAAAGAGGGTGCAGATACTGAGCATGTTGTTAGGGGGTGAAGAAACCCATGCAAAGGAAGAAAGTAAAAAACAATAATGTTGTTCATTCCCAGTTTTGCCTAGGATAGGCACCAATGTTGGGTTCTTAAGAATAATGGGGGATAGCTGAAAATAAGTACATTTGATGTAAGAAAAGCTTTCTGGCAATTAAGGATATTCAAACTTGGGATGGAATGTTCTGGAAATCATGTCTTCTTCAAAAAAGGTCTTCAAACAGGCCCTAGATAATCACTTACTAAAGACGTTGACGATAGGATTTCTCTTCAGGTTGGTTTTGAATTAGTTTAGCCCTGAAGACCCTACCATCTGTGAGATTCTGTGACCCTGAGGCAGCTTATTCCATTTCCCAAAAAACTCCAATTGTTAGAAAGTTTCTTCTTATATTAAATCAAAATCTTCTTCTCTTTAACCTTTTAGCCCAAAATCTGTCCTCTGAGGCCAAAAGGCATCCATCTAATCTCTCTTGCACATGACATTTCTCCAGATAGTGGAAGGCAGCTGTCATGTTAACCTTAAGTCTCCTTTCCACTGACTAAATACCTAGTTTTATTAAAGCCTTTTATATTCCTTAGTTTAGAGTTTTCTCACTGTCCTGGTCACCTTCTTCTGATCATCATCTAGTTTTTAATTTTATAGTTAGATGTAAATTTTACCCCTTTTGAAAATTCTATAGCCTAAGTATCCAAGATGTTAATGACTACTGACCCAAACTATAGGATAGTTAATATTGAAAAAGGAGATTCACACTGGGCTGATACTAATGATGATTGATGGCATTTATATAGTCCATTGTATCTTTTGAACCTCAGAGATGTCCTGTGAAGTAAGTAATGAAGTAGTTATTCCTATTTTACTGATCAGAAATTAAGACTTGGAGATGTAAAGAACTGACCAAGATCCCATAGTTAATAACTACAAAATAAGGTTTGAAGCCAAGGTCTTTAGATACAGAATTTAATTCTTTTCATTACACATTCATTATCTTCCTAGCTGTACTTTTGACTCTGGACTTTTCCACTATGCCTCAGTTTCCTTCTCACTATTAGAACTTCCTTCTGCCATGCTGGCTCCCTTTTCCCATTGGTGAGTTCTTGCCAGGGCCTCTATTTGTGGGCCAGCCCAGGCTGGCCATATTCCATTCCCCTGATAGCTATGCTTCTGACTGAACTTCATTACCATGCCTCAGTTGCTTTCTTATTTCAAGTCTTCTTTCAGCTGCTGGGACCTTTTCATTTTAGAACCTCCCTCTGCCATGTTGGCTCCCATGTACCACTGGTGAGTGAGTTCTTTTTGAGGCCTACATTTCAGGGACATGCTTCATTGCTCCACTGACTGTCCTGATTCTCCAGACATTACCATCATACTCCCATGTGGGGAACTCCACCCACCTCCCCTTTTTTCCCTCTTTTATGTCTTGTCTTCTCCTTTTAGAATGTAAATTTCTTGAGAAAGGAATCATTTTGATTTGTATTATATCTATATCCACAGAAGTTGGTACAAAGCCTAGTATATATTAAATGCTTAATAAATACTTGTTGCTTTCTTGCCTTTCTACCTACAATTCAATTGCATCTTTCTAATTACTTAAAATGAATTATTTTTTCTGGAATATATGAAAATTTAAAAATCATTAACAATTTTAGATTTATTGGAATGTTAATTCTCAAAATAATCTATAGGGGTCAGGGCTCTGTATAAGGTAATATTTTTCATAATCTTTTTCTAAGTAGAGTCCATTGCAAAATTCAGTTTTATAGAGCTGTCAAGGCTTGGTGAACACAGTTCTGACTTTAATATCAGAAAGATATGGATTCAAATTCACCCTCCAATATGTAGTATCTGCATCATGGGCAAATCAAATCTTTTTATGGTCAGGAGACCTTAGAGGTCATCTTCTCCAACTCTATTTTTAAAATTAAAATGAGGTAACTGAGGTCCAGAGAGATTAAATGATTTGCCTAAGTCACACAAATAGTAAATGGCAAGCCCAGGGTTTCAACTTAGTTCCTGGGACTCCAACTTCACCAATTTTGCCATGCTTTGTACTCCTTTTTCTGTCAAAAGAGAGATATTGAAAACTCCATGTAACAACCTTACAGTGTTATTGGAACACTGCAAACAGATAATGTTAGTAAAGTACTTTATAAATCTTAATGTGCTATGTAAATATCAATAAATAGCAGTAGTAATATTAATTTCCAATGCAAAATACTCTGCTCTGCAGCTGTTTCATCTTCTTGTAGTAGGTGACTAGGGTCTAGAGATCAGACCCGCATCTAAAAAGAAGAAATCATATATTACCATGAAACTTCAATTTCCTTATTTATAAAATGAAAGCAGCTAGTAGATAGAGTACCAGGCCTGCAGTCAGGAAGACTCCTCTTCCTCAGTTCAAATCTGGCCTCAGACACGAATTGTTTGACCTTGGGCAAGTCACTTAACCCTGTTTGTCTCAGTTTCCTCATCTATAAAATGAGCTGAAGAAGGAAATGGCAAACAACTCCAATATCTCTACCCCCTCCCCCCCAAAAAAAGACCTAAATGGGGTCATGAAGAGTCAGATACAACTGAACAAGAACCACAAAGAATGAGGGCACTGAACTAGAAGATAACCTCTAAAGTCATCTCTAGCTCTAAATTAATTATGATATGCTGTTCCATTACACAGGTAGATAAAATTACTAGTTTTGGAGCTGAATGAAAGTACTAAGATGTAGGTTCATCTATAAGTTCACTGAAAGCATCCCTACTACAAATCCCGTAATAGATAGGACAGTAGGGATGATGTGTATCTCATTCCAATTCAAGAATATTCTATCTCACAGAAGGGTTTGTCCTTGCAGCATCTCTGTATTCTAAAAAAAAAACCAACAACAAAAGAACACCACTCTTGTATTCCTTGTGGCTTAGAGATAATTGATATCTGCTATGAAAATAGGTATTAAGACCATTATTCTCAAGTTTTTCAGATCAATGAAAGTTTGTGGGCAATAGTTCAATCTGTGATAATATTTTATAATTATCATTATATAGTTCCCCTGTCAAAAATACAGGTAAATTGTATTAATTGTAAGTCTGTAGAGAATCCCGTGGTACATCACATTTCGAAAGGTAATATCAGTCAGGTTATCTTCAGCCATATTGTGTTGCATTCTTTTAGCATTCTCTATGACCAATGGTTAGTTTGGACTATATCCCTCTACTTCCTTTTGATTCTTCAGTGGAGAAAAACTGAAAACAAGTCAAGCAAATGAAGTAGCTAAAAGAAAAGGGAGGGGGAGGCCTTTCCAACACAGAATTTTCCCCATAATATATTGGAATGAACTAAAAGATAAAGTGCAAAGGTCAGAAAATGGCTTCAGGGGGTCCTTTCCCAATGATGGTGATGGCCAGCCTGGGATAATTATCCAGCACACAGGAAAATTACCTCTGTTGGTCTCTCAAGCATGGAGACTAAATAAATCAAATTAGAAGCAAGGTTCTGTTCTGCCATGCTGTGTGTGTGTGTGCGTTACATGATACACTGAGCGATTTATTTATCCAAGTAAATTTCAAAAGTAGTTCATTAATATTAGAGAAGGGCTGGGACTTGATCTTTAGTGAGACAGGGCTTTGGGGGTAGAGAGGTCTAATGGTTAATATTCATTGTTTCATCTCTTCCCTCCCAAGTGCTTCCCAAATACATTTATTATTTTTCTTATACCTGAGTCCATGCTTGAAGCTATGATGTTTCTCAAACCTGGAGTGACTGAGAGTCTGTAAAGTATTAGTTTGCAGCCCCACATAGAATTTGAGAGCTATGCATTAGAGTAATTGTGGCTGAGAGCATTAGACTTAATGTTTTATAAGTTACTTTGTATCATGAAATACTTCAAAGAAAATATAAATGAAAGATGAAAAACTATTAGTTGAGGTCAAGGTACTAAAGAGATCTGGGTCCTCTAGACCCAGAAATTTGAGCTCCAGACAATACCTCTATCTCCTTCTCCCGGGATTGTCAGTTGCTCCTGTCAAGAAACAATCTTTCTTAGCACTAGATTCCTTGTTTCTACAATGGCAATAAAACTATACCTGTCTCAGTAGCAAAAATCTTGAGAAATTTCAGATTAATGTGGTGTAGTTAGAGAAATGTCCTACTAATTATAGGAAAAGATGCTAGAGACCATTTTCTGAAAGAGATGGGAATCTCACCTTCCACTTCCAGCTGGAAGTCTCCCATGAGTTTAATAATGTCCTTACAAGAAAAAGACCAAAGGGTAGTATCAGCATCCACATAAAATCCAGTCAAATACTTCAAAGACAGAAGGACAGGAATCACATGTACAAAAATGTTTATAACAATAAATATTATTTTTTTTAAAAAGAACTGAAAAGAATATAGGTTACCTATCGATTGAAAAATGGCTGAATAAATTGTCATATTGAATGTATATAGTATTATTCCTTCCGTATACGTATATTTTGTTCTCTGAAAGGGCTAGAAAAGAGATGTTTCTTAAAGAAAAGAAGCACGTGCTTGCATAGAAACACATAAGCTTCTGAGTGCAAGTGAGAGAAAGCAGCCCACTGATCAAAGTTTTTAAGATAGTATTGACAAGATGATCTCTTCAGAGATAAGAGTACTGACTGATGGTAAAAATGGATTCAATGCAGTTTTCCAGAAGCTAATTTACATATGACATTTTTAGGGCTTTGCAGTTTATTGCTGTCAAATACTGAATAAAAGAATATTTAGGAATTATAATACAATAGCATATTGGTTGTTTGTGTCACACCTGATAAATGTGAAATTGGGCTTTCTAAACTGAAGTTAAAATTAGGTCACAACATATTTAGAGGGCCACAAGGGAGTGTATAGAAACCAATTTTAGCATCTGTATAGAAGATCAACCAGTCAAGAAGTTTTTATTAAGCTCCTACTATGTGACAGCTCTTGTCCTAGATCCTGTGATAAAGTACAAAGAATGTATCACCCAAATTTGCAGCAAACTTATATTTTAATGGAATTGATCTGATTGAGGGGAAAGTTCTGGTGCTCAGAGCTGACTGGATCAAGCAGAAATCTCTGTTAGTTATTTAAAGAGCCGGCTACTAAAAGATGATTCTTCTCTCTGTAGCCATCAATATCTTTAGTGAGTGAAACTACTCAAAGTTTTGTTACTACATTACTTTTTATTACACTTATGGCTTGAGTTGGGGGTTGAGACAAGGATCCTTTAAGACCCATAAAAGAGACCTGAAGAATTTCGCGTTTCCCAGGATTAAAAGACATGCTTTTTGCTGAGAGAGAGTGTGACAGTCTCTGCCTTAGTGACAAGCCAAGGGAGCAGAACTAGAAAACAGAGATCTTAGTATAAGGCTGTTGTCTTCTTAAAGAACTTAACCTTGCTTTCCTGAGTGACCCAAGAGTAACAAAAAAGCAGTTTCATCCAGCAGAAGAGAAGTTCCAAAGAGTAATAGTCCTGTCCAGTAAATGATATGTGGTACAGAGTCCCTAGAGAGTCCAAGGATATCCAGGCTTATGGATCAGAGTTTGAATTCCCTTACTCATATGCATCCCTGCTAGTTGTTGTAAGTCTATATCCACTATTACCCATGGAAATTTTATTTATAGATAAATAGCGTTTTTCTTAATATTAATATCACTATATCTTCTGTTAGCAAATATTTCATGATTAAGGGTTAATAATGTCATTTTGAGTGATGTTTAAAAAGGAAGCATATTGGTAGAGAAAAAGGAGCAATAATTGTTAATTGTATATACATATACACACACACACATATCTCCCCTCAGACTGGGGATTCTGAGAATGAGGTACTGGGGGAACCACTCTAATTTGCCAGATGTTAGCCAAGTGGGTTGAATGAGCAAACAACTCAGAGAAAATTTGGTGCCACACTGGGTTACACTGAGTGACCCTCATAAAAATGTTATAGATTATCAATTCACCATTAAAAAAGACAAAAGGTGTTATATTCAGGGATTGATTGTAAAGACTGCAATATACTGATACTGTGTGAAATGAATAGAGCCAAGAGAATCTTTTACAAAATAATGTAAAGAAAAAATATTTTCTTTGACTACACATTTTTGTCTTAGGAAAGGGCTTCCGTATGAGGTACTAGGTAGTTATAAAAATGCAAAAAAGCATCAATAAAACATTTAAAAATACTCTTTACACAAAAAAGCAGAGAAAGTGTTGTAACAGAGAAATTTTATTTCATTTTTCATATAAATCTACTTGTTATTCATCTTTGCTTTCAAAGAGGACCAGTGTTATCACAATAGACGCAGTGATGTCTTGACTTCCCCATGAATTAGTTTTAAGTGAGGCAGCATTGCGAAAAATCATCAGCCCTGCTTTCTCTTCCTGAGTCACTGAAATCCAAGGACAAGACAAAAGTCAAAATGACCGGCAATGGCTTGGGATGCAGTGACCTTGGCGTCTTCAATATTTGACCAAGCTTTAAGCACTCCACAGTGAAACCTTCATGGCCATTGGAACAAATTGTTCTCATCTGCCCATTCCACAAGGGGAAGTCTTCACATATTTGGGGTAGACATCCCCATAATTCATTGATGGGTTTGAGGTCCTTCAGTTACTCTCAACCTGGTTTAGTCTTTCTGATGAAAGTTTACTGGGGTGTGGTCATTGCACATGCTATAGCTTCATGGGATAACAGGCAAGTGTTGGGTGATGGGTTAGACACCAAAGGTACATGAGCAGCCTTAAAAAGGCCTTGGCCAGTCTTCATACCAGAGATGCAAGACCTCCTTGAATGCACCATATGCTTCACTTCACATTCATAACCTATATCAAATTATTTGCCTTCTCAGTGGCAGAGAGAGAGGGAAGTGAGAGAGAATTTGGAACTCAGAATGTAAAAAAAAAAATGAATGTTACAAATTGTTTTTACATGTTATTGGGAAAAAAAATTTAAAAACCCAAAATTTTATTGTTTCGTTTTTAAAGGGAGTTCAAAAGAGAAAATAAAGAGGAATTCTTTGGTACTACCTTATTTAATTTAATTTTAAAACATTGTACTTAATAAAAGTATACCTTGTATGCTGATGATCATTACATTTATAATAAAAAAAGAACTTTAGAATTGAAAAAAAAGCCAGTCAAAAAAATGTGGCAGCAGATATCTCTCTGTGATTAGAATCATGCCATCAAAACATAAATCTAATTAATATTCTGTCTCAGCTACCACTTCACCTTTGTGTATTATTTGTTGACATTGGCATTCTCAAATTCATATTGGCTCTTGAGAGTATTAGCTGCATTTCTACTATAATGTTGAATGTATTGTCACTAACTCCACAATCCATGAATCTTATTGGAATATTTTCCATATTGAAAAAAACCTGTTTTCTATTGTTAGAAACAAAAGAGTGAAGAGTAAAAAAGGAGAATCAGAATATTAATCAGAGCATAATCAGAATATTAATGAGAACTGAGGGATTCTAACATTCTCAAAGGTAGGGGAAATAGAGTCTCTCCCATGCTGTTGCTGTCTTACCTGGGGAGTAGTAGGAGAATTAAAAAAACCTGGCAAGATGCCAACCTAGCCCATGCAAGGGGAGGAGGGTGATGGGACAGCTATTCCTCAGAAACAGGGAAATTCTCTCTTGTGATCTCATAATATCATATGAATTTAATAATAGTTCATGTAAATAACTCTCCAATCTTAGATTCAAAGTCCTCTCTTCTGACTCCAACTCCCATATTCTTTTTAATGGCCCATGACTCCTTCAACATCTCTTCTGTTCTCACCCAGGGAATTAGCAAAATGTTTCTCATAATCTACAATTGATTCATCCTACCTGTATCTCAATCCAACAAATAAAAGGTCCTAGGGGAATAAAGTAATGCAAATCTAAGATCAACTGAAACAGGGAAGAATGAGAACATCAAAAGTCAGACTCTAATCTAACTCAATCAAAGATTATCTTTAATTCTTTTATCTGTGCCTTTTTCAATAGAATTCAAATTCCCTCAGTCTCTCTGTTGTCTTTCCAGTTGACCAACTCCACTACAGACTTTGCATTCAGTCAGTCAGCGACATATGTTTATTGTCCTTGTGTGTATGAGTGTTATATTCTAATAACATCTAAGTCAGTAATTCTTTGCCTTTTTGAGTAAGAGGACAACCCACCTGGTAGTTATAATATTAATATTTGTAGACAGAGACAATAAGCAAAGTCCACTTGGAGTTCAGCAAAATTTTGAATCATGTTATACATCACCTTTGATAAGTCACTGAACTGCTCTGGATTTGAATATTCTCACATACAATCAATCCTCAGTATTTGTATATTTAACTTTCGTGACTTCAAGTATTTCTGTGATATTTTTTAGTAACATTATTTTCACTTTCCCATTGGTAATTCCCCACATTTAAGGCTATGTGTAGTAGAGGGAAAAGAAGAGATGAGTGATGTGTGCAAGTTTAGGTAGAGCTGCTGTCAGCCCTGATTTTGGTGTTAGTGAATTGAGGATTAAATTCCTCCACAAAAAAAAGGGGAAAGTATTTATGGTATTGTGGATTTAATGTGTGATGGCAAGTGAACATTGTCTGAAATCAATCATTATTAATTGAGGCATTAGCACAAAAAGTCACATAATTTTGCATTACTAGCAAGAAAATGTTTTGTATGTTACCAGTTTTATTTTGTGTAATGCATTTCATGGGTTATTTCATGATTACTGAGTTAGGAAAAGTAGACTTTATGAGAATTAATGTTTTGTTATGAAAAGCTACATGCATAAAAATGTATTTTCAACAATCTCTAGTGAAAGATTACAGTTTTGTTTTGTTTTGTTTTTGGTGATCATGGGAACCTAACTCCATGCCACAGGTTCGGAGAATTAACATTCATATTTTTGAGTTTCTCACCAATTTCTAGGAATGTCTCTCCCTCAAAAGTTGAGTATTGACTGCATAAAAGATTTTACTGGATGGCTGCTAAGGTGTCTTCCTGGTCCAAAAATAATCTATGATCTTTTTACACTAGGCAGGAGTCCTATTTGGTATATTAATGTAGTTATTTATAATGAGACAGCTCATGCTGATTTTTTAGCTTTCAGTTTACTATGAAGATAAAATGCAAACTCCTTTGTTTGGAATTTAAAAACCTTAGTAAGCTGGTTCCTCCCTCCCTTTTAAGTCTTCTGACTTCTTACTTTTTACTGTCCTCCACACATTCTATATTCTAGCAACACTGACCTACTTAAAGGTCCTTGAACATGACACTTGGCCTTTGTGCTAGCTGTTCCTCACACCTAGAATGCTATACACCACAAATCCATTGTATAGTTTGCCTGAGTTCCACAATGACTCAGTTCAAATCCTATTCTCTCCAGGAGACCTTTAGGGTCCATCTCTGAAGTCCATGTGCTAAGGCCTGCCCCTCCCAGACGGAACACCATCAATCTGCTCCATAGTTTGTGTCTACCAAGTGTATCGCCAAGGCAATATTCACGGCACTGGTGCTGACTATGAATATGCCAGTATAGTTCTCAATTGCCAAGTATAAAAGACTCTCCAGATAGAAAGGCAGAAGAAAAACATTTATTTAAACAGCAGAAAGTCAAATCCCAGAACCAGAAAGCAAAATCTGTCATAGTGACCAAGAAGTTAATAACCGTGGTAACAGCAGGAGGCAAAGTCATTCTCAAACCCCCCCTCCTCAGCCAGGACCTTCTCACAAGTCTGAGGCTTGCTGTGTTAGTTGGCTGAGTTCTATCCCCTCTGACCCGACCTGCTCACTCACTTTCTCCAGGTTCCTTTCCACCCTTCCTGCTCTGCCTGTTCTGCAAGCTCCTCCTACCAAATGTGACCTAGGCTTCTTGGTGATTTAAGCAGATAATATGGGCCTATTAATTAATGAGAAAGATCTTTCCCTTTAAATTATTATTACACCAAGTTATTTAAATGCTGTCTTTACATTTGAATATAAGCTCCTTAAAGGCAGGAAGTCTCTTTTTCTTTCCTTTACTTTTTATTTCCAGTGATTAGCATAGTATCTGGAACATTAATAAATGCCTTCTGAATTTCTGACATGGGATGTCTGGTGAAATAAGGTTAAGATTATATCTGTTTCTAAACCCACTGTCTATTTAGATTTTAATACGAAAATAGTAAAGAAAAAATTTTAATCTTGTATAAATTTGAAGACAATTAACACATTGGTCTTTTTCATCTAACCATGCCACACATTCTTCTACCCCTAGAAATTCACAAGTTCTACAATAGGAATCCCTGCATTGAGTAGTAAGGAAGAAGGAAAATGAAGTGTCTCCCTGATCATAACTTATTACAATAAAAGGCAGTTTTTACAAATTGAGGGAGGATTAAAGAAATTAGTTATAGACTTTGAATGAAAATCGCAATAAAAAATCTTTGTTCTGATAATTCATTCACTCTATGTTTTCTATAGGAAATGTTATCACTGCCTAACACCTCAGTCTCAGAATTCTGCCAATATGGTTGTTCTAACCTTTCAAAAGTGATTAACTAATACATATATCCTATTCTCAGGAAATCTCAGGATAATTCTTGTTTTCCCAAAATTATCTCTACCACTTCTCACTTCAAGTTTCCCATAGGCTTTGTGAAGCTGTTTGTCATGGAATACGCAAACTCTGAAGTTGGCCCTAGCTTTAACAATTTATCAGGGGGAAAGAAAACTAATGCCCAATATTTTCCTGTTTAGCTGATGGAGAAAATCTACCATTTTGCTTGCTGAATCTTCCAGAGTCTGCCAAAGGAGGACTTGCCAAATGAGGGACTCTCTCCTCTCCCCTTCCTTCTCCTTTCTAAAGAAAAGCAAATTTGGATGGCCAGAGGCTGTCCAGTTAACTTGGAGTTTACTGGCTAGATGTCTTCCTTCCTTCCTTCCTTCCTTCCTTCCTTCCTTCCTTCCTTCCTTCCTTCCTTCCTTCCTTCCTTCCTTCCTGTTCCCAAAACCTTAAACCCAGAGCACTCTGAAGCCCACAGATTGGACAACAATAGGTCTGCCCAAACTCCACTTAATCACTGACTTAGATTGATTATCAATAGTAACAGTTTCTCTTGCCCTCTGAGCTTGATCTAGTCATTTTTTTTTCTTTTCCTCATTAAAGGAGCTATTCCCTGACTACTTCTTAAAGAGTCCTCTTCCCTGAATAGGTGTTACCCCCCTCTAGGTGAGTACCTGAAAAGGTCTAGCCTAAAAAAGCTAAGGTCTGTCATTGCATCCTGGGCCATCTCCAGTCATCCTGATGATTATCTGATCATGGCATCCAGATGGCTCAGGAGGAGAAAGAGAGGCTGGTGACTTTGCACAACCCTCTCTCACTCAAAACAAAGTCAAGTGCAAGTCATGTCATCGTTTTTCCAATGTCATGATCTTCTTTGAAAACAAAGGACAAACACAACAACAACAGACAGCCTTGTTCTTTAAGATGCCTGTCTAAAAAGGGTATTCATGATAAGAATGGTGGGAGGTATGTAATAAAAAATATAGTTATTCCCCTCTAATAAATAAAAAAAAAACACCTGAAGTTCCAAAATGTTACATGACCTCTCCAAAAGCATAGGCAGTGTTTAGGGGCCAAGGTTCAAATCCAGATTTCTTACAAATCCCAAAACAATTAATTAATTTGCCCAAGGTCACACAGGTAGTAAGGGACTGTGTATGGATTTCAACCAAGGTCCTCTGATTCCAAATACCCAACTTTTCATAATTCTCTTTCCAGATTCTAAAAGGCTAAAATGATGGTGAGGTGTAATAAAGGATTGGAGGTAAGAGACAAAATGTTAAATGGAGGGAAAAGAAAGGAGACCAGTTTGACTGGGATATAATATGAGTAAAGGAAGATAATGTGTGTTAACCAATTGATTTGCAACATCCACTGCAGAGAAATTCTGTAGTTTTACATGACAACCTGTGAAATATGTGTTTCATCACTGAGGCAATAGGGAAGCTCTAAAGATTCTTAATCGGAAGAGTGACATGGTCAGACCCATACTAGGAAGATTAATGGTATTATCATGCCTCAAATCCCTTCCCCCAACCTGCTCCCAACCTTAGAGCTTCTTTGTGGCATATAAGAATTCTGTATTCTTCAGGTAACATTCTGTAACAGCAGAGAATTCTTCAAGGTATTATTAAACTGGCAAAATTTCAAGCCAGAGATGACAAACTATGAGTGTTTTGCTTGAAAACCAATAGTCTGACTTAAATTTAGATAGGCTTACCAACAGAAAACTGGCACCAGGTAATGATATATCTATATATCTCTGCCCACACACATGTATATATTTACATGTATATGTAGATACACATGTCAACATATATTTAAGTACATGAATACTATATGCACATGAATGTACATGTGTGTATATAGATATTGGTTGTTTAGTCATTTCAGTCATGCCCCACTCTCTGTGACTCCAGTTGGGGTTTTCTTAGCAAAGAACCTTGAGTGGTTTGCCATATCTTTCTCCAGCTCATTTTATAGATGAAGAGTTGAAGTAAACAGAATTAAGTGACTTGCCCAGGCTCACACAGCTAGCAAGAATCTAAGGCCAGATTTAAATCCCTGAAAATGAGTCTTTCTAACTCCAAGTCTGGCATTCTATCCATTGTGTCACCTAGCTGCTCACAAATATACATATCCACACACATATATGCATGTTAATTATGAATAGACATATATTTGTTGCTATAGATAGTAATTCAGAATGACTGTAATTTTAATCAGTGAAGGCTTACTGATGTTGCTAAAATCAGGGATTCTTGATGTAAGCATCCATGGGAGATAATATCTCATTGTCCCCTGTATTGAGAAGATCATATATGAAAATGTTTTCTTTCATTTTTAAGCTACAAGTTGTATGAGATAACTTGCTTAACCAAAGTAAGTAAGAGGCACTTACTTAAAGGATAGGGGAAAAAACTGTAACAAATCAAATAAAAATTGGGAGGCAACATGGTAAAATGTAAAGAGAAATCATCTCGAATCAGAGCACCATGGATACTTGTCTCTTTCACTTAATACAATATGTCTTGGCAAAGTCACTTAACTCCTGCAGGCCTCAATTTCCTTATCCGTGAAATAAGTAGGTTAGAGTATATCACCTAAGAAGACCTTTCCAATGCAAAATCTGTGATCCAGTGATTGAAGATTTCTAATCTGGAGAAGAGAAAACCTAGAGAGGAAATGATCACCTCCTTCAGATCTTTGAAAAGCTGTCAAATGGAAGAAGTAAAAGATTCTGCTTTGTCCCAGAGGCAGAATAAAGATTTTTAAAAGATAAAATCTTAAGAGAAGCAGACTTTTTTTCCCAAATAACAAAAAAAACCTTTCTAACAAATATCTCTGTCTAAAAGTAGAACAAGGCTGATTTATGAGATACACTGGAGGCACTCAAACCAACAAGAGATAGCAATATGTAAGGGATATTGTAAAGGAGAAACATATATATGTGTAAACTAGTTGAACTAAATGACCTCCAAGATGCTCTCCAATTGTAAGACTATATATATACTATAATTCTACTGGGAAGATGGCAGTATCTTCTTTTAAGGAAATTATACCAGGGCAGTAAACTCAGTAAGAAATCACAATATGATATATGGCAACCAAGAATGTGAATGCAAACTTAGGATGCATTAATAGAGGAATTTCTTCTTGGAGCAGAAAGAAGGTGAAAAGCCTTCCTGAACTACGTAGGCTTTGGTCAGACTACATATGGAATAGCATGCTTGTTGAGTTCTTGTCATCAAACTTTTTAAAAATTCCTGAAAAGCCTGAGATGAGGGAAACAAACAAACAAAAAATATTTCCAAAGGATTAAATTTAGGCTTGACTTAAGGGAGAAAACTATCTAACAGTTAGAGCTACTGCAGACTACCTTGAATAGCAGTGGATTATCTCTCACATTGGAGCTTTTTTATAGTAATGACTAGGTGATTACTTACGTATTAGATAAGATGACTATATAAGTGAAATTATGTGATTATTTGTTTCTGACTGTACCTTCAGTTCTAGAGATCATATTTATGAAGGATATTTTTAGGTTAGGAAGTATCCAGAGGACAACAACCAAGATAGTAAATAGCCTAGGTCCAGGTCATTTGAGAATCAGTTAAAGAAACTAAGGCCATTTGGTCCTGGCCCGAAATAAAGATGACTCAGGGATGGGGATGGGGGTGATTAATAAATATCTTCAATTACTTAAATGATTAGCTAAAATCATTAAAGGATTAAATTAAAAATTATTCTGTTTGTGCAAAAACAATAAATCTATAGAATTAATTTTAACATGGTACTTTATGATATGAGCCATAAAAGTTTCCTTATGGGCATGCGAGATTATGATGATGACAATAATAATAAACCATCCATAATAAATAAAAGCAGTGAAATAATGTTAAGCCAGTTGGCATTTAATAACTGTTCTCCAAGGTGAATGAACTCACTAAAGGTCACTTTATATTCTACCTGTCCATATGGAAATTTCTCCTCCTAAAGTTCTTTCCTATTAGAGTCTTTCTATAACAAACTAATGTATCACTGCATTTACTTTGTAAGAAGATACGTTTTCTGACTTGTGTATCCTTTAATTTTTCTCCTCTCCATTAGGAATTATCATTCATTACACTTTCCAAGAAATCATTGGAAACATATTCTAACTTAAAGAGTCTATTTGAAAATGATGCTATATTATATTGATGCCTGTTTGATCACATTTTTTTCCTCAAGTTTTTTTTTCCCTATTATGGGCAATTATATGCTACCTTACTGACATGAATTAAGCTTTGAAAATACAGTTCACTTCCTCAGTAGAACCAAGTAACTTTTTCTCAGATGAATGTGTGTGTTTGTGTGTGTGTGTATGTGTTGGTGTATCATAGAATAATGTCTGGTCAATAGATTAACATTTCCTCTAGACTTCCTTTGGGAAAAACCGAAAAGTGATTGATAGATTGCCAGAACAGTCAGTTATATCATCCATCCATCCATCTCCCCATGCATCCATTTCTATTCAATATTTTTAAGTGCCTAGTATACCAAAACAACATCCTACTCAATAAAAAGAGCAGAAATGAATTACATTCAATCCATTTTCCCTTTTCTTTCAGAGGCATAGCATAGGTCCAAAGCATTTTTTTAACATTCACTTTCTTTTAAACTTCAGTTCCAAATTCTTTCCCTCCCTACCCCCAGTTCTTTCCCCATCCATTGAGAAGGCAAGCAATGTGATATCCATCACACATGTAAGGCACATAAAATACGTTTTCATTTTTAATATTCATTTTTTGTCAAAATATTTCTTAACAACATTGCTTCGTGCCTAGAGGTAAACCAATGGTGAGACACTTTAATTTCCTGAGATGGACATGTGATTCAAATATTTAATTCAATTAAACAAGCATTTACTCAGAGAGTAGTATATATTTCAAACTATTCTAAGGATTGAGAGATTCACAAAAAGAAGTAAAACAACAGCAGCTAACATCTACATAGTGCCTACATTGTGCTAAGGACTGTGATAACCATTTTGCAAATATTTTCTCATTTTACATATAAGACATTTTTCCTTTCTTCAAAGAATTTGGGGAGATAATATGAATATAAATGGAATAGGTGACAAGCAACAGGAGTGTGAAAGATCGAATGACACAATGTGCAGTGTTCTGTAGGTTAGAGTCTTAATCATGTCTTAAAAGAAGACATAACAGGAGGGATCTGGGTGCTCCTGGGGGGATAGTCAGAACTCCATCATTTTTTCTAGCCAATAAAGGTCAAACCCAATGAATCATAGGAGCAAAGAGAAGGGCCGCTGTGTGTAGCAGCTACTGCAGAGGGTGAAATAGCTTGATTTTCTTAGCCTTCTAAGTTCAAAAAGCTTAGAAAATATTTTCAAAGAAAGCTGTGAGGTTTATGATAGAATTCACTGTTGTTATTATTTAGTTGTTTCAGTCATGTCTGACTCTTTTTGACCCCATTTGGGATGTTCTTATCAAAGATATTGGAGTTTTTGCCATTTTCTTTCTCCAGTTCATTTTATGAATAGGGAACTGAGGCAAACAGGGTTAAGGGACTTGCCCAAGGTCATAGAGCTAGTAAGTGTCTGAGACCAAATTTGAACTCAGGACAATGAGTTTTTCTGACTTCAGGCCCAGCAGTCTGTCTACTACACTACCTACCTGCCCCATTAATAAAGAGTAATATTATTATCTTACTGCAGTGAGGATACAAATTGAAAGAACGGGTGAGAAAAAGATTGGGAATGAAGCTTTTGTTAATTATAGAGCAAGTGTTTCAAAAAAAGTACAATGTAAGTGGCAAGAAACATTGGAATGGGACATGAAAAGGGCAAGGATCAACAGGTGGGAATGAGAAAATGGGAATAGGACAATATTCTTATTCAAAGATTCTATCTCACCTTAATTAGGAGTGGAAGACTGATCTGATTAAGGATGAGAGTCTAAAACAGTCCTGCACAACATATGGTCCTCTGGAGGATTTCAGCCCAGGAGAAATATAGGGTTGCCAATGTACACTCTCCTGTTTGTCACGTGACTCACGGCAGCCAATCATTTTCAATCTGTCTCTAGTCTAAGACGTCTGTCTGCAGTCCAAAGAACTTTAGGATATTTTAATTTTGGCTCCAACCTAGGCCAAGTTGTGTAAGTCTGGTCTAAAAGATGAAACTGGGAGATGATTCTAAGAAGACGGTAGTGTAGGTCAGAAAATTCCAAGCTCTCAAGATTTTCCTCCACAAAGAGATAAAACAGACACTCAGGGCAAATATAAAGCACTAAAAATAAATAAGAGAAGGGGCAGAACAGGGATCCTCTTGGGACAATTGGAGAAGAAAAGTCCCACATGAGGTTTAATGCCTGTGAGAAGTAAACACTTCTGGGCTAGGGATCACTTTACTGACAGGTTGAAAGTCCTGGGGTTAGCCAGGCTGGGAGGCTGCCTCTTCCCTAGACACAGGAACTTTTGCCCCCAAGACAGTGAGAGGAGTTGGGCATCTGAGCCCAGGAAGATGGAGGGAACCTCTACTGACAAGGAATGCCAGACCAACCTGTGCAGGAACCAGCATGTGCCCAGTGAGTGCAGAAGCAGTGGATCAGGGACCCGACTGGTTGTGAGCACTTAGAGGAGGCTGAATATCTTGGTTTAGGTTCAAAGTCAGAGAGGAGAACTGAAGCAGGATCTAAGGACAGAGCCACTATATCCCATACCCCAGGAATACAGGTGATTACAAAAAATTAAGCTATTACCAAAAGAAAAAAAATTGCACAGGCAAAGGAGAAAGTATCCACCACAGAGTTAATATGGGAATAGAGAAGATGAGGGTTCATCTTCAAGGGAGGATAGTAGAGCAAAGAATAATGTCAAAAGGTCACCTGACCAAAAAGAATTCAAAGAAGAACTTTTTTAAAAAAGACTTTAAAAATCAAATGAGAGAGACTAAGGAAAAAACTTTTGAAAAATAAGAATAATCTAAGAAAAACAAGATTATAGAAAGAAAGTCAACCAATTAGAAAGGAGATCCAGAATCTTAAGAAAATGACATCTGGAAAATCAGAATTGGACAGGGGAAAATCAGTGCAGTCAGAAGAGAGCAAGTAATAATAAAACAAAATATAAAGAATGAAAAAATAGAAGAGCATGTGAAACATCTCATAAGAAAAAGAACTGATCTGGAAAACTGATCAAGAAGAGAAAATATAAGAATAATTGGACTTTCTGAAAGCTATGATAAAAAAAGAATCTTCATGCAATAATATAAGAAATAATTAAAGAAAATTGTTCTCAAGCATTAGAATAAGAGGGGAAAGTAGAAATAGAAAAAAAAATCATCACCCGAAAGAGATTCTATGAGGAAAAACCATGGGAATATTATATCAAATTCTGAAACCCCAAACTCAAGTATAAAACATTATGAGCAACAAGAAAAGTAGAACAATTTATATATTGTTGTGCCACAATTAGAATTACACAAGACCTAGCAGTGGCAACACTAAAAGACATATATATGTATGTGTGTGTGTGTACGTGTGTATGCATGCATATGTGTATATATATATATATATATATATGTATATATATATATATAGTGCTGGAACATTACATATCCAAGAGCAAAAGAACTATGTTTCTGCCTTAAAAACACACCCAATAAATCTAAGCCTAATTCTGAATGAAAAAATAGGTAATGACATATTAGACTTTATTAACATACCCACACACATACAACTGAACTTCATAGAAGATTTGACACACATGAGTCAAAAGAAGCATAAGGTACATACCAAAGATCAATTACAAGGATGTCAATAAGAATGAACTGTTTACCTTTTATGTGTGTAAAGCTTATGCCTAAGATTGTTATTAGTAATTGGATAGTTCATAAGAAAGATTGGGGCAGACCTGATCATGATATGACTTCATAAAGTAACTGTTCAAGAACAGCTAAAAAGAATAATTATCTTAAACAAACGAGGTGCAGGAGGAAGAATCAATGCAGATGGGGAGAGGGGAGCTGTTAGTTCTGGAAATCTACTTTCATCAGAAATGGGTTCAAGAGGGAACAAAATATCTAGAAGAGGATAAAAGTCTTCTAAATTTGGAAAGAAATAAAATACTAAGGGGATTTGGAGGGGGTTGAGGATAAAGGAGGGATCTTTAGAGAGGAGGGTGAGGGGATAGGTAAAAGGGGGATATAGAAGGGTGTTTAGATTAATGGGAATGGGAAGATAAGGGAGGGATCTTTAGAGGGGAGGGGGATGGAATAGGTCAAAGGGGCATATAACAGGGTATTTAAATTTTTGGGAATGGAAGAATAAGAAAGGGATCTTAGGTTAAGTCATAGGAGGGAAAGGTAGAGAGGAATCAGGGGGGATAGGAAATAAGAGATATGCACAAATATAAAAGTAAAGATTAGGAGTAGAATCTGAAAAATAAGACTAATCCAAGAAAAACAAGATAATGAAAAGATTATGATTATGTATGTATATATATACATACATGATATATATACATGCATGTATACAAATATGTGTATATATGTATATATGTATATGTATATATATACATATATATGTGTATATGTGTGTGTGTGTGTGTATATATATATACACACACACTTAATTGTAGCCTGAGGGAGAAGAAAAGAAGAACAAAGTTAAAAGTGTATATCAGAAAATGAAAGAAAACTTACAAGGAAGCAAAGAAAAGATGAGCAGTTCTCAGCACAACATGTAGTATTTATTATATAGGCTTTCTTGGTGGAAATTTATTGCTGTACATTTTGAATCCTCCCTTATGCTCTGCTGTGTATATGACTTGTTTCTTTTTTCCTTAATTTCATATTTAAGTTCGTAATGTTTCTTTCTCTTTTTGCAGCAAGTATTTAAGTTTTAGTATTTGTCTAAATTTTTAAACAAGACAACAAAAGAAAAAAGAGATGAAGCCAGCAGGAGGAAATGAAGATGATGACATCATGATGGGATTGTGCTGCTGCTGATACCTTACAGTGAGCGGCCTTTGAACATTATTAAATAGTGTCAAGCATTGGTTACAGTAGCAGCATGGCCTTGTTATTAACATGAAGATGTATTGGTCAATCACGAAGTCGTTATGAATTTAGTATCTGCGTATATTCTAAATGTGTATGTATAAATGATTCAAGTTATGTTTCCCACTCCCTTGGATTCTAACAAAGGCTTTAACCTCTGACAGTTTTAGAAAGTTTCATTGTAGCTATACAATAATTAGAAGGTGAACAGCTCATGTAAAAACCTGCTCTTTATTCAAATAGCATCATGAAAAAGACCTGATGGATGGTAGCATTGGTTTTATGACAACAAACTGTTTGAAAATGCTATAAAAACCTAAAAATAATGCATTTTAATTTTCTTAACAGCTTGAAGCAAAATTGGATGTTTTAAAATTAAAATCATACAGGGCAGTGTCTGCTGGTCTTAATTCAAATATCTGGGATATTTGTGATCTACTACTTCATATTACATGCAAGGCACTAGTTACAAAATATTTTCTTAGATAAGTAACAAAATATGACAAATTATGTACATTTTTTTTTCCTGAATTTGTTACCAGGCTATCTCAGCTATAGTAATAGCAATGCTATTACCTTAACTTTATGTACTATGTTTTTGGCTAGATTCTTGACAACATTTTGCATGCTATAAGTAAAACATTACAAAGGAATGGACAATGTGTTGAAATGTATTTTTTAGGGGTAAAAAATGTGAAATGCATGGTAAAGGGCTATGAACATGATCACTTGATACCTAATTAGAATCCTTAGGTGTCCTAGTGGGGCTTGATCCATGAATTACTCTAACACTGATTAAAGCAAGCAGCCTTTCAGGAAATTCTTTACATTCTTTTTTCTTCTTACCATAATAAGTATAACAAATTTCCACATGATACAACTATTACAGAGGCAGCGTGTGAGAACATTGAATTTTCAAGTCAGAAGATGTGTTCGCCTCCCAGTTCTGCTAATTACTGCTTATATGGGAATCTAGATAGCAGACTTGCACAGTGGATGGGCCTAGAGTTAGAAAGATCTCAGCTCATAATCTAACTTCTGCCACTATTAGCTGTGTTATCCTGGGCAAGTCACTTAACTTGTCTGTCTCAGTTTTCTCAAATGCAAAACACGGATAATAATAACACCTAACCCCCAGGGTTGTTGTAAGGAACAAATGAGATAAAAATTGTAAAGTACTTAGCAAAGTGCCAAGTAATAAGTTCAATATTAAAATTATTAATATTATCATCCTCATTTTTACTAGTCTAACCATAGGCTGACTGGCCCACATTCCTTGAATCACATTCAAGGTGTTATTGGTGTTATTATCCATATAATGAAGGTATTACCCTTGGTGATATCAAAGGTCCCTTTTAGCTCCAAAATCTATTATATATGAAAATGAGGACAGTACCTGAGGGCAGGTTGAGGGCAGGTGTGAAGGGCAGATGCAAGCAGAAATATGAACCAGATATGCTGGTTTCCACTGTATATAAGTATAAGAGGGAAGTGTGATACAATGCATAGAGGGACAACCTTAGAGTCAGAAAGACCTGAGTATGAGCCCTGCCTCTGATATGTAATAGCTGTGACTAAATATTTCCCAATGAAACTCTCAATGCCTCTAAGCAACCTACTAAAACTGTAAGTTACAGATTCTTTTCTGAATTGCGCCATTGAAAAGAGATTCCACACTTCATGTTCCCCAAACTAGTAAAACCACAGGTTAGGACCAAAAAGGAAATGTCTATTAGTATTTGGCACTTGAAACGCAGTCTGACACAATGAATAGACACTGATATCGAACTGAGAAATCTGAATTCAAATCCTACCTTTGACTTACGCTAGCTATGTGACGATCATAAAATCATTTAACACCTCTGTAGCCCAGACTACTCTCTAAAACTGGATATTACTTAAAGGGTCATTGAAAAATAGACTAAAAATTAATTGGAAACAAAATAACCTAACTCTAAAGAATTAGTAGGTCAAACAACAAATCATAGAAACAATAACTTCTTCAAAGATAACGACAATAATAAGACAACATACCAAAACTTCTAGGATGCAGCCAAAGCAGTTCTTAGGGGAAATTTTATATTTCTAAGTGCTTTCATAGATAAAATAGAAAAAGATGAGAAGAATGAATTGGGCATATAACTAAAAAAACTAGGAAAGGAACAATTTTGAAATCTCCAATTAAATACCAAATTAGAAATTCTGAAAATCAAAGGAGAGATTAATAAAATTGGAACTAAGGAAACAATTGAATTTATAAAACTAAGAGCTGTTTTTATTATAATATAGTAAAAGTGGCAATTCTACCTAAATAGTTTACTTATTCAGTGCCATACCAATCAGACTACCAAAAATTATTTGAGTGAGCTAGAAAAGTAATAATAAAATTAAAATATTTTTTTCCACAAACAAAGCCAATGCAACAAATATTAGAAGGGAATCAGAAAGCTTGTAAAACATTTTAAAGCCCATCTTTTATCTCTAATAAAGGCCTCATTTCGGAAATAGAGAACCGAATCAAATTTATAAGAATACAAGTCATTCCCTAGTTGATAAATTGTCAAAGGATATATGAACAGGTAGTTTTCAGATGAGGAAATTGAAGTTATCTATAGTCAAATGAAAAAATGTTCTAAATCACTATTGATAGAGAAATGTAAATTAAAATAACTCTGAGGAACCATCTCATACCTATCAGATTGGCTAATATGACAAACAAAGAAGATGATAAATGTTGGAGAAGATGTAGGAAAATTAAAACACTAATACATTGTTGATGGAGTTGTGAAGTTATCCAATCATTCTGGATAGCAATTTGGAACTATGCCCATAGGGCTATAAAACTGTGCATACCCTTTGATCCAGCAATACCACAACCAGCTCTGTATCCCAAAGGGATCATAAAAAAGGGGAAAGGACACATATGTGCAAAAGTATTTATAGCAGCTTTTCATTTGTGATGGCCAAGAATTGGAAATTGAGGGGATACCCATCACTTGGAGAATGGCTGAACAAGTTGTAGTAAATGAATGTAATGGAGTACAGTTCTATAAGAAATGATGAGAAGGCGATCTTCAGAAAAACCTGGAAAGACTTGTAGGCACTGATGCTGAGTGATGTGAGTAGAAACAGAAGAACATTGTACACAGTAATAGCAACACTGAGTGATAAACAACTTTGACAGAGCTAGCTCTTCTCTGTAACATGATGATCTAAGACAATTCCAGAAGACTCATGATGGAAAATGCTATCCACATGCTGAGAAAGGAATACAGAGTCTGAATGCAGATAGAAGCATATAATTTTCTTTTTTGTTTTTTTTTTTCTCATAGTTTTACCCTTTTGTTCTGATTCTTCTTTCACAACATGACTAATGTGGAAATAGGGGCAGCTAGGTGGTACAGTGGATAAAGCACCAGTGCAGGAGTCAGGAGGACCTGAGTTCAAATCTCACCTCAGATACTTGACACTCACTAGCTGTGTGACCTTGGGCAAGTCACTTAGTCCCAATTGCCTCATCCTGGGTCATCTCCAGTCATCCTGATGAATATCTGGTCAGTGGCTTCACATGGCTCTGGAGGAGAAGTGAGGCTGGTGACCTGCAGGGCCCTCCCTCACTCAAAACAAAGTGAAGTGCAAGTCATGTTATCATTTCTCTGATGGCATGGTCTTCTTAGGCAATAAAGGGTGAACCGACAATGTGGAAATATGTTTAATATGATTGTACATGTATAGCCTCTATCAGATTGTATGCCATCTTGGGGAGAGGGAAAGAAGAGAAGGAGGGGGAAAAGTTTGAAACTTAAAATCTTATAAAAGTGAACTAAAAGCAAAAAGAGAAAAAAATAAAACTAGATATTACAGACTAGCTGCAAATCTATATCAGTGCAAAGAATTCCTATATAGAAATCCCCTTGTTATGATGAAATAACAAGTCCAGAATACATAGATACCTATTTCTTTGAGTCAGTTCAAGTCAACTGCCTTCCTATCACCTCACTGTAGACTTATTCATGGCCTGATTCGCTCTACACATCCCACTCTTAATCTTGCAGTTAGGAAAAGGCTAGAATGTTTACCTATACTGCTGTTGCTAATTTCAAAATTAATCACCAAACAGCTATTGTCAAATCAATTCCACATTTAGGTTAAAAAATCCATTTCCTTGCAAGAACTAAGGGATATACATTAATTAATGTGCATGGTGTATTTTATTTATAATTTTATTTTCCATGGATAAATATTTTTTTTGCTTGACCCTTTGAGAAATGATTCCATTCAAGTTGAAACTGCCTCCATTTCTCCAATCACAGAATGGGGGCAATAAAATGTGATAACATGTTTGACATTCTCTATTGAAAGGTATTTTATTAATAAGGAGAATTACTTTGAAAGATTTTGCGGGTTTTTCACAGGGAGCATTAGTCTTTTCTATCTCCAGTCTTACATGTGTGAAAGACAAAGTGAATCTGGAGGATAATCTTGGTGGAGGTTATAGTAATTTATGCAGTTTCATAAAACAGTACTCAGTTCAAAGTGGGGATCATCTTGGAAGAATGAAAAACACTTCTCTTTGGGATGATACCCTACATCTAATACTTCAGTTGCTGAGGCTGTATAAATGGATAGAAGAGTAATTGAGGTGAGAGAAGGAGTTAAATCCAGGTATTCTTTACATTTTATTCTGGGTAACTGCATTTCCATATATTTATTCAGGAATTTAACTGCTTTGTGATTCTGTGATATACAACATTATGTTCAATAAGTTGTAAAGACATGACAGCACAATTTAGTGAGTAGACAGCAGGTTAGAAGGTTAAAGCTGAAGAATAATAATTGTGTCAACCTGAGAATTAAAAAAGAAGGAGTTACCCCATCAAGGTCAATCTGGGACTAGAATTAGTACTTATATCAATGTTAAAAGTCACCAAGCTATACATGAAACACTGCAAATTTTCCTTGGTGAGTTCCAGAGTAGTGCAAAAGAGATGGTTTTGATCACTTCTACAGAAAAAAAAGAAGTGGATGCAAAATGTATATTGCCTAGATGACAATATACAGTTGGATAATCAGACCACTGAATTAGTCAATCAGTGTGTATATTTTTAGAAGTACTTCATATCAACAATGAGCTGGGATCAGAATTGACTATGAGGATAAAGTTAATCAGGATAGCATTTGAAGGCTCTCTAACAACACTGATCTCCAAAGATTGTTCTAAGAATAAAATGAGATCATATTTGTAGTGTTCTGCAAACTTTAAATCACTATATAAATTATTATTTATTATTATTATTAAAACATACCCACCTTGGTGAGTATCAGACTGCCACAGTACCCTCAGTATCCTTCACCTCTATAACTGAAGAAAACAGTGATTCCTCTCTTCAGAGAGACTTTATTTAAGGAGGGGGCCCAGGTCAAACATCCCATCATTTCCCACCAAGCTGAAAGTTGCATTCCTTTGGGCTTGAGCATCATGTCCTTCCTCTCATTCAACCTCCTCACTGCCACTTTCAACCTATTTTTGCATGTTGTCTTCTTCCACTAGATTATAAGATCCTGGAGGTCAGAGGTCTTTCTTTTTCATCTGTGCTCCCAGTGCTTAGCACAGTGCCTAGAATTTATCGGGTAATTAATAACTTTATTGATTAACTAAAAACACTTACAGCGTTTTCAATGATCCTAATCTATTCCCGTTGCTACAAAACTTTTAACTCTAATGTTCTCATTATGTTTTATGGCTATATAACACAAAACACCAATCTCTTGGAAATCAAAAATGGGAGAATTACCAATGACTAATGCACAAGTAGCATTGTGAAAGATATTATCAAGGACATATGTGATTAGAGACTCATTGAAATATGTGAACACGGTTGTTGATTCAACTATAAATCCACAGATCTTTAACTCTATACTTAATTTTTCATTTCTAGAATTGATGGGTCAATCATGCAGTAGGCCTAAGAAATGAGAGAAAATAAGTCTAAGGACTATGTCACTATCCCTAGGATATATAAAGAATACTTCCAGAACGTCTGGTTGGTCTTCCATGGAAAGACATAGACATTAATGACATGGGAAAAGTATATGTGAAAAGGCTACAGTTTTATCAGTGAAAGGAAGGAATACATCAATTGGATCATAGATCATAAAAAGACAAAATCTCTGAATCAGAACCCCCTTCAAGTGCCATTTAGTCTAACATAACTAAATAAGAATCCTCTCAATCAAACCTAGGCTTTACCTGAAGACCTGTACAAGGGGATCCAATAATTACTTTGGTCTCTTAGAATTTAGAACTTAAAAGAACTTTAGCCCCTATCCCCATTTTATAGTGAAGAAATGAAGGCCAGAGAAATTAAGATATTTCCCAAAAGGACACAGATATAGTAACTAAAATAGTAGATTCAAACCTATATGAATAAATTTCAAATAAAAAACTGTTTCTTACACCATGCTACCTCTCAAGATCAATGACTAGTATGAAGGAATTCATTTCTCTGTTCGTTCATTCATTCATTCATTCATTCATTCATTCTACCAAACATTTAATGAACACCTGAAATCTGACATTAATGTTTTAGAGAAGATTTGAACACTGGAAGAAAAGTTGAACAAGGAACTTGTAAGGTTCCTTCCCACTCTAAGAGTATAAGCCATTATTTTGTGCAAAGCACTATGTTGGATCTCAGCTTTGGGGTATAGAGGAAAGGTTAACATGGAACTACCTCAGTAAAATTATGGATATATAGATTTATAGATGATTGAATAACTGTTCACAAATCTTGATTTTTATTAACTGACTGAATAACTGGGCTCACAAGTCCTGGTTAATTAATTCTTGATAAATGATAACTGATCTTCAGTGGTTTGCCTCAAGGCTCTGTCCTTGGACCTGTCATATTTTACATTTTTTTTAACATAACTTAGATGAAGAAGAAAGAAAACTCATTTAATTCATGGATAATCCAAAGCTGGAAAGGATAGTTAATATCAGGGATGATAGAATAATGATTCAAAATTATCTCAAAAGGCTGGTGCAATTTGGTTAAAACCAACATGATGAGATTCAGTAAGGTGAAACGTACAGTCATGTAAGCCTACAAAAAAAATCAATCATATAAAAACAGAATTAAGGGGAAACAGCTTAGGTAATTTTCATATAAATAAGTTTCCTAAAGTTTCAGTTCACCACTAGTCTGATACAAACCAGCAAGGTGACACTTTAAGGAAAATGGCTAATGCCATCATCAGTGATATGTATGTGGATATGATACAGGGAAAATCCTGGTGAAGCAACTCCCTGAACTATTGTAGGTCAGCACCTTATCTGCAATTTCGAGCCTTTGTGAGTCTCCTAGAAGTTAAATGAAGTAATTTACCCCATATGTGTCAGAGGTTGTAACTCAACCAAATTCTTCCAAGCTTCAATGGCAGCTCTCTATCTCAACTGCATTAAACATCAAAAAACTAGCTTCTTTTAAGGCCATATCCTGGCCCAGTCACTATGCAAAACACTAGGGAGTTAGGGTACAAAGAAACTAAAAACCTTGCCCTGCCATCAAGGAATTCACATTCTGAGAGAGATGATAAAATGCAAATATATGAGCATACAAGATATTCATAGTGTAGATGAAAGGAAATCTCAGAGAAAAGCCACAAAAAGAGAAGGTAGGAAACTGACAAAAGAAAACGGGATTTGAGCTGAATCTTGAAGAAACCCAGCAAAGTAAGGAAATGGGGGTATTGAGCGAGAACATCCCATCCATGCGGGAAGGCCAATACAAAGGAATGGAGATGATATATGGAGTGTAATGTGTAAGGAAAAGTAAATAGGCTTGTAAAGCATAATGATTGGTGGGGAACAAAGTATAAGACTAGAATAGTTGGAAGAGACCAGGTTGTAAAGGGCTTTAAATGTCAAAGTATTTTATATTTGATTGTGTAGGTAATAGGGAGACATTTAAGTTTATTGAGTAGGGTCAGACTTGTATTTTTGGAAAATCACTTTAACACCTAAGTGGAGGATAGATTGATTAGAATGTGGTTGGACTTCAGGCAAGGAAACTACTTAGAAGTCTATCACAGTAGTTCAAATAAGAGGTAATGAAAATCTCTACTAAGGTGTTGTGTGAGGAGAAAGAAAGGGACAGACATGAGAGTTATTGTGAAGGTAGAAAGACAAGATTTAACAATAGATTGGATGTGTGGGGGTGAGTGAAAATGAAGAGTAGAGTATGACTTTGAGGTTTTTACCCTAGGTTACTGGAAGGATGGTGGTACTTTAAAAATAACAGAAAAGTTGATTATCAAGGAGATTTTGGTGAGAAAGATGAATTCCATTTTGGACACACTGTATGGGACATTAAATCTGAAAAGTCCATAAGGTAGTTTGTACTGTGGAGCTCGAAATCAGGAGAGAGGTTCAGGTTGAATGTATATGTGGAAATATCCACATAGGGATGATAATTCAACTCATGGGAACTTAGGAGATCATCAATTCAAATAGAATAGGAGGAGAAGGGAAAAGGACCTAGGACAAATCCTTGAAGAAAATCAGTTAGTGAGCATGGTCTGGAACATGAGTCAGCACAATAGACTGAAAACAGTCAGAGAGGGAGGCAGAGGCTCTGGAAAGAAAAGCATCATAAAAATTTAGAGAATTCAAATATCTAGGAGAAAAGGATGCTACAAATAGAATGTCTTCCTCAAGGGAGGCAAGAATTCACTTTTCTCCACCCTAATGAAGCCAAATCTAAAATACTATACTCAAATCTTGGCCCCATTTTTAAGTGGGATGTTGATAACCTCAAGCATGACCAGAGGAGCATATGTGAAGTACATGTAGAGTACATCTTGTATGTGATGAAAGGTTGGAAAAATTAAGCTGTTCTGCCTGAAAAATAGACTTGATAAAGAGTACTTTATTGCTATCTTTATATATTTGAAGGTAGGTTGTGTGGAAGATGGCTTAGACTTTGATCTGTGGTTCTCCAGAGATCTGAACTAAGACTGAGGGATAAAGGAAAGAAGTTATAAGAAGTCAGTTTTCTACGCAGTGGAGCTCATTTATTTTAATAGAATTATAAATTTAGAGCTGAAAAGGAATTTAGGGGTTATCTTGTCCAACATCCTAATTTTGCAGGTGAGGAAACTGAGTCCCAGAGCTATTCCACAAATCATAAGTGTCAGTCAAGCTCAAGCTCACTTGTTCCACTGTGAAGTAACTCCAACCATTAGAAAATCCTTACATAGAATCAAAATAACAAAATACATGGGACAAATAAAACTTCCCCACAATGGGACACACTGATTTGCTAAGAAATGAGCTCTCCATCTCTATCAGTATTCAAATAGAAGCTGAATGGTCACTTGTCAGAAAGGTTACAAAAGGGAAACTTTAATTATAGGTAGAAGATTGAACAGTCATTCAGTCTTTGGATCAACATTTATTAAGCACCTACTACATGCCAGATACTAGGCATACAAAGAGAACCGTGACAGTTCAAGTCCTCAAGAAACTGACAATCAAATGGGTGAGAGAACATGCAAATAATGTTGTATGTACAGCATAAGAAATGAGCATTTAAATACAAGGACCCCAATATACATAGGAGGTCCTGCTGTACAGGTTCTTTGATCTGTTTTTCTAAAAGGAAAGCAACTTTTGAGGTTTCAACAATCTACTTTAACCAAGCACATATATCATTCATTTAGTTCAGGGGGAAAAGTCAGCACCCTGAACTTCAGAGAAAATACAAAGAAATAATAAACAGTAGACAGGGTTTCCAACTGCCTAACCGTAAGCCATACATCGAAGATGGTCAGATAGCTCCAACTGTCTGACCATTACATACATACATACATAGCTACCAAAGTCAGAAGCACCAACATCTGGGCTTTGGGTTTTCCACGCTGGGGGCGGTGTTGGGAGGGAGGCAGAGACTGCGAAGGGGAGGACTGCTTAGCAGCTGCCCAGATTCTCATCTGAGCAAACAAACACTTCCAAAGAGGAAGTCCCCAAGTAAAACCTCACCTCTGAGTATTTATATACTTTTCAGAGCCAGAGAGCATCACAACCCTGGAGAACCAGAGACTCATTAGAAAGCTAACAAAAGGTGTTTGCCTCCCCTAATCAAGCTTTCCTTAATGGACAAGTTCATTAGCATTACAAAGCAGCAGAGGAAAGTCACTCAAATTAAGAGAGATTGGGAAAGGCTACCAGTAGAAGGTGGGGGTTTGATTGGTTGGTTGTTGTCTTTAGTCTTCAAAGAGGACCAAAATAACGTAATCATGATAAAGTGAAATTTCTGTGTCTCCCACTGTGGCTAAGCAGACCAATATGAGCACAGAATGCTATACCACAGGTTGGGTATGGATAGTCCCTGTGAATATTTGGGGTGGATATCCAAAATTTGCATGCCCTGCCTTTACTTTGTGCTTTCTCAATTCTGTTTTGCTCAGAGAGCACAGCACCCTTTCTGATGTGGGCACGCCATGCTGAGCGGTCCTGTGCCAGTGTCTCCCATGTTGCACAGTCAAATCCAAAGTTCTTGAGAGAGACTTGGAGGTGTCCTTGTATCGTTTCTTCTGGCCACCGTGTGATCACCTACTCCATATGAGTTCTCCATAAAATTGTCTTTTTGGCAAGCATACATTTTTCATTTGAACAATGTGGCCAGCCCATCTGAGTTGTGCTCTCTGAAGCACAGTTTGAATACTTGACAGTTCAGCTCAAGCAAGGACTTCAGTGTCTGGTACTTTATCCTGCCAGGTGATCCTCAGAATCTTCCTAAGACAGTTCAAATGAAAGCAATTCAGTTTCCTGGCATGGCTCTGGTAGACTGTCCATGTTTCACAAGCATATAACAATGGGGTCAGCACAACAGCTCTTTAGACCTTCAGTTTAGTAGTCAGTCTAATACTTCTTCTCACCCAAACTTTTCTTCTGAGCCTCCCAAACACTGAGCTAGCTCTGGCAATGCCTGTGTCACTCTCATTGTCAATGTGTACATCCCTGGAAAGTACACTACCAAGGTAAGTGAATTTATCCATAACATTCAAAACTTCTCCATTTGTTGTAATCGATGGTTTCACGTATGGATCATATGGTGGTGGTTGATGAAGCACCTGTGTTTTCTTGGTGTTAATTATTAAACTAAAATTAGCACAGGCAGCAGAGAATTGATCCATACTTTGTTGCATCTCAGCTTCAGAGGTTGCACTGAGTGCACAATCATCTGCTAACAGAAAATCATGCACCAATACTCTTGGCCTTGGCTTGTAGCCTTTCCAAATTGAAGAACTTGCCATCAGTACAGTAGTTGATTTTGATGTCATGTTCATCCTCATTGAAAGTGTTTGTCAACATGCTGAAAACATCATGCTAAAAAGCATGGAAGCAAGCACACAGCCTTGTTTCACTCCATGGATGACTGGGAAGGCATGAGAGCATTGTCCATTATCCAGAACCCAGGCAAACATGTTGTCATGAAATTGATGTACAATATTGATGAAATTCTTTGGGCAACCAAATTTTGACATAATTTTCCACATCCCTGGTGAGATTTTAACTTGGACCAGAAGGAATCTAGGGAAGGTAGTGGGAAAAGATAAGGAAGAAGAGCATTGTAGGCCTGAGGAACAACCACTGAACATGTCCAGAGTAGAGAAATGGATTATCTCATTCAAGGGACAGAAAATAAGCCAGTGTCACTGGGTCAAAGATTATGTGGAGAGTTTCAAGGTTTAAGAAGACTGGAAATGTAGTGAGAATAGTTATAAAGGGCTTTGAATGCCACATAAAATATTTTATATTTGATCCTAAAGGTGCCATGAAACCACCAGAGTCTATTGTGTAAGGAGAATGGCATGGTTGAACCTGCACTTTTGGAAAATCACTTTGGTGGTTGAGAGGAAGGATGGATAGCAATAAGCACACTATTATAACAGTCCAAAGATAAAGAGATGAAGGACTGCACCAGAGCCGCAGCACTATCAGGAAAGAAGGAGGTATATTCAACAGATGTAGACAAGGTGAACCTGACAAATCTTAGCAACAGATTGGATACAGGAGATAAGGAATTGAGGATGACATGTAAATAGAAAGCCCAGGGTAGTGGGAGGATAGTGATTCCCTCAATAGTAATACAGAAATTTGAACAGGGTTTGGGGGGGGAAAGAAAATGAGTTCAGTTTTTGGCAGGTTAAGTTAAAAATATCTTAGGATCTCAAAAAAAAAAGGATATCATTAGGATCTTCAATTTGAGCTACCTTTTGCAAGCAGTGTGAGACAGGAGGTCAGCAGAGAGGTTAGGGCTGGATAAGTAGATTTGAGTATCCTCCGCATAGAGAAGATAATTTAATCCATGAGAGCTGATAAGATCACTAACTGAAAGGGTATAAAAGAAGATAAAGGACCAAGGACAGAGCTCTGTGGGACACGTCTGATTAGTGATCACCTGAATAAAGATCTAGAAAAGAAGAACTATAAGGAGTACTCAGATAAGTAGGAGGTGAACCAGGAAACC
The DNA here is from genome assembly GCA_023548195.1 of Bettongia penicillata ogilbyi. NCBI lineage: Eukaryota > Metazoa > Chordata > Mammalia > Diprotodontia > Potoroidae > Bettongia > Bettongia penicillata. Next base: position 266,131 of record JAJHZJ010000047.1, on the reverse strand, counting down.
ACAAAAACCTAGAAAGAAGGAAAGTATCAAAGAACAGAGGATAAATAACTGTGTGAAATGTTTCAGAGTGGTTAGCATGAACAAGGATTGAGAAAATCCCATTGGATTTGGCAATTAAGAGATCATTGGTAACTTTGAAAAGAGTAGTTTCCAGTGAATGATGAGGTAGGAAAGTAGACCATAGAAAGACTGAGAGGAGAAGAAGCAGAGCCACATATTGTAAATGGCCTTCTCAATTTTAATCACAAAAGGCTAAGGTCTCTTCTTTCTAAGATTCAACATCTAGCTATGGAGAAATGTACTACTTAATCCTAAAAGATGATAGGCATTACCAGACATTTGTTGTTGTTCAGTGGTTTTAATCCTGTCTAATCATGATCCCATCAAGGAATCTGCCTTCCTGTCTCCAGGTCAAGTTCTTTATCTACTGCCCCATGCCATGGCCTCAATAATAAAATAAAATGAAATGAGATAATAATGCCAGGGGCAGCTAGATGGCATAATGTTCTAACCCTGGAGGTCAGACCTGAATTGATATCTGACCTCAGACACTCACTAGTTGTGTGACCCTGGGCAAGTCATTTAACCCTGTTTGTCTCAGTTTCCTCATCTTAAAAATGAGCTGGAGAAGGAAATTCCAGGATCTTTGCCAAGAAAACCCCAGACGGGGTCATGAAGAGTCAAACACAACTGAAAAACAATTCAACAACTCAAATTCATTTTGTTGCTATTGTTATTATTTTGGTGGTAATAGTATCAGACTTATGAGTTGATTGGTACAAGTAACTCAGTAATGGTATTCCCTCTATGAATACAGATTTGCACATATTCTACAAGGAATAATCATTGACTTGCCTTAGACACTCAGAGATTGAGTAACTTATTGGGATAGTCAGATTAGATCAGAAACAGGACCTGAAATCTTCAGGACTCCCAGGTTAACTCCAACTACTATCTCGTTCAACTCTTTTAGAACCACATAAGCCCTGGGCAAGTCACTTCAATTCCAGGTGCCCTATTCAGTGTATTTGCCTATTATCTAGAATATATGGTCATAGGAGTTAGAACTAGGAGGGACATTTAAATAACATCTATTATTCTCTTTCATTTTTTAAAAATAAATTAATAAATGAAGAGACTTAGATATAAACATTGAAGGGACTTGGCCAGGGTTGACTGGATCGAGTTTATATTTGAAACTAGCCACATGGATTTCTATTTTTCTTCTTTTTTCCAATTAACCACACTTATAACTAGGTGAAGTACTTGTTTGGATGTGTATAAAGAGCAAATGAGGATCCTAATCAATTTCAAAGTGCTTTGAAAAAGTAAAAATGTAGAGAAAGAAGAAATCTTCTCCCATCTCTGAAGATTCAAAAGGATAACTATTTCCTGATAAAGTGTGAATGAAGAAGGAGTAAGGAGAGAATGGGAAGAGCAGCTAGGAGGGTTGATGTGAAAGGAGAGAAGGCTCAGGTAGTACATGGTGGTGCATGATAGCTGAATTCAAATATGTGAAGCTACCTGGAATGGAGATTTGACCCATCCTGCCTTCCCCCAAAGAGCAGAGCCAGGTACGACAGGGGAAAGTTCCAAAGAAGCAAATTTAGTCGTCATCAGTAATGGCTTCCTAAATCTTAGAGCCATCTGAAAATGAAATGGGCTAGCCCTTGATGTAGTAGATCATATCTTACTTGAGGTCTTCAAGGAAAGGCTAGATGATCATTTATCTGATGTGCTATAGTAAGCAGTGGATGTTCTGGATCAGATACAGATTTGATTATGTGGCTGCTGTTGTTTCCCCAATTCCAAAATCTGTGATTCTGAAAGAAGTTCATATGGTAGAGTGGACAGGGGGTCAAGAAGACCCAGGTTCAAATCCTTCCTTAATCTAGGGAGTTGTGTAATGTGAAACAAGTCACTTAGGTAGTCAGCCTCAACTGCAGCACCTGTAAAAGAGGTCTAACAATAGCAGCTATCTCACAGGGTAGTCATGAGACTGGTAAGGGAGGGAATATAAGATGCTTCACAAACCTTAAGAGTAGTTAAAATTTTATAGCATTTTAAGTTTGCAAAATATAAAAATGATCTCACCTGATCCTCACAAAAACGACACAAAGTTGTTACTATTATTATCCACATTTTACAAATGGGGAATGGGAGGTGAAGCCAGGTGAAGCAACTTTTCTACCATCACATAGCTGCTGCATAAGTGTCTGAGGTAGGATTCAAACTCATGTTCTTGTATCCCAGTCCAACATTCTAAATCCACTATGCCACTAGCTGCCTGTATGCAGCAAAATACACAAACCATGCTACTTTATCAGAATGGTCAGACTGTGATGAAAAACATAATAAATCATGAAAAAAAAACCTCCAGGATTTTCTTTTAAATATCAGTAAACTAGAACATTTCATCTATAAGCCTGACTGTCATATCCACATTTACACATGATACAAGTTACAGTCTATAGACTGTGGCCCGAAGCTCCCATGGCAATCAACAAGAGACATAATCTGTATAATGAAGGCTAATACCCATGATTTTCAAAATTGATACCAGAGTGTTGTCTGAATCTGACAGCCAGATCTAGAGATTATAGCTGGGCTGCTTTGTTTTGTCACTGATTGTGCAGGCTAGGGAGCAATGTGACTATTAGGGTAGAGATGGAATAACACCCAATTGAATCATTCATTTGAACAAGGATTCTCAGATATATTCTCACCAGACTACATTCTGGCAGCAAACTAAATTCCCCAGACACATTTTCTAGTTCTAGAAATAAATGTCCCTTTCCCTACATGCTTCACCACCGAACTATTTTTTTACCCTTATACTATCATCAGTCTTCACCAATTTTCCTTTTCTTCTAAAGAGCTCACATTCATTATGTAGAGAAGAGTACAAGTTTACAAATTGCTGCTATCATAATATTGTGGAAGGGGTGGTAGTAAACATTGGTTTTACCCATTTCACAGATGAAGAAATTGAGGTTCAAAAATGGTTAAGTGATTTGTGCAGCTTTATCAACATCACTTGTCAAAACTAGCACTCAACTCTACATTTTCTGACATCAGTCAGAAGCCCATTGGTTGATCCTTCTATATCACATTTCTCCCCTTCTCTCCCCCAGCCCAAAATGCTTTTCTGCAGTCCATTTTCCATGGTAACCTTCTGCACCACAGAAGGGTATGGTGTACAAAATATTGAATTTGGAGTAAAGAAGAAATGGGTTCAAGGTCTGACTTTAATATGTGCTAGATGTGACCATGATTAAGCCACTTAACATGTCTGAACCTCAGTTTCCATATCAGTAAAATGGGGATAATGAAGCATATTGCACCAGCTTCATAGTATTGTTGTAAGGCACAAATGAGAAATATATAGAAAAAAAGTTTTGTAAACTTTAATATATTATGCAGAAATACTTATGAATATGTTCTCATATAACTCAATGGAGTTCAGACAGAGATTGTCTTGGGAAAGGTCATTATCTTCAATTACTCTTTTATGCATAGTTTTCTGCAAACTTTCACATGTGGAAAAAATAACTCATTTTTAAATTGAATAAATAAATAGGGATGCAGCATGATGTTCTGTGGGCTCACTGAGTTTAGGTTAAGTACAACTCCAAGAGAATACAGGATCTCAGGGATGGTATATACTTCATTGCATTCTATAGAATTTTCATTTCTGTGACTATGTCAATATTTTTATTTGTTTTAAGCTCATGAATTTGGAGATAATGCATATTTGGCACAATGAATCTTAATATCTTAATAATTATTATGCTAATGATATTAGCAAATCTTAAATGTATATGCATCAATTTTATGTCCAAGTAATTAAGGGCCAAATTTCTGTCTATGATAATGTGCTAGGTCAAGAACAATTTATGTCTTGAGTTCTCAAGAATTTTTGGAAATTGTTTTCTACTGTCAATATAGATTAGACTTTCTGCAACAGTGCATGAGAGTTTATATTTTTTAGTACTTTGGAAGTTTTTAGGAAAATGATTTACTGCCCTTTCAATAGTTTCACTAATGACCTTGCATTAGGCAGTTTTCCATGGCTATGATAGATTTGGATTGATTCTTCTCTGCATTCTTAACTGATGTGACTCCCTTAGATGACCAGCATCACTCCTTAAGATGAAGCTTGTCAGAGTGAATGGTCCCTGATTCATGTCAGATTATTTTGATTCAATAAGTTAGTATTTCGTTGATGTGGGTAATCCCTCTAATAGTACAGATTTCAATCCATTTGTATATTCTCTTACTGAGGGACTGTTGTCCATGTCTTAGCATAAATCCCTCTAAGAAGGTTCAGTCAACATGGTGTGGGCCATTCTTTAGATCTAAATGAACTGAATGGAGACAACATATAGTACTGGATAGAGCACTGGACTCAAATGCCTCCTCACATACTTACTTGCTGTGTGAACCTGGGTGTGTTAAGATATATACTTGTTTCCTCATTTGTAAAATGATAAGGTTGGACTTAACAGTCTCTAAAATACCCCTGAGCTGTAAATCTATGATCCTATCATGTATATAATAGAGTATGGGGCTATCAGTTATTGTTCATTCTTTCTTAATGATTGGTTCACTTCTGTCTGGGAGCACACAATCCTGAATATACCTTTTACACTGATTTTTCTGAAAATTCTACATTGGCAGAGACAGAGATACTATTACATAGCAGATAGAAAGATGACCTGGTAGTCAAGAAGTCTTGGGTTCAAGACCCACCTATGACACAAACTGGCTATGCGACACTAGGCAATCAATTAACCGCTCATTGTCCCAGGCAGTTATCTAAGATTATAAATTACAGAAGAATAAGTGTTGATCTGCTTTGTTAGAGGGAATTTCCTGATTGGGAGCTCTCTGTAACAGTAAAATCGTAGAAAAAATATTGTACACTGCTTAGACCAATATATATGTAAAGTATACACATCCTCCTTGTTCAGGGGATCATCATCATATGATTTTTAGTGATAAAACATCACTAGAAAAGAACCGGCATTACAAATATTGGCCTTTGTTTCAAGAAGAATCTCAGGATAAATACAAATACTACAGAATTTTCCAAGGCAATGCAATTCACTATTCTGCCTCTATTCAATTTTGAGTCCAGATTCCTGTATATCTTCTGCTTCTGTACAAGATATAGGCACTGAGGAACCAAGTCTATGGATAGCCCAACAAACTAAATAAATACCATAAGCTTAACAAGAGACATTTGTGTAATCACAGATCATAAATGTCAAGCTAGAAAGGATCTCAGAGAACAGTTAAAACCACATCTTCCATTTTTGCAGCTGAGGAAAGAAAGACCTAGAGAAGTTAAATGACAAGGTCAAGGACAAATAAGCATCCACGATTATAGGTAGGATTTGAAGTCACATTTTCCAGCTCCAAGGCCAGTATAATTTCTCCTGAAAAACATTCATTCCTGTGTACTATCCACACTGCCTCCAACTCTTCAGCTACTTCGTTTTTCTTCAGTGCATCATTAAACAAACTGTCCTGTGTGATTACAAATCTCTTTTAGTCATAATTTAATAATGACTCATGTTTATATAGAGCTTTACACTTTATAAACTACTTCATATATGTTATCTTATTTGATACTCATTATAATCCTATGAAATAGGTCCTATTATTCTACTGTCCAATTTTTCAAATGAGTAAAGTGAGGCAGATAGAGGTTAAATAACTTATTCTTGGCCACACAGCTATTAAGAAATGGTATGGGACAGGTTTCAAACTCAGGCCTTCTTGACTGCATGTCCAGAACTCTCAATACTGTGGCACCTTGTGACCATTTAGGAGGCTGTATCACAGCAAAATGTCACCCACAAACAAGAAAATCAAAATATCTTCTCCATCTATAAGAAATCACATGCCCATCAAGCCTGTAAGCAACCAATAGTAACAAGAAGACTAGTAGGGGAGTGACCAGGAATGAATACTCAAACCCAGTAGGGATTAATGTCAACAAGAAACTACATAGCACACCCATATACACTTTAGCAATTGCACATCTGGCAAAGATGGTATGCTATGAATGATCCATGCTTTATGTCATCAGGCATATCCAATAGGAGGGGCATCACAAAAATCTTTCCTGATAGCATTGGTACCGCTAAGGTGCTAGAGTCATGGATGGATCTGTATTTGTCTTCCCCAACCATATACATTCCCTACCCCTATGGCCTGCCATTTGTGTGTCTTGGATGTTATTTTCAAACATATACATCTCTCTATTCTTTACATGTATCCACACTTCTTATTGGTGGCACGTGAGTAGTTCCTTTTATTAATGTTATTTTGTTCAATGTTTTTGTATTGAACTAATTGTGCCTGGCTTACTTAGAAATAAAACTTTGTCAGAGCTGAGAAGTTGAGTCTTTGATGCAGATTCAGACTCTAGTACTTACAACAGTGCTTGGCACATATTAGACATTTAGTAAATGTTTATTGAATTGAATCTGGTATAGCTTTATCTGGAGGATCCACTTAAAAATGTGGTGGTATGCTCCCAGGTGCTACAGATAACTTGAGGAAGAAATGAACACTTCCAAAATCTTAGAGCTGAAATGGAATTTTATTTGACTTCTTCATCATTGTATAGATTTAAAAATTGGTCCCCAGAGAGGAGAAGTCATTTGCAGGTAGTCAAATAGTAAGGGGCAGAGTCAAGCTGAGAACCAAGGCTTAGTGATTTACCTAATTCAGGGATCCTTCTCATTGCAGTGAGTTACCTTGTAAGTTGCAATTTCAAAGGGATATTAATAAATATGTGCCTACAGAGGAGAGAGTAATTCCTATTAGGTTTCACAAACAAGTTAGCCTCAAAAGCATTTTATTATTGCTTTTACCTTTAATTCATATTCATTTTCTTCACCCTCTTTGCTACCAGGTCCATTACAGATAAAGAGACACACTTTATCATGCTTCCTTGTAAGTGTTCTGGCCTCAATAAAAGGCCAGCTGTCCTATTAGTCAGATAGCCATATACTTTGCATGCATTCTTTTTCCACTTCCCACTTCAGTTAGTTTCTAGCTGACTGGACTTTTTATTATCTGCTCTGCTGGAAACAGACAATGAATGAAGCTTATTGTACTAGAAGGAGCTTTTGGGTGAACTAGGATCCAATCCTAGTCACACGAAAAATTTGTCATTGAACTTGAGGCTAACGCATCTGTTCTTTGGCCCCGGTTTGTTCATCTATAGGGGGCGGCATTGAACTATGCCTACAGAAATATTTAGGGTCCTTGGGGAGTTCAAGTATAATATCCAAATGAAAATAACCATAAGGGCTAGAAATTCAGGTATATAATTAAAAAAAATGAAAAAGGGCTTGAGATAAAAGTTTTGAAGTCATAGATATTATAGTCAAAGATGTGAGAGTGAATGATATTGTCAAGGAAGAGAGAGCATTGACAAAGGAAATACAAGCAAAGACTACATACATAGGCAGATAGGAAGAAGTTAGCAGAAAGGAGGAGGGTAAAGATGAAATTAAAAAGTTTGGGTGACTCTTGCTTCAAGGTCCTGGAGAAGTTTTGAGAGAATGAGATGAATTTAATTCAGCAAACATTTATGAAGCATCTTCTATGCGTGAGTTGCTGTGCTAAGGGCAAAGAATACAAAGACAGAACGGGAAGTAATTCTGACCTTCAGATAACTTATAGTCTAGTAGTGAAATACAGCACACTCAGATAAGTAAATGCAAACTCATTTCAGGAGAAAGAGAATACTTGCAACTGGGAGAATGAGGAGAGGCTTCCCACTGAAAGTTGAGTAAAGAAGTTCAAATTATTAAGGGATAGAGATATTTCTAACTCTGCTACTAAAAGGAAGGAAGAGGATGGGACTGCTGATAGTATTAAGTTGTGAGGAATGTGTATTGGGAATGTGTGAGGAAGGACACAAAGGGTTATATGTGGGACTTTCAAAAAATTCCTGACAGTAATTAGGTAGGGTCTCAGAGACATGTCATGAACAAAGTTTTTCTCACAGAGTCATCTGTACTAAAAATTAATAAATAACTCCTATCACCAGAAACAGAATCAAGCAGAGCAACAACAACCTGAGGAATTATACCATAGACTTCTTTTCACAAGATATTATGTCAAGAAGATGGAAATAGTCATGTGCACATCAGGGAAGTTTCCTCGGGAGTCCAACAAGGGGAAAATGGGTGGCACAGTGCATAGTGTTGGAATGGGAATCAAGAAGATTCATCTTTCTAAGTTCAGATCCAGCCTCAAACCCTTACTTAGTAGTTGGGCAACCCCAGGCAGGTCACATAACCCTGTATGCCCCAGTTTCCTCATCTCTAAAATGAGTTGGAGAAGGAAACAGTAAACCACTCCAGTATCTTTGCCAAGAAAACCCCAAATCCATTCAATTAGACACAACAGAAAAATTACTGAACAGCCAAGTTAACAAGGAAGCCTCTTCTAACTTTTTTCATTCTACAGCGGATTTGGGTCTAAACTTTGCTATAAAAATCATCAAAAGGTACTGTGGCTGGACTATTCTAATTATGTGCTAGCAAGCGACCTCTGTTCTGTCTTTCCCTTAAATATCCTAGTTATGTAACACATCCACAGATCTGGAATGCTGGAAAAACAGTTCACATGGAATTGACTCCTCTTTTGCTCTAGTCATGTTGCTGATAAACATAGATGATCTTAATTTTCTCTGGGAAGTAGAGGTGGTCATTGCACAGGCTAACTCTGGCATGGACCCCCTTTTCAGTATACCTTTCAAAGCAATCCCTAGACTTCTTCAAGGATTAGGGGTTTGCTTGAGGTTGGCATGAGAGTGTAGAAATAATTCTAGGAAGTGAAATATGCCATTGATGATAATAGATTGGATTTACCAAATAGTCAACTGTAATGATAATGCATTTTTCCTTATTGTTAATGTATTTTTGCTTCATAATGGGAAGACCTTTCCCATTCTTTAATAGGCTCCTGTGACCTGCTTAAGTCACATAGAAGCCTGATTCACATGAGTCAAAAGTCACATGAAAGAGGAAGGGGTGGAGCAGGAAGAGGCAGAGCTGTAGTAGAACTAAAAAGAAGTTCATCAGAGGGCAATCAAAGCTGGGAAGGATGGAGGCAAACAGGCAGCTGACTAGCATAAATGAGAGAGCTTGTTTGTGATTTTGCTTTAGGGAAGCCTGTTTGTGGGAAGGCTTGATAAGGTGTATAGACTTCTAGATTACTACTATGTATTTCTTTGTTACCATAGTGAATTTGGCTTTCTTGTGTTGGTATTTGTCTTTCTGGTGTCTGAATAAATGCTTTGATTCTGTCTTCCACATGGAGAGTCTGTTGTATTTCGCAATTCAGAATTGTACCAGAATATTCATGGCTGCTGTAGGCACTGTAAATATCATAATGGTGCTACACCAGTAGAAGCTGGAGTTTATTTTTCATTAACTTATAATATGGAAAAATCACCCTAATTCTGTGACTTTCAGCAAGGTCTACCAGACCTTGTCAGATAGTGGGCAGTAGGAAAGGGGAGGCATAAAATGGCATGAAATAGCAAGTGTCAAGTCAGAAATAACAGATGGTTGAAAAGCAAAAAGATACAAAAGTAGCATCTAGTGGCTGACAACAGGATCAAAGTTCAGTTTAGAGGAAAATAGAGAAGAGAAAATGGACCAAAAAAATAAAGATGAAGCAAAGAATTCATGACCAAGGCAAAGGGTAGAGTTAATATAATGGGCAGGTAGGTGGCACCCATGGAAGACTCATCTTCCTGAGATCAAATCTGGCCTCAGATACTAGCTGTGTGACTCTGGGCAAATTTGCCTCAGTTTCCTCATCCATAAAATAAGATGGGAAAGTAAATGGCAAATCCCTATCTTTGCCAAGAAAACCCCACATAGGGTCATAAAGAATCAGACACAATTGAAAACTACTGAACAATAATAAAAGGGTTAGCATAACTATCCTAAGTGGTTAGAGAAGATAAAAAAAATAAAATGTTGTATTTAGAGAGCAGATTTACAAAGTTCCAGATTCTGGAAATGGCACAAGTGTGAGAGAACATTGTTATATATATGTCTACACATATAAAATTTATATGTAGGAAAAGTATACAAAATTATATACAATTTATATTTGTACATCGACATCTACATGTTTATAAAAACGTGTTATGTATATGTCTATGTATACACATAGTTGGTTAGAACAGTCATCCAGGCCAAATATATATCCACATAAATTTGAGATAAATGTGTAATATTGATGTATATATATATAGATATTTATATACATATAGTGTGTGTATGTGTGTTTGGTTGGAAAACTGCTTGTGCTAGTTGAATTTACTGGTGTAAACAATAAAGCCATGATTTCTGAGACTTAAATTTGAAAAATTGTCCTTATATAAATACACACACACACAAACACACACATATATGTATGGGCAATATATATAGTGACACTATCATCGATGTTTACAGCTTTTTAATGTATTAAAATCACCCAAAGTCCTAAAAAACTCTTTAGGCATGTGTACAGAAATAATTTAGCTGCTCAATTAAATGTACAACTTAAACTGTCTCTGCTGTTAATATTTTACTTGTTCTCTCCTCTCATTCAAGCTTTATTTCACCTATTTCTGGTCCACTGCCTTTCTCACTCTTTCCATTATTTTAGCCAGATGTTTCTCTCCTTCTCTCCTTTTCCCTGTGATCCCTCAATTTTCTCCCCTATCCTTTATAACTACATAATAATGTATACAACTTAAGCATATGAGGAGAAAGGAGAAAAAAATACTAGAAATATGTGAACCTCCTCTCAGTTTAATACTGAAGAGAGTGAGAGATGGTGATAATAGAGGAACAGCAGACAGAAGATAAACACAAAATGTTATATCTATGGCAGCATTATCTGCCTAAACAGTCAGTAACAAAGACAATAAATATTTATCAAGTGCCTACTATGCACCAGGCAATATATTAAGTCCTGAGAGTGAAAAGAAATGCAAAATACAGTCTATATTTTAAGGAGCTCACAGTCTAATGGAGGAGACAACATGAAAACAACTTAGGTACAAAGAAGGTACATATAAAATACATGGGAAATAAAGGAGCAGAGATAAAGAATTAGCAGTAGAGAAAATCAGAAAAAATCTTCTCATAGGTGGTAGGATTGTAGCTGGGATGTGAAGGAAGCTGAGGAAGACAGGCAGTAGAAATGAGGAGAAAGTGCATTCAGACATAGAGAAGAACCAGTAAAAATGCTCCAGGTTAGAGGATGGAGTGTCTTATTTGAGGATCAGGGAGGAAACCAGTATCACTGGATCACAGAAAGTAAGGTACAAGAAGACTGACAAATAGAAGGGGTGTAGATTGTGAAGAGCTTTGAGTGGAAACAGGAAGTTTTACATTGACTACTGAAGGTGAAACAGAGTCAATGAATATTCAATAAACATTGAATAGATGAGTGACATGGCCAGAGAAGTACTTGAGGAAGATTACTTTGACAGCTGAATGGAGGATGAACTAGAGTGGAGAGAAACTTGAGACTGGGAGACCAAACAAAAAACCATTGTAACAGTCCAGGGAGGAGATGATGAGACCCTGAACTGGCAACAGTGTCAGAGAAGAGAAGAGGACATATATGATTATAAACTCCATCAGGGTAGGTTCTGTGGAATTTTACTTTTCTCTATTAGAATAGATAGCATATACATTAAAATTCAAACTGTATAAAATAAGGAGCATGACCTCTGAAGAAAGATGAAATGTAAATTTACAAAGCTCCCAATTTCACAAAGATGTTTTTCTTCCTCTGAACTCTCACTACACTTATTATCAATATCATGACTTTGTCAATTATCTTGAGTTCACTTGTATTATTGATCACATTTTCATATAGTATCATTGAACCTTCCAGTCTGAAGGGTCATTAGAAGTCATCTAGTGTAAATTTTCACTCAATGCAGATGCCCCTTTGACAACATACAGATCATCCAGGACTCCTGTTTCTGTTTACATGTTTCCAGGTACAAGTTGGCCTCATCCAATTATTGGTAGGCGCAACTTAATTGTTGTTTGTTTGTCGGAAGATTGAATTAATTAAACCAACTATTTATTAAGCACCTACTAGTTACCAGAAACCATTAGGTTTCCAGAGAAAAACAAGACAAGTCCCTATCTTTAGGAGATTATATTCTCCTAGGAATATACAATGTGCAGAAAGTCACTGAAAATATATGTAAAATAAATACAGTCATATCGGTATGAAGGAAAAGGGGTAAGAAATACCTCAGAGTTCAAACTTGAAGAGATTCTAAAAGACAGTACTACAGAGGGATGTAGATTTCAGGCATAAGGAACAACCTGTGCAAAGATACAGGAATGGAGATTTAATTAATTATGATTAAAATAAAATTTTGTCTCCCTATAATTTGTCACCCATATCTATGTGGAATAATTTCAATCCTTTCTTCTATATGTGACAGATTTTGAAATATTTAATGACAACCCCTATATTCTCCTGGTCACTGTATTATTTTAGGTGTATTCTCACACTACAAGAATATAAATTTCTTGAGGGCAGAATTAGTCTTGCTTTTTTGCATTTGTATCATCAGTACTTGATACATTATAACACTCAATATGTGTGTTTCATTCATTCATTCATTTAGCCACTCCTCCCTTAGTGGTCTCCAAGTTAGGCACTTCCATTTCTTCATCTGCTATGTATAGGGTGTGGTTTCCCAATTCTTTACTTTTCTTGATTTACTCTTGTTTTTTCACTATGTCTCTTAAAAGAAATATACTGCAGGAGAGAATCCCCAAATTCCCACCTCCACCAAACTCCTCTCTTCTCAACTAGTAAGGGAAGTTCAGATAGAAAATAACAAATAACCCAATGCTGCCTTCAGCTAAAAGACAGCTATACCTTACCCTCCATAACAAGGCCTTAACTAAACAGATTAAAAAGGAGGCTCTCCCTATGAGCATATTGGAACCTATTTCTATGCTATAATTTTTGTGTCAAAAGAAAATCAAAAGTTGTTGGTTTTTTCCCCAGAATAAAAAACATCTCATTGCACAAAAACTGGGAGTCACACAGGCTGATTATGCCCTATGACCTTCATTACATAGAACAGAATAGAAAGAAGGGAAGTTGAAGGAGATTGGGATTACATTTCTCTTTTTATCCTTCACACCAAGCTAGTCATGAAGTAACTCTAATTGTACCAATGAGATGTAATACTAATAACTGTACACCCTGGGACTTTGATGTACTTTTAATATGATGAAAAACAAATGTATTGTCAGTAAAAACACTTTGACTTCCTGTCCAAGGCCGCAGATAGCAGCATGATAATAAGGAGGGTAAATTTCCTTTAATTCCCATATTCATTGTATAATTTCTCTTCTACTGTACACTAAATTTAATAGGAATTGCAAAGTAGTCAGAGACCTTAAAAATAGTCTTATATCACATGAGGACATAATCTGAGAAAAATATAAATCATAGATTTTTTTTCTCATCATCCTACGGTGCTCAATGTTCAGGAGAATATTATGCAATTCTTTACTAGTATAAGAGAAAATTAATATGTTCTTCATAGTGAAGATGGAGAACTTTATTGCTGATAATCCTTCTCATCAACATGAAAAAATCATTTTAATCTTAGTTAATATTTTAAAATTAATATAACAGACAATGGCCATAGAGTTCATAAAGCCTTTTTTGTTATGAAAAAGACTGGTAATTATACTTATAACTTACCACTCTCATTTTTCTAAATACAATTTCAGAGAAATAATAACTTCTCACAAGTAATAAATGAAAATATCTCTAGCAACATTTATATAAAATTCTTCATTTGTTTATTCATAATTTCTTTTTAGTCCAAAATAAAACTCCATTGAAAACTGTTAATATAATATTAGACAACCCTGCAAAGTCCTGGAATTATATTTGGGGATTGAAGTAGGAAGCTAGCACTAAAAGGGTCTTAGAATCTTCTCAGGCCAAAAAAATACTTCAGAGTATTAGGATATTGTAGAATGGTGAAGAAATATAACAAAGACTAGAATAGCTATTTATAACATATTTTGACATCTCCCTGTGATGAAAAGATCTTTAGGATTTTGCAAAAATAATTTGTTCTAATTTAAAATGTTAAAGTACTTCATTCTCATAATGATATAAGTTCCTTAAAAAAATCAGAACTGATATATTATTAAAATTATGTGTACCCCAACTAATTTGAAACAAATTACTAATTTCTAAAAAACCATTTTGGTGTCTATCAAGAATGACTGTATATAGACAACAAACAAGAAAGCTTTTGGTGAATGGGAGCATATGGAATACTAATAGCATATTTTTAATATTTTCAATGTAAAAATCATATGATCCTCAGGACAAAGAAAAAGGGAATAATGGGTCTGAGTTTTCCCTTTTCAAATATTTATTTCATTCAGCTGAGCCCCAGAATAAAGATAATGCAGATTCATGATTCAGTTCTTGCACATACTGGCTGTATGACCCTAAGCAAGACACATAACTTCACAGTGACACTTGCAACTCAATGAGACCAAAAGTGACAAAATGTAGTCAGCCTTCAATAAGAGAGAAAAGAGAGTGAGTTCAGACTATTTATAATAGGCCTAAAAAAACTGTGCTAGGTCCTAAGGACACTTAATGAATCTATCATCTCATTTCTTTGGAAGACTCCTTTGGTGTTAAAGACCTTAACCCACTCATACTATTCTTTTCATATTCATGTCCTTCCATAAGTCCACCACAGAGAAGATGCTCAAAGTGCTGTGGATCTCCCTAATTTGTTCCTTGATCACAGAGAGAGAAATGGGATACTAAAACTGTCTACTTGCATTGTGACTAGACTGTCTTCTTTAGCTACCATATATTTTTCTACCTGATGCCATCTCTTTGCCTACTCTTCTTCAAAGTTCCTATCCAAAGAATTAGAAGCAGTTGTATCCCCTGTCTCTTATTATATGATAATAGTGGCAAAATACTGGTACTAATGGGCTATTCCAGGAGCCAAGATGGTGGAGTAAATAGTAAGGCACACTCACCCTCCCTCATTGACCTTGAAAAAGCTAGAAAATACCATTCCAGGAAAAATCCTGGAACAGGGGAGCCAACAGAAAGATAGGATTCAGGCAAACTGTTTACATCCCTACATGGGAAGATGATAATTGTGACTCTTAAGAACTGCATCTTTTTTTATGACATTTAGAAGGGATTGGATTTAGATGGTTCCAGAGGAGAAGTGAGGCTGGTGACCTTGTACAGCCCTCCCTTACTCAAAACAGTCAAATGCAAGTCATGTCATCATTTCTCTGATGGAATGGTCTTCTTTGGCAAAGAAGCATGAACACAAATATATATAGACAGAGAATATGGGTATAAGCTGACTTTCATGTGATGATAAAAAACTTAATTAAGTGGTGAAAAGGAATTGTAATGGGAGAAGAGGAAAGAAGACAGAAAATGGTAAATTACATGAGGAGGAAGAAAAACATGTTACAGTAGAGTAAAAGAAAGGAGGGCTATGAGCATTGTTTGAATCTTACTCTCTTTGGATTTGGCTCTAGGAAGGGAAAACATACTCAATTAGGTATAGAAATCTAATGTGTCCTATAAGCAGTAGGAGTGAAAGGGGGGGGAAGAGAATGGGGAAGATAAAAAGGAAGGAAGAATTAATATGGGATAAGGAAAAAAAAAGCAAGGGGAATGATAGAAGGGAGGGCAAATTGAGGGAGACAATGGTCAAAAGCAAAACTCTAGTGAGTAGGGAAAGGAAGAAAGGAGAAATAAAAGCATAAATATGGAGGGGGAAAGGATGGAGAGAAAAAATACAGATCATAATCATAGCTGTGAATATGAATGGGACGAATTCTCTCATAAAACAGAAGCATATAGCAGAGTGGATTAAAAACCATAATCCTACAATATGCTGTTTGCAAGAAACACATTTGAAGCAGAGGGATACACACAGAGTAAAGGTAAAAGATTGGAATAAGTGTATTAGCATACAACTGAAGTAAAGAAAACAGGGGTAGCAATCTTGATCTCAGGAAAAACAGAAGTAAAAATAGATCTGCTTAAAAGAGCAGGAAGGAAACTACATCTTGCTATAAAGCACAGTAGACAATGAAATAATATCATTACCAAACATATATGCACCAAGTGGGATAGCATCCAAATTCTTAGAGGAGAAGTTAAGGGAATTACAGGAGGAAATAGAGAGAAAAGCTATACTAGTAGAGGACTTCAACCTCCCTCTTTCTGAACTAGACAAATCTAACCACAAAATAAACAAGAAAGAAGTTAAGAAGGTGAATTGAATCTTAGAAAAAATAGATATGGTAGACCTCTGGAGAAAATTAAATGGGGATAGACAGGAATATATGTTTTTGTCAGTGGTACATGGCATCCACACAAAAAATAGCCATGTACTGAGACATAAAAACCTCACTATTCAATGAAGAAAGGCAGAAATATTAGATGTATTCTTTTCATATCATGATGCAATAAAAATTACATGTATTAAAGGGTCATGGAAAGATAGACTAAAATTGATTGGAAACTAAATAATCCTAAAGAATAAGTGGGTTAACAACAAATCATAGAAACAATCAATAATGTCATACAAGGACATGACAATAATGAGACAACATATAAAATCTTATGGGGTGCAGCAAAGGTAGTTCTTAGGGGAAATTTTATATCTCTGAATGTTTACATGAATAAAATAGAGAAAGACAAGATCAATGAATTGGACATGCAACTAAAAAAGCTAGAAAAAGAACAAATTAAAAATTAAATTAAATACCAAATTAGAAACACTGAAAACTAAAGGAGAGATTAACAAAATTGACATTAAGAAAACCATTAAACTAATAAATAAAACTAAGGTTCATTTTATGAGAAAAACCCAATCAAATAGATAAATCTTTGGTTAATTTGATTTTTTTAAGAAAAGAAAGAAAATCAAGGGGGAAGGAGCCAAGATGGCGGGGGAGGAGCCAAGATGGTGGAGTAGAAAGATACGCATATGCTAGCTCCTAACCCACAGTCCATAAAATACCTGTAAAGAAGAACTCCCAACAAATTCTGGAGCAGCAGAAGCCACAGAACAACGGGCTGGAGGAGATATCTGTTCCAGAGAGATCTGAAAAACTGACATGAAAGGTCCGTCACTCGCTGGACCTGGAGAAGAGCCCAGCCTTGTCTTGGCCATGCTGCACCAAGAGGAGCAGATCCGAGCAGGCTTCAGGCACAGAATCTCCAGCAATTGCTAAGGTCCCTCCCCCCACAGGCGCCAAAGGTCAGTGAGAGGGTCTTTTCAGCTTGCTGAGAGGGGAGCAGGAGGTCTCCATAACTCAGGCCCCCTTGGGAGGCAGTAGCAGACAGGAGCTCCCAAAGCAAACAGGAGCTCAGATCCATTGTTGAAGGTCTCTGTATAAACCCCCTGAGGGAACTGAGCCCCATGTGGTGGCCTTGCCCCCACTGAAAGCCCTGGGGCTGGGAAGAAGCATTTGAATCTCAGCCCCCAAGCACTAGCTGGGCAGAACTGGAAGCAAGGTGGGTGTAGAGAGGAAACTCAGAAGTCAAGTAACTGGCTGAGAAAATGCCCAGAAAAGGGAAAAAAAAAATAAGACCATAGAAGGCTACTTTATTGGTGAACAGATATATCCTCCTATCCTTTCAGATGAGGAAGAACAATGCTTACCATCAGGAAAAGACATAGAAGTCAAGACTTCTGTATCCCAAACATCCAAAATAAATATCAATGGGCTCAGGCCATGTAAGAGCTCAAAAAGGATTTTGAAAATCAAGTGAGGTGGAGGAAAAACTGGAAAATTAGAGAGGTGGAGGAAAAACTGGAAAGAGAAATGAGAGAGATCCAAGAAAAGCATGAAAAGCAAGTCAACACCTTGCTAAAGGAGACTCAAAAAAGTACTGAAGAAAGTAGCACCTTGAAAAATAAGCTAACTCAATTGGCAAAAGAGGTTCAAAAAGCCAATGAGGAGAAGAATGCTTTCAAAAGCAGAATTAGCCAAATGGAAAAGGAAGTTCAAAAGCTCACTGCAGAAAATAGTTCTCTCAAAATTAGAATGGAACAGATGGAGGCTAATGACTTTATGAGAAACCAAGAAATCACAAAATAAAACCAAAAGAATGAAAAAATGGAAGAGAATGTGAAATATCTCATTGGAAAAATAACCGACCTGGAAAATAGATCCAGGAGAGACAATTTAAAAATTATGGGACTACCTGAAAGCCATGATCAAAAAAAAAGAGCCTAGAAATCATCTTTCATGAAATTATCAAGGAAAACTGCCATGTGGTTATAGAACCAGAGGGCAAAATAAGTACTGAAGGAATCCATCGATCACCTCCTGAAAGAGATCCAAAAAGAGAAACTCCTAGGAACATTGTGGCCAAATTCCAGAATTCCCGGGTCAAGGAGAAAATTTTGCAAGCAGCTAGAAACAATTCCAGTATTGGGGAAATACAATCAGGATAGCACAAGATCTAGAAACTTCTACATTAAGGGATTGAAGGGTGTGGAATAGAATATTCCAGAAGTCAAAGGAACTAGGACTCAAACGAAGAATCACCTAGCCAGCAAAACTGAGTATAATACTTCAGGGGGAAAAATGATCTTTCAATGAAATAGAGGACTTTCAAGCATTCTTGATGAAAAGACCAGAGCTGAAAAGAAAATTTGACCTTCAAACACAAGAATGAAGAGAAGTATGAAAAGGTAAACAGCAAAGAGAAGTCATAACGGACTTACTAAATTTGACCTGTTTACATTCCTACATGGAAAGACAGTATTTGTAACTCTTGAAACTTTTCAGTATCTGGGTAGTTGGTGGGATTACACACACATACACACACACACACACACACACACACACACCCATGCGTGCACACACATACACACACAGAGACAGAGAGCACAGAGTGAATTGAATAGGATGGGATCATATCTCAAAAAAATGAAATAAAGCAGTGAGAGAGAAATATATTTGGAGGAGAAAGGTAGAAATGGAATGGGCCAAATTATCTCTCATAGAAGAGGCAGGCAGGAGACTTTTTAGTTGAGGGAAAAAGCGGGGAGTTGAGAGAAAAACATGAAGTTTACTCTCATCACATTCGACTAAAGGAATGAATAAAATGCACACTCATTTTGGTATGAAAACCTATCTTACAATCCAGGAAAGTGGGGGAGAAGGGGATAAGCAGGGTGGGGGGAAGATGGAAGGGAAGGTGATGGGAGGAGGGAGCAATTAGAAGTCAACCCTATTGGGGAGGGACAGGATCAAAAGAGAGAATAGAAGCAATGGGAGGCAGGATAGGATGGATGGAAATACAGTTAGTCTAATACAACACTACTATTATCAAAGTCATTTGCAAAACTACACAGATATGGCCTATATTGAATTGCTTGCCTTCCCAAAACTCAAAGTTTTAGGAACAACTGTCAAGTACTGTTCTTGCTACTAGGAAATAAGAAATACAGGTAATGGGATATAGAAAGTTATCTGGCCCTACAGGACAAAAGAGAAGATGGGGACAAGGGAAGTGCGGGATGATAGAAGAGAGGGTAGATTGATGATAGGGGCAATTAGAATGCTTGGTGTGTTTGGGGTGAGGGGAGGGGACATATGGGGAGAAAATTTGTAACCCAAAATTTTGGGAAAATGAATGTTAAAAGTTAAGTAAATGAATCAAAAATAAATAAATAAACAAACAAACAAACAAACAAATGAATGGATGGATGAATGAATAAATAAATAAATAAATAAAAAGAAAAAAAATCATATTACCAGTGTAAAAAATTAAAAGGGTGAATTCATAACCAATGAAGAGGAAAATAAAACAACAATTAGTATCTATTTTGTCCAATTGTATGCCAATACATTTGATAATTTTAGTGAAATTGAGAAATATTTATAAAAATATAAATTTTCCAGATTAACAGAAGAGAAAATAAAATACTTAAATAACCCAAATTTCAGAAAAAGTAATTGAACTGAACTACCTAGGAAAAAATTCCCAGTGCCAGATGGATTTGCAAGTAAATTCTATCAAAAACTTAAATAGTAATTGATTCCAGTACTATATACTACTTGGGAAAATAGGTGAAGAAGGAGTCCAACCAAATTCTTTTTATGATACACGTATAGTGTTGATATTTAAACCTGAAAGAGATGAAATAGAGAAAATTATAGACCAATTTCCCTAATGAATATAGATGCAGAAATTATAAACTAAATATTAGAAAAAAGATTACAGTAAATTATCAAGAGAATAATGCACAATAACCATGTAGGATTTGCACCAGGAATAGAAAGGCTGATTCAATATTAGGAAAACTATCAGCATAACTAACCATATCAACAACCAAAGTAATTGAAACCATATGATTCTCTCAATAGATGCAGAAAAAACTTTTGACAAGATACAACAATTCCTATTTAAAAACACTGTAGAGCACAGGAACAAAAGGAGTCTTCCTTAAAATGATAAACAGCATCTAATTAATAGCATCAGCAAGCATAATGTGGAATTGAGATAAGCTGGAAGGGTTTCCAGTAAGATCAGAGGTGAAAGAAAGATGTGCATTATCATCACTGTTATTCAATATTGTATGAGAAATGTTAGTTTTAGCAATAAGAGAAGAAAAGGGAATTGAAGGAATTGGAATAGCAAAGAAGAAACAAAGCTATCACTCTGCAGATTATATGATGATGGTCTCAGAAAATCTCAGAGACTCATCTAAAAAACTACTTGAAATAATTAATAACTTTAGCAAAGTTGCAGGATAAAAAATAAACCCACATACATCATTGGCATTTCTTTATATTACTAACAAAGCCCAAAAGCAAGAGATAGAAAGAGAAGTTTCATTTAAAGTTGAGAGTCTACCTGACAAAATAAATCCAGGAACTGTACAATCATAATTACACAACACTTTTCTCATAAATAAAGTCAGATATAAAAAAATCAGAAATGTATCAGTTGCTAGAGGGTAGGCCAAGCTAATATAATAAAAATGGCAATTCTATCTGCATTATTTTACTTATTCAGTGTCATACCACCTTACCAAAAATGATTTTACAGAGCTAGAAAAAATAATAAAATTCATCTGGAAGAACAAATGATCCAGAATATTAAGGGAATTAATGAAAAAAAATGCAAGGTAAGGTAGTCTAGTCATGTCAGATCTTAAATTGTATTATAAAGGGGGAATTATCAAAACTACTTGATACTGGCTAAGAAATATAGTGGTAGATCAGTGGCATAGGTTAAGTACATAAGACATAGTAGTTAATGACTATTAATCTACTGTTTGATAAACCTGAAGATTGCAGTTTCTGGAATAAGAACTCACTATTTGACAAAAATTTCTGGGAAAACTGGAAAATAGTATGACAGAAACTAGGGATAAACCAATATTTTACACCATATACCAATATGAAGTCAAATTGTGTACATAAGTGAGAGCAAGAAATAGTTTACCTGTCAGGTTTATAGTGAAAAGAAGAATTTATGATCAAACAAGAGATAGAGAAAATTATAAAATATAAAATGGATAATTTTGATTATATTAAATTGAGAATGTTTTGTACAAACAAAGCCAATGCAACCAAGACTAGGAGGGAAACAAAAAACTGGGTAAGAATTTTTAATATCAGTATTTCTGATAAAGGCCTTATGTCTAAAATATATAAAGAAATGAGTTAAATTTATAAGACTATAAGTTACTCCCCCACTGATAAATGGTCAAAGGATGTGAACAGGCAATTTGCAAAGGAAAAAATTAAAGCTATCGATAAGTCATATAAAAATGCTCTAAATCACTACTGATTAGAGAAATGTAAATCAAAACAACTCTGAAGTAACACATAATACCCATTAGACTGATTAGCATGACAAAACAGGAAAATGATAAATGCTGGAAATATGGTAAAATTGGAACACTTAATGCATTGTTGTTGGAGTTGTGAACTGATCCAACCATTCCGGATAGCAATTTGGAACTATGCCCAAAAGGCTTTAAATTTGCATGCCCTTTGACCCAGCAATACTACCCATTCTCTTCCTTTTGTTAAGTTCTGGGCCCAACCTATACAATAAGTATTGTATTTATATCATCTGTCCCCAAGCTATGTATTTTGTATTTACTTAGTTGTGCACATTTTTCCCCATAAAGTAAACTCCTTGAGGGCAGAAATGGTTCTATTACTTTCTTTGCTTTTCCAGTAGCTAGCATACTTCCTAACCACTAATAGGAATTTAATAAATGCTTGCTGACAATCAGCTAAGGGACACACAGATAGTATTGGGAATGGAATTCACATTCAAGTCTTCCTGTCTTTAAAGGCATTGCTCTATCCACTACGCTATGCTGCCTCCCAGAGTTAACCTGATTTCTAAATCCAATCTCAGAGTAGCAAAAATAAAGTGTTTTGGAAATGCTAAATGGCTTCAGAAATTTTAGGAATGCTATGATGATCGTTATTATATAATTATATGATATATTTTTATTTATATTTATTGTGATTTATTATTTACTTTATTTTAAATATATTTATTAATATTTGTGTTTTATATTCTGTTTTCTTTCTTTATTATTATTCTATAATTTATCATTATATAAACTACTTCTGATTCACAGCCAGCAGAGACCAAATTAAAAAAAAATAGTGATTTCAGGTGGTTTCAGAATGATCTGGTTACCTCAAATGTTTATTTCTGAACAACTTTTATAAACTTGACAAACACCTCAGTTCTCTTTTCTGGTTGTTTTTCTGTCAGGACACAATCTATAGTTTTCTTGGTAACTTTCAGCAAGCCACCAATGCATTGTTCTAGTTATGTTGCTGTAAGAATAGCAATTTGGGTTGTAAAAGATTTAATTAAGACAAGAATCATTTTTAAAAGATTTGGCAGTCATTACTTCCTTGAAATGAGGCTTTTACAAGGAGGCATCATAAATAGTAATGACAGAGGATTGATTTAGTTGTTGAAAAATTAGCAAAAGCTCCATCAAAAACAAGTGCATTGTCTCTATGTATTTAGTTATATTGCCTGGTCCTATGTTTTTCTTTTTTTTTTAATTCAAAGCTTGATAAATTATAAAGATAAGAGACAATAAGACCTCTTCTTTAATGAAAATCAAAAGACATGTACAGTTGCAAGGTCGTATTTAAAGTCTGTGATTTCATCTGTGTTCAGGAGTAAAGGATAGCATAGATAAGTTCCCTTCCTCATTATTATTATTGTTACCATTTATAAACACTTCCATATGCATGTTCTCATTTGATCTCTGCAATAGCCTACATAGGGAGGCTGGAGGTGAGGCAGAGTAGGTCAGATATTATGTACATTTTCCTCAAGAGGGAATTCAGTCTCAGAGAGGGAAAGTTACTTTTTCCATGTCAAACATCTAATTCACTGTCAAACTAGAGCCAGGACAAGTCATCTGGTTCCAGATCAAGTGCTCTAATAATTGGATTATTTTAAAAATATTTTTGGAAGACTGAGCAAGGAAACAAAAGATATAAATATTTTCCTATCCAATCATATTAGCATATACCAAAAGAACTGGAGAGACATGCGTTCTAGTAATCATTTGGCAACAGAAAAAAAAAATATCTGTAGATTTTTGCAAATAACTCTTTGGTGATAGTCGTGTCCTTAAAGACAAAACTACTATATTACTTCACAAAACTAGGCTTTCACTGCCATGAGAAGTCTATCATTGTTGTAAATATCCTACTTTTTCCCTTTCTGGTCAAGATTTCAGACTCTCAACGAGGATATAACCTAACCCCTACCTAGGAACTGTTCAAATTGTCCCTGGGCCCTAGCACACCCAGAGCCTGACTCCTAGATCACAGCACTTTTTCCAGTGTGCTTCAAGAGTTAATCTACTTGAAGGTCTGTATCCTAAAGAGATAATGAAATGGGGAAAAGAACTCACATTCACAATAATATTTATAGCAGCTCTTTCGTGGTGGCAAAGAATTGGAAATTGAGGGAATGCGTCAATTGGGTGATGGTTGAACAAGCTGTGGCAGATGGATGGAATACTATTTTGCCGTAAGAAACGATGAACAGTCAGATTTCAGAAAAAAACCTGTAAAGAACTGATGCTGAGTGAAGCAAGCAGAACCAGGAGAACATTACACACAACAACAGTAACTTTGTGTGATGATTAACTATGGTAGACTTAGTTCTTCTCAGCAATACAATGATCCAAGACAATTTCAAAAGACTTGTGATAGAAAATGATATCCATATCCAGAGAAAGAACTATGGAATCTGAATGCAGATCAAAGCATACTCTTTTCACTTTTTTGTTTTTCTTTCCCATGGTTTTTACCTTTTGTTCTGATTCTTCTTTCACAGTATGGCTAATACACTAAATATGTTTTAACATGATCATACATATATAACCTATATCAGATAGTTTGCTGTCTTAAGGATTGGGGAGGGGAAAAGAGAAAGGGAAAAATTTGAAACTCAAGATCTCACTAAATGAATGATGAAAAATATTTTACATGTAATTGGAAAAAATAAAATACTATTAAGGGGTAAAAAAGAGTTAATCTAGTTGAAAAACAAATCATTACCCTATGCCCAACCTAAAGATCAGTTTTTCAAAGTTAACTAGGTTGATCCTTAGACAGTCAACATACTACCCCCTCATTGTCTTATGTTTGAGATTCTCTCAGCTTGGGAAGACACTTTCAAGTTGTTACACAGCTACAGTCCTCAAGAGCTCTTAAACATCTCCACAGCATCCTGAGCCACCAGAGTAGGATGTTGGCGGAAGACTGGTAGTTAAGTTGAAAAGTGGATAGAGTGTTGTATTTGACTACATGAAGACCTGAGTTAAAATCTTACTTTAGATACTTGCTAGCTGCATGACCCTGGACAAGTCACAATCTCTCTTAGACTCAAACTCATTCTTTAAAATGAGGACAAGAACACCACCTATCTCCCAGGGTTTTGTGAGTCTCAAATGAGACTAGATAGACAGAGATAGAGATATAGATATTTGAAGGTCTTAAAGCACTCTACACACTAATGTGTCTCAAAAGTCACATTACTGTTTTAAGGCTATTAAACTGCATTAAACCTTTTCAGACAGCCTGCATAAATGCTAGCTAGCTACCCTCCCTCTGTTCATTCATTCATTACTACTATTACTAATACATAAAAACATCCATTTTTCACATTGAGTTTTAGATTGAAATTTCAAAGAGTTGTAAGAAAACAACCACCCCATGCAAAGCTTCTAGTCAAGGGTTAAGGAAATAGTCATCATTTCGTCATCTCACTTTATTTCAATCTAACCTAAGGATGCAAGAATCTGCCAATGGGAATTATTTACTTAATCATTGAAATGACATGAAAGTGATCAATGGCTAGAGCTGTCAAGCGCAGTACTCAACAAATTTTCATTAAAGAAGTGCATTTGCCAAGGAGAACAGAGCATAGGCATCCTAGGGGACCAAAAACAATCACTGAGGGTGAATACAAATTGACTAATGAAAGAGCTACAAGTTGGTAATAACCACAAGTTTCAAGAGTTTAAAAGGCTATATAAACTTTGGTTTCCTCCCTTGTGTGGCTTTCAGATCTAATGATAAGGCAGGCAAGGAAGTAAACATTATACTATCTTACATTTGTATATGATTTTGGAGTATAAAAATATTTAACATGCATGATCTCATCAGATATTCCCAATAATCTATGACATGGCCACAGTATATATGATTATATCATTATATTATGGATGAGAAAACTGACAGAGAAATTAAGTGATTTGTCAGACTGCTTGTCTGTTCTACAAAGATACAACAAAAAAAACATGAACAAGAATCCGGCCAAATGAGAAAGTGTGGATGGGTTAATATATGCAATAGTAGAGAGCATATCCATACTGAACAAACATGCCAAATCAGATACAAATATTAAATAGCACAGGGTAGGCACATTTTTACATACAAGAGAAGATTTATATATTAATTTCAAATTTAAAGGTAATCTTTCCTTTAAAGAAATATTGATAGCTTTCTTCTTATACTGTAGACACCCAAACAACACTATTACAAAGAACACTTCTTGAAAATGATTTATCTGTCAATGAAAAGAAGGAATGTTTAATTTAACTTTGATTTAATTGCAACAACATTGACCATAATGTTTGACCAATTTTGTTGCCTATGTTGATCATATATGCATGTGTATATAGATAGATAGATATACATACATATATAATGAGTATGTACATATGTATACATATGTGTTTATAGATATTTTTACCTTTATGCATATATATTTACACATATATGTGTGTGTACACACATCTACATTTTTATGAGTGTCTGTGTGTATAGATAGATAGCTGTAGACACCATTCATTTGGCCCTGCTTTTCTTACACTGCATCACTTCAAGTCTTCCAATATTACCCTAAAGTATTTCTCTTAGCCCTATTTCCTCATCTGTAAAATAGGGGTAATAATAGCATCTATCTCACTGAGTTGTTATGAGGATCACTTCAGTTAACATATGAAAAGCACACTTTGGAAATTTAAATGTTATGTATTATTATTATATTCATATTTAATTACAGTGCATTAATATTTTATATCATATTTATATAACAAAAATTGTTCATCAATTCTCCAATCATTTAGCATTTTATATATTCACATTATCGAAAGCAATAATACTCTGAACGTTTTTTTAAAATAAAGATCTTTTCTTGTTGACAATAATAGCTTCAGGATATAGGGCCAATAGTGAAATCTCTATGCCAAAGAATATCAACAATTTAAATGTTTCAAATTCTATATTTCATTTTGCAGGGGATTTTGACTTATCTTCAATGTTAACAAAAAAGGATTCCACCATTTCCATCTACTGAAATTAATTTGGTATGGGGTGTTTCTTTTCTAAATACATATTTTTAATTAAATATTTCCAATTACATGTAAAAAAAAACCATTCATTTTTAACACTGAGTTCCAAATTCTTTCCTTCTCTCCCTCCTGACCCACATACCTCTTTGAGAAGGCAAGCAATTTGATATTGATTATATATGTCTTATTATTCAAAAAACATTTCCATATTAATCATGTTTCAAAAGAAAACACAGAAAGAAAAAAAGAAGGAAAAAGGAGAAAGTACCTTTAAAAAGTATGATTCATTCTATATTTAGAGATCAGCAGTTCTCTAAGTCCTCCCAAGTTTTTCTGAAACCATCCCCTTCAACATTTCCTATAGGATAGTAGTATTCTAATCACAATCATATACATATCCATTCCTTAATTGATGGGCATCTCCTCTACTTTCAATTCCTTGCCACTACCAAAAAAAAGTTGCTATAAACATTCTTTTTTACAAATAGATACTTTTTTTCCTTTTCTTTGATCTCTCTGGGATATGGACATGGTAGGTGTAAGGCTGGGTCAAAGGGCAATACAGTTTTATAGCCCTTTGTATGCAGTTTCAAATTGTTCTACAGAATGGTTCAGGTAGTTCATGACTCAATCAACAATGCGATAGTGTCCCAATTTTTCCCCATGTCTTGCAGCATTTGCCTTTTCTGCCATATTAGTCAGTCTGATGGGTGTTAGATGGTACCTTAGGGTTGTTTTAATTTGTACTTCTCTAATCAGTAGAGATTTAGAGCATTTTTTTGATGGGACTCTCAGCTTTGACTTTTTTCATATCCTTTAATCATTTATCAAATGGGGAATGGCTCTTCTTTTTATAAATCTGGCTCAACATCCTATATATTTGAGATATGAAGCCTTTAGCAGAGGTTTCAAAGGAATTTACTTGAAATTGATTTTAATGAATATCACATTCATGAATGGCTCTTTAAAATATGTATGGTTGCTTTTCAAAGGTCATAGAGAAAATCTAATTATGAATTGTCACTATATATTTATATATCATATATGCACATTACACATACACACACAGACACAGTTGCAATATATGATAAAGAAAAGAGAAATCCATAGTAAAAGAAATAAAAAGCTTTTTCTGTTTTTGAACACAAGGCTCCTATTCCTCTCCTTCCATTGTGCCATTCCTATTGAAACTATTGTCTATAATCAAAGTACATTAACACCCTATTCTCCAAGCTTATGAGCCCCCTCTTCCTATCTTCACATACCTCCTGACTCAGCATGAACCTCATGATCAGTCAATCATTTCAGATAGAGTCTAATTAGCATTGTGAAACCCTTCATCTCCTTGACCTTCGCCTCTTAACACGTTAAAATGTTAACCATTCTATTTACCCTTCTTTATGAAATTTTATGATTTCCATTCTTACTGTACTCCATTTCCACTCCCATGGCAGCCAGAATTGATATATCTCTTCTCTGACTCTCATAGAATCTTATTCATACTTATGAATGTACATTATCTGTGTTTTAGCATGCTTACGGGCAATCACTTTGTAAGTTCTACTACAGACATATTATGGTATAGTAGAGTCAGAAGACCTCGTTGCAAGTCCAATATCTCTTAGATATGTAATATTGGAGAGGTCACTTAACTTGATGTCTCAATTAAATGATTTTTTGTCTCAGTTTATTAATCCTTCATTAGATTGATTGATGTGAATGTGTGTTAACTGCCTTAAAGTACCATATTATCATGAGCTATTACCGTAAGTCAAAGGAGAGATTGTATGTTATTCAATTAAAGTTGCTTCTAGTCAACCATTTACTAAGAACCTATTAGATATCAGGAGCAGGTTGGCAGCTCAACTTCCTGCATTCAAATCTGGCCTCAGATACTTACTAGCTGTGTGATCCTGTTAGCCTCAATTTCCTCATCTGTAAAATGAGCTGCAGAAGGAATTGGCAACGCACTCCACTGTCTTTACCAAGAAAACTCCAAATGGGGTCACAGTTGCACAACTCAAAAATGACTGACACTATGCATTGTATTAGAAACTGGAGACACAGACAAAAATGAAACAGCCCCTTTCCTCAATAAATTGACATTTAAATGAGAGGAAAAAATATATATATTGATGAATTAATGTAAACTTTATACATGTAAATGTAGAGACACACCCCTCCCCAATCTGTTAGAGAAGGGCCAGACATCTCAGTTGAATCAATCAAAATGAAAGTAAGTAGAAAAAAAAAATTCTTTAATCTGACAATACCACAGGTCATTGGATAAAAACAGATGATGCTACAAAGAAAATATCTTGAAACTGACTGGAAAAAAACATCAAACACCTCTGGACCTAGGTGTAACAAAGCTATGTGGTCTGGAATCATACATTTCAGAAGCAAGGAGATTGAGTAGTTAGTGGTCAGACGCAGGATGCACTCCTGAGGGAGAATTGCTTTGTAGTAAGGGTGGAAATTTGAGTGATGATCATGTAAACTTTAAAAGGCCGGAAGATCTGGAGGAATCATCAATGCCAGGAGCAATGATGCTCGCCAGAGACAGTAGCAGTGCCAGTGAAGTGTTAGTGGCTGACAATAACACCTGCACAGGGAGATTAGAAACACTCTTTTTTATTTTTTCCTTAATATAAATTTATTTATTTGACTTTTACATTCATTTTCACAAAATTTTGGGTTCCAGATTTTCTGCCCATTTATCCCCTCCTCCTATCCCAATACACCGAGCATTCTCATTTTCCCTATCACCAATCTGCCCTCTCTTCTATCATCCCGCACTTCTCTTGTCCCCATCTTCTCTTTTGTCCTGTAGGGCCAGATGACTTTCTATTCCCCATTAACTGTATTTCTTATTTCCTAGTAGTAAGAACAATACTAAACAGTTGTTCCTAAAACTTTGAGTTCCAAATTCTCCCCATCCCTCCCTCCCCACCCGTTCCCTTTGGGAAGGCAGGCAATTCAATATAGGCCATATCTGTGTACTTTTGCAAATGATTTCAATAATAGTCGTGATGTGTAAGACTAACTGCATTTCCCTCCATCCTATCCTGCTCCCCATTGCTTCTATTCTGTTTTTTGATCCTGTCCCTCCCCAAGTGTTGACTTCAAATTGCTCCCTCCTCCCATTGCCCTCCCTTCCATCATCCCCCCCACCCTGCTTATCTCCTTCTCCCCCACTTTCCTGTATTGTAAGATGGGTTTTCATACCAAAATAAGTGTGCATTTCATTCCTTCTTTTAGCCAAATGTGATGAGAGTAAACTTCATGTTTTTTTCTTGGCTCTCCTCTTTTTCCCTCCACTAAAAAGTCTCCTGCTTGCCTCTTGAATGAAATATAATTTACCCCATTCCATTTCACCCTCTTTCCTCCCACTACATTTCTCTCTCACCATTTACTTTAATTTCTTTTAAAATATGGTCCCATCCTATTGAATTCACTCTGTGCTCTCTGTCTCTGTATGTGCGTGCATGTGTGTATGTGTGTGCACGTGCATGTCTGTACGTGTGTGTGTGTGTGTGTATGTGTGGTCCTACCAACTACCCAGATATTGAAAAGTTTTAAGAGTTACAAATATTGTCTTTCCATGTAGGAATGTAAACAGTTCACCTTTGGTAAGACCTTTATGACTTTCTTTGCTGTTTACTTTTTCATGCTTCTTCTCATTCTTAAGTCTGAAGGTCAAATTTTCTTTTCAGCTCTGATCTTTTCATCAAGAATGCTTGAAAGTCCTCTATTTCATCGAAAGACCATTTTTTTCCCCTGAAGTATTATACTCAGTTTTGCTGGGTAGGTGATTCTTGGTTTGAGTCCTAGTTCCTTTGACTTCTGGAATATCCTGTTCCACTCCATTCCATCCCTTAATGTAGAAGCTGCTAGATCTTTTGTTATCCTGATTGTATTTCCACAATATTGGAATTGTTTCTTTCTAGCTGCTTGCAATATTTTCTCCTTGACCTGGGAACTCTGGAATTTGGCCACAATGTTCCTAGGAGTTTCTCTTTTTGGTTCTCTTTCAGGAGGTGATCGGTGGATTCCTTCAATACTTATTTTGCCCTCTGGTTCTATAACCACATGGCAGTTTTCCTTGATAATTTCATGAAAGATGATGTCTAGGCTCTTTTTTTGATCATGGCTTTCAGGTAGTCCCATAATTGTTCAATTGTCTCTCCTGGATCTATTTTCCAGGTCAGTTGTTTTTCCAATGAGATATTTCACATTCTCTTCCATTTTTTCATTCTTTTGGTTTTGTTTTGTGATTTCTTGGTTTTCCCAGAAAGTCATTAGCTTCCATCTGTTCCATTCTAATTTTGAGAGGGTATTGACTCATTTTTCATGCTTTTCTTGCATCTCTCTGATATCTCTTCCCAGTTTTTCCTCCACCTGTCTAACTTGATTTTCAAAATACTTTTTGAGCTCTTCCATGGCCTGAGCCCATTGGATATCTATTTTGGATGTTTGGGATACAGAGGCCTTGGCTTCTATGTCTTTCCCTGATGGTAATCATTGTTCCTCCTCATAGAAATGAAAAGAGGAAGAAATATCTGTTCACCAAGAAAGTAGCCTTCTATGGTCTTATTTTTCTTCCCTTTTCTGGGCATTTTCCCAGCCAGTTACTTGACTTCTGATAGTCCTCTGCACCCCTGCCTAGATCCACCCAGCTAGTACTTGGGGTTTGAGATTCAAATGCTGCTCCCCAGCCTCAGATCTTTCAGTGGCTGGGCATGGCTGCTATTCAATGTGAGCTTAAGTTCTGGTGCTCAGGTGGGGGCAGGGCCGCCTCCCAGGCTCAGTTCCCTCAGGGGGTTTATGCAGAGACCTTCAGTAATGGAGTGGAGCTCCTGTCTGCTCCAGGAATGCCACTGCCTCTGCCGCTCCCTCCCCAGGGGGCCTGAGTTATGGAGACACCCCACTCCCCTCTCAGCCAGCCCAGAAGTCTCTGTCACTGACCTGTAGAGCCTGTGGGTGCAGGGACTTTTGCGGCAGCCAGAGATTCTGTCCCTGAAGCCTGCTCGGATCTGCTCCTCTCAGGGCCGCGCAGGCAGGGCTGGGTAAGGCGGGGCTCCACTGTACGGTACGTGATGGACCTTTAGTGGTGGTCTTTCAGGGTTCTCTGGAACAGAAATCTTCTCTGCTCCATTGCTACATGGCTTGCACTGCTCCAGAATTTGTGGGGAGTTCTTTTTACAGGAAATTTATGGGCTGTGGGTTGGCTTGGGAGCTAGTATACATGAGTCTTTCTACTCCGCCATCCTGGCTCCTCCCCCCCAATTAGAAACACTCTTAAGGACAAACTAGATACACTACAGAAAGCCAGCTTCCGCGTTCTATATCACTGATATTCAAAGATCTAAAGAGGACTATAATAATTAAGGGGAAATTCATGAGGACTTCACAAAGGAACTAAAAAATTTCAGTCATCAAGAGCTTTCAGTTTACCCTTTAGTCACCTGTGTTCTGTAATCCTGTGTTCACTTTCCAAGGAAACCTGGTATATACAATTGAACAATATACCCAAACTTGGTGAGGTGAGGGGGAAGGGTTGTTTTTTTTTTCTTAACTGTCCTTGATGCTTAGTCAATAGACACTTATTGAGTGCCTACTATGTGCCAGGCTAAGCACTGGGAATACAAATATGGAAAAGACAGTCCTGCCCTCATGAAACTCACAATCTAATTGAGGAACATATACAAAGAGAAGCTAAAAAGTGGTGCAGAGTAGTGATTGTTAGGTAGTCATCATGAGGAGCATGGTCAAAAAGTTGGAGAAGTTCCAAAGTAATGAAAGCAGGTACAAAATGGGCCTCCTCCTTAAAGGAGTTGTTGAAATTCATGGCTCACTATTCCTATCAACAGTATAAGGGTAGTGATGAGGTGTGAGTACCATATTCAGTGTTATAGGATGTTGAGGTTTCGCAGTGATAAGGCTGCTGATAAGAGCATGGTAAATGTCCTTTGCCAAAATCTAACTCATACTTACTCTTTGATAATCAATTGGGAGCACCTGAATGGAAAAATAAGAGCATAATTTATATATGTATCTAGATAGATAGATAGATAGATAGATAGATAGATAGATAGATAGATAGATAGATAGATACATATATATATCAAGGAAACTCCTATACACCTATAATCCTAACAGGGGTGGAGAGGAGAAGAGAGGGATGGAGGAAAAGGAAGATAGATACAGAGAAAGACAGAGGAATGTCAGAGACAGTCAAATGTCTAACTAACTTTCTAACTGAAAATCAAGGGTAAAAACACAAGTCCTCTATGATTTCTTGGTGCTAAATGGGAATCCTAGACTGAAGTTGTTTCCTCCTTCCTATTCCTGAGGAGATCAGAGAACATAGTGAGATCCTCTTTCCTTCTTGGTTTCCTTCTTCTCCCAAAGTAAGGCAGAACTAAGGTTCCTTCCAACCTAGATCTAGCTAAGATGCTTCTGTGGGTTTGTTTGAGCATATATTTTTTAGTTCAATCTTTTTGAGGACACTGTGTGGCTTCAGTCTGTAGTAGCTTTCTATACCCCACACACAAGCCCTGCCGTGGATCTCTTTATGCCCCATATGCCTCAATTTTGGCATCAGAACAATGAAGGGAGAGAGAGAGAGGAAGGGAGAGAAGAAGAGATGGAAACAAAAAAGGGAAGAGAAGAGGTAAAGGAGAGGAAGAGAGAGAGAGAGAGAGAGAGGCTATAGCAACAGTATTTTGGGGGACCTGGTATTCCAATCCAATGGAAATTGGGGAAAATAGCCCTTTGGAGGGTACTACATTAAAAAAGTAAATGCAAAGACTTTGGCCTTCAGAAAGAGCAGCTGGGTGGAATCAGTAAAGTCCTCACATAAGAGTTACTACTTGACTGGAGCCTCAATTAAGAATTCTAAGAGGCAAAGATGAGAAGTCCATTTAATACATAGCAGGCAGTCTGTGTAAAGGTGCAAAGATAGAAAAGGGAATAACCTGTTCAAGGAACAACACGTAGGCCAGGTTCGCTGTATTGCAAACTATGTGAAGAAGAAGAATATGAAAGAAACCTGAAGAGGTCGGCTGGAGGCAAGCTGTGAAAGATATTTAAGTATCACAAAGAGGAGCCTGTATTTGATTCTGGGAATAATAGGAGGCCACTAGGGCTTATTGAAGAATGAAGTATTACGTTCCTTAGGTGTATCATTTTGGCAAGTGTATGGAGGATGGACTTGGAGAAAGGAGAGACCAGAGTCAGGGAAACCACTTAGGAGGTTATTACAATAGTCTGGTCTTCTTCTTTCCTCATCCCCATAATCCCTAGCACATTACATTGTCTTGCACATAGTAAGAGTTCTGTAAAATGTTCAGTGAATTGAAAGAAAGTGACATGATTTCTTTTTATCCACAGATGTTTACAGCACCCTGCCTGGAATAGCCTGTTTTCCAGAAGGTCCTAGTCCAGTTAAGCACAAAAGCCATGAGCTAGAATCGAAAAGCAGCTAAAGGGATGAATTCCAAGAAGCATGAATCACTACACAGAAGACATTTCTAGGTTAATTTAAAGGTGCTGATACTAGGATTAGAGGAGGGAAAAAAATGTCCTATTAATGACTTATTCCTCTAAGTGCCCTTTCTAAGAAACTTTGAGAAACAGATGGTGATTTTGCAGTCTCTGGACACCTCACCCAGCTAGAAATGTAAGACTCCCTAGGTCCCACTATACTGCTCTTAACTACATGAACAAAACCAGTTATCACTATGATTCTCAGCACTTAACAGTCTGATCACTCTAACAAATGATGTACTTGAACATCTGTTTACCCTACTTTTTTTCTCAAAGGAAAGCACCATTTTTCTAAGCTAGCAAGCAATAATACTGAATGACCTTCAGAGTCATTTGCTATGTACAAGGGGGCACCAAAAATCCTATCAAATGTGGATTAATTTTCAAAAAATCTGTGACAATTTTTTTGAATGCTTACAGTTAGTGTAGTATAATTGCTAACGAGCCAGCCTCAAAGACAGGGAAGATCGAGATTCAAATTCTGCTTCTGACACAGACTGACTGTATGACCTTGTACTGATCACATAACTTTTCCATGCTGTAGTCTTTAAATTTTCAATTTGCGAAGGAAGAGCCAACCCACATTGGTAAGAGGGGCTTCCCCACCTGAAAGTCCTCAGTTTGAATGAAATCGTAACTCTAGTCCCTAATCTGTCCAGACTACATACCCAATTCTTGCCACAATGTCTAGCATGCAGTTGGTACTTAATAAATGCTTTTTGACAAAACATCATAGTCACACAATAGTCCTGGAATTGTGGTATAGTAGAAAGAGCTCTGAATTTGAAATCAGAGGACATAGATTTGAAGACTGGCTCTGCCATTCACTCACTCACTTACTACCTGAGTGATTGCAAGCATGCAAATTCACCTTGCTGTACCTGTTACGTCATCTGTAAAATGAAGAATTTGAAGTATAATGAATAATCTTTTTATCACTAAATCATCAGTCTAATGAAATACACTCAGCAGGTGAAAATTAGCTATCACTTGGTAGCTCCCCTCCCTATATCCTTGTACCAAATTCTCTCAAATCATAAATTCCATGAGGGCAAAGATTATTTCTTATTATTTTTATAACCTACTCAGCATCTAGCACAGTGCTTTAAAACATGGCAGGAAGTTAACAAATATTTTGAAATGAATGAATATCCTTGGGTTTCAATGCAATACTTTGGTCTTTAAACAATCAAAGTCATGGGTCAATGAAAATGCTGAGAGGCACATCATGTGTGTGAGTAGATAATGTATTACCATCAGATAATTGAACAGGAAATGGGGTAAGAGAGAATCCAATTTATCTACAAAGAAGGTAGCCCAGTTGAAAGGCAGGAGGGAACGATAACTAATGACCAAGTGCCACCAAAATCCACATGAGAAGAGACCTGAAAGAATGCCTCCTCAGCGTACACTTGCTAAAAATCTTTGAGTGAAAGTGTGACATAATCACAATGATATTTTAAGAAAATTTCTACCTTGGTTTTGTACAGGAAAGAAAAGGTAAAGGAAGAAGTAAGTGAGACATAAGAAAACTGTAGTATGGAGTAATTGTGCAAGTGGGAGGTAATAAGTTTTTGAAATAGAATGTCAGCAGTAGAGGAGAAGATAGGATTGGTAAAAATAAGGTTATAAAATAGGAGTTAATGAGATTATAAGAGTGTTTCTGATGTCATCCCATAATCTTCCATAGGCAATCTACTTGCTAGATGAATCTGATGAGGAGGAATTAAGGGATTTCATCATACACAATTTACAATGACATGGGAAAATAGGGATGGGTTTTCATCTGTATCCCTTGAGGATGTGCCCATATTGTTAAGATCACAACACCATCTTAATACTGAAATATCAAACTACTAAATACCTATGGGTTATCCAGACAAGATCATCTGCAAAATAAAGGGATGACTTCCATGTAGTACTGAGACGTTACTATGGCTCTTTTCTAGTACATCAGATGTATTCTACAGGGAAAGAAACTATTTCTGCTACTTTTCCTTTTTTGTTGTTCAGTTGTTTCACTCATGTCTGACTCTTTGTAACCCCTTTTGGGAAATATACTAGATTTTTTTACAGATGAGAAACTGAGGCAAAGAGGGTTAAGTGACTTGCCCAGGGTCACACAACAAGGGATATCTGAGGCCAGATTTGAACTCAAGTCTTCCAGATTCCAGGCCTGATGCTCTATCCACTGTTCCACTTAGTTGTCCATTTTTCCTTTAGCTTCCTTTCAAACAGAAAGGATTATTGCCTTTGCTTTTTTGGGTTTGTCAATCAATAGCATTCTGGTCCTATGTAAAGATTATGGGATTCAGAGTCAGAGAATGTGAGTGTTACTCATGTCTTTCCTTTACTAGCTATATGATCTTGAGCAAGTTCATTTACTTCTTTGGACCTCAATTTCCTCATCTAAAAAATTAGTATGTTAGACTATATAACTTCTAATGTTTCTTGTAGTTCTAAAACCATGATCCTATGATATTCCAAGTCATCTTTATGTAAAGCAAGGACTGGTTCATGAAGTAGCAGCCCTTCAGGGCATATTCAGTATACTCTGTCTGCTACATAGACACATGGAAGTGTGGCTGGCATGTTTCTGGAACTGTGGGATGGAAGAGTCTCACTGTTTCCTGGTACCAAGCTTATTTCTTGGTAATGAAAACCCTTTCAATTGCCTGCTGAGCCAGAACTAAATGTACTTGTGAAAGGCTCAAATGAGTGGAAGGTCTCTTTCTCTTTGTTAATATCTTTGAAATGAGAAGGAAGAATCGCTGTGTATCTTCACTTAGATGGGGAGGTAGTGGCAGGCACTGTCCTGTGTCATCATTCAGGCTACTATGTGGTGGTGAAATGGTCCCTGTGTCACTTCTGTCCCTGTTTTCTTCATTCTTTCCTGATTTTAGCTGAATTAGTATAGAAGATGGAAACAGTATGCTATAACCTTGTGAGCATCAAGCGTTTAGGACCCCAGAACTTGAATACTTCTTATCCCCTCAGGGCTTACTCACAATTTACCATTACTCACAAAACCCCATCTGGTACAACTCACAAGTTAATATCTTCCTAATGTTGATTAACCAATTAATATCAATTCACTTTTCCAATGGGAAATTTAATAAGAACAGAGAACTAAAAATAAAGTGTTAAAAAAAAAAAACTTCTGAAACTGGGAGTCCACTGCCCTACCACCTTGGTAAGACTTCAGTCCAACTGAAATGGTTAACTACCAAGATTCCCCTCATAAAGGTCATTTCTGGATTTGGCATAGTCAATGGGTGAATCATTCTGCTGCATACAGGACACAGCATATCCACTCCCAGGTCAACTCCTGATACCTTCATGTGCTTTGAACTCAGAAGAGCTTGTACTAAGGCTCTCCAAGCCTTCACATGGATATGGAGTTGTCAGCACATACTGTACATGCTCCCGGGGACTAGGTACTCACTGGCCAGACCACCATCACATTTTGAAAGATCATGACTTCAAAATGGAATAGTAATTGAAAGAAAGTGAAAAAATACCCAAACTCTCACTGCTCTTATACAAGTTGACTGTTCCCAAACTAATCATGCAAGTCCTCTAACACTGACTATATATAGTGCTCCTTTTGTCACATAAACATATACATATTTTTCATTTAAATAATTTAGGTGTATATGTCTTATCTTCTCAAATCACACTGAACTCTTAGAAGGTAGAAACTGAATTTTATCTTCTTTTATATCTCCTACAGTATGGCCAAGACTTAGGTACTCTTCAAAGAAGTGTGGACAAACACAACCTGAGAGTGAGTAGCAGTTCCTCTCTTCTCCTCTGCTCTCCTATCCTCTCTTTTCTGTCCTTGACTGGGGTACTCTACCCAGTAGAAAGTACACTTCATATCAAAAAGCTGCCTTTTTTGCTTTGGTTTAACTGACTAGATTGCTTGCTCAAAGACCAAGCCTTAAGCCCAGTTCACACTGGAGCTTACAGATTGGACAACACGTCCCAGCTCACCTAGCACAGAGTGAACATAAATACTAAATAGTAACTGTTTCTCTTTTACCCAGGAACCCTGAGGGTCTTCCCCTCCCAGCTTGATATTGTGTTATTTATTATCTTTATTAAAAGGGACCATCCCATGAGTAACTGCATAAAGAGGTCTATTCATTGAATGGTGTATCTCACTCAAAGTGAGAATCTGATAAGACTTTAGCTTAAAATGGGCTACATTGCATTCTGGGTCATCTCCAGTCATCCTGATGAATATCAGGCCACTGGATCCAGATGGCTCAGGAGCAGAAAGTGAGGTTGGTGACCTTGCACAGCCCTTCCTCACTCAAATCAAAGTCAACTGCAAGTTATGTCATCATCTTGATGTCATAATCCTCTTTGAGAACAAAGGATGAACGCAACAACAACACCTCTGTACTTAAGGAAGGCAAAGTAAAGAATAGAAAAAAAAAGTCATGGCAACCAGATTAGGATCTTTTGCTGTTTTTGTTTTTGCTTACACCAAGAAATGTAATACCACTATTTGAATGTGATTAAGGAGGATCTTCTCCATCCATTGATGGGTCTTCCCATTGAGGGAAGCTTGATTAGGAGATTGTTTTGAAGGAGGGTCCCAAATACCTTTTGCTTTTCTATTGAGGCACTGTGTCAGAGAGTTATGCCTTCTAGCTCTGAAAAATGTATAAATACTCTGAGGGTGTGGTTTTACTTTGGGGCTTACTGACTAGTAATGTATATTTGGCCAGAGGAGAACTCTGGGAAGCTCCAAAGGACCCCCAACTTTGAAAAACTCAGATGATGTATATATGTTAATGGTCACACATTTTGGAAGCATGTCTGTTGACTTTTGATTTCTCTGTATTTTCTCTGAAGTTCAGGGTGCTGACATTTTCCCCTGAACTAACTGAATGATACATGCACTTGATTAAAATGATTATTAACTCCTTAAGGTTTGCCCTTCCTTTTAGAGAAGCAGATCAAAGAACCTCTGGTAGCAGACCTGCATGTGTATGTATGTTGGGTGCTTACTGATACAAAATGATAAGAAAAAAAGGGGAAGGGAGAAATGAAGGTAAAGAGAATGAAAGGAAGGGAAGGGAAAAGGAGGGAAAGGAAAGGAGGGAGGGAAGGAAGGAAGAAAAGAAGGAAGGAAGAAAAGGTATCACATTCTTTTAGGTATGTATACATGAAACTTCCCTTCTAACCTGTTTTAGAGCAGAAAGTTCACATTGGAGAAGTAGTGAGGGGAAGGACCAGTGTATGAATGGTCCCAAATGTCAAACTAAGAAGTTGAAGATTTATCCTTTAGATAATAGATAGTTACTGAAGGTCTTTGAATAGAGTTGACATGATCACAAGGTTTCAAGAAGATTTATATCTCACTAGTGTTCAGGATAGATTGGGTTGAAAAAGAAGCTTAAAGCAAGGAAACTAGTATAATGCAATTGTTGATATGTGAGGTAATAAGGGCCTGAAGTAGAATGCTGGCAGTAGAGAATAGAAAAGGCAGAACTAATATGAGGGAGATTATAAAAGAAGGAATCAACAAGACTTGGTAGCTAACTGGATGTGAAAGGAGAAGAGACGTAAAAAAAAGAGGATGAAACTGAAGATAAATCTGAATCTTCAGGTCTAGGTGTCTGGGAGGAATGTGGTACCATTTAGAAAAATAAAAGTCAGGAAAATAATATGGTTTGCTGGAGGAGATGGTGAATTCAAGTTTTGACATATTAAATACAGGTAATCCAAACATAAATATATCCACCAAGCACAACATGGAATATAGATAATAGGATCCCTGAGTATCAAGTGTCTGAGGTGATATTTGAACTCAGGTCCTCCTGACTCTTGCACTGGTTTCTCTATCCACTGCACCATCTAGCTGCCCTGGGGAGTAAGTAGGTGCTAAGCAAAGCTTTCACTAGGAAATTTGCCTCCTGGGGCAAGTACCCACGAACTGCCCCAGGGGCAAATGGAACAAAATATATCTAACCTCCATGGAGTATGTGGGGAGAGGGGTACAAAAAGATGAAGAAACAGAAGAGTGGAGCTATAACAAGACAAGGAAACCACGGCCAGTACAGTGGATACCAAAAATTTTGAGAGCCTTGACACAACTTCTATTTCTTTAGCAACTTAATAAAACTTGACACCTAATTGTAAGAATCTGGAAAGTAGGATAGAGACTGGAACAATGTTTTCAATGGTACGGAGAATACTTGGGAGAGAACACAGTCTAAAACTGTAGGTCAAGACCTTATTTTCTTTGCTTATAGTTTTATTATATTTATTTTAATTAGCCAAAAGCTTTAATCTGCACTCCCTTTCACTGAGCAGAGTAAAAAATTAAAATAAAATAAAATAAAACCCTCAAAATTAAGCTGAAGTGTCAGGCAAAACAAATTCATTTATCTATTTCTGAAAACATTTATCTCTGCATTTAAAACAATTACTTCTTTGTCCAGAGTTTGGTAGCATATTTCAAATTCAAATTTTGAACCCATGCTTTTACCATGATGTTGATCATAGTTCTCAGGTTTCAAAATTGTTTTTTTCTCTATAATGTAATCATTGTGTATAAATTGTTATTCAAATTCTGCATCGTTTCAAAGAGATCTTTTCAGTTTCCTCTGAAGTCATCAAATTCATTGCATCTTATGGCACAATAATGTTTCATTACATTCATTTATAATGGATTGTTTATCTGTTCCCAATAGGAAACAATCCTTTAGTTTTCACTTTCTGTCTAACATGAAAATAGGTGTTATAAATATTGTTATATAGATATATAGAGATAGATATAGGTATAGAAATAGATCATCTTATAATCTTAGAACATTGCCTAGAGCACTGAGAGGTTAAGTGATTCAGCCAGTCTTTATCAGAGACAGGACTTGAATCCAAATCTTTCTGGTTTCAAAGATAGCCATCAATCCACTCTACCATGTTGACTCTGGGTAAGAAAAACTAAAAAAAAAAAAAGTTAAAATATAGTACTACTATATAGCCTGATCGTACAAGCTTCTCCCCCAACCCTACATCCCTACCTCCTAGGGGAATAGAGCCTTATGGCCTTCTGCCTCTTTTGCCTGGAACAACCCCATTCTCTCTAGCTTTCTGGATGTCTGTTTCTGTCTCTCCTCTTTATGTTCTCACACAGTCTCTGTTGTCTGTCTGTCTGTCTGCCTACCTACCTGTCTCTCTCTCTGTGTCTGTGTCCCTCTGTCTCCTTCCCCCCGCCTCTCTCTCTCTCTCTCCCTCCCTCCCTTCCTCTCCTTAAATAAAATAGACATTTGCCCCAGATTCATTTTGCAGTATGCCAGGATAAAGTGAGAAAGAAAAGCAGATGCCAGAATGCCAATGAAAGGAGACTCATAGGAAGGAAAACAAGTTCAGAGGTGACCTGATGGCTTCTTAATTTAACTTATTTTTCTGACTTGGGTAGTAAACTCTAGTGTTTCTAACTCCTGAACAACCTACAATGTTGTGAAGCACTTTAAACTGTTTCATTTGGCACCCTGATACAAAGCCCTATTTGCCTTGTCCTAGTCATAGCTGGAGTGGCCAATGAATGAAAAGGGCTTTTTCTTTTTTAATTTTTAATCTACTTAATTTTTAATTTATAGAATAAAATGAGCATTTCCACGACATAACAAAAAAAGTTGATCACACATAAGACTGCAAATATATTATGTAGTACTTGCAATTCCTTTTAAATATATAATAAAGTTATCATGTAAATTTCTTTTATCCTTTTTCTTTCCTCCCAGTGAGGCAATCCTCTATGAATAGGGAAAAGTGGGGATTGATCACTCCATATTTTAGAAGGAAAGACTCAGGAACAGATGAATCCTATGTGTCAATTTAAAAGCCCATAAAGGCTAAGTGGAAGAAAACTCAGAAGATACCAAAAATATGTCAAAAAGTATGTTCCGAATCATCAGCACTGCAACCAGTAACTTCTCTGCAGCATTGCACTAGCATTATAAGAATATTTCATCCAGATTTAATGGGGAAAACAGCAACATTACAGCATGGCATAGGCAATTTGGTGATCTTTCCAATCTTTTATTCCAATCCAATCTTTCCATCTTTTATTGACTGAACAACACTATCCTGGGCCAAGTTAAGTTTCCTTTGCATATCTGAAAGGCAAAGCTATAGCACTATTAGCTCAAGTTATTCTCCAGCTTTTAAAAGAAGTCTCTTGACTCTTTAATTGTTTGACATGTCACACTTCCTTGCCCAAGAAAATGACGCCTGCAAAGTCACTCTCCTAAGGCTCATCACTTCCT
This sequence comes from Bettongia penicillata ogilbyi, assembly GCA_023548195.1. Taxonomy (NCBI): domain Eukaryota; kingdom Metazoa; phylum Chordata; class Mammalia; order Diprotodontia; family Potoroidae; genus Bettongia; species Bettongia penicillata. The sequence goes on along the minus strand of JAJHZJ010000047.1, from coordinate 223,297 downwards.
GACAGATGTGGCACTCTGTGAGAAAGAGGAGAGTAACTGCAGAAAGCCAGAGAAGAAATTATTTCAGCAGGTGTTTTGTTATTCAGGAAAAAAAAGGGGGTCTACAATTCCCAGGTCTTTAAGGATCCCTAGGATATAAAACTTTTATCATAGATAATTTGTCAGTAATTAGGGTTCCCATACAAAATAATTTATAGTACTACTACTACATCTAATCCCTCTGTTGGTAACTGTAATTCCCCTCATGAGATAATTTCAAATATGAGAGATCATGAAGCTATTTCAGAAAAGCATCTACCTTATCCAAACTGTAATCTTGAGAACGGGGGTGGAAAATATAAAAATAAATAAATAAATTAAAACCTACAAGCCTAATTGCTATGTGAGGTAATTGTGCATGCACAGTAATGGGCTAAGGACTTATTTGATAGACAGCAACTGGAAGGTTTTTTTTCCTCCTATCTAGCATCTCTAGTGAAGTAAAATATGGGTTATTCACAAAGCTTCATTACAGCAGCAAATTTATCTCATTTTAAAACCTGCTCATAATCATTCCTTCATGACATCTTCCACCCAGAGTAATTTAGGAGTTGTCCCCAAAGAAGAAAAAATGCTCCAGGTACAATCTGACACCTTCACCACACTGTCAGCTCAAACGTAGAATTCTTCTTCCCCACCCCCTTCCTTAAATCACATTTTGGAAATGAAATAAAATTCCTCCCCTGTCTTCAATTTATAATTTGATGTGAAGAGAAAACCCTTTACTGCAATGTGGTTCAATTGCTTAATGAGATAAGGTGGGGCAAAGGCTCTTTATAAAGCTATGGAGAGCTCAAACAGAATAAAGGAAGCTTATTGACAGACCCCTACGTGACTTGTTTTAAGAGGAGTTGCTACAGTGAATAAATATGCTATCTATGTCCAATATGTTGTTACTGGCCCTCAAAATGAAACTTTGGTTAATATTTGTTTTATCTAAGCTTTATGTTACAAAAATATGTGACTATAAAGCACTTTTAGATCACTGCTAAACAATAACAGTCAGGGCATATATGACTAAAAAGAAGAGACAAATCAGTTATCAAGGAAGATGTGACAGATAGCCAACATAAGTGCTAAATTTGTACCTCTATTTTTTAAAAATGTCACCAGTACATTGGATTCTCAATGGTGGATCTATCAGAGAACATGAAGAGTTGGAAGATATGTATAAGGTGTTGTCTGAACTAATTGAAAGACTGCATCTGAAGTAGTATGTTTAGTTCTGCTCAACATAATTTAGAGATGATGTTGCAAAGTTGAATAGTGGCAAAGGAAAGCAACCAAGATACTGAAGACTCCTGAGTCCATATCGCATAAGGATCAGGTAAACAAAAGTATTGAGCCTGCAAAAGAGAAGGCTCAGCAGGAGGGATAGGGAGGAGGGAATGGATACGAGATGTCTTCTAGCATTTAAAAGTCTATCAAGGGAAAGGACTACCATGACCTTGTTTTACCCCTAAGAGAAAAACCAGGAACGACAAAATGAAGTTGTAACATGGCAAATTTAGGTTTGATATATGAGGAGAAGCTTCCTGATAGCTGTAGAAGAACTATTACAGAATGGAATCAGCTGCTTCAGGAGATATGGAGTTCTTTCTCTTTTTTTTGGCGGTCTTTCACCAGTATCTGCAACATTACTTACTGGATATGTTGGGTGGATGTTTATTTTGAGTCATGTGGACTAGATGATTAATGAGTTTCCTTTTAAGTCTTGAATTCTGTGAATTTGTAAACAGTCATATCAATGATCTTCCCTGACCTGTTAACACTCATAACATGTCAATGTTGATGTTTTGAGTAGTTGTAAATATCATGATACAGGTATAGCCACACAAAAGCACATTTTCCAATATGCATTCTACTGGTGCAAATTGTTCTGTTCATTGCTCCCACACACATTCTAACCTTCGATCTCCATATTTTGCTCTCACCATACCCTAGGTGTCATAGAATGCCCTTCAAATCTCCACTAGTTGAAACATTTCTTTGAGGACCATTTCAAATATCATGAAGTTTTTCCATATCCTGCCCAGCCAACAATCTCCAATAACACTTCTTCTGGTAATTCTCTTGTGTACTCTCATATTCTGTTCTGTATTAAACATATTTGTATGTGCCCTTTTCTCCAATAAACTCACCAATTATTATCTCACCAATAAACAGTAAACTTTGTGATGTAGGGACTGGAATTTTTTTTCACAACATTCATGCCATTTAACAGTGCTGTGCTCACCTTGCATTTAATAAATATTTGTTGAATTGAATTAAAGGAATGTATGCTTCATTAAAAAAAAACTTCTTAATGCTAAATATTTAGGGAAGAAATGGTGTATTAGCCTTTTCCCAGCAGAATCAAGAGTCAGGTGATTTTCTTATATGGCTGCATATTTGTATAATAGCACCCATTTCTGAGGGTGGTTATGATGATAAACTGAGATGGCATTTGTAACACAGATTGAAAACACTGAAGTGCTATATGAAAATATAATACAGATGCTATTATTAGACATAATACACATGGGGAAACTAAGTAGACAGTGATTATGTAATACATGGTTAATATCTAAGGAAGATTTTGAACATGTCTTCCTGACTGCAGTTTCAGGGTTCTGTTTTATATAGTCACACACACACATGCCAAACACTACAGATATAGCTTGGAGATATTGCAGGTTCAGTTCCAGACCACTATAATAAAGTGAATATCATAATAAACACAAAGTTTTTGGTTTCCCGGTACATGACTGATGTCCTTCATTCTCGAAGAGGACCAAAATGACATCACCGTGACAGAGTGAAGTTTCAGTGTATACAACTATGGTTGATCAGACTACTATGAGGTTGGAATGCTCTACCACAGATGTTGCACAGATAGTCCATGTGAGCATTTGGGGTGGTTACTCTAAGTTTGCGCATCCTATATTTACTTTGTGCTATTTCGATTCTGCTTTGCTCATAGAGCACAGCACCCTTTCTGATGTGGGCATGCCATGCTGAGAGATCCTGTGCCAGGGTCTCCCATGACCCACAGTCAAATCCAAAGTTCTTGAGAGAGACCTTGAGAATGTATTCCTTCTTCTGACCACCATGCGATCACCTGCCCCATGTGAGTTCTCCATAAAATAGTCTTTTTGGCAAGTGTACATTTTGCAGTCAAATAACATAGCCAGTCCATCTGAGTTGCACTCGCTGAAACATAGTTTGAGTGCTTGGCAGTTTAGTTTGAGCTTGGACCTCAGTGTCTGGTACCTTATCTTGCCAAGTGATCTTCAGAATCTTCAAGACAGTTCAAGTGGAAGTGGTTCAGTTTCTTGGCATGGTACTGGTAGATTATCCATGTTTCACTGGCATACAACAATGAGGTCAGCACAACAATTCTGTAGACCTTCAGTTTGGTAGTCAATCTAATACCTCTTCTCTCCCAAACTTTTGTTTAGAACTTCCCAAACACTGAGCTAGCTATGGCAATGCATGTGTCAACCTCATTGTTAATGTGTACATCCCTGGAAAGTACACTACCAAGGTAAATGAACTTATCCACAGCATTCAAAACTTCTTTATTTGTTGTAATCGATGGTTGCATGTATGGATGGTGTGGTAGTGGCTGATGGAGCACCTGTTTTCTTGGTGTTGATTACTAAGCCAAAATTAGCACAGGCAGTAGAAAATTGATCCATACTTTGTAGCATCTCAGTTTCAGAGGCTGCACTGAGTGCACAATCATCAGCAAACAGAAAATCATGCATCAACACTCCCTCCACTTTTGTTTTGGCTTGTAGTCTTTTCAAATTGAAGAACTTACCATCAGTATGGTACCTGACCTTGATGCCATGTTCATCCTTATTGAAAGCATTTGACAACATGGTTGAAAACATCATTCTAAAAAGCATGGGAGCAAGCACACATAGCCTGTTTTACTCCACTGGTGACTGGGAAGGTACAAGAGAATTATCCACTATCCAGAACCCATATAAATATGCCATCATGAAATTGACATACAATGGTGATGAACTTCTCTGGGCAACCAAATTCTGTCAAAATTTTCCATAATCCCTCACAACTAACAAGAATTAATGTCAACAAATTAGAGCTGTTCTCTGAGCATGAACAGTTCTACTTGGAGGGAAAATTGAGCCAATACACAGTTGGCAACAGTGGGGCAGAAAAGGAATGGGCAGCTTTCAAAGATTTGGTGTACAGGACTGCATTTGCTCATCTGGGTCAGAACACTCACAAACACCTTGGCTGATTTGATGAAAATGATGGGGAAATCCAGAAGCTGCTAAATGAAAAACGAAAACTCCACAAGGTTTACTAGCAGGTTGGTTCATCCATTTCTAAGAAGGCAGCATTTAATTCCATCAAAAGTAAAGTACAAGCAAAGCTTAGAGAGATGTAGGATTCCTGGCTCAGTAAGAAGGCAGATGAAATTCACTTTTATACTGAAGAGTATCAATCCAAAGTGCTTTTATGATTCCCTGAAAGCTATTTATGGACCAAAAACTGTGATGCAGCACAACTACTCAGTGCTGATGGAGTCATGTTGATTAGCAATAAAGACATGATCCTAGAGAGATGGGCTGAACACTTCCATAATGTTCTCAACAGACTATCCCAGTACATATAAAAATTTTGTTCATATCACATATAGTATATAACTTTTTAAGTGTTCAGTCATATTGTATCTTTAAAAATTAGGTACATACTTTAAAAATAATTTATTCGTAAAATAAATGCTAACTATCACCTGAGCCTTCAATGAATCATGATCTTTTTGCTAGTGGTGGGTCTTGCCTTGATGTTGATGGGAGATTACCGAGCAGCGTGGTGGTTGCTGAAGGTTGGGGTGGCTTCGGGAAATTTATTAAAGTAAGATAATAATGAAGCTTGCTGCATTGAATGATTCCTCCTTTCATGAAAGATTTCTCTGAAGCATGTGATGCTGTTTGGCAGCATTTTATTCATAGTAGAACTTCTTTCATAATTGGAGTCAGTACCCTCAAACTCTGCTGCTGTTTCATCAACTAAGTTTAAGTAATGTTCTTCAACATTGTTATGTCTCAGGGAATATGGAGGTCCAAGGAAAGGGAGAGAGATGGGGGAATAACCAGTTGGTGGAAGTCAGAATACACATGGCATTTGTTTCCCATCTTATAGGAGCATGGTTCATGGTGCCCCAAAATAATTATAATAGTAATATCAAAGATCAATGATCACAGATCACCATAACAGATTAAATAATAAAGAAAAAGTTTGAATATTGTGAGATTTACCAAAATATAACACAAACGGGATGTGAGCATATGCTGTTGGAAAAATGGCATTGATACACTTGATACACTTGCAAAAAACAAAACAAAACAAAAAAACACACAATATGTGTGAAGAATAATAAAGTGAAGCACAAAAAATATGACTGTATATTTGTACATATATGCATATGTGAATATTTGTGTGTATAAAGACATAAACATATACTGATGTGTTTTATATATACATGTGTAAATGTAAATATAATATGTAGTAATATGTACTATACAATATATAATAGGTAATATAATTATATATCATATTAATATATTAACAGCATAATTAATAAAATATAGTACAACAAATATCATACCTATAGTAATATTAATGTATACTATATTAATCTGTAATATATAATTATCCTCTAAAGTTTTAAAGTGTGCTAAGAGTTTTGAGTTATTGTATGTATATATATATATATATATATATATATACACACAGAGACATATACATACATACATACACATATATGCACATATTTTTCTCCCTCTGGGCACAGACAAAAAGGAGCTCCCTTGCAGATTCACCTTGAATCCTTCATCTTTCTATGGAAGAATTATGGGCATAAAGATATTAAGAAACTTCTCCCTTGGAGTTCTATTTCAAATGTAAGGAAGTAGGCAATGAGACCTGGAGCCAAATTCTGTCTCTGACATTTTTTTTAACTCTGTGACCATGGATAAGTTACTTAGTTTCAATCTCTAAAACTCAGTTTGTTCACCTGTTCATAATAGCATGTAGCCACAGCATTGTGTGGATCAAAAAAAGATAATGTATTTTAAAATTCTTTGCCAGTCTGAGAGTACAATGCTAATATGAGCCCATGATGATGATGATGGTGATGATGAAGTAATGGTAGAAAAAATAATAACACCTTTCCTTGAGAGATTCATATTTTTACAGGGGAAAAGGACAGTTCTCATGTGTCTAGCACTTTAAGAAACACATGAAAAACATTAGAGAATAATCTTTAAAAGTATACAAGAAGTCTGATTGGTTGCTGTACAAGCCATAGTGCTATTCCTGAATACTATGATTACTGTAAGTCTACCCTAGTCTATGTCTCATCTGAGATAGTAGGCAGAATCAGCTCAAATGATGTGCTCAGATAGGTTAGACAATGTTTATTTCCTGACCTAAATCTGAATCAGGATTTCTCTTATAGAATAATGTTCTTTTCCTAGCAATAGTGCTGTTCTGTATTGTAACACTGAAATGAAACATTTCCTGGTAGTAAACCGTTAAAAATTGAGGTGGGATATTGAAAGTCTCATTGAATCTTCAAAAAGGGAATGACTTTTGACCTGCCTGAAATTCTTCATTTCAGTCCTGCCTAAAGGCAGTGAGGAAACATAGACTTTAAAAGATCATCTAACCCAAGGGTTATTTTATGTCTCTGTATCACAGAATGTAAACTCCTTGAAAACAAAAGCTATTTCATTTCTCTCACTGGATCTCCAATGCCTAGTACAGTGTCTTATATGTAATAGATCCTTAATAAGTACTTGTTGAAATAAGTAAAACTGACAATGTTTTGTAACATTTGTAACATTTTCACTAATTCCTACTCAAATGTACCTATAAATTACCTTAGAGAAATTATTTAAACTCAGTTTCTTTATCTATGAGTTGACAGGTTTAGACTGGCTGTCACTTCCAGCTCTAAATTTATCACGCTCTCATCTTCTTTGTGGTATCAGAATTCCAGGTTCTCAAAGCCTTATACTAGCTCATATTTATATACTTTAACATTTTTTGAAATCATTTACCAATATTATTTCACTTGATCCACATAAAAATCATATGGTGTAGATGTCCTTATTATCCCATTTATATAAAAGATGATAATGACCCAGAGAAGTTAAATGAATTGTTTAGGGTCTCATATCTGAAATGAGATATGAACTCATGTATTCCTGATTGGAAGGTCAGTGGCCTGTGCTTCATACCATGTTGTTCTCTGATTATGCCAGGACCATGCCAGTTCTGGAATCTCCAAGAAGGAAAGGCTGCAAATGTGACTCAAAAATTATGGTGATAATTTGTCTTTCATCTGAGGATCAGCCTGGCTAACTGTAGAGATTTTTATGTCACCAAATTGGACACATTTAATAGCCTTTTCCCCTATTTTTCCCAGTCAAGTCCAAATCGTTGGGCAGCTAGCTAGTAAAGTGGATAGAGCACTTGGTTTGGACAAAGAAGATTTATTTTCATGAGTTGAAATCTAGCCTCAGACCCTTATTTAGTAGCTGTGTGACCATGGAAAAGTCACTTAACTCAGTTTCCTTCAGTTCCCTTATCTGTAAAATGAACTAGAGAATGAAATGGCAAACCACGCCAGTATCTTTGCCAAGAAAACCCCAAATGGGAAGAGTCGGATATGATTGAAATGACTGACCCCAACCAACAACAAAAACAATCACCAAATCATAGGATTGTAATGGGCATCAGTGTTGGAATAAAGTTTGAATTAAGTCACATATCTTCTCAAATGCTGAAATACAGAACAAAGAAAACCTATCTGACAATTAAAGCTAATCAACAATAGAACTGACTGACTTGGGAAATAATGAGGTTGTAATCACAAGACATCTCATTGCAGATACTTGATGACTATGGATGGAGCAGAGTCAATCCCTTTTCAAAAATAGATTGGACCACTCCATCAGTCAATCAACAAGGATTTATTAGCTGCCTCTCTTTTGACTGGGAGGTTCTGCAACTCTGTGAAGTAAAGGCCTAACCTACATTCCATTAAAAGAATTCATGGTAAAGAGCTACATTACAGAGATCCATTAGGTATCTGCTTTAAAAATATTAAGCCAGACATCCCATAGCTTAAGCTGCTTCCTGAAAATATGTTCAGTACTTTAGGAAGCTACTTTAATTCCCTTAGGTCACTATGATAGAATTTAGCACATACATCAGTTATTTCAAAATGGTTGCCAAAAAGAGTTAATGCACCTTCCCAAGGTATAGAATTATTCCTAGAGAGCAATTCATATGTCCAGAATATTGAGCTTCAAAGACAGCATAGTAGTTTCAAGAAGCAGAAAGAAAGAGATATAGGTGGTAAAATATGAGAGGAGAGAGGGAAGAAGGGAGGGAGAAGGAGAGAGAAAGAGAGAGAGAGCGAGAGAGAAGAAAAGGGGAAATACCAAAAGGTACAATTGAGTAGAAGAATCTATTTAACTTAATAAATAATTCACACAATGAAATATGAATTTATTTAGTCAAACCCCAAACACACCACAAAATCATTCACAAGAATCACCCTAGTTTCACAATGGAATAATGAGCATTGCTCCCTCTACTCTCTGACTGCCAGGAAGGGTAAAACAGCTGAGACACCAACCTAGTCTGACCTCAAACGCTGCAGGTCTACCCCAGCCTGAGAGGAAAAAGACACAGCAGAGATCTGAATGATTGGACAGGCTGAGTTAGCAATCATACACTGAATCACTGAATAATAGATAGCTTTGGGAATTCTGAGGAGAAGACTGCAGGACTGCCACATATGGCAATACTAGACGCTTAACAGTCTTGGGAAGAATAAGGGAAAACTGGAGAAAAGAAAATTTGATATCTCAATACACACACCTATGTGTGAGTTGTGAATCTGTGTGTTATATGTGTGTATATACACATATATGTATACAATACACATATACACACATACATGAATATATATACTCACATACACACACATATACTATATATATTGTTGTTAGTCATTTTAGTTGTGTCTGACTTTTCATGACCCCCTTTGGGGTTTTTATGGCAAAGGTACTGGAATGGTTTGCTGTTTCCTTTTCTACTTATTTTACAGATGAGGAAACTGAGGCAAACAAGATTAAGTACCTTGCCCAGGGTCACATAGCTAGTAAATTTCAGAGGTCAGATTTGAACACAGGTCTTCCTAGCTGAGATATATGTGTGTGAGTTTATATGCATACAAATATACATGCTTATATGCATATATAAATACACATGCATATAATAAATATATGTGTTTATGTCTTTTAAAAATCTAAAAACACAGGCTACCAGGGAAAGCATTCCAATTGTTAATGCTCTCACAACCTACATTTTACAGAGGAGAAAACAGATCCTGAGAAAGCATTAAAAGTTTTCCTAAAGCACAAGTTCAACCATGTCACTCCCATAGTTAATAAAGTCCAGGGGCTCCCAGTTGCCTCCAGAATCATCTTTTTAATGTTCTGTTTGGCTTTTGAAGCCCTTCATAAGCTAGCCCTCTTCTGCCTTTCCAGTATTCTCATACCTTACTTCCCACCGCATACTCATTCACTCAGTGACCTAGTCTCCTTGCTCTTCCACAAACAAGGGACTCAATTTCTTGACTCCAACCATTTTCTCTGGCTCTAACTCATGCTTGAAATGCTCTCTCTCCTCAATTCCACCTGTTGACTCCCCTGGCTTCCTTTAAATCTCAACTAAAATCCCAACTTTTTTGGGAAATTTTTCTTAATTCTAGTGTTTTCCCTGTTAATTATTCCCTACTTTTCCTGTATATAGCTTGCTATATTTGCATGTTGCCCCCTCCACCCTATCAGATTATAAATTCCTTGAGGGCAGGGACTGTCTTCTGCCTCTTTTTGTATCCCCAGCACTTACTACAGTGCCTAGCCCAGCGCTTCATAAATGTTTATTGACTGACTGAGAGGTTGAGTGATTTTCCCAGGGTTATACAACTACTGCATGTCTGAGGCAAGATTTGAACTCATGTCTGCCTAACTCTATCACTGACGCTTCACTGTGCTACAACAAAGGGGACGGATAATGAAATTCAGCATCCTCTGTTGACTGAGCCATAGATAGAAGATTCACAGGAGATTTAATTGGCAGGACAAACTTTGAAGAAATTTTTAGTGTGCTTTCCAAATGGCAAAACTGAGACAGCATATTGATCAGTAAGGTTCCTAATGCAAACAACGGAGTGCTGAGATAGCACAAGAGTCAGCGATAGGTTACAGTTTGCAGCAGTCCACTTTCCATCTCCTCTCTGGCTTTCGGGGGCTGCTCACTCTGCAGTCTTTCTCTTCCCGTGCTGATGAGCAGAACACAGCATTCTCACTTTGCCACAGGAAGAGCGCGTGCTTGACAATTTGATTACGGTTGTCTGTCAGCTCCACCAGGGAGACTTTCTGGGAGCTTTCAGTAATGGCAAAATATTTTGATATTGCAATGATTGTTACTGTTAAAAACAAAAAGTCTTTTAAAAAGCTGATTTCTGATAACAGATCAAGATGTGCACAGAGCAAATCTGCTTTATCTGGCTGTTGAGAGGTTTATGCTGTTGCGCCACGAAGAAGGCAGGAAGGAATCTACTCCTGTAGAGGGAGGGGAAGAGAAAGACTTAATTTACAGAGTTGGAAACAACTGAATGACTGAACAACAGAAGGGATGAGTGACTTATGAACAGGGAGTTTAATTCAATTCAATGGGCGTTTTGTTAAGTATCATGGTGATGGGGTTTAGAAGTGAGAGGGCTGCCTTCAGAATAAAGACAACCTGGGTTCAAGTCCTGCCTATGACATCAAGTGAACTGTCTCAGTGATCCAGAAAAGTCTCACACTTGAAGAAGCAGGTGAGTTGGCCAGTTATGTGACTAACAGAAGTTTAATACACCAGGAAATTCTCTACCCAGATGAATTCCCAAGTTTGGATTACACTCAGTTCTATACCTCCTGGGACTTTGTATCCTCATCTTCTCCCCTGCAATTTCCCAGTCTGTCTTAAGGATACCCACTTTCTCTTCATTTTATTTCTTTGAGAATTTCAATCAAATCACCACTAACTTGGCCTCTGAGAAAGTCATGCCAATGAGCAGTTTTCTTGTTCCATTTACTGGGGCAGTTAGGTGGTGCAGTGGACAGAGCACAAGTGAAGGAGTCAGGAGGACCTGAGTTCAAATCTCACCTCAGACACTTGACACTCACTAGTTGTGTGATCTTGGGCAAGTCACTTAACTCCAATAGCCTCATCCTGGGTCATCTCCAGTCATCCTGATGAATATCTGGTCACTGGATTCAGATTCTGGAGGAGAAGTGAGGTTGGTGACCTGCACAGCCCTCCCTCACTCAAAACAAAGTCAAGTGCAAGTCATGCCATCATTTCTCTGATGTTATGGTCTTCTTCATCAATGAAGGACAAACATACATATGTTCCATTTACTACCCCCTTGACTTACAGATCATAACTCCTTTCCCTGGCCATCGCTACTTATATGTGTTATCTGCCCCATGAGAATGTGATGCCATTGTTGGGGGAACTCTCACTTTTGCATTGGTATTAAAAGTATTTAGCACAGTGTTTGTTACATAAGAAGCATTTGATAAATATACATTTCATTAATTCAAAATTATGAAATGATGATGAAAATGCTGATGATGATTTTATGTAAGGTGGTGTGCTGGAAATTAAAAAGATAAAGATGAAAAATGAGTATCAACAAATCTGACACTAAGGCCACTAAATCTGGCCCCAACGCCATCATGTCTGACACCAAGATCTGCCAGGCCACCAAGTCTAACACAAAAGTCATCAGGTCTGATCCCAAGGCCCCCAAACCTGAAGTAAAAGTTACCAAGACTTATTCTAAGGTCTGAAGTAGAGTGATTCCAAGGCTGCTAAGCATACCAAACCCAAGCCTTCCTAGTCCACTGACCCTCAAGCAGCCAAAACCACAGATACTGGGGCTAAGGTTACTAAGTTTTCAAAGCAGATGCTTCAGGACAGAAGGACTTTTTTAAAACCTAAACCACTATTTTTTTTTCCTCAATCAGGGTATGCTTATTCATTATTTTGTACATATAAGGGAAATGGTGAGTTATAAGGACAAAAAGAAAGAGGAACAATGACTCAGTTTAGTAAGGTATAGAGAAAAATAAGAAATATGTGATACAAATAAGGCTGTAACGAGGGCAAAGAAGGAATCTAGATACAATTCTATAAGAAAAAGGTGATGGCTATTCAGTAGCATCAAGGAAATCAGTTACCTATCAATCTGTCAGTCTACTAGCATCATTACCTGCTAGAAGAGTCATACCAAAGTTATCAAAACACCTTCAATAAAATTGGAGAGATTCCAAGTGATAAAGTATTTATGGGATGAAGGCCTCAGAAATTATACCAAGCCTTTTACTTCTCTATATTTAGATCAGCATCTCTATTTTGCAAATTATCTTATGTGATACATGAATAACTTTGAAAGCAAACTCAGGGGGTTCATCACCATATGAGGAATTTATTTTTTTCTCCAACAAAAACACAAAGTTTGGACTCTGTAAACCAAGATGCAAAAGTTGGCAATCCATGACCCCCAACAGATACATGAAACAGCAGGTATCTCAGAAAACACATTTTCTTAGAAATGAGAACATGCCAAGAAGATTTCCTTATTATTTTTTTCCCCACAAGACAATGGCTCAAGATGGATACTGACATGATTTCTGATGTACCCCCCCCACTCACCCACTATAATGGTGATTTTCCACTAAATTTTGAGACAAATGGAGTCTGTTTCCATAAGTGAATAAACCAGAAATGAGCTGAACATTAAAGAGAATAATCATGAATTCCAAATGATGAGTAAGTTGCCAAAGAGAAAAGTTATAGCTGTAACCCTGGGGCTTCAGGTAACTTATAGATAATCTAAGGCTGTATGATTTGTATTCCTCACTAATACAATCAATCATCATACCTGGAATTTATCCACTCAGTGATGAGATAGTCCAACATGAAACCAGATTTTTAAGATGCCATTAGTCAAATAGCTTTTAATGACTTCTACTTTTAGATAACAATTTGCGCTATTTAAAACTCTAAATTGTCCTAGACTCATCTTCAGCAGGTATAAAGCCAACTTTGCTGACATGGCTTATAGCCCGAATAGAGAAGGAAATGACTGTTATGTATACATTGGCAGGACAAATTATCTAGAAGGATGTGTACTGCTTGTTCAAGTGACTTTAATGAATATGATTTTTTGGAACTTCAAAATTACTTCCTAAATAACTGAAATGGCTCAGGAATGTCAAGTCATTTACAATTTTTTTTCAGCTGATCTCTGATTTCCTCTATACTGTGAATCCTCAAAAGGAAAGTCCCTCTTCCAATGCAGATAATGACCTCCTCTGTGGCAGATTATATTACTAAATATTTTACTTTGTTCAGTATGTATCAAAGGCAAGACTTTGAGGACATTTTTTTTTCCACTACACAGTTCTGTTGCTCTACAAAGTGTTTATTTATCTGGGTTCATTTTTTAAAATCAATTGAATATAGATTTAGTGTTTAGAAAACCATGGTGAACCACATGATAAAGAAAATAACAGTTTACAGTGAAAAAAGTTAACTGAGCCCCATTGTCTAACTACTTATTATGATAAAGTTTGGGATATAGAATAAGTGGTGTCCTGTCCCTTAAAATATCACAATGGCATGTAAATTACAACCTGATGTTGCAAGATCAGCCCAAATGTTTTTCTGGAGCCAACTAGGTGGTGCAGTGAATAAAACACCTGATCTAGAGCTTTGAAGACCTGAGTTCAAATGAGCGGGAGGGGAAGAGGATGGAATGATGCCCCCCCCCCCAGATGTCAAGGGAGATTAAGTGTATTTCTGTATCTGAAGTATTCTGTATCTGAAGTATCTGTATTTAAAGTAAGTTTGAAGTAAATATTCCTTTTTGAAAGCTAAGATTGCTATTAAGTTGTTAAATGGCACTAAGGTGTGGAGACCCTTAAACTTGGAAGAACAAAATCTATAGGAATTGAACCAATGGTAGAGATAAAGAGACTCTCCCCAACCCTCTCAGACTACTTTAGAATTCTGGGGGAGGAGGAAAATGTAACACACTTGACTTCCTGGCAGCAGAGACCAGAATAGTCATTATTATACTTATGTGTATGCTTCCTCCCCTCCCTGGCCACCCCACATACACAAAGTAATTAGCATTATTTCCCTCTTGGAATTACCATCTATCTATTACTTTGGATATACTTTGTTTTTACTTACTCATCTAAATTCTGGATTCTTTCCACCCCGGAAGAATACATTGTAAGCTGCTGAAGGGCACGTATTGCTTCATTTTTGACTATTTCTCTAAAAGATAGTGCAATATTTTGAACATAGCAAGCTCATAATAATTGTGGAGTTGAGTTGAATATAGGGGCACAGTCAGAGTTTTCCCAATTTGGGAGGTTGCTGACGACACCTCTTCCACAGGCTTCTCTGCAGGATTTCTCTTCACTTTCCTCAATTCTGAACAAAACCAGTCGGAGCTCCTTTGAAATCACTGCTTTTCGAAGAAATGTTAATCTTTTAAGACAGGTCAGGTAACTACAGAAACAGATTGACTCCCTCACATAAGCTCTCTGAGCTATTTCACAAAGCATACTTTGAAAATCTATTCTTATATAGCATCCTATAAATTACTACAGATAAGGATAATCTGACCCCTGGCCTCCTTTCTCTTCTTAGGCCCTCTTTGACCAGCACCCTCTCCTTTGCCCACATCAATTGGTGGCCTTTTTGTCTGAAATCCTATTCTTTCTTCTCAAACTGACCATCAATTTCTACTTCATTTTTATTGAATAGTCTTGAACAATCTTATGACAATTAAGAGAAGAGGCACACAGTTTTGGGTAGGATAATGTTCCTTGAACATTCTTGCAAAATGGGTCACTTTCTCCTGTCTGGAATCAATCTCTCTCTCTCTCTCTCTCTCTCTCTCTCTCTCTCTCTCTCTCTCTCTCTCTCTCTCTCTCTCTCTCTCTCTCTCTCTCCTTATTACTCTTTCTATCCTTTGACCTTTAGTCCTATATAAGACATTACCTTAGGATTTCATCATTGTATTGTAGGATCATATTTTTTGAAAAAGAAGAGACCTCAGAGACCAAGTCTAGACCTTTCATTCTACAGATAAAGAAACTGAGGCACCAGAATGTTGCATGACTTGTCCTTGGTCATACTGCCAGCGTGTGTCAAGGCTAGTACTTAAACCCACTTTCAGATACATACTTGACTCCAAGATCTGCCCTCTGTCTAAGGCAGCAAGGTAAAAGAGTGGAGAGAATGCCAATCTTAGAGCAAAGAACTGAGGTCAAATCCCAACAGACACATACTAGCTATATGACTAGGAAAGTCCCTTAAATTATTCCTTTTTTTTATTTTTGGAGGCAACTGCGGTTAAGTAACTTGCCCAGGGTCACACAGCTAGGAAGTATCTGAGGTTGGATTTGAACTGGGGTCCTCCAGATTCTAGAGTTTGTGCCATTAAATTATTTTTGGCTTCAGTTTCTTCATCTGTAAAATGAAAGGGCTGGCAGTCATGACCTCTAAGACCCTTTCTAGTTCCAAGATTTACTATGTCATTATTCTCTATTGCCTCTTTCTAAAAAAAAAAAAAAATCTTATCTCCACCTATAGATTATAAGCATCTCTAAAGTAGGATATTATGATTTCCTCTTTTTGTTTCTTTTCATCCCTCACAATGCCTTACAGAGTTCCTTGCTCATAGGGTAGGCTTAATAATGTTTACCTAAAGGCTGATTAAGTAGCCTCAAAAGAGTTTTAGTCCCGCATCAGCACTTGTTTATTGGACATTTCAAATTGGATAGCCCCAAAACATCTCAAACTCAATCTTTTAAAAGCGAGACTCACTGTCAAAATATCCCCCCAAAATGTTCTTCTCAATCAAACTTTCTCTTTTCTGCAGAAGGCATCATCACTCTTCCAGTTTCCCATTTTTGTAGCCTGGACAGCATCCCTGACTCGTCATCCTCCTTCATTCTACATATTTAAAATGTTGCTAAATCTTGAAGTTTCCATGTCCAAAATTATTCTCACATTTAGTCTCTTCCTTCTACTCATGTGGCCACCATTTTGCTTCAGGTCTTCCTCCCCTTCTGCCAGAGCTGTTGTGATGTTCTCCTAACCGATCTTTCTTCCTCATCTGTCTCTTCTCCAATACATTTTCCACACAGCTGCCAAAGAGATGTTCCTTCAGTATAGACCTGACAACACTGCCCTGTTCCATAAACTTCAGTGCTTCACTATTGACTCTACATACTTCTTTGCCTAAATTTTAAAGCAATTCATGGCATGGCCACAATATATCTTTCCAGTCTCATCATACAGAACTATCCTTCACACACTCTACAATCCAGTCAAACTTCCTTTCTCTCTGTTCCTTACATGTCCTATCTCTGCCCCTTTATACTAGTCACCTGCCATGCCTGGAACATAGACCCTTCTCCTCTCTACCTCATAGAATTGCTTTCTTCAAGCTGCCAATCAAACACCACCTTCTACATGGTCTTTCCCGATTCTCCTACATGCTAGTTTCCTTCTTCACTAAATAGACTATATTCAACTACCTCATATTTATATAGTACCACTCCACTTATATTTGTTCTCTATGTTTTTTCTATATGTACATGTCACCTATGATAAAGTGCAAGCTTCTTAAATCTAGGAATTAATTTGTTTTCATGATCTTTGTAGCTCCCAAGGCCTAAGATTGTATGCCAGGTACAATACCAACTTTTAAATGAAGTGTTGTAATGATATTCTAAATGGTCTCCCAGACTCCTGCCATTTTCCTTCCCCAGCCCATCCTTCACACATTGACAAAAATAAACTTTCTAATGCGCAAATCGCACTATGTCACTCTTCTGCTCAAAAGTCTTTGGTGGTTCCTGAATGCATTAAAGATAAAATACAAAACTCCCTACTCTTGCATTTAAAGCCATTTGTAACCTGACTTCAATCTACTTTGACAATGATTTGTTAATGACTAGTGATATTGTGTTTTCTTTAATTATGACATATAGTAGATGATTCTCAAACCTATATCTCTAGGCTCAGTTTCTCTCCTCAGTTTCAGTCCCATACCTCTGAGTACTTACTGGAAATCTATACCTCTATGTCCTGCCAGCAAACCACCACCTACCATATCCCAAACTAAATGCTTCCTCTTAGAAATCTTCTCTTCTCCAATTCTTTTCTGTAGATCAAATTGCCATTTCCAAACTACCCAGAATGAAACACTCAGAGGCCTTCCTCCCTCTCTCTCAGCTTCTGTTCAATAAGTTGTCAAATGCTATCAATTGAATAGCTAAAATTCCATCCATATCCCTTTCCTCTTTACTTACAATGTCACCACCTCATTCAAACTTCTACCAGCTTCTTATAGGAAGTATAATAATATTTAAGTGGCATTACAGCCTCCAGCCTGTGTCCTTGCCCAGCCCATGCTTCTCACATTGACAAAGATAAACTTCCCAATGCATAGGTCTCACCATATCACTCTCTTACTCAAAAGTCTTCAGTGGTTCCTGAGTGCCTTAAAGATAAAATACAAAACTCCCTTTCCTTTCATTTATGTTTATCTGTAATCTTGCCCTAACCTACTATGTGACTGTCCTTCATTTACTCTATGATACCAGACTCATAGCTTTTCCCTTAATGCAGTCTGATCTCTCCTGTTTCTTCGCATTCAACAAGCCAGGAATTACACCTATATTCTTCTCTTGCTTCTATGCTCAGTTATGTTCCTATTTCCTTCAGGAAACTTTTATTTCCTCAAATGAAAATAATTATTCCCTTCTCCCTTTTCTAGAACTCTCTATTTAGACCTCTTCTTTGACCCCCATTACATTCTACCCTTTATTGTACTTATCTGTATGCATGTCAAAGGCCCCTAGTGTACTCTAAAATCCTTGAACTACTCCCAGACTCTCCCTGATCACTCAGCAAGTTCTACTCCTTGGAGGATCGTGCCATCAAATTTATCACCCAGTACAAATCTTGGTTGCCATTATCTATTGATTCCACAGGACACTCTCCTTCCTTTGTCAATGAGTTCAGCACCTGTCTTATAGCCTCTCTCTCCTTTCCAACTACTACCCTCATACTTATGTACTTCAACATAAATATTGATATTCCTTCAAAGTAGGAATTTCCTAATTTCTCAGTCTACTCAATTCCTATGACTTTCTCCTCCACTTCACCACAATTAAACACAGTGATAATCATATCCTTGATCTTGCCATCAAATGTAAATGTTCCATTTCTGTATTCACATATTCTTTTTTCTGATCTTTTATCATTACAGATCGCCTCATGCCTTACAAGTTCTAACAATGGTTTTTACTCTCCTCATCATCTTTATTTTTCCCACCCCTGTGTTCTTTCTCTGGCCATCACTCTTGCACTATACTGTCTTCTCTTTCTATCCTGAACCTATCCCCTTCTCATCTTCTCTAGCTAATTATTCTTACTGACTCTTCTGTTAACTACAAGTTTGACCATACCCTTAACATTTCTGAACTTGATCCAACCATCTCCACGAGTTATCTTTTCTCCCTTTCTTTGTTAAACTCATTTAGGAAAACGGTTCTACTTCCTCTCTTCTCCATCTCTTTTAAACCCAGCAATCTAACTTCCAACTTCATCATTCAAGAGAAACGGCTTTTTTTATTTACTTTTTTTATTGTTGTTCTGTAGTTTCAGCTATGTCTACCTGGGGTTTTCAGAAAGGTACTGGAGTGGTTTATCATTTCCTTCAGTTCATTTTACAGATGACTTACTGAAAGAAACAGCATCAAGCGATTTGCCCAGGGTCATAGAGCCAGTGTTTGAGGCCAGATTTGAAAATACAAAGATGAGTCATCCTGACTTCAGACCCAGCGTTCTGGGCATTGTACCACCTAGTCCCCCAGTTGCCACTGCTCTCTTAATTGGCAAATATGATGACTTTTTCTCAGTCCTCATTTGAGGCTGCTTATCTTCTTGGATATTCTCTTGTCTCTGGGTTTTTGTGACACTGTTCTGTCTTAATTTTCTTCTTATCAGCCTGATCACTACTTCATTACCTCTGATGGTTCTTCACCCAAGTCAGTCCCACTAAATGTGGCTGTCCCCCAAGACTATGACCTGGACTTTCTTTTCTTTTCACTTTGTACTATCTTCCTCAATAATCTCATCTCTCCTCATTTAACTTATCATCCCTGTTCATAATGTTGTCTCCCCCATTAGAATGTAAGGTTTTGATTAGGGATTTGTCTTTCTATCCCTCAAGCTTAACATAGAGTTTGGCTCCTCATAAGCACTTAATATTTGTTCCTTTGATTTTGCTTGAAGTCAGGTTCTGTGTCATTTTTTCATCTGCAGATAATGATGATGATGACGATGATGATGATGATGATGATAACCCCATTAAAAGATAAGAAGGAAGTAGTAAAATAATAGTTATAATAATAGTGATAATAAGCAGTTAGGTGGTGCAGTGGATAGGCTGTTGAGCCTGGAGCCAGGAAGGCTCATCTTTGTGATTTCCAATCTGATCTCTGACACTAACTGTGTGACCCTGGCCATGTCACTTAACCCTGATTGCCTCAGTACCTCATCTGTAAAAAAGAGTTGAAGAAGGAAATGGCTAAGCACTCCAGTATTTTTGCCAAGAAAACTCAAAAAGGTGTCACAAAGAATTGGACACAACTGAAATGACTAAATAATAACACAATAGTAACAATAATTATTGTCAATACTATAATAATAAATATTGTTAATTCTATAATAATTAAAAGTAAAACAAAAATTATTATTATTAATTATAATAATTACTAATGTTTATAGAGTCCTGTAAAGTTTATAAAGTGATTTGAATACTTTGCCTCTTTCTCCAGGTCCTTCATAACCTAGACCCTTCCTATTGGTCTTCTTATACTTTATTCCCCAACAAGTACTCTTCAATCTATTGACACTGGCCTCCTTGACTCCAGGTATTTCCTCTAGCTGTCTTTCCTGCTTAGAACACTTTCCCTCTTCTCTTCCTCCAATTCTACTGACCTCCTAGTTTTCCTTTAGGTCCTAACTAAAACCCCACCTTCAACAGGAAGTCACTCACAATCCCTCTTTATTCCACAGCCTTCCCCCACTGATTATTTGCTATTGATCTTATCTATAGCTTGGTTTGTATAAATCTGTTTGCATATCATCTCCTTCATTACGTTGTAAACTCCCTGAGGGTATGAACTGTGTATTTTGCCTCTTTTTGTATCTCCAGAGCTTAGCACAGTGCCTGGTACATAGTAGGTGCTTGATAAACACTTGATTGATGATTGATTGATTCTCATTTGTGGGTTGGACTAACTAGATACTTATGTGCCTACCCAATCCTAAAATTCTGTGACTCTGTGGGTCTCATGACAATTTTATAAGATAAATATTTTACAAGTTATTATCCTCATTTTATGAATAGGGAAAGTGAAGCTCAGAGATGTTAGCAAACTTGCTTGTAGTCACACAGGTATAGAATGTCAGGATAGGAACTCAGATGTTCCTGGTACTGGATCTAGGACTCTATCCACCACACAACAGCGACCTCTAAATGGTTGATGATTAATAAATGTTGGCTGAATTGAATTGATTTCAACTCTAAGGCACTATGTGACCTATTCTCATTATACCCACTAAGTGATTCAATTAAATCTTTGCAAACACTGCAGCATAATTAATGATGTCACTTTACTTTCCACTAGACATTCCAGTAGCTAGTTGAGTCAGGAAGAATTTGATCTCCAAGTTGTTGGTAAGATGGTATTTAACAAATCCCAAGACATTCCCCAGTCCTATGCCAGATCTGTGTCTGAAGCCCTTTTTTTCTTTTGATTAATGAGAAGTGTTTTCAGCCACCTCTTTACCTTGTAGTTAGGCTTGAAATGAGATGGTTCCCCACTCCTCAAGAAGAAGCAGGATTTGTTCAATATGAAAACAGAAGCAGACAACTTCAATGTGTGTGTGTGTGTGTGTATATATACATATATATGTGTGTGTATGTATGTATGTATGTATGTATAGCCACATTGGTGATTTCTCTATCTTTAGAAAGTTTTAAAAAGTAACAAATAATCATCCAGCACACACAGACATACAAAACAACATGCTCCCTGTATGAAATAGAACAACCTCATCAGTGACAACTTCTAAGAAGGAAAGTGAATGCCCTTGTACTGTCTCTGGTTGGCAGAGAATTGTCTGGCTTTGATATACACAGCATTTGAAGCAGGCACTTTGAAGCTGAAGCCTTACATCATTATTCCATACATACCAAATCTGTTCATTCATTTCTGTAATCTCTCACTGGTGCTGCAGCTGTCAGAGCCACCTACATCTATGGAAGAGAATCATGCCCCTTTGAGATTTCAGGTGACATTTTGGGGAAAGAATACAGCACTCAAGAGAATCAAATTACTCCTCTAGCAGAACACATCTCAAAAGAAGAGAAAACAACAATAGCATCTCAAATTATAAGAGGTATTTACATTGATTACTGTCCTCTAGTTTTACAACCTCAGCTTATTCCCAATGCTTTCCAGAAAAGAAAGGCTACCATTATTTTACATCACAACTTGCCTCCATTGACTTGTAAGGTTGGCTCATTCTCTTGTAAGTTCAATGAGAGTTAACAGTATAACGTGGCAACCGAAAGACTCAATGTAATCTGACATAAGAGGGATAAGGCTTCCAAAAATATAGGGATGGTAGTCCCGCCGTACTCCTCTTCTGTTAGATTTCATCTAGAGTACTGCGTTCAGTTCTAGGCACCCCTTGTTTAGAAGACTAGTAACTATAGATGGTCCAGAAGAAGGCAGTCAAGACAATGAAGCAACAGAGTGGACAGAGCCAGGAGTCAGGAAGCCTTGATCTCAGAACAAGACTCAGAAACTTAATAGTTCTATGTGCTGGGCAAGCTACTTAATATTATCTCAGTTTCTTCAGCTCAAAAATGGAACTAATAATAGCACCTATCTCACGAAATTTTTGTGGGGAATCAAATGAGATAATATTTATAAAGTGCTTGACACAGTGTTTGGCAAATAATAGGTGCTCAGTAAATGTTTCTTCCCTTCCTTTGCCCTTCCCCCAAGCCTATGGCATATGAGAATAAGTTGAAGAAACTGAATATTTAGAAAAACTTGGTGCAATCTGGAGCAAAAATAATTTAAAGGGGACATGAGAGCAACATTCATTTTCTGAAGGGCTATCACATGGAAAAACGAATTAGTCTGGTTTGACTTCAAAAAAGCAGAGCAATAAGTATGAGTATTTAAATACTAAGTATTTTTAAAACAGTAAATATAACAATAAGTAAAGATACAGATATGATGTCAGGAAAAAATAAAAAAAATTCCTACTCTTTGGAGCTGTCCAAAAGTGAAAAAGGCTGCCTCTAGACATGATAAGTTCCCTAGCCTTGCAGATCTCCAAACAGAGACTGGATAATCACTTGTTAGGGATGTGATAGTGAAGGTTCCTTCACATATAGATCAGAGTAGATGACTGCTAATATCTCTTCCAACTCTCCTATTTTGAGATTCTGTGCCAAATAGGGATATTTTAAATGAGCATACAAATAAGTACATCTAACTACTTCCCCCAACAAACTACAACACACTGAAGCAATATAATTGCTTAGGTAAGCCAAGGAGCTCATAACTTGAATGTCAGTGTTTGAAGATTAAGAATGTTCCTGCCCTTCATTAATGCATTTTCATCTTCTGAATGAAGGGAAACATGTTATAAAGGCAGCAAGATGCAATTTTAGAAAGGGATGGTATTGGTCTTTAAGTCAGAATAGCAGGGGGGCAGCCATTCCATGTGCTACCTGAATAACCTGGGGTAAGTTGCAGGATTTAGAGTTGGAAAGGATCGTCCCTTCCAGAGAATGTCAAGCCTTACTGAAACTGAAGCCCAGAAATAAATGTGTTTAGTAACTAGTAGTACTAAAAGATATAGAAAAAAATGACACTTCTCTTTTGCTGATGCTGAGCAATTAAAAAAAATATATAAATGGTGAATGCTGGCAATGGTAATAGTACAACAAAAACATCTCCTACCATTCTGGCTACTCATATCTTCTAATCTACATGGAATGAAAAGGTCTCAAAATATGAGTGTTCATCCTTCATTGCTGAAGAAGACTAAGGCATCACAGAAATGATGACATGATTAGCACTTGACTTTGTTTTGAGTGAGGGAGGGCTGTGCAAGTCACCAGCCTCACTTATCCTCCAGAGCCAACTGAATCCAGTGACCTGATATTCATCAGTGTGACTGGAGATGACCCAGGATGAGGCAATTGGAGTTAAGTGACTTGCCCAAGGTCACATAACTAGTGAGTGTCAAGTGTCTGAGGTGAGACTTGAACTCAGGTCCTCCTGACTCCTGCAATGGTGCTCTACCCACTGCACCACCTAGTTGCCCTGGTCTCAAAATATATAAAGACACAGGGAAAGAAACTAAGACCATGTGCGAAGGGGATGAAATACATACCACCCCCTTCACGCTCCCCACTATCATTTGTACCAAAACTGCTTCAAGTTAGCCTATTGGGGATTTGCTTTCATCTCTATATTTTTATTCACTTACAAAAGAAAGCAATGATTTTATCTTGCCCATACAATACACCACAGAACATTAAACATAAAAGAGTAATGATAAGAGAGAAACTTGTCCCAGGACTGACCGTTTCTTTCTGAACTCCATGGAATGTAAGATGAAAAGAATAAAAATAATCATAGCTATAATCATAATCGCAATAAGCCTATATATTTTATTTTTATTCAACTACAACAGACACTTGTTTTATCTACCTGAGCTATGGTCCATGGAATATTAGTCATAGAAGTATAATAATACCATAGTGACTTATCCCCAGGACCATTTCTATATGAACTATATTAAAGAAGATGAAAACATAGTATTCTGTAATAAAAGAAGTTATGGATAATAATCAAGAAGATTTTTCCATAATAAAAAGTAAAGCAACTAGAGGAAATGGATAGTGGCTGGTCTTGGAGTCTGAAAGACCTGGGTTCAAGTACTATCTTTTGCATATACTATGTTACCATAGGTAAGTCACTTAAACTCTCATGCTCTAGGCAACTCCCTAAAACTCTAAGGTAAAGATGAGCTGTAGATTATTAAAGAGAATTGCCCCACTGGGAGTAACCTGTCATTACAGTCACAGGAACATTACTTTAAGCGGAGATACCTCAGTGAGTAACAGTAATTATCCATCTTTCACCAGTCGACCAACAAATAATACGTCAAAATCCACTCGTTGCTAGCAATTGCCTTTAAAAATACCACTTCAAAGCAGTTAAAGTTTATGCTGTCTACTTGTGCTTTGGAATCTTGGTAAGAAAAAAAAAACTTTTACCACTGATTCAGAAGTAACAAAAGAGTTTAAATCCGTAGCAATTAATTCCAAGTCCCTAGGAGGCTTTTTCTCTTTGCCAGGGTTGAAAAAGAGCAATGTAAGGAAAAAAATAATAAAAAACAAAACAAAAAAAAAAAAACTCTACCCATGATGAATGAATTCTCAGTTATCTCCACAACTGGGGTTATGCTTCTTGCCCTGGTTTATCCCTATCATGTGTAAAAAAAGTTAAAAGGGAGTCTTTCAAAATGCTTATTTAAGCCTGAATTTTAATGGCATTGGCTCCTACCTTTGATTTTATTTTCTTTCCTTTTATAATTTTAATTTAGCCATCAGAGATATATAATGATAGGGGGTTTCAAAAGCAAGAACTAATCTTCACAGTGGGTGTGCCATGTGCCATCCAAAGATCATGAAATTAATGAGGTCAACATTAAAGGTGACAAATTTTCTTGATTTGGTTCAGTTTGAACAAAAGAGGAAAAAATATGCTTTCCTCTTTCAGTGCTGATATTTAACTTTATTTCTAGAGCTAGCTCCTGATAATTTACACAGCTGAGAATGCAAATTTTCTTGATATATATTTTAAAAATTAACTTGAGATCTGGTTCTATTTAAAATTTTCTTACAAGACTCAATTGTATATGCATTTTAGAGGATGGCTAACTTTACACTAAATATATTTATTTATTTTATTTTTTATTTTTTTTTAAATTTTATATTTATTATATAAATATATTTATATTTCATGTAATGTGGCAAAGCTCTTGCCCTTTTATTATGTACTTCTTCACTAGTGCTCTGGGCTGGGCTAGAGGGGGAGATTACTAAAGACAAGCAACTCAAACTTGCAAAAACAGCATGAAGGAAGTTCTGAGTCTTCAGCTAGAAAGACATGTCAGTGAGTTTCACTTGAGACATGAGCTCAATGGACAGCTGGCATCAGTCTTAATACATTTACTAACATTTACTAGGAGAACATAATGTTTCTACCAATCTGTACTTTGGTATCTTGGCTGTCAAACCACCTTTAACTAGATATCAGGTTGTCTAGACTCTGTTTCTGACATCAAAATTAAAGCTGATTTTGTTGTTTTTCCATCATTTTTCAGTTGTGTTCAACTCTCAGTGACCCTATTTCAGGTTTTCTTGGCAGAGATGTTGGAGTGACTTGCAATTTCCTTTTGCAGCTCATTTTATAGATCAGGAAGCTGAAGAAAACAGGATTAAATGACTTGCCCAGGGTCACATAGGTAGTTACGTGTCTGAGGTCAGTTTTGAATTCAAGAAGGTAAGTCTTTCTGACTCTAGGTTCAGCCCTCTATCCACCACACCATCCAGCTGACCAGTGTAATTTTGTTGTTTGTTGGTCAGTCATTAAGTTATGTCCAACTCATTGTGACCCCATGGACCAAAGCATTCCAGATCCTTATCTCTCAAAATTTCTCCAAATTCATGTTTGTTGTTTCCATGATATTTTCTATCCATCTCATCCTCTGCCATCCCCTTTTCCTATTGCCTTCAATCTTTCCCAACATCAGGTTTGGCTTTTTGTTTTGTTTTGTTTTTCCCAATGAGTCCTGTGTTCTCATTATGTGGCCAACGCATTTAAGCTTCACCTTCAATATTTGATCTTCATATGAATAACCTGAATTAATTTATCTCCTTTATGTCCAAGGAATTCTCAAAAGTCTAAAAAGCACCACAATTCAAAAATATTTATTCTGCAGTACTCAGCTTTTCTTATAGTCCAACTCTCAAAACCACCACACATTGCTATGGGAAAACAAAAGCTTTCACTATACAGACCTTTGTCATCAAGGTGGCATCTCTGCTTTTTAGTATGCTTTCCAGATTAGCCATAGCTTGCCTTCCAAGAATCAAATATCTTTTAATTGCATGGCTGCAGTCATCATCTGCAGTGATCTTTGAGCCCAAGAATATAAAATCTGATACTGCATCCATTTCTTCTCCCTCTATGGGACTAGTTGCCTCATACTTTGAGTTCAACAGTCCCTTCTACCATAGCAAGGCAGCGATCTGAGGGAATTTGATTTTAGCAAATCACAAAATTTCTGGATTTCAGTTTTCTCATTTACAAAACTGAGTGACTCCATTGATGGAAATATGGAACAAGATAATGTTTATTAGACAATAAAGTAGGAAATGAGTCAAGAATAATCATTATTTGAATTTGAATTTTTAATGTTAAAAGCCTATTATATTTACCTTTTGAGGGCAAAGAAAAGATGACAGAGTAGAAAAGCACTAGACCAAGTTCTCTTAACATTTGCTTCCAAACAATTTCAAAATAATGCCTCAAATGAAATTCTGTAGTGAGAGAGTCAATACACAATGAGAATGAGACATAATTCCAGTGCAAGACAACACAGAAGGTAAAAAAGATCTGTCAAATGGCAGAGGAGGTTGACCTGGAGACCATGTGGTTGAACTATAAATAGTGGTGAAAGAAGCAGCAGCAGCTTTGGAAACTCCCAAATCAGATAAAATCTTACCATCTTAGAAGCAATGAAAACTTGGAACCCTTCAGAGGGTAGTATGTAAAAGCCTGAAACATGAGACATACTCCCTACCCACTCACTATATGAACAGTGCCAAACATTAACATAAAGCCCAAAATTAAGAAACAGGGTTGAAAATAAGCAGACAACAATAACAAAAAGAACCTGACTATAAAAATCTAAGATGGTGACAAGGAAGATCAAGGAACAAAGCCCAAAGAAGACAAGGAAAAAAATCTACCAGCAAAGCCTCAAATAAAAATAAGAACTGGACACATCCACAATAAGAATTCCTGGAAGAATTAAAAATTATTTGCAAAGTCAGAGGGGTAGATAAAAAAGTCAAGTAGATAAATCAAAGCAAAGGAAAAAAACATTATGAAAAGACAATAAACACTTTGGCAAATCAAAAATGTTACTGAAGAAAATAACTCCTTAAAAAACAGAATTGATCAAATGAAAAAATGAGGTACATAAGACTATTGAAGACAATCATTCCATAAAAATTGAAATTGGACAAGTAGGAGCTAATGACTCTACAAAACACCAAGAAACAATAAAATAAAATCAAAACAAGGAAAAAACAGAAGAAAATATGAAATTACTCATTAAAAAAGTAACAGATCTGGAAAATATATCAAGAAAAGATAATTTAAGAACTGTTGGACTACCAGAAAGCCATGATCAAAGAAAGAACCTAGACATCACATTTCAAGAAATCATTAAGGAAAACTGTCACAACATCTAAGAACCAGAAAGGAAAATGGAAACCAAAAGAAACCACTGATCACCACCTGAAAGAATTTTCAAGATGAAAACTCCCAGGGATATTATAGTCAAATTCCAGAGTTTCCAGATCAAAAAGAAAATACTTCAAAGAGCAAGAAAGAAACCATCCAAATGCCATGAAACCACAGTAAGAATCACATACTATTTAGCAGCTACCATATTAAAGGAACAAAGTATATGAAATGTGATATTCCAGAGGGCCCCCAAAAATGGAATTACAGCCAAGAATAACCTACCAAGCAAAAATGACTATACTCCTTCAAGGGAAAAAAATGGATATCCCATGGAATAGAGAGATTTCAAACATTCCTGTTGAGAAAATGAAAGCTGAGTAGAAAATCTGACTTTCAAATACAATACACAGGAGAAGCACAAAAAAGTTAAACATGAAAGAGAAATCATAAGGGACACAATAAGATTAAACTGTTAACCTTACTATAGAAGAAAATGATACACACAACTTCTAAAAACTTTCTCGTTATTATGGCAATTAGAAGGAGTATACATAAAAAGAAGATGCGGGATTGAGTTGAATATGTTAAGATGATGCAAAGCAACTGGATAGGGAAGAAAGAGGAATGGGGAAAGAGAAAGAAGGAAGAAATTATCTCATAAAAAAGAAGTACGCAAGAAAGAACTTTTACCGTGGGGGAGGAAGAATGCTTGAAGCTCACTCACATAAACTGCTTCAAAATGAGAAAGTATCAAAAAATACTCATTTGGTGATAGATTAATCTTACTCTATAAGGAACTAGGAAGGGAAGAGGATAAGAAAAAGGAAGGATTGTAAAAGGAGGGCAAATAAAGGAAGGCAGTGGTTAGAAACAAAACAGATGTTAAAAGAGGGACAGGATAAAAAAAGAGAGAGGAAGATAAAGGGAAGAAAGTAGGGTGGAGGGAAATGCAAAGTTGGTCATCTTAACTGTGAACATAAATGACATGAACTCACATAAAATGGAAGCAGATGGTAGAATGAATTAGAAACCAGGATCCAACAATATAATGTTTACAAGAAACATACTTGAAACAGAGGGACACACACAGAGTTAAAACAAAGGGCAAAGAAGCACCTATTATATTTTAGTTGATGTAAAAAAAGCAGGAGTAGTGATCGTGATCTAAGTTAAAGCAAAAGCAAAAATAGACCAATTACAAAGGATTAGCAAGGAAACTATATCTTGCCAAAAGAAGCACCATAGACAATGAAGTAATAATAATACTAAACATATATGCACCAAATAGCATAGCATCCAAATTCTCAAAGAAAAACTTGAAAGAATTATAGGAGGAAACAGAGAGTAAAACTATACTGGTGGGGGACCTCATTTTTCCCCTCTTGGTGCTAGATAAATTTAACCATGAAAATAAATCAGAAAGAATTAAAGAGATGAATAGAATCAATAGAATAGAAAAGTTAAATATGATAGACCTCTGAGAAAACTGAATAGGAATAGAAAATAGCATACCTTTTTCTAATGGGATCTTCACAAAAATTGACCATGTATTAAGGCATAAAATCTTCACAACCAAATGCAGAAAAGCAGAACTATTAACTATGTCCTTTCTAGAACATAATACAATAAAAATTACATTTAATAAAGGGCTGCAGAAGCATAGATTAAAAGCTGATTGGAAACTAAATCTAATCCTAAAGAAAGAGTGGGTCAAAGGACAAATCATAGAAATAATAAAGAGTTCACTGACAGGAAAGACAACAATGAGACAACATTCCAAATTTTGTGGGATACAGCCAATGTAATAATAAGGGGAAATTTTCTAAAAAAAATCTCTAAATACATATGTCGATAAAAGAAAGAGCAGATCAATGAACTAAATGTGTAACTTTAAAAACAACTCGAAAAAGAACAAACTTAAAATCCCCCCAAAACACCATGACATCATGAAAATCAAAGGAATGATAAATTAAATTAAAAGAAAAAATATTGCATCAATAAATAAAATGAGGGTCTGTTTTGTGAAAAAAAAATTAACATTGATTAATTTAATTTAAAAAAGGAAAGAAGAAAATCAAATTATTAGTAAAAAAATGAAAAGAGTGAATGCAACACCAATGAAAATAAAATTAAAGCAATTATCAGAATTTATTTGCCCAATTATATGCCAGCAAACTGATAATATAAGTGAAATGAATGAATATTTATAAAAATATATATTGCTCAGATTTCCAGAAAAGGAAACATAAGACTCAAATAACCTTATCTCAGAAAAATTGAACAAGCTATCAATGAGCTCCCCAAGGGAAAAAAAAAAACCCAGGACCTGATGGATTCAGAAATGAAATCTCCCAAACCATTTATAGAACAATTAATTCCAATATTATATAAGAGATCTGAAAAATAGATAAAGGAGTCCTACCAAATTCCTTTTATGACAAAAATATCATTTTGATACCTAAACCATATAGAGCAAAAATTGATAAAGAAATTTTTGAACCAATTTTCTTAATGATTCTTGATCCAAAAAAAATTAAATAAAATGCCAGCAATAGAAATATAACAGAAAGATTATACACTATGACCCAGTAGGATTTGTCAAGAATGCAGGGCTGGCTCAACAATAGGAAAACTATCAGCATGACTGATCATATCGATAATAACAACAACAAAATAATATGATTATATCAATAAATGCAGGAAAAAAACCTTTGACAAAATACAACACTCATTTCTATTAAGGAACTATAAATCTGTAGAATCAAATCAATGGAATGTGTCTTAAAATGATACATAGCATCTATTTACACCAAGAGCAAACATCATAATGGCAATAAACTTGAAGTTGTCCCAATAAGATCATAGGTGAAGTGAGGCTGTCTATTATCCCCACCATTATTCAATATTGTACTAGAAATGCTAGTGATGGTGATAAGACAAGAAAAGGAAATTTAAGGAATAAAAATAGGCAATGATGAAACAAAACTCTTTCAGATGATATAACGGTATGCTTAGAAAATCCTAGATAATCAATTCAAAAACTAGTTGATACAATTAACTTCAGCAAAGTTGCAGGATAGAATAAATAAATAAATAAACCCTTTATATTATCAAAAAAAACCAGAAGTAAGAGAGAGAAAAAGCAAATTCCATTTAAAATAACTTCAGACAATAGAAATATCTGGGACCCTACCTGTCAAGACGAACCCATGGATTTTATTAATGCTATTAGAAAACAATAATCATCAAAACAATTTGGTGCTGGCAAGGAAATAGAGTGGTGGATAAATGGCACAGATTAAATACACAATATGTAGTAGTAAATGGTCATAGTAGTCCAGCACTTGATAAACTCAAAGATCCAAGCTTTTGAGGTAAGAATTCAACATTTGACAAAAATTGCTGGGAAAACTAGCAGGAATTAGCATAGATCAATATCTTCTACCATATAAAAAGATAAGGTCAAAATGGATAAATAATTTAAACATAAGTTTATAATTTAAGAGAAAGAAAAGTGATTATGCATAAAAAAAGTACAAAAAAACCCAAAAGATTCCTTGGGAATTTTTTAAGTCCAAACTAGAAGATTTTAACTCCAATAAGCACACAAAAATTATAAATTAGTGATGTGCCTCTGAAGGGACATAATTCTGAGAACAAAAATAAATGCTTTGGAAGAAATATATCTTTTTTAGTACTAAGTGAAACAAGAATATCGGTAACTAACAACTCTATAAAAATAATTATGAGGATAATCTACGTATGTATTGAGGGCATCTTTGATAAAAAAAAATGTGAGAAAAGGATAGTCATTCATTTGTATTTTTTGGTCATGAAATTGAAAGAATGCTATAGGTAATACAAGATCCCACTATGTTCACTATTCTTTTTATACTACTAACCTTTGATGAACTAGAACAAAACAGTGCTTTCAAGTTTCTGCTTTCTGTAGATTCACAGGACCTGTGTCAAAGTTAAGCCTTTGAAACTTAATATGTATGATCTTGGGATATTCACTTAATTTCCCTTGACTCCAGTTCCTTCCACTAAAGAGGGGGCCTTCCAGATATAACAATAACATACCCTCTAGGTTCTTGGCTGCTATATCTCTTCACTAGGCGAAGAGATCAAGTTCTGGCTTATGGGGAGAGTTTCTGGGATCATTTGGCCTCTTCATTTTAGAAGAAGTTTTATATTAGTTAAAATTTTATGGCAAACAGTGATAATCTGTGCCCATGTCTTTTCTTTCATTCATTTCCCATGCTGCAACAACAACAGTTTATTTTAATAGGTCATGCTGGGTTATTGTTTTTAATATATTAATTTAATATTGTTTTTAATATTTTATTTGTATCCTTTCTTCCCATTTGCTATTCATTTGGATCTTTGCTACAAGAGGTTTACATAGCACATAGATAATTCAGAGATGGTGTATGTGTTTGCAATATGACTTCTAATATATAATCAGTTTAGGTTTTGTGATATTGTTCAACTTTCCCTTTGTCTGTCACCTAGCGATTTTTTTTAAAGACAGTATTCCCTTTATACAGGCCTGGGCTTGTGATTAGTCTATGAGTCTTTGTTTCATTTATTTCTCAAATTTTTTGGTTTGCTACTACCCAAAGTAAAATAAAACAAATTATTGGGGGGGAATTCAGCATAAATCATGTTTTTACTTTGAAATATACAAAGGATATGCTTTTAAATATATAGGTAAAATGACATAATTTGGAAATCTAGCTGAAGATAAGTGCAAAATAATACAAAAATATGTTAACATGGCTTTCAAATTACTTTAAAAATGAAGGAAACATTATATTTGTTTGGGCAGAGACATGCAAAGCACCTTTAGAGATCCCTGAAATAAGTTAAGTTCTAAGTAGACTCTTTTCAGAAGTAGGAAGAGATGCCTTGAATTTTGTTTTAGAAGAGATATGGAGGGGGAGAGACTATCTAGTATCATAAAGAAACAAGAGATTGTACAAATAGGATACTTCACAAATGTCCCCTGTGATCATATGAGTCTAAGTAACTTTTTATATATTTGATGTTAAGTGCCTGTTCCTGCCATTCTTCCTTGATATTTTAACAATAAAAGAAAGGAAAAGTTCCTTCCTGAAAGATTATTTCCCTTACAACCTATTTTCTTCTCCAGCCTGACCCAGCAGTGAAGTCAAAATGACAAATTTGTGACATCATAATAATTTTTTTCCTCCAGGAACAAACTGTGAAGCCATTAACACAGGACTGTGACTTCACGGCAGGTTCAAACAGGGCAGCTGGCTAGAGAGGAAGGAGAGAGTGCTCTCATTCAAACACATATATCTTCAATAATAACCAGGGAAATTCAGAAAATTACTGTCAAAGCAAATTGCTTTTTGTATAAATGCCATCTCCTTTCAAGTTTGCCCCAGCGTGATCATCCTTCTTTATTTAGTGGTGTTGCCCTTTTCTCCTTAGAGACCTTTAGTGAAGCCTTCTTTTATATTTCATGTGTCATTAAAATGACTTAAATGAGCAGGGATGGGGTATGCCTGACATTTATTTCTAATTATTTACATAAATAAAGAGGTTTGCTTTCTTTGCACCTGCTGCAGTGTAAAAAAAAAAAAGGTTTCTTATCACATGGATTTAGAGTTCTTGGAAGGCTAAGGGACTGGCCAGGTAGGTATCCTTTAAAAAAAAACCAAAACCTCAATAGTATAAAGTAGGACAAGAATTGCAGCTATTGTGACCCAAAGAGTACTCCTGAGGGGAAGATGGAATTGTCAAATTAGCAATTCCACTAAGGAAGCAATATTATTAAATATTCACTATCATATCAAGGAAGAATATTTAAGACAAATTATCAGTAGATGTAGAAATCTACATTCCAAAGACTGAAAAAACAAAAATTTTAATCTACCCTGCATTAAATACACCTATTTACTCTTTTGCACATACACGCAGTTCCATTATTGTTGGTCAATAGACATGAAGCAGAGGCATGGTCAAAAGGCACACCTGGCTAGAGTTGCAATTTATGCGGAAAGTCTCAAAGTCTCCATTTCAGGGACAATCATCATGTAGTATTATTAATTATTTCGCTGAGTTAGTTGTAGAAATGAATATTCACTGCAAAACCAATGGCTCCCCACCTATTAGGCTGAAAGCAAATTTAACAGCACATTTTTTCCCTGATAATTTGGTAAATACACCATTATGAACATTGGATGAATATGATAGTTTCCGACATTATAAGGGAAAAAATCGATCTTCTCTCTTTCCCTCCTCCACATCTACAAACTTATACACATATCCATACATACAAATTCACAAAGACACACCTTCTCTTCTAACTAGTTCTGCTACTGCTGTTGCTCTATGGCAGCTGGGTAGCACAGTGGGTAAAGTGTTTAACTTGGACCCAGGAAGACTTGTCTTACTAAATTCAAATCTGGCCTCAGACTCTACTAGCTGTGTGACTCTAAATAAGTCACTTAACAGTTTGTTAATATAATATATCATATAATGATATAATAATTAAAAAGTCAAGTCACTATTTGCCTCATTTTCTTAATCTGTAAAATGATCTGTGAAGGGAAATGGCAAACCACTCCAGTATCTTTACCAAGAAAATCCCAAATGGGGTCACAGAGAGTCAGACGTGACTAAAACAACTGAACTACAAAACTGCTACACTCTGATGAAGTGGTTATCAAAAGGAAATGTAATTCTTATGCTACATGAAGAGGGTTATCGTGTCCAAGATTAACAGGGTGAAAGTCTCACCATAGTTTTTGCCTTGACTAGACAATTTTTGGAATGCTGTACAATGATTTGGGCATTTCATTTTAGGAAGGAGACTACATCACTGGACCATATACAGAATAGAATGAAGTACTCAGGATGATGAAAGGTCACAAGATCACACCATGTAAGACTGGTTGGAGGAATTATAGGTGTTTAGTCTGGAGAACAGAAGTCACAGAGTAACAAGACAGCTGTCTACAAGCATTTTAAAGTGCCATATGAAATGTGGATTGCATTTGTTTTCCTTGACTTTGAGAAAAAAGCTAGGAATAGTGGGGGGAAGTAGAAGACAGGAAGATTTTAGTGCAATAAAAAGAAAAAATTCTCTCATCTAAGTTTTCATTAATATGGTTTTGCTCTCGTAATTTCTCTCATTTTTTGCATGTTTCCTATACAGGCTACCATCCTTCTTTCTGCTTGGTAAGTCAGTCTTCACTGACTGAAGCACCACTCCTGACTCTCTATACTTCTTTCTTCACTACTCCCCCATAGATTTCTTATGTTGTAAAAATCCTTTCATGTGACTTTTTTTTTCTGATTCTACAGTTCCTCTGAGACCCTCCATTTTCAGAAGAGCACAGGCCAACCTTATTTGCTCCTTAACTCCTCTCTGGACGCTGACTCTTGGTTCTTTGAACTTCCTTCTCCACCATGCCCTGCCCTATGTTTTTCAGTTTCCTTCTATGCATTGCCCTTCTCATATTAGAATATAAGCTCCTGGAGGGTAGGGTCTGACTTTCTTTTTGCTTATGTTTGTATTCTGAGCACATAGCACAATACCTAGCATATAGTAGGTACTAGCAAACTTAATAAATGTTTGTTCACTTGACTTGATTTGACACATTGGAGGTTTTGGCTGAAAATCAATGGAAAGATCCAATGGATATTAGAGTCCAGTGGTAAAGCAGATGGCAATATATCTTCTTTAATAATATATTCATTTCTCATGCTAAATCATTTGTCAAGGCCCAGGTCTTTGATGGAAAGAAGATGTAAAAGAGATAAAGAAAGAGTAGATGTGTAAGAAAAGGACAATTCTGTGTCATGAAGGAAGAGGTCAATAGCATCAAACAGACAAAGAGTCAATGAAAATAAAGACAGAGAACAAGGTATATTCATCCTGATGGTCCCTTACTCAAAAATTCTTTTCTTCATCCCAAAATCCCAAAGACTTCAAGCCTTTCCACAATTCAGTACCAATCTCCCATTCTAACTATGAATTATGTATTCTAGCATAGTTTGGTGGAGAATGAAGTTATACAACAGATTTTTAACTGAAGAAAAAGAAACCCTCCTAAAAATTAGAATGCTCCTCAAACTGAAGGAATGTTTTCAGAATAAGTGGGTGTTCCATCAATGAAAGCTTTCAGAAAAGGTTACATGACCAAAGATGTCATGAAAGAAAATTAGAAAATTTAAGGGTGTATCCCAGTTCATATATCAATTAGCATATAATCATATACATCACTGAGTCTCAATTACATCATTGCCAAAATTGAGATAACTTTTCTAGTCACATTATTTGGTGGTATAATGTATTTTTAAATATGAATTATGTTAATATGATATATGATTCTCAATTATACTGTAGCTGGCAAGGGGCATGCTGGATCCAGTTCATAGCTCCAGAGAGTCAATTATTAAATTTTCAATGAGAATATTTAGACCTTGGAAATTGACAAACAGGCCTTGATTTATCATTTTGTTGATTGTCTATTCTTAAGGAAGTGATAGAGCAAATGTTGATAATGGAGATTAAATTTAAAAGTGTATCATAGAAACACTTCTTTTCTAGAGAAATAGATGTTAAATCTTTAACAGCATATTCTTTACTATAGGTCTGTGGAATCCTGATGAGGGAGGAAAGGAAACAAGAATGGCCAACCAATAAAGGATGTAAGAAAGACCAAAAGCAGTGTTTAGAGCCCACAAGTTAAGCAATAAAAGAATGACTGGGAGATAGAAGAGGCAGTAATATTAAGAATTGTTTCTTTTCATTCCCAGAGACTCTGTAGTCCTAACTCTGTTCAGCCCCATCATAAGCATATGCCCAAACTCTATGGGGTCCTGTGCATACTCATCATTATGATTAGAAAAGAAACTCAAAACATCGGCTTTGATTATGCTATCAAGATGGCACTGAACTAGAATGTATGGGTAATGAGGCAATGTGACTTAGTAGATAAAGGACAAGACTTGGAGTCAGGAAAAATCCCAATGCCTCCTTTGACCCTTATTAGACATGGGGCTGTGAGCAAAACTGCCCACAAAGTTAAGATAATAATATCTGAAGGATCAGGTAAGGTATACCCATGAGAAAAAGAACTAGATTATAAGCTCCCTGAGGGAAGGAACATTTTTTATTTCTTTTGTATCCCCACAACTTAGCACAGTGCCTGACACACAGTAGACATTTAAATGTTTATTGAGTGTTTGGCTGAATAGTCTTTCTTCTATTAGGAACTAACCTGTGAAGGATGCCCTGTAGGAAAAGGAGTTGGGGGGCAGCAAAAACATTGGGGAATTAGCTTATATGAGACAAAAGCTGTCAAAGCTTAGAAGAGAATGCCTGCCCAAATATCATTGTGCTAAGTGGCCTTCAAAGATAAATTTGAAACTTGATGAGACTTCTATGGACTGATGCAGAGTAAACAGAAATAGGAAAACAATTTACACAGTAACCACAATGTAAAGTAAAATAACACTGAAACAAAATTAGAATTCTGATCAGTAAGGTAAATTCAGAAACTAAGAAACTATCTTTTCTTTTTCTGTGCAGAAACAAGGTAGACTATAAGATTAGACTATTGGCTGTCTATAAGAGAAGACCTATATCATCAGACATGGATAATGTGTTCATTTGTTTTGCTTAAATTTACTTCTTAGACACAAAGTGGGATTCTATGGTGGGCAGTAGAGTGGGAGAGAGGAGGAATGGTGAAGAGAAGAGTTCAAACTGAACAAGTAAAGGAAGATTCCTTATCCAGGAATTCCCTATATCAATGAAATCACAGTCTCTACCCCTATTTTTCTGGTATTGAGAAGGGGATAAATGATATATTTTCATAAAAGCTGGGAATGTTGATTTTAAATGGAAAATGAGGTTATATCTATTTAAAGATGGAAACAATGCTGGATCCTTCCACTAGGAAAGTATGTGGCATGTTAGAGTACCTTTCTCTAGAGAGAGTTCTAACATACTGTCATTTCCTTTGCATACATATTTACAGAGGATCTCCTTTTCTGGCAGGCAATTTTCCCTCCTGAAGTTGGAAAAACCTATAGTTATCGATTCAGAATCAGCATAGTACTCCTACCTCACACATAATTTGCTCCTATCATGTATGTTCCTCATAAAAACCTAAATATAAAGAAGCTTGGTTCTCATGGTCTGCCACAGTAAAACTGCCCAATGTCTCTTCACCTCACATTAAAATTAAGACTGCAAAAGCTAAGAATTTTAGGTCTAGAGAGTTGATACCAAGAAACCTTCTCCAAGCCTTATAATGTCTTTCAACCCATATTATCATAAGACTCCAGGGATGAGAGTCTTTGGATTTACATTTCCTGATTAGATCCTACCTATCACATTATCCCTTTTCCCACAAGTCCTTTAAACAGAGTGACAGAGGATTAGAGATGGTAGAAGACTTTCTATCCATCAAAGTCACTGGATGCTGATGGAATCAAGTTTTTTATTTTTTTCCAAAGAAAATTGTCTGGATCTAGGCATATTATGAGTGTTTAGAAGTATTGAAATGGTTTTTATTATTTCTCTTTACATTTTTTCTGTGCAAAGAGAAAACCAATCCAGACTTTTCTTCAGCTTTCACACACTCAGTGGTAAGTATAAAAATACCTTTACTGTAATTGGTAATTGTTTACCAATCTTTCAACTCATGGTCATATACTCAAGTTGTCCATCCACATCCTAAATAAAGTCATCCTCCAAAATGACCATTAGCCAATAAGGGACAAAGAAGGGACAATATTACAAAAGCAGAAATAGAGAATAAAGGTATACAGGAAGCACACATCTTTAAAATAAAATGTTTTTATTGTGCTTCAAGTATAATCATATAGGACGCTGACCCACTACATACCATTAACAAAAATCAATGAACAAGAATTTATGAAGGGAGCCAAGATGGCGGAGTAGAAAGACTCATGTATGCTAGTTCCGAACCCACAGTCCATATATTTCCTGCAAGAAGAACTCCCCACAAATTCTGGATCACTGCAAGGTGCGCAGAAACACAATGGAAAAGATCTCCATTCCAGAGAGACCTGGAGAGCGGTCCCCAGGGGTCTGTCGTACCCCGGACAGCGGAGTACACCCCTGTGCTGCCGTGGCCGGGCGGCCAAGAGGAGCAGATCTGAGCAGCCTTCTGGGACAAAATCTCTGGTGGCTGGGAAGGTCCCTCCATCCACAGACACTACAGGTCAGTGAGAGAGATGTCTAGGCTGGCCGAGAGGGGAGTGGAGTATCTCCATGCCTTGGGCCTCCTGGGGAGACAGCAGCGGAGGGAGCGGCAGAGGCAGCTGGGACAGCAGGCAGCAGCAGGCAGAAGTTCAGGGCCACTACCAAAGGTGTCTGCATAAACCCCCTGAGGGAACTGAGCCTGGGAGATGGCCCTGCCCCCACCATCCCCATTACTGAAGGTCTCTGCATAAAGCCCCTGAGGGAACTGAGCCTGGGAGGCGGCCCTGCCCCCACCTGAGCACCAGAACTTAAGCTCACATTGAATAGCAGCCATGCCTGCTGAGGAAAGTCCATTTGAATCTCAGACCCCAAGTATTAGCTGGGCAGATCTAGGCAGGGGTGCAGAGGAATCTCAGAAGTCAAGTAACTGGCTGGGAAAATGCCCAGAAAAGGGAAGAAAAATAAGACTATAGAGAGCTACTTTGAGGGGGTACAGTTGTTCCCGCCTTTCAATTCTGATGATGAGGAACAATGCTTACCATCAGGGAAAGATGTAGAGGTCAGGGCCTCTGTATCCCAGACACCCCAGGGGGTTGTCCAGTGGGCTCAGGCTATGGAAAAGCTCAAAAAGGATTTTGAAAATCAAGTTAGACAGGTGGAGGAAAAACTGGGAAGAGAAATGAGAGAGATGCAAGAAAAGCATGAAAAACGGGTCAATACCTTGGTAAAGGAGACCCAAAAAAAAACGCTGAAGAAAATAACACCTTGAAAAATAGGCTCACTCAATTGGCAAAAGAGGTTCAAAAAGCCAATGAGGAGTAGAATGCTTTCAAAAGCAGAATTAGCCAAATGGAAAAAGAGGTTCAAAAGCTCACTCAGGAAAATAGTTCTCTCAAAATTAGAATGGAACAGATAGAGTCTAATGACTTTCTGAGAAACCAAGAAATCACAAAACAAAACCAAAAAGAATTTCACATGTGAAAGAGAGAGTGTGAAATGTGAAGAGAATGTGAAATAGCTCATTGGAAAAACAACTGACCTGGAAAATAGATCCAGGAGAGACAATTTAAAAATTATGGGACTACCTGAAAGTCATGATCAAAAAAAGAGCCTAGACATCATCTTCCATGAAATTATCGAGGAAAACTACCCTGATATTCTAGAACCAGAGGGCAAAATAAGTATTGAAAGAATCCATCGATCACTGCTTGAAAGAGATCCAACAAAAGAAACTCCTAGGAACATTGTGGCCAAATTCCAGAATTCCCAGATCAAGGAGAAAATATTGCAAGCAGCCAGAAATAAACAATTCCAGTATTGTGGAAATACAATCAGGATAACTCAAGATCTAGCAGCTTCTACATTAAGGGACTGAAGGGAGTGGAATAGGATATTCCAGAAGTCAAAGGAAGTAGGACTCAAACGAAAAATCACCTACCCAGCAAAACTGAGTATACTACTTCAGGGGAAAATATGGTCTTTCAATGAAACAGAGGACTTTCAAGCATTCTTGATGAAAAGACCAGAGCTGAAAAGAAAATTTGACTTTCAAACACAAGAATGAGAAGAAGCATGAAAAAGTAAACAGCAAAGAGAAGTCATAAGGGACTTACCAAAGGTGAACTGTTTACATTCCTACAAGGAAAGACAATATTTGTAACTCTTAAAATTTTTCAGTATCTGGGTAGTTGGTGGGACCACACATGCACATACACACACACACACGTACACATGTGCATGCACACACACATACACACATGCACGCACATACAGAGACAGAGAGCACAGAGTGAATTGAATAGGATGGGACCATATCTTAAAAGAAATTAAGGT
This sequence comes from Bettongia penicillata ogilbyi, assembly GCA_023548195.1. NCBI lineage: Eukaryota > Metazoa > Chordata > Mammalia > Diprotodontia > Potoroidae > Bettongia > Bettongia penicillata. The sequence continues at coordinate 182,380 of JAJHZJ010000047.1, read as the reverse complement.
AAATGGTGAGAGAGAAATGTAGTGGGAGGAAAGAGGGTGAAATGGAATGGGGTAAATCATATGTCATTCAAGAGGCAAGCAGGAGACTTTTTAGTGGAGGGAAAAAGAGGAGAGCTGAGGGAAAAAAAAACAAGAAGTTTACCCTCATCACATTTGACTAAAGGAAGGAATAAAATGCGCACTTATTTTGGTATGAAAACCTATCTTACAATACAGGAAAGTGGGGGAGGAGATAAGCAAGGGGGGGTGATGGAAGGGAGGGAAATGGGAGGAGGGAGCAATTTGAAGTCAACACTTGGGTAGGGACAGGATCAAAAGACAGAATAGAAAAAATGGGGGGCAGGATAGAATGGAGGGAAATACAGTTAGAGACTAAATACAGTTAGTCTTTCACTACAACACGACTATTATCAAAGTCATTTGGAAAACTACACAGTTATGGCCTATATTGAATTGCCTGACTTCCCAAATGGAATGGGTGGGGAGGGAGGGATAGGGAGAATTTGGAACTCAAAGTTTTAGGAACAACTGTTGAGTATTGTTCTTGCTACTAGGAAATAAGAAATACAGTTAATGGGGAATAGAAAGTCATCTGGCCCTACAGGACAAAAGAGAAGATGGGGACAAGAGAAGGGAGGGATGATAGAAGAGAGGGCAGATTGGTGATAGGGAAAATTAGATTGCTTGGTGTATTGGGGTGGGGGGAGGGGAGAAAAGGGGAGAAAATTTGGAACCCAAAATTTCATGAAAATGAATGTAAAAAGTTAAATAAATAAATTTTTATTAAAAAAAAAAGAATTTATGAAGTACATACCAGATGCTACACATTCAAAAAATATTTATTGTGTAAAGTGACTTGAAATGATTCCAATTTTATGAAAACATTACCTTAGCACCATTTCTAGTCTGGTTGCCATTTGAAATTGGAAAATCAGTCTGTAAACCCCAAAGCAGTTTCTATATTTAATCTTGTAACAATTTAGGAAAACAAAATAGAGAAATTATCATGGCCCCAAATATTTTTTTTTTCCCTCTTTCATCCATCACCTTTTCTTCATTCACAGCCTCACACTAGTTCAGCCTCTCATTTTCTCTAGATTTGTATTCTTTAAATAAAATCCTAATTGGTGGATCTACCTCCATTTCCTTTTTTAAGAAACTAAGCTTCTACCCTATTAACATAATCCTCCTAAAGCATAGGTTGGACCACATAAATCTCTTTCTCAAGAATCTTCTGTGGCTCCCTATTGCCTCTAGGATAAAATAAAAATTCAAAGTTTGACTTTTAAAATCCTTCAATGTTTGGCATCCACCTTCTTTTCAGCTTTATTTCTCTATACTTCCCCCTTCACACATTCTATATTCTAGCCAAACTGGCCCATTAGCTCTTCTCCAAATTTAACATTCCATCTCCCACCTCTGGGCTTTTTCACAGATTGTACTGCACATGTAGAGGGCACTCCCTCCTCATCTCTCTCTCTCTCTCTCTCTCTCTCTCTCTCTCTCTCTCTCTCTCTCTCTCTCTCTCTCTCTCTCTCTCTCTCTCTCTCTCTTTATCTTCCTGCAAGTCTTATTTCAGTTTCCATTTTCTATGGAAAATCATTCCTGGCCCACCAAGTCATTAGTGCTCTCTCAGCCCTCAAATTGTCTTCCATTTACTTATCTATAAAAAGTATGTATTATTCCAAAAGAAGGCAAAATTACTTTTCTCACTTAATAGTATTTTATTTTTTCCACTAACATGTAAAAATAGTTTTCAAAATTCATTTTTATAAGATTTTGGGTTCCAAACTTTTTTCTCCTTGCCCTCCCCTCTACCCAAGAAGACAAGCAATCTGATATAGATTATACATGTACAATCATATTAAACATATTTTCACATTAGTCACATTGTGAAAGAATCCAAACAAAAGGGAAAAAACACAAAAAAAATAAAAAAAACAAAAAACTAAAAATAGAAGAAGGTGAAAATTCTTAAATGCAGGGCTGTATTTCATTTTGTCTTTGTTTCCCCTATATCTAGCACACAGCTTTATATATAGGAATTGAGTAATAAATGCTTATTGGATCAAATCTAATTTCTACAAAGCCTGAAAGTCCTAGAGTAATAGAAGCTCTATCACACAAATCGAATACAGAGATTCCTACAGAGATCATTGGTAAATATCACGTTTATTCTCTAATTATTTATTATGCATCTACCTATTTAACACAGAACTACTTGGAGTTAAAGAAGGAACAAGATGTGGTCCTATACCTTCAGAATAAAGAATTATTCTTTTTAAATTTTTAAACATTTATTTATTTATTCTTAGTTTTCCACATTCATTTCCACAAGATTTTGAGTTCCAAATTTTCTCCTCATCTCTCCCCTCCCCCCACCCAAGATATTCTGCATTCTAATTTCTCCTTCCCCCAATCTGTGCTCCCTTGTATCACATCCCTCCCTTTCCCTATCCCCATCTCCTCTATTTTCTCATAGGGCAAGATAGATTTCTATACCCCATTATCTGTATTTCTTATTTCCCACCTGTATGTGAAAACAATTTTTAACATTCGTTTTTAAATTTTTGAGTTCGAATTTCCCTCCCTCCCTCCCTCCCCACCCATCCCCACTGAGAAGGCAAGCAATTCAATATAAGTTATACATGTGTAGTAATGCAAAAGTCTTCCATAAAAGTCACGTTGTAAAAGACTAACCATATTTTCCTCCATCTTATCCTGCCCCCCATTTATTCTATTCCCCCTTTTGACCTTGTCCCTCCCCAAAAGTGTTTATTTCTAATTACTCCCTCCTCCAAATTGCCCTCCTTTCTATAATTGCCCCACACCCCATTTCTCCCCTTCTCCTCTGCTTTCCTATCGTGAAAGACAGATTGTCATGCCAAATTGAGTGTGCATGTTATTCCTTCCTTAAGCCAAATGTGATGAGAGTAAGGTTGACATTTTTCCTTTTCACCTCCTCCCTTTTTCCCCTCCATTGAAAAATCTTTTTCTCGCCACTTTTATGAAAGATAATTTTCCTCATTCCATTTCTCCCTTTCTCCTCCCAATATATTCCTCTCTCACCCCTTAATTTTATTTTTTTAGATATAATCCCATCCTATTAATTCACCCTGTGACCTTTGTCTATACATATATAATCCCTCCAAAAATCCAAATACTGAGAAAAGTCTTAAGAGTTACAAATATGATCTTTCCACATAGGAATATAAACTGTACAACTTTAGCAAGTCCCTTATGATTTTTCTTTCCTGTTTACCTTTTCATGCTTCTCTTGATTCTTGTATTTGAAAGTCAAATTTTCTTTTCAGCTCCAGTCTTTTCATCAAGAATACTTGAAAGTCCTCTATTTCATTGAATGACCATTTTTCCCCTAACATATTATACTCAGTTCTTTTGGGTAAGTGATTTTTGATTTTAATCCTAGCTCCTTTGACTTCTGGAATATCATATTCCAAGCCCTGTGATCCCTTAATGTAGAAGCTGCTAGATTTTGTGTTATCTTGATTGTATTTCGACAATACTCAAATTGTTTCTTTCAGGTTGCTTGCAATATTTTCTCTTTGACCTGGGAACTCTCAAATTTGGCTACAATATTCTTAGGAGTTTTCCTTTGAGGATCTCTTTTAGGAGGTGATAGGTTAATTCTTTCAATATTTATTTAACCCTCTGGTTCTGGAACATCAGGGCAGTCTTCCTTGATAATTTCATGAAAAATGACATCTAAGCTCTTTTTTTGATCATGACTTTCAAGTAGTCCTTAATTTTTAAATTGTGTCTCCTAGATCTATTTTCCAGGTCAATTGTTTTTCCAATGAGATATTTACCATTGTCTGCTATTTTTTCATTCCTTTGGGGTTTTTTTATAATTTCTTGATTTTTCATAAAGTCATTAGCTTCCATCTGCTCCACTCTAATCCTTAAGGAATTATTTTCTTCAGTGAGTTTTTGGATCTCCTTTTCCATCTGGTCAATTCTGCTTTTTAGGGCATTCTCATCCTTTTTGGTTCTCTTTTGCCATTTGGCTTAGTCTATTTTTTAAGTGTTATTTTCTTCAGCATTTTTTGGGGTCTCCTTTAGCAAGCAATTGATTCATTTTTCATGATTTTCTTGCACCACTCTCATTTTTCTTCCCAATTTTTGCTCTATTTCTATTACTTGATTTTCAACATCCTTTTTGAGCCCTTCCATGACCTGAGACTAATTGATATTTTTCTCAGAGGTTTTGGTTAGAACAGCTTTGACTTTGTTTTCTTCTGTTTACATGCTCTGGTATTCCTTGTCACTCTGCAGTCTGATTCTTTTCCCAGTTTTTGCTCATTTCCCCAGCCATTTACTTGATTTCTAAACTCAATCTTTGTCAAGGTAGTTCTCTGCTTCCAGGATGGGTGATCATCAGGTTGATCCCCCCACAATCTGTGGGCCTAGAGCTCCAGAAAAAGTGGCTGCAGCTGTCCCTGCTGCTACCAGGGGTTCCTCTGCCCTCTCCTCCATCTGCCCCTCTGAGGCTGGAGCCCAGACCATTCCACTCTCCTGCACTAGTCCCACAGGCTTTTCCCACTGATCTTACAATTTATCCTCAGTGTTTTAGGGTCATGAAGTCTGGAAACCACCACAGGTGTGAGAGATTCAGTCTCCTGAAGACCTGCTCATGTCCCCTCTGTGCCCATGGGGCCCAGGCTGGATTGTGCCTTGCCCCCTGCATACAGCAATAGATACTTCCAAGTGACCTTCCAGGCTGTCTTGGGCTGGAGATTTGCTTCACTCCATCATTCTGTGGGTTCTGCAGCCCCAGAATTTGTTTTAGAGTCATTTTTCACAGGTATTTGTCTGGGCTTAGCAGAAATGCTCTAGAAAGTCCATGCTGTTACTCAGCCATCTTGGCTCTTTCCTGGAGAACAAATAGCTTGAGAGGAAATGTACACAGAAGAAAAAACTTGAGGGTTCAGTGGAAAGAACTCTGAAAAACTAATTAGAGGATATAGGGTTGAGTTTTGGTGGCTCTACCACTAAATTGATACGTAATGTTCTCTTCTGTAAGTCTCAGTTACTAAATCTGTAAAATGAGAGGTTTGAACTAAAAGGTCTCTAACACTCCTAGTTTTAAATCTTTTGAACTAAAATGGCAAAGAGGAAGGTAACATATGATGATGCTTTTGTTAAAAATGTAATATACATAAGTGCTGAAAAAATATAAGAGAAAGATCTGCCTAAAGCAGAATAGGATTACTTGCCTTTTTGGAAGAAATTAATTTAAGCCACAACTGAGGAAATGATCTATTAATTCATATTCATGTAGCACTGTATGGTTTACAAAACACTTTCCTCACTCCCCTCTAAGTTAAGTTACCCTTGCTCCCATTTTATAGATGAGGTAAAGAATACCAGAAATGAAATCATAACAGACAGTATTCCCCAAAAAACATGGGTCATCCTCCCTTGCCATTTTATGTGATATCCGCTTGAAGAGTGGGCACATAAAGAGACTTTTCAAGGAAACATATAATCAGAGACTCTCATATATACAAGGCAACCCCAAAACTATATTGAAGCCCTTGGAGTCCTTTGTCCCTTCAGGAATAATTTATAACACATGAAGTTTCTTCTCTGCTACTTTCTCCCCTTCTGTTCCTCACCACTTTCCTGTTAGATAAATTTCTTCCTCTTCTGCTTTCAAGTGGATGGAGAAGTGACAAGAGAATAAATGACACACCCACAGACACAAATCCAGTAAGTTCTAGATCCAGGAGTCAAGGTTTTCTGATAGATATGAGAACCAATGCTCTGTTACTCTACTGGAGAAAAAGAGGAAGAAGGATATTGTAAGTGAGGAAAGGAGTAAGGATGGCATGCAGAAACAATATGAGGCTGGAAAAGTGGGAAAAGGCAGTTTGAGAATTATTTTTTCAATAATAATTTATACAATATTTATTATGTTCCAGACTCCATGCTAAGTACTTTATAATTATATTACATCATTTGATTCTCACAACAACACTAGGAGGTAGGTGCTATTACTGTCCTCATTTTACATATAAGGAAACTGTAGCAAACAGAGGTTAAGTGCCCAGGATCACACAGCTTATTAAGTATCTGGGGGCAGATTTGAATTCAGGTTTCCTAACTCCAAACCTAGTGCTCTATCCACTGTGCCACCTAGCTGTCTAAAGCAATGCAACTTTATTTTAATGTAGAACTTTTAATTTTTGTAAGTGCTTTCACCACCACCCTCCAGGTCACTCAGTAACTTGTCTTTGTCCTTTTACTGGCAAAATTAGAATACTGGGGGAGGGGAAAGGGGGAGGCTGGGGAATGGATTTTTACAGAAATAGAGGGCTTACAACCACCCCTGATGAAAAAACCAGAGCTAGGGAGAAGCTTCAAAATTCAAACACAAGAGTGAAAAGAAATTTAAAAAAGGAAATACAAATGAATCCTGATAAAGGAGTAAACAAGATAACATGCTCACACTAAAAATATGAGGTGATGATATATGCATCCCCCTTAATCCCTATCATCATTAGGATTTATAGTGGGAATCCAATTAGGCAAGGCTTAAGGGTGGTTCCAGTGTCTTAAATATCCTAAGAAAAGAATGGAGAGGGAAGAGGTACACATTGAGGGGGAAGGAGGTGGAAGGAAGGGAAAATTATCTTATATCGGGTTATGGAAGTAGACATTTATACAAACAAGGAAGAGAGGACAGGAGTGGAGGGGCAGTAAATAATTCAGCCTCATTTTTCTCTGAAATGTTTAAAAGACAGAGGAATATACACATAAACATACATATAACTGTGGACAGAAATATATTTCATTCAGCAGAGAAACAGGAGGGAAAAAGGGCGTAAAGAGAATTAAAGGGAGGGCAGAGTAAGGAAATGATTAATCCTAAACAAAACTAACTCTAGGGAGATACAAACATATTTATAGCTCTTTTAGAAATATCAAAGAATAGAAATCTGAGGGGGTGACCATAAATTGGAGATTGAATGAGCAAGTTATAATATATAAATATGATGGAATACAATTGTACTGAACTCTTATCAGTGTAATGATGAACCAGGAGTCTAGTAGACTAATGAGGAAACATGCTATCTACCTCCTGAGAGAGAAGGGAAGGACTCAGAATGCAGAATAAGACTCTGTGTGTGTGTGTGTGTGTGTGTGTGTGTTGCCAGTGAGGAAATTTGTTTTAACTATACATGTTTGTACTGAGAATTCTTTTTCTTCTGTTCTCAGTGGCAGAGTAAGTTGGGATGGGAGGGTAAAAAGGTATATACATATAGATATAGATATATGTATATCTATATCTATATGTATATACATATAGATATATATGTATATATACATACATGTGTATGTGTGTTTCTGTGTGTGTAAACTTAGGAACTCTGATTAACCACAATTCCCAAGGACTCATGATGAAACATGTTGCCCAACTCCTGATAGAGAGACGATAGTTTCGGAGTGCAGACTGATATTTTTGTTTAGACATGGCCAATGAGAAATTTGGTTTTGACTGTGTGTGTGTGTGTGTGAGCAGTTTTATTTTTGTTGCATCCTCAGTGGGGGCAGGGCAAGGGAAATGGGAAGGAGAGAAGGCTTATCTGTTCAAAATTAAAATAATACTTAATTTAATTTTTTTTAAAGAACATAAGCTTTTAGGACAGGAAGTGTCTTTCTTTTTTTTTTTTAATTGCACTGGCAGCCCCAGAATGCAACACAATGCTTGACCCATAGTAAATGCTATTTCCTTACCTTGATAATACCTTCTCACAACAAAGCAGATACACAGCCTCTCTTTCCTCTTTGTTTCTTCTCCAACCAGAAAGATAAGGAGAGGACAAAGCATCAGTGAGAAGTTTCCCCTTTCTCAGATTGCAAAGGAATTGGGTAACAAGCAATAAACTCAGACAGCTCTTATAGTCACAGAACAACAGGATTCAGCTCTCCTCCAATCAACACAGCTGATGACCTTGATCTCCAACCAATCAGAAAAGGACTGCTTCTCTTGAAATCATTTGGCTCCCAGTAAAACAGCTGCAAAGCCTTACCATCAGCTTAGCCTTGCTCAGATTCTGTATTCGTTCTTTTGTAAACAGCTTTTCTTATATAGCCTTTTGTTTTCTGCCTGGCTTCTAGAACTCCTCCTGGACTCAAATTGTCTTTTTTCCCCCTTCCCCCTTTCCCTTCCCCCGCTTCCCTTTCTCGTTTTCCTCCCCTCTCCCTCTTTTCCCCCATGCTGCCCTTTCCCCCTCCTCCCCTCCTTTCCTGCTCCCCCTCCTTCTTATATAGCCTTTTGTTTTCTGCCTCTGGCTTCTTTTATCCTCCATATGCCTCAATAAACAGCTTCCTGGTACTCAGAAATCTACGTTTCGGTCACTTATGAACTTCACAGCCCTTATGAAACTATGAAATCTTCCCAAAGACCTGTTATTTGATTTGAAAGTTCTCACTTATAAACTTCAAAACTACAAAAAAGTCATAATCAAATAAACTGAAAGACAAAAAAATCCTTGTAGCCATCATTAATTCTGCCATTAGTCACAGTGTCTTTTTTTTTTTTAGTCATATCAGACTCTTCATGACTCCATTGGAGGTATTCTTGCCAGAGATACTGGAATGATTTGCCATTTCCTTTTCCAGTTCATTTTATAGATGAGGAAACTGAGATAAAACAGGTTAAATGACTTTCCTAGGGTCACAGAGGTAGTACTTTTCTGGGGCTAGGTTTGAACTCATGGAGAAGAATCTTCCTGACTCCAGGACCAGCACACTATTCACTGTATCACATAGCTGTCCTACCTCTGCCATTACTTACTCTGCTTTCAAATAGTCTTCTCAGAAGATCTAAATCTCTTAGTAATTCTCCTTCTAGTCCTAAAACCAGTATACATTTCTCCTTAACATTTTAACTGAAGTTACATGACTCTACAAGTAATTTTTTTAAAATTTGCCTTGCACAAATGTCCTTTTTCTGCCCTTTTCAGCAAAAACAAAAATAAAAAGAACTACACACATATGAGATGAGTAATACCTTTCACATCATTTGAACAATATAATCCTGAAAGAAAGGAGACATTATTTTCCCCATTTCAGAGAGGAGAAAACTAAATGCAGAACGATTAACCCCTTTGGCCAAGTGCTGCAAAGTTGCTGAAAGACAGAGCCAGGACACCACTAATTTAAAAGAAAAGAAATTGACAATAGAAAACAATTAAAAGCAGATGATTTAAATATTATGTACAAAAGTTGTCTGACTTCCACTGTTTTGTGAAATCATTTTGAGAACAGAAGAGAAGCATCTCTGTCCAACAGGACAATGGTACAGACCAGAACTCCCAGTGGAGAAACTTCTTTCACCAATTCAAATTGACTTTTTTTCTATAACTTGTAATCTCAAAGTTGGAGGATCAGTAAGATCTTAAGTAGTTTGTTCATACTCATGTAGATAGTATGTTTCCATGGCCCAACTTGAATACAATTTTTCCTGACCTCAAGGTCAATCCATCTGCTATGCTATGTTTCATCTTATATTTATGTGCAACGCTTTGCTGTATTTAAGCCTCATAACAGCCTTGTGATTTAGATGCTATTATCAGCCCCATTTTTTTCAGATGAGGAAAATGAGGCTTAGAGAAATTGTCCATTGTAGATTCAGGAGCATAAAGCTATATTATGAAAATGGAGCATGATGTGGTAAAGATATAGATTATTGATGAAGGCAGTTAGATAGATCAGTGGATTAAAGACTGGGCTTGGCGACAGGAAGACCTGAATTTTAATCGTGTTTCAGACAGTGACTAGATGTATGACCCTGAACAAGTCACTTAACCTTTGTTTACCTCTAGGGAAGGAAAAAGCAAACTATTTCAGCATTCTTGCCAAGAAAACCCTATAAGTAGCATTGCTGTGATACAGTATATATTTTTTTGGAGGGGCAGCTAGGTGGGGGCAACAGATAGAGTACCAGGCCTTGAGCAAGGAAGACTAATGTTTGTGAGTTCAAATATGGCCTCAGACATCAGTTATGTGACCCTGGGCAACTCACTCAACTTTGTCTGCCTCATTTTCCTCATCTGTAAAATGAGCTGGAGATGAAACCATTTCAGTATCTTTACCAAGGAAACTTCACATGGGATCATGGAGAGTCAGACAAGACTGAAAAATAACTCAAAAACATGACAATACTGATGGAGACTGACGTAAGCAGAACCAGGAAAACAACCCACACGACTGGAACAATCAATGTAAATGGAAAGAACAAAATGACGAAATCATACGCTCAATAATTATAAAGATTGATCCTCCTGGAGAAGAAATCAGCACTGTGAGAATATGGGAGCAGAACACTATATACTGCCACATTTGTTTGAAGTGTTCATTATCTCATTGCCATTTTTCCCTAACTTTTCTTTTTGTCCTTTGTCACAAGAGTTAGCTTGCTGCATAGGGGAGAGGAGATATATATCATAAAAAATGAAGAAATATAGAAACAAAAAATCATATTTTTTAATTAAGAAAAATTAGTGCTTGAGGAAAAGCAATCTATTTTCTGCAAAATAAACTGCAGGAGTGGGGAATCTATGGTCTTGAGGCCACATGTGGCCCTCTAGGTCCTCAAGTGCAGCCCTTTGAATCCAAACTTCACAGAACAAACCCTCTTAATAAAAGCATTTGTTCTGTAAAACTTGGATTCAGTCAAAAGGTCTCACCCAAGGATCTAGAAGGCCATGTGTGGCCTCGAGGCAGCATTTTTCCCATCCCTGAACTAGAGCAAGAAACATGTGAAACCATCCAGACAAGGGTGGAGTTTATTGCTGCAATCCAGGTATAGGCTAACTGGGGGAACAGAGTGCAAGTCAAAGCTAGAAGAAATGTGTTTGAACATATAGCAATGATATTTCAGAACACTTTTATATTTGGTGTATTTTTTTTTAAATAATGGACTTGCACATCACAAACCTACTCTATTTTTAAATTGTAACTTGCAGTTCTAATTAGTGGCCAGCTTCAGCTTGGTGGTGTTGTTGATGCAGATGCAAATCTGAAAGTGCCGCCGTAGGTCAAAGAGACATAATTAAATCTGAAACACCGCTACCTCCTGAAGAAAATGCAATACCTTCTGGTTGATTAGATAACATGAAGAGCTTAGATACAAAAAAAATCCTGTCTCATAAAGAATTAGGAAAGGAATGATTCATGCTTGCACACATAAATGTGGTTTAATCTTGACACTTAACGGTGTGTGCATTACTAATTAATGACATGTGTTGCTCATAAACTACTTTTAATGCTTGTTATCAAGTATAACAGTTGACCTTGAAGAGCTCCTTGTTTTGATGAAGTTCATCATTATGCAGCAGGTTATTGAATGCAAATGAATGACTATGAAAGATAAAGGGATAATGTCTTAGAGATGTTGCCCCCAAAACTTGAACAACATGACAATATAGTTTCTATGTCTCACATATAAATTGGTTCATATTATAGAGTTCTCAAAAAGGTCACTTTGTTTTAGATGAGGACTCTTTTTTTTCCACTTGAGAATGCCTCTCCTCCATTAAAGTCTTACTCTGATAACTGATCACAGCATGAAGGTGATGCAGGATTCTTATGAGTCTGAATGGGCTCTACCTTCATAGCAAGGCTGTGAATATGGGATTCATGATGGATTGCATGCTGAGAGAAGACCAGCTTAACTAATTTCTGATAAGCTCGCCACTAGACTGGACGTAAGGTTATTAATTTTTTTTTAGTCACAGTAATTCTTAAAGACATCTATTACATCATAGAACAGATTTATTCTCTGTCAACTGAGATAGTACTCATACTGATGAAGTCACAAATCTGTGAAGGGTTGTGTAAGAATCCTGATTTCAGGTCAGACTCTCAACCCAATCCAGGACTTTGCAGTGGCACCAATGGTTCTTTTGAAAAAACAAATGCTATACTCTTGATGGCAACTTCTCCAGTTTCTTAAAAACAAAGTATGGAATAGGAATTTTTTACATATCTTCTATGTACCTACCACAGTGCTAGGTGCTTTAAAATATTTCAACCCTCAATTTCCTTCAATAACCCATTATGAACCATCATCTATGACTGTAGAAGAGTCTTATAGAGACTAGGTGTCCAATTCTGAAGACAAGCAAAACTCCTGTGTGCTTGAACCATATTGGGGTGTCAGGGAGTAAATTGTATTTTTTTCCAATTACATATAAAGATAGTTTTAAATATTCATTTTTTATAAGATTTTGAATTTCGGTTTTCTTCTCCCTCCTATCCCTATTCCCCAAGCAATCTGATATAGGTCATACATGTGCAATCACACAAACATATTTCCATAATAGTCATGTTGTGAAAGAAGAAAGAGAACAAAAGGGAATTAATAGTTTTAGGTCATAGTAAATAATTAGACAGCATGAAAAATGAGAGTAAACCTTCCAAAACAGACACAGGAACTATATGAATAAATTTAAGGTTTATAATTGAAGTAATATTTATTGTGCATGGGTATATAAAGCTAATACAATTTAGAAATGACAATTTTATCTAACTAATCTATGTCATGCCATCCCAATAAAATTACTAAAAAAAATCATCTCACTGAGTTGGAAAAATTAATAATTGTGTTCATTTGGAAGAACAGAGGGTCATAAACTTCAGGGAAAGCAGGGGGAAAAGATGAGAAGGAATAAGATTCCGTAAATCAGACCTTGAACCATATTATAAGGTGAGAGTTGTGTTGAAGTATGAAATGGATAATTTGATTATTTTAAATTAAAATTTTTCCTGTGTAAATAGAAACAATGTAGTCAAGAACAGAAGGAATGTAAAAAATTGGGAGGAAAACTCTCATAGATATGGAGTTCTCTTGGATTTTTGTATTGCTGAAAAGAACTATCATAGGCGATCATCACAATGTTGCCCTTGTGTTCAGTGTTCTCCTACTTCTGCTCGCTTCATTCTGCATCAGTTCATATATAAGTCTTTCCATGTTTTTCTAAAATCTGCCTATTCATCATTTCTTATAGCACAATTATGTTCCACTACCTTCATATTCCACAACTTGGTCAGCCATTCCCCAATTGATGAACATTCCTTCAATTTTCAATTCTTTGCCACCAGTAAAAAGATCTCTTCTAAATGTGTTTGTACATGTAGGTCCTTTTCCCTTTTATAGGATCTCTTTGGTATCCTAACCATATTAAAACATAACTGAGAAATGTTTAACAAAATAAATAAAAAATACAAAGTAATGTAGATAATATCAATTTGTGGTTTTCCAAGTTAATATGCCACCACAGGGGTTTTCTATTTGAGTTTGACACCAGTGCTGTAGAGGGATTTCTTGTTCAAATATTGGTTGAGCAGATGGCCTCAGAAATATCTTCTGAATCTAAAATTCTATATAGAGAGTTTTTTGGGGGGTTTTTCAGACTGTATCAATTTCCACTGCCAAAAGTTTTATAATCTAACTATGCTACTTAATAGATATATACTGTATAAAAATACAACAATATTTGATAGAGTGGAAAGAAGTCCCAAGAAGATGAGGGTTCCAGTCCTAACTTTAACATGACTCATCTCTGTGCCCTTAAGGAAGAAACATCCATTAGCTTCTTCATCTGTCAAAATAAAGGTGTTGGGTTAGATGTTCTATGGGGTTTCTTCCAGCTCTAGAATTCTTTTTTAGAGGGACTTTTAGAGGCCATGTAGTCTTATTCCTATATGAAATGTGGACCTTTTCTATAACATCCCACCCAAGTGGGGCAGATAGCTATTGGAATGGATAACATGCTATAGATACCTGGAATCAATAAGACCTGCATTGAATCCCTCCTTAGACACGTACTAACTGTGACTCTGGGAAAATCCCTTAACCTCTCATTCTCAGTTTCTTCATCTATAAAATGGGTATAATAATAGCACCTACCTCCCAGAGTTGTCTTGATGATCAAGTAAGATAATGTGTAAAATGCTTTGCAAGGAGTTATGTGACTACTAGTTATTAAGTCATGTTTAAATGATATATTGCCAGCTATAGTCAGCCTGCTATTTCAGGAAGTAGTACATTTCTTCCCTTACAGACATAATATTTCATATTATGCTTTCCTTCTGCCAGAGGAACAACCTTTCAGCCACAGAGAGAAGGAGTTACTGTCTTTGGTTCAACAGATTGACTCTAGTCTACTTCCTTTCATTTTAAGTTATTGTTCACTTTGAATGTTTGCTGCTGTAATTTCTGGTGATTGATCACTGAGTTAATGCACAACTTGAGCTCATAAGGAATTTCTCAATGAGTTGGAGGCCCCCAGGAGTTTTTAAGGATCATAAGATCATAAATTTAGAACTGGAAAGGAACTCCAACGCCATATTGTAAAACTCCCTCATTTTAGAAAAAAATGGAAATTGAGGGTGGGAGAGGCTAAAACTTGAAGTCCATGCAGTCAGTTCTAAAGCACTCAAAACAACCAATTCAGAAATGACATTAAGCCTATAAAAAAAGAAACTGAAAGGAAGTCATACATGAACACTTATTTATTGGGAGAATGAATTATTCTGACTTGTTAAAATTTCCAGAAAATCAGGAATTTATGCCTGATGATTTCAATGATTTCAATGGAAATCTGAAATCAATTCTATACACCCTTTTCTTCTTACATGGAAAATATTGTATACAATTAATCTTTTCTCCATGACTCGAGATTATCATTATTGAACTAAGTTATATAATGATATGCTGTATATTAAGATTCTCAGGGGCAGCTAGGTAGTACATTGGATAAAGCACTGGGCCAGGAGTCAGGAAGACGTGAGTTCAAATCTGGTCTCAGATACTTACTAGCTGCATGACCCTAGGCAAGTCACTTAAATTTTATTACCTCAATTTCCTATCTGTAAAATGAGGTGGGGAAGAAAATGGCAAAGCATTCAAGTATTTTTGCCAAGAAAATCCCAAATGTGTGTGTGGGGAGGTGGGGGGGGAATAGCCAAGATGGTAGAATAAAAACAGGAAGTTGCTTGAGCTGTCCTCCAGATAGATGTAAAAAAAATGACTCTAAACAAATTCTAGAGCAGCAAACCCCACAAAATGACAGAGTGAAACAAATTTCCAGCCCAAGAGAACTTGGAAAGTCAACAGAAAAGATCTATTGCACCAGGATGGGAATGGAGTGCAGACCAACACTGGCCATGCCTGCACAGACTGGGCCCTAGAAAACCTGGAGCAACTTCAGCGGGGACTGAACCACTGGTAGCTCTGGGTGTTTCCAGATTTTTCAACCCACAAATACCAAAGACAACTTAGAAGATCAATAGGAAAGGTCTGTAGGACCTGGGTGAGAGAGGAGCACAGTCTGGCTCTTGCCCCAGGGTGGAGGTAGAGGTAAAGGAGGCTGCTTCCTGAGCCCTCAGTCCACAGAGAGTGGGGGAATCGAGTGGTTGCTCAGAGGGGGATTGCAGGAATCTCTTTTCTGGTACTGAGACAGGATTCTCTTGCATTATCCTGCTATTATCTGGGTCACAGCCCTGCATGGCAGTGCAGGGGGAAGAGGAGAGCTGTCATGGCAGAGCTTGTAGCAGTGGTGGAGAGGGAATCTTCCTCACACATCTAAGGCAGAAAAGAGTGCTTGTGGTCACTCACAGACCATCACACAGGCCAAGAAAGGAGTAAACATCCCTCCTTTAATTATGCCATTTAGAAGAACTCAAAATTTACAGAACTTTAGAAGTTATCTCTGAAAACAACTGCACAAAACCCCTGAAGCTTGGGACAGTACATCCTCCACGCTGGAAGCAGAGTCCTATCTTAACAAAGAGTTAAAAAGTCAAGTAATTTGCTGGGAAACTGAATAAACAGTGGGGGAAAAACTCAGACTATAGAACCTTACTTTGGTGACAAAGAAGATCAAAGTATCCAACCAGAAGAAGACAACAAAGTCAAAGTTCCTACACCCAAAGCCTCCAAGAAAAATATGCATTGGTCACAGACCGTGGAAGAGCTCAAAAAGGATTTTGAAAATCAAGCAAGAGAAGTAGAGGAAAACCCCAAATGAGGTCACAAAGAGTTGGACTCAAATGAAATGAGTGAACAAACAAGGTTTTCAGGACTTACTAAGATTCAAAAGACTATTTACCATGACATTGAAAGGCATAGGCCAGTGTACATTTGGAGTTCATGTTTCCAATCATCTGTTGTCACGCTCCCTTGCTATCAAGGTATCACCTCTTACTTTTCATATGCCTATAGGTTTGGTTCCCCATAATAGTTCCTCTGTCTCCTAATTTTCTATTTCAATTTCATGTTGCGGGCATGGAAATAAATTACTATATGTAAATTATTACTTAAGGACATGACCTAAAATTTTGAGATATCTATTTTAGTTATGGGATGGATTTTCTTATTTTTTTTCTCAGTCCTGGAGAAAGTCACTGGATACTTGAATTTCAACTAAGTGGAATCAATCTGTTAATATCCTGGAAAGCCCTCTACCAAGGTCCAGATTCACAGAGTCAATAGTAAAAAGTATAAAGGATGTCCATGTTGAGAAACTCTTTAAAGAATAAAGAATATAATCTAAGCCTTAGGGATAAAGTATTCATTAAACTAAAAAGAGAACATGTGGCCTTTGGGAAGTATTTTCCTTGGATTTTCAAAAACTACACCTAGGGTGGATGATTGGTTTTCAACTGATTGTTGGAATCAGGAAAGTGT
This sequence comes from Bettongia penicillata ogilbyi, assembly GCA_023548195.1. Lineage (NCBI taxonomy): Eukaryota > Metazoa > Chordata > Mammalia > Diprotodontia > Potoroidae > Bettongia > Bettongia penicillata. The sequence goes on along the minus strand of JAJHZJ010000047.1, from coordinate 165,657 downwards.
GGGGTGCATGAGAGCGAGAATAGAGTAGAAGTCCATCTTTGAATTAATAAGCAGAATGAAGCAGTACACTGTCACTGCCCTATAATTTTCTCCTTCCAGTCAGAAGAATTAAGGTAATACTTTAAATTAATGCTAAGTTTATAAATACTTTAATAACATGCAATAAATGATTACCATGTATCCCTGCATTGTGCCACAAATAGCTCTAAATCACAGCTGCATTAGTAATTTTTTTTTGCAAAAGATACTTTAACAAGTGATTATATTATCAAACAAGTGAGAGTACACTGTTTAAGTCACATACTTGTCTGATTAATAGATGCTTTTTGAGGTGTTATAAAAAAAACCCCATAAAGGGCCTCAATGCATTAATTCCTTCTGTCATATTGGTGTTATATTCACCAGGAACCATAAGCCAACCAGGTTGGCCTAGCATACAACTCAGAAAGTGAAGAGAAAATGACATGATTTGTAGGTCTTGTACTTTAAAAGAGCAGTTAGCTTGTAATGAGGAAAAGGAGAGCTAGAACAATTGGGTAGCATCACACTACAAGCAGCACAGGGTTTCTTTATGTGTTAAATAATTAATCATATATCTCTAAAAATGTTCCATTTATTAATTTGCTAAAAAAGAAGACTTTCCATGTTTGTTAGCTAGACCTGCAACTTGGATAGCTATATTTAGGGATGAGAGGGACTTCTAAATTTGAAATATTATTTGCTTTGCAATTAACATAGTTCTTAATATAAATGTGTATGTGGGTTTGAATGTGCTCTTTTTTCAAAAGATACCTCCAAGAATATAAAATTAAATGCCAGTTCCTTTCCCCCAACTCCAAAAGAATGCCAATCCCACTCCCCCTCCAAAAAAAAAAATAACATAAAAAATACAGCTTAGACATGGTCCAACTTCCATAGTTGCAGAAATTATAGAAAACAATGTGAATGGCCTCCCTTACCTGAAAAGTTGTTCTCTGCCAAATAACCTCCAGGACACAGTTTCAGGCATGACCCCACTACTGTCACTTGCTGTTGCTCTACACAGTATCTGGGCTCCCAGGAACTATGCAGGTTCAAATGTGCTGAGGTTTATTCTCCTGGTCTTTTCCTGGATGACTGACTAACCTTAAGTCAACCAGTATCATCTGCTATTTTTCACTTTTAAAGGGGGAATATGACATGGCATATGAGAGAAAGAGAGAGAGACAAAGACACAAGACAGTGGCAGAAGGAGATGAGGAGAGAGCTAGAGAGAAAGGACAGAGATGAAAGAGAGAGAAAAAAAGAGGAGGTGGGAGAGAGAGAAAGAGATGGAGAGAGAAAAAAGAAAGAGGAGAGGGGAAAGAAAGGAAGGAGAGAGACAGAAAGATTGAGAGGACAAAGACAGAGTAATAGAGAAACAGAATGGAGGGAGTGAAAAGAAAGGAGGATAGAGGGGAGAAGGAAGAGAAAATGAAGGGAGGAAAAGTAGAAAGACAAAACAGAGGGACTGAGAGAGACAGAATCAGAGAGATAGAAACAGAGAGAGACAAATAGAGGAGAGAGAGGCTAAGAAATGGGGGGAAGAGGAAAGATATAGGGAAGAGAAGGACAGAAAGAGGGAGCAAAAGTGGATTCCAAGGATATTAGGTAAGAGCCCCCATTTCACTTAACTACAACCCAGAACTCCTTTGAGCAATTAAGGGTGTTCATTTAAAAAAGGAACATGACATGGTGTGTGTGTGTGTGTGTGTGTGTGTGTGTGTGTGTGTGTGTGGTGTGAGAGAGAGAGAGAGACAGACAGACAGACAGAGGAAGAGAGAGGCAAAGAGAGGGAGACAGAGACAGAGTCAGAGAAAAAACTAAACACAGAGATAGGAGTCAGAAATAGACAGAGATCCCCCATTTCACTTAACTAAAACCCAGTTCAGAACTCCCTTGAGCACTCTTGAAATCCATTTTATTGCTAACATTTACTCCAATTCACAGGTGACTACTGAGGCACAGATGTTACAGTAAGAAAAATCAAGTCCTAATCGTTTTAAATAAATTTTGTAATTTTTTTTTATTTCTTTGATGTAGTATTTCCATTGTTGAAATCCCTTCTATGGATGGATGGTTGGTTTTATTCTTTAGAGAGTTGCCTTGAGCACTAGGGGGTGAGGGGCTTGCCCACAGTCACAAAGCTAAAATACATTACAAGCAAGACTTGAATTCAGACCTTTCTGAATTCATTGGTAGTCTTCCCTAGCCATGCTGCCTTTCTGGGGGATCATCATAAACCGCAGAATCAGAGAAGCCCAGCACTGGGAGAGTCATCAGGGAGAGTATAAGGAACCTGTACCTTTACAAGAGTTCCTTCTACAAGACCCTGGCCAGTGGTCCTCCAATCTTTATTTGAAGAGCCTCAAAGAAAGGGAAGAACATTTTAAAAGAAGAGGAAATGAAATACTGAAATTCTTAGAAAATACTAAAGGATAGTATCAGGAAAAATTTGAAATATATAAATGTGTGCACACATTTCCTTTGTACTACCTAGATTTTACTGCATTTACCTGTAAAAACGCAAGTGTAAAAGGAAGACATCATTTTATCTTTTAGATTGTTCATTGGACAAAGATATTGCCATTATTAGGAACATTCTTTGAAATGGTTCAGTAGACGGCAACATATTTTGACTAAGCATTCAGTGATAGGGCTAATTAAGCAAATTGAAGGATATCAGAAGTCTTTAAATCTAGTAGGAACTGCTTTAATTTTTAAAGATACCCCACTGAGAAAAGACATGGCCTTTTTTTGTGTCTTAAGCAAGGCTCTGTCAAATCCTCTCAGCAAAATCCTGAGAAATTATTTTATGCAAAGGATATTATAAGAATGCTTTGGCACAGTTTCATGGGGAGATAAATAAGTTCTCAGAGGGATAACTTGGGCCCTCAGTTTTGTGAAGAGTTACCATGCAAAAAACAGTAGCTGGTCATTGTTTTTCTCCGTAAGGAGAGGACAGGTGGAAATGTATTTGAATTACAGCCTGACAGATTTAGGACAAGTACAAGGAATCACTTCCTGGCAGTGAGGCTTGTTAAACATTGCAATGTGTCATGGAAACTTTCCTTCTTTTGGACTTTAAGACTAGGATAGCTGTCCATCAGGGTTAGTTATATTGTACTCCTGTCTGAAAGCAGATGGATGGATGGACCAGAACCACAAGTGAAGCTACCAATTTTCAAAAAAATAAAAAAAAAAAGAAAAACTAATGGGAGGGGAGCTTTGAATATCTAAAGTTATTAGAGAATGTTCAGTTTGAAAATATCTGTCCAAGGTTGGCTAATAAACAAAGCATAAGGATAGACACAGCTCCTTTCCTCCAACCCCTCACTAACCCTAAGTGATATTCCTGTCATAGAGTATCTACAGGTTGCCACTGAGAAAAGCATGGAGAGGAAATTTTTGTCTTCAGTCTTCATGTCATCTACAAAATCTAATGGCTGAACTACCATATAATATAATACAATATAATAATAATATGATATGATATTATAACAAATCTATTTGTATATACATATAATGTATACTATATATACTTGAGTGTGTATATACAATCACATTCACTACATATTTATGGAGCCCCAACTCTCCATTCAAAAGTCTAATTTTGTACAAAACTTCTGTTCAAATAGATATATCTTAATCCTGCTTATATTATACTGGGCAGCTCAGTTTCAAGAATCTCTTTTAGAAACAAACAAAAAAATCGATTAGAGAGATGCAAACCAAAACAACTCTGAGGTACCATATCACACCTATCAGATTGGCAAACATGACAGAACAGGAAGATTATAAATGTTGGAGAGGATATGGGAGAGTTGGAACACTAATACACTGTTGGTGGAGCTGTGAGCTGATCCAAAAATTCTGGAGAGCAATTTGGAACTATGCCCAAAGGGCTACAAAAATATGCATACCTTTTGACCCAGTAATAGCACTTCTAGGACTGTATCCCCAAGAGATCATAAAAATGTACAAAAATATTTATAGCAGCACTCTTTGTGGTAGCCAAAAACTGGAAATCAAAGGGATACCCATCAACTGGGGAATGGCTGAATAAATTATGGTATATGAATGTAATGGAATACTATTGTGCTGTAAGAAATGATGAGCAGGAAGACTTCAGAGAGGCCTGGAAAGACTTATATGATCTGATGCTGAGCGAAAGGAACAGAACCAAAAGAATTTTGTGCACAGCAGCAACCCCAGTATGCGAGAGTTTTTTCTGGTAGACTTGGAACTTCGTAGCAATTCAAGGACTTAAAAAAAATTCCCAATGGTCTTCTAAGGCAAAATGCCTTCCACATCCAGAAAAAGAACTATGGAATTCAATCGCAGAATGTAGCAGATCATTTTTTGTGTATGTATTATGTTTTGGTTTGTTATACGATTTCTCCCATTCATTTTAATTCTTCTACACAGAAAGACTGTAGTGAAAATGTATTTAATAGGAATGTATGTGGTGTCTCAGGCAGGGAGAGGAGATGTAGGGTGAGGGAGGGAAAAGTAATAATCTAAGTTATATGGTGGTGATTGTAGAACACTGAAAATAAATAAAATTAATTTAAAAAAAGAAACAAACAAAAAAATCTGATGATAATAATGACAATAGCTTTCATTTATGTAATGCTTAAAGGCTTACAAAGTGCTTTACACATTATCTTAATTTATCCTTCGAATAACTCTAAGAGGAAGGTGTTATTATTACACTTATTTCATAGATGAAGACATTAAGTAACTTGCACGTGATCACACAACCAGTAAATGTCTCCAGTAGGATTTGAATTCATATCTATCTTAAATCCAAGTCAGATACTTTATCCATTATTCCCCCCAGCTGCCTATGAGTGATATCATGTTTTCTATTTATTTTCAATGATGAGAAGATTTTGATTCTTTTATTCTTATTTAGAGCAAATCATTCATTGGAAATGAATTTTGGTATATGCAAATATTGCAAGGATCTTCATTCAAATTTTACCACTTATTAGCCCCACGAATTTGGCAAATCACTTAAACTTTCTGTACCTCAGTTTCCTCATCTATAAAACAAAGGAATCTTACTGAATCGCGAACAAGCTTCCTTCTACCTCTAAATCTAAGATGCTGCAATGCTACAAATGGAATGTTTTTCCACATTCCAAATCGACAGTATAGTCTCCATAATAAATAGCAAGACAACAGACACAGTCAGCAATATTTAAGTCCTGCTTCTGAAATACACTAGCTGAGTGATCATGGGTAACTCACTCAACCTTTCACTTCCTTAAGACAGTTCTCTAATACTGTATTACACAGTAGATGTTTCCACACTGGGAGTTTCCTTCATCAAAGAAATCTAGGCAGAGACTCCCCAAATATATATAAATACATTGTGTAAATGTCATAGTAGAGAGGTCCTCCAGATGAACAACGAGCTGGAACTAGATTGGAATAAAGGGGAGTTGAATGTCCAAGCAAATTACATTCAGGAAATTGCATGGTGTTTTCAATGGTTCCAGATGCTCACTACTACAAAGGCCCATCCCTTTAACACTAATATGCTAGGTCTCCAGATTACTCCCACCATCTGATGCCTGCACTTTTGTACATGTGCTGCTAAATGAAGCTGGAAAAAAAATTGCAAAATTATACTGATTGGATCCACTACAAACTCATGTTCTGAGATCTCAAATGAACTCTCATTGTGTGGCAATACAGTACTTTTACACATCCCTAGCCTACTCAGTATCTCACTCACTACAGCAGTTTGTTCCAAACCTTCTAATCCTTCCCCAGACCTCCAAAGTCCCCTTCCAAACATCCACTCAGCTAAAATCCTTGTTTTGTTTTTCACTGAAAAAAATGAGCCCAGTAGCTGAGAACTCCCCTTTACCCTCTCTTCCTTGTCTAACATCACTCAGATACCTCCTCCTACTCTCTTCTCATTTACTGCATGCATCAGTGATCTTGGTCTGTCCTCAGTCTCTCACTACTCTTCAGTTTCTATCTCCAGGCTGCTTCTTTACTACCTACAAGTAAATTCATGTCTCCTCCATCTTCAAAAAGTTCTCTTTTGATCTGTTCATCCCACTACCCAGCTTCCTAAATCTATCTTCCCTTTTACGGTTAACCTCATGGGGAAAGTCATTTATAATAGGTTCTCCACTTTCTTCTAACTCTCTTCTCAATTGTCTTAACTAGACAGCTAGGTAGTACAGTAGATAGAATACCAGTCCTGGAGTCAGGAAGACCTGAGTTCAAATCCAGCCTCAGATACCTTACTAGGTGTGACTGTGCAATGGGCAAAATAACAGTATGCACCTCATAAGGTTGTTGCAAAGATTAAATAAGATAATGTTTGCAAAGTGTTTTTCCCAGTGCCTAGCACATAGTAGGTATTATTATATAAATGCTCATTCTCCTCCCCTTCTCTACAGACTGACTTGAAACCATATCATGAAATTGAAACTGCTCTCTCCAAAATTATCTCTTAATTGATAAATTTAATATTTTTTTCTTAACCTTCATCTTTCTTGACATCTTTGCAGCCAATGGCATCATGAATTATTCTTTTCTCCTTGATACTCTATTCTCTCTAGTTTTTCATGACACTACTCTCTTTTTATTCTTTACCAAGTTGTCTGACCAATTCTTCTACAATTCCTTTTCTGCATTTTCATCTAGATCACATCCACCAATCATACTATTCCTCAGGGTTCTGTCCTGGACCCTCTTTTCTTCTCTATGATATTTTGCTCAGTGATTCTATCATCTCCTATGGATTCAATTATCACATCTATTCTAATGATTTTCTTGGTAACCCAGCCCAAATTTCTCTCCTAACCTCCAGTTTCCCATGTCCAAATGCCTATTGGTCATTACAAACTGGATGCTTTGTAGTTGTCTTAAATTCAACATCCCAAAACAGAATTCATCATTTTTCCTCTAAGCCCACACTTTTTTCAAACTTTCCTAATATTATCAAGGGCACTAGCATCTTCCTAGTCATCTAGGTTCCAACCTTTGTGTCATTCTCAATTTCTCCCTATATTTTAACCCCCTGATATGCAATCTGTTGCCAGTTCCTGTCAATTCTGCCTTTTTAACATCTCTCTTATATACCTCCTTATCGCCTGTGACACAACTACTCCCTTGGTGCAGGTCTTAATCACCTCACCCCTGCACTTTTATGATAGCTTCTGCTAGGTCTCTTTGACTCAAGTCTCTCCACACTCCAATCTATCTCCTTAAACTATCCAATTGTTATTCCCCAAGCACAGTTCTATGTCACCCCCCACCCCAACCCCATTCAGTAAATTCCAGTGGCTCCCTATCTACAGGAAAAAATCGTTTGACTTCCAAAACCCTTCACAACATGTTCCCTCCTAACCTTCCAGGCTTTTTATATTTCCCTCACCCCAACACTTACTCCACAATCCAGTGACACTGACTTTTTTACTTCTCTTCCAGGATCCAATCATCTCTAGTGATTGTAAAATGCCTGGAATTATCTCTCTCTTCATCTGAGACCTCTTGGTTCCACTGACTTCCTTGAAATCCCTGTTAAAATCTCTCCTCCCATAAACCTTTACATATTTTAATGCTAGCACTTGCCCTCCATTGATTACTTCCCATTTGTAATTTCTCTACCTTGTTTTTCAGTTATTTATATGTCCTCTCTTCCATTAAATTGTGAGCTCTTTGAGACCAGGGATTTCTCCCCCTTTCTTTGTATCACTAACATTTGAAACAGTAACTAACATAGTAAGTGTTTAATAAATGCATCTTGACTTGAAAAATATTCTCCTAGTGTTATTATACAGATGCAAATCCTAGAATTAGATAGATGACTGCTTATTGGGGATAAGGGAACTTAATTCGGATTCAGATTGGACTAGTATAGATAGTCTCTAAAGGTCCATTAAACAATGACATTCTATAATTATGATGGATGAAGTACCCTCCCCTCACCCCAAAGAAGTCATGGATCCATCAAAATGTCAATGTGCAAAGTTTAAATATCATTTCTTTGTAATCCATTGGCATGTCATCTATAAATGTAAATTTTATAACATTATAAGAAATAGAGGTAGAGACAAGTGATCAGTTCTTGATTTCTTAATTACAAATATTATATGGATAATGTCTTATTCTAAATTTCAAAATCAATTGATTAGCATTCTTGTATCTTCTCTCCCCGAGAGGCAGCAAGCATAAGTGAAATAAAGCGATTTGTAATGGAATAGACTGCTCAAATGACCCTATTTCCTGAAGAGGGCACTTTCATGAATATTTATTTAATCTCTCTTACTTTTTTCTAAGGTTTTATTTAAAATTATGTTCACCAGTATAACCTTGGGAGTTGAAGAATCTTTTTCCCCATGAAGATATTGAATAATAAACATACACCTGTTGCATACATATATAAATCGTCCTATAATGTACATTTAAAATATTCATACACTCCTCTCCAGCCACAAATATTGAATATAGCTTTCTTTCCTTTCCCTTAGAGTTTTTTGAGAGATGCAATCCAGAAAACATGGACTATAGGCCAAAAAAAAGTATAGACAAAGAAGCATAATATTTAGAAAGCTGTCATGAATCACAATGTTGAAATGCTGAAGATGGAAGGAAAAAATTCCATAAATATATGCTTAATATGAGCCATAGCTTCCTCAATTTATGAACAATTTCCATAAAAGGTTTGAAAACAGCTTATTCCACAGAGAGGAATATGTTAAACAGTCATGTCAGGTTGGGGAAAAAAATAGATCATTTAAAAATTTAACTTACTCTTGGTAATGATACCTTAATCAGAATCATAAAATTCTTTATTGAGATTCTAATTTGTAAGTGTTTTTGAATAATTGGGTACATTTGTGTGGGTAAATTTTATCTACTCTGGCAAGAGAGAATGAGAATATTGAATGAATAAATGAGTCTAGGAATTAATGGAATTCTGAGTTGTTAAGAGAGAATTAGAATCAATGGATGAATGTAATAGGGAAGAACATATAAGTTCAATATGTAAACAAGCTTCCTAACAATTAGAGCTTTCCAAATAGGGAACATTTTGCTTAATGGAGCAGTAAGCTACAAACTACCAGAAATATTCAAGCAGAAGGCTGAGATGTCATTTTTCATGGATACTACAAAAGGAATTCCTTCACTGAGCAGGATGATAATTTCCAAATTCCCTTCCAACACTGAGATTCAGTGATTCTACCTGCTCTCTTTGACAGACCTTTGCAAATACTCTTCTCAAGTCAACGTACATGGAATTCTTTAGTATTTCATTGCACCAATCTTGTACCAGAATGATTTTTCACTGTCACAGACATTGTAGAATTATAGGCTGCCAACATAGGAAATAAAACATAGAATAGTGGGGGAAAGTATTAACTAGCCAGGGATATGCATCCCAGGCTTAACATTTACTAGACAGTGGACCCTAGGCAAGTCACTTAATCTCACCGAGCCTCAAATACTTTATCAGTAAAATGGGGATTATAAACTAATACTGCTTTCTTCACAGGATTTTTGTGATAAAACCACCTTGAAAATCTTAAAGTATTATATAAATGTCTGTTATTACTAGTCTTTTGTTAAAATTTAAAGCATCTATCATTCTGTTGGCATGAATCCCATACCAGTGAAGAATACAACCCCTCTATGCTAAGTAGATCTTAAAGACTTAATGTGGACAAAAAATTCATTGCCTATCAATCAACCAACTGATGAGCCTTTCCAAACTTTGCCAAGTTAGTTACAGCACAAGGGGTATATAATCCATTACTAGGTTCATATTACTATTACCTATAAGTGCCATTCTTCTTTTCCTAACCAAAAACAGGTTAGTAGAATGGTGTCAAGAAGGAGGAAAATTGATGGACAGCCTGTGTACCTCCATTAGTATCTATCTGTACAATGTCAAGAAAACTAGAAGAAAGCTCCCCACACACTGGGATGGCCTCTTTTGGAGAAGTCACAGAAGGACACACAAACAGTTGTATCAACAAAAGGGCAGAAATGAGTTATTATTTGTTTCATTAAAGCAAGTACCAACATTAATGAGGTCACTGATCTATTAAAGAGTATAAATACCTCACAGTTTTCTGTAGGTAGTAGTCTCACATGCTTTGAGCCATGGAACACTGTTCCCCACAGAATCAAAGTTCAAAGGTGTATTGTTAATGTATTTTTGCATAAGTGGTTAATGTATTTTCACATAATTTGTTAATATATTTTTGCTTACAGGAAGATCTTTCCCATCCATTAATAGGTCCATGTGACCTGTTTAAGTCACATGGAAGCCTGAGTCACATGAGTCTAAGACACATGGAACAGGAAGGGGTGGAGAAGGAAGGGTGGAACAGGAAGAGATGGGGCTAGAGCAGAGCTGAGAGGAAGTCTGTCAGAGTAACAGAACTGAGGGAGAGAGAAAACAGACAGCTGTCTAGTATGAGTGGGAGAGCTTGTTTGTGATTTTGTTTATGGGGGCTGGTTTGTCCGAAGCCTAGCAGAGGGAAGGTGTGAGGATGGTGTTGTCTTCTGCATTGTTATCATGTATAGATTTCTTTGTTACTATGATGAATTTGGCTATCTGGTGTCTGGATAAATGTTCTGGTTCTGTCTTCCATGTGGAGAGTTTATTGTTTTTCATAGTTCAGAACTGTGCTGGGGTATTCATGGCTGCCATGGGCACTGTGAATATCGCATTGATGCTATGAAAGGTTAAGTTAACAAGAAAAGGAGAGTTGTTTGGTGAGTTCAAGTAGATCGCAGGATATGATGATTTAAGTTCTAGAAATACCCTAAAAAAATCACCAACCAAAAATGTAGTCAGAAAAGGAGGTGGGCTAACTATTGATTAGAAGGAATAAGGGATAAAGGGACAGCTCTAGTGATTCATTAGTACCACAATATTTGTTTAAAAATGATAGAACAAAGACACTTTTTCTGTAGAGGATGAACATGAGGGAATATGGACAAGATTAAAGGATCTTGAAATGATATGATTTATAACAACAAATGAATGAAAGAGGATTTATTAAATGCTTGCTATGTGTCAAACATTAGGCTAATTTCTGTGGACACAGAAACAAAAGTGAGACCTTCCCTGTTTCAAGGAACTTGAAAATTAAATCGCAAGAGGCATCGCATAAAAGAGGGTTCAACAGTTGGTCAATGTCTTGGGGGATCTACCATCTTACTGGAAGGATTGTAGTCAAAGAGGTGGTAGGGGAGATTCAGGTGGGATCTGAGCAAAGGGTGGGTCACTGCAAATGGGAAGTGAGGAAGGAATTTTGCACCCATCAACCACTCCATCCTTTGAAGTGGTATACATTCTTTGTGAGATAAGAACAAGATCAGATCAAGAGTTCAAATTTTGAAGTATTGATACATACAAATACCTCATATAATTACTGTAAAGATAAAGTGAAGCTATCTTCATTTTGCCTATTCAATCATAAACAAGCATCTATAAAGCATTTACTTAGGGTTTGGAACCTTTAAAGATTCACACAAAGGTGTGAGGCCAAGCAAAGTAGGATCTTTTGCTGTTTTTGTTTTAATACACTCAAGAAGTATAGTACCTCTATCTGAATGTGATTAAAGAAAATCTTCCCTACTCGTCGATGGCCCTGCCCATCGAGGGCAGCTTGATTAGAGGAGCTGTTTTGTAGGAGCATCCCAAGTACCTTTTGTTAATGAGGCACTGGTTATCAAGGAATGTGATGTCTTCTGACTCTGAAAAGTGTATAAAGATGGGGGGGAAGGGGAGGATTGGAGGCAAGATGGAGGAGTAGAAGGATGGACCTGCTCTAGCTCCCTCCCTATAGACCTTAAAATACTAGTAAAAAATAACTCTAAACAAATTCTAGAGGATCAGAAGTCACAAAATGACAAAGTGAAACAGATTTCCAGCCCAATAAAGCCTGGAAAGTTGACAGGAAAGGTTGATCACTCCAGGCTGGGCTGCTTGGCATAGACAAGACTGGAACAGACTTCAGAGCACTGAATCACAGGTAGCTGCTATGGGCTCCAGAATTCTCAACACACAAATGCCAAGGATAGCGTCAAAGGTCAATAAGAAAACTCTTTCACTTGGGTGAAAGGGAAGCATGATCTGGCCCCAACCCCAGCCCCAGGCTGGTAACAGCCACGGCAGCAGCAGCATCTACTTTTGGAGCCTTTGGCCTAAAGACCCTGGGGGAAACCAGTGGCTGATCTGGGTCTTGTCTTGAGTGGCAGTCCTGGGGTGAGGAGGAGCACTGGCATGGTGGAGCTGGGGGAAGCAGTGGAGAGGGAATCCTACTCACAGTTCTAAGGTAGAAAAAAGTACTTTTGGTTGCTCGCAGACCAGAGAGGAGTCAACTCCTCTCACTTTACTGTGTCACCTTCAAAGAACTAAGAACTTAGATGTTCCTAGAGATACTTCAGAGAATAGCTGCACAAAACCTCTGAAGTCTAAGGTAGTATACCCTCCACTTGACAAAGCACTCAAAAATCAAGTAACCAGCTGGGAAAATGCCTGAAAAGGGGGAAAATAAGACTATAGAAGGTTGCTTTCTTGGTGAAAAGGTATTTTTTCCATCCTTTCAGATGAGGATGAACACAAATACAATCAGAGGAAGATAGCAAGGTCAAGGCTTCTACTTCCAAAGTCTCCAAAAAATATTCAATGGTTTCAGGCCACAGAAGAGCCCAAAAAAGATTTTGAAAATCAAATAAAAGAGATGGAGGAAAAATTGGAAAGAGAAATGAGAGTAATGCAATAGAATCATGTAAAACTAATCAACAGCTTACTAAAGGATAACTTCCCCAAAATGCTGAAGAAAATAACACCTTTAAAAACAAGACTAACCCAAATAGCAAAAGAGGTCCAAAAAGCCAATTAGGAGAACACCCTAAAAATCAGAATTGGCCAAATGGAAAGGGATGTTCAAAGTTCACTGAAGAAAGTAGTTCTTTAAAAATTAGAATGGAGCAGATGGAAGCTAATGACTTTATGAGAAACCAAGAAATCACAAAACAAAACCAAAAGAATGAAAAATAGAAGACAATGTGAAGTATCTCACTGGAAAAAAAACTGACCTGGAAAAAAGATCTAGAAGAGATCATTTAAAAATTATTGGTCTATCTGAAAACTCTAATCAAAAAACAAAGAAAGTAGACATCATCTTCCAAGAAATTATCAAGTATAACTTCCCTGATATTCTAGAACTGAGGGAAAACTAGAAATGGAAAGAATTCACAGATCACTTCCTGAAAGAGATCCCAAAAGGAAAACTGCTAAGAATTTTGTAGCTGAATTCTAGAGCTCCCAGGTTATAGAGAAAATATTACAAGCAGCATAAAGGAACAATTCAGGTATTGCAGAAATGCAATCAGGATAATACAGAATTCAGCAGCTTCTACACTAAGGGATCAAAGGGCTTGAAATATGATATTCCAGAGATCAAAGGAGATAGAGTTAAAACAAAGAATCACCTACCCAACAAAACTGAGTATAATACTTCATGGCAAAAAATGGAATTTCAATGAAATAGAGGACTTCCAAGAATTCTTGTTGAGAAGATCAGCAAACTGGGGAAAGGGATAATCAGAAGCAAACACTATTATGAGAGGACAGGTCAAGGGAGAGAATGGAATAAATAGAGGGCAGGATAGGGCAGAAGGAAATGTGGTTAGTCTTTCACAACATAACTGTTATGGAAGTGTTGTGCATGACTACACATGTATGAACTATATTGAATTGCTTGTTTTCTCAGTGAGGATGGGTGGGGAGGGAGGAATGGAGAGAATATAAACCTCAAAGCTTTAATAATGAATGTTACAAATTGTTTTACCATGCAACTGGTTTTATCCTATAGGAAAATAGAGGGGAGGGAGATGGAAGGGGGGAATAATAGAAGGGATGACAAAGTGGAGGAAGGGGGGCTGGGGTGCATACTGTCCTGGGGAGGGGTCTGGGGAGAGATGGGGAGATGATGGGGAGAAAATTTTGATTTCAAATTCTTGTGGAAGTGAATGTTGAGAAAAGAAAAATAAATAAATTACTTTTTAAAAGTGTTTAAAGACTGAGGGGCAGTTTTATTTTGGGCCTTACTGACTGGAAGTGTTTGTTTGGCCAGATGAGGACTCCAAGAAGCAGCTAAGGAGCCCCCTGGCTTTAAAAACTCAGATGTTGATGCTTCCCTCTCTGGTAACTATGGTCAAACAGCTGGACCTGTCTGTTGATTTGTGATATATAGATATAGATAGATAGACAGACAGACAGAGAGATTAGATAGATAGATAGATAGATAGATAGATAGATAGATAGATAGATAGATAGATAGATAGATAGACAGATAGATATAGATATATTGATTATGGTCAGACAGAGGAAGCCATGTCTGTTGATCTTTGATTTCTTTGAAGTTCAGAGTGCTGACTCCCCTGAACTAGTTGAATGACATATATGGTTGATTAAAGGAATGATACATGTGCTTCATGAAAGTGATTATTAACCCCTCAAAAGTTGCCTTTTATTTTAGAGAAGCAGATCAAAGAACTTGTGATAGCAAGCCTTCCTGTGTATGTCTGGGTGCTTACTGTTACATTATATTCTACCATGAATGAGGCTATAACAGAACCACAGCTGACCCTATACCTACACTGTTTCTGGTTTTTGTTTCCTTGCTTCTGTTTGACTTTTTGTCTGTTAAACTTCTTTGTTAGATTTGTTTCCTATAGGCTTAGTACCCTCTACCTGCAGATGACTGATTGTTTAAGCCGGATGTCACCCCCTACCTATGATGGATGCTAGCTAAAGAACTGATCTCTCAAACGGGAAATCTTGGAACAGGGGCAACTCTATGTCGAGTCTCAGCAGGAAGTAGATATGGAAGAAGAGACTGCACCCCTTACCCCAACATTTTGGGCCCCATTTGTTGAGGGGGAATGATGGGCGCTTGTGCTCAAGCCCCACCCTATGTTTTATGTGCTCATTTTGTGTGATCCCCGTTATACTGTTGTAAAGTTCTGTTGACACTAATTGTCTAACATATTGTTTTATATGTTTATTTTCTGTTATCCTTGTTAAAGTTCTGTTAATAGCAGTTGCCCTACTGACCTATGTAATGAATATGAAAAATCTTGGGGATGAATGTAATAGTAACTTAAGTGGAAAGATCTTTCTTGTTCATTAATAGGCATGTATGATTTACTTAAATCACCTGGAAGCCCAAGTCACATGTGGTGGGAGGAGCTTGCTGAATAGGTGAAACAGGAAGGGTGGAGCAGAAGCAGACAGAAATGAGTGAGCAAGGTTAGGGCAGAGAAGAGAGGACACAGGCAGATGGGCACAGCAAGTTTCAGGCTCATGAGTGCTTGTGAGAAGGCCCTGGCAGAGGTGGGGAGAGGAGTGGGAATGACTTTGCCCCCTGCAGTGATAACCTGTATTGACTTCTTGGTTGCTATGACGGATTTTGCTCTCTGGTTCTAGGATCTGACTTTCCGGTGTCTAAATAAATGTTTTTCTTTTGTTTTCGATATAGAGTCTTTTATATTTTGCAACTGAGAACTGCTCTGGCGTATTCATAGTCACCACTAGTGCTGTGAATATTGCCTTGGCAATACAAAAGGCAATGATGAAATAGCCCCTGCTCTCAAGTAGTTTATACTATTGAAAGTGTTTTATAAATTACGAAGTACTAAATAAATATAAGGCAACATTATTATTCTTAAATGGCATTCAAGAAGGATTCTTCTAATTCCTTTTAATCACTTCCTATACTCAACAATCCTAGTACATCTTTATTTGGATTAAATGTGTTCCAAAAAGAATGTGTCAACATGGCTAAGAAGAGAAATGGCCAGAAAAGTAATTAGAGAGATATTGATTGATTTTCTAAGCTGTATGACACCAGGTCAAGAGTCCAGAGTACCTCAGTTCATATCTAGCCTCAGATCCTTACCAACAAGTTGACCTTAGGTAAGTCATTAAACTTTTGCTTTCTTCAACAATAAAATGGGAATAGTAATAACATTTACCTGTCAGACAAAATGAGATAACATTTTTAAAATGCTTAGCGCAGCACCTGGCACATAAAAGGCACTATGTAAAATACTAACTATTATTATTAGTAATTATAGATAGAATTCAGCCTAAAAAGTACGTGCCAACTCATCACTCTCCTTTGCCTTTTCAAAGTGCTTTGATGCTTTCCATAATGAGAAATAACTATGTGTAACCTCAGATTAACATGAAATGAATATGAGGTAGAATGATAAATAGGTCACATTCATGGCAACATGAAAGTGACACTTGACTCCCAATTCTAAGTTTAGTTAATATGTTTTAATGCCTGGCCTATCAAAACTTTTTTAAATAGCTGTTAAGAAGAAGCAAAACCTGAACTCCATCAGGCTGGTGTTAATGATCAAGGCAGACCAAAATAGTAGCCAAAAGGATGAAGAGAAATAGTGGAACAAAAACTTCTTACTAGACTATAAGCTTCTTGAGAGCAGGCACTCTTTCTTTTTGACTTTATATTCCCAGCACTTAACACAGCAAGACCTTAATTAATGCATATCAAATTGAATTAAAATAATCTTGGGCCCAGATAACCCCAAATTGAAAAATCAGTGTCTGAATTAACAAGATAGCTACAAAGCACTTCTGGATTCCTCAACATGAAGAAGCTAAAGCATGGGGAAACATGGGGAAGGTTCTCCTAGATTTACAGCTCTCCTCTCTGACAGTACAATTCTCCATTATGTAGTCTTCCTCCAGAAAACATCACTATGCAATTCACCACTGTGAAATTCAGGTGATTTTCACTCCACATTGATTGGAAAGATCAGTTGCTGGACAGAAACACACACACAGACACACACACACACACACACACACACACACACACACACACACAAACACCCCTACCTAGACAGATGTTCTTGACAAAATTAGAAGAACATATGTTTTCAAGAATCTGTATATCATAGCCTAAGGACATATTTCAGATAGAACTTAACAAATCGAAAGGTTGTTTGGTTTTTTGTCTACCTTTTTGTACTTCTTAATTTCTTACACATCAGCTCTATATTCTCTAAGGCAGTCATAGTTTGCCATTATTTGTAATACATTCAAACACACACATCTTATAAGAGTTTATATGATTGATCATTTTCTAGGACACAGTGCTTATGCTGGGAAGAGAATATATTTACTGTAGGAGAATATCCATATTTAGAAAGATACAGATGATGAGGCAAGAACCCTAGTACACCAGAAAAATGGGGAAATTTTTGCTTATTCATAGATCACTTAAGATCTAAGCATAATTCTTTTGGATTCGGCTTTTAAGGCCAACCATTTAAAACACCATAAGAGCTACTGAGAGTTTGGAACTTTATTGTTTTTGGATTGCTGACCAGGATAAGTTCTGGTCAATTTTAGCTACAATAGTAATAGGACAGGCATAGTGGTAGAGTGAATCTAGGGCCAACTTTGGAGCTAAAAATATCTAGATTAATTTCCTATCTCTAGGAACCATGACCATGAACAAGTCACTTAACTTAGTGCTCCTAGGCAATTCTCCACGACAATAAGTTACAGGCAATTGCCAATATGCAGCAGTGGAAGAAGTTTCCACATTGGGATGTCCTTTAAACTATTGAAATCATAGATATAGACTTTTTTTCAATATTCAAACATTTTTAAAGCACTTTTATGAGACAAATGGTTTCAGCTTTATTATTATCATTAGTTACAATCATCAGCGTTGATATCATCACCACCATCATCATCAATTATTGCTATCGATATTTTATAGGTAGGCAACTGGAGTTCACATAGATTAAAAGACTGACCCATAATCACTGTCTAAGTGTTAAGATCAAAACTTCAGTATTCAAACTAAAGTTTACCAATTTCCCTCTTATTACTACTATGTTCTATATGAAAATCATGATGGGATCATCGTGAAATTAGATTTAGGAAGTTGATGTAAAGCTCAATTTTTTACGCTAAGATTCAGTATATTCCCATAGAAAACAGCTACACACACACACACACATGTGTATATATATATATAGATATATATATATATATATATATATATAGATATATATATGATTTTCTCTTATAAAAACAAAAATAATACTTAGGGAACTAGTATTTCTTGAAAGCCTAAGCAATATGCTACAAGTTCACGGTTTATAGATTGTATAAAAGGCTATATATCACGTGATTAATAATGACTCGCACATAGTATATAGTAGGGAAAAGTAATAAAGGATATAGATAATCATGAAAGGGAGTAGGTCAATCATGCAGTGAAAGAAAGGGATTGATAGGTAGCCCAAGTGCTTTACTCGTATCTGTTAGCTGTTTAAAGAATCAGATCACATGACCAACAAGATGGAAGACTAACCATTTTCCGCCATCCTTCACTGACTTTCAAAGACTCTGGCCTAAAAAAAGATTATAAGCCAGATTTAGAGACAGCAGTGATGTTGTAGAGAAGTAGCTGAACTTAGAGTTTAAAAAGACCTATTTCAGATACTTAATCCCTTTGTGACCCTCGGACAAGTCGTCTCTTTGGGCCTCAGTTTCCTATTCTGTCAAATTAAAGAGTTGGATGCAATGGCCTCTAGGGTCCCTTCAAGCACAAAAATTATAACTAAAACTGTAGCTATGATTATAACCATAAATTACAATTGAGTTCTCAAGTCAAGCAAGAAATGTGACAAAGTGAAGGGCCTATGACTTAACATAGCAGAATGCTAATCTTTGCCATGCTCATGATGCACTTTTCCATCACCAGTCTCCATGGTCTGACAGGAATATAGAAACAGGTATATGGGCTTATGGTAGGATAGGCAAGATTCTTTGGCTGCAAAGATTGGACAGCACACCACACAGCTCCCCTTCCCTCCACCCCACTCCCCCAACTTTGAAACAAGCAAAAAATATATATTCTTTCCTTTCATCTGAGGAGGGAGGGGATAGGTGGGATGGTTGGACTGTTTTCTGACTGGTTTCCAGCTAAGGGAACTCCAAGGAGACTGAAATCCTGTTCAGACAGACTACTACTCTCCAAACTTGCAAAAAGTGGCAAAATTTGATTAAGCTGGGCCAAAGAAGGAAAGGACCAGATTTAGGAAAAGGACTGGGTCAGGTAGCCAGTATGATGTGCTGTACCAGATCTGAATAAAAAAAGACTTAAATTCAGCTAGGGGACAAACTCTCTGTCCACAGAATATTTAAATTTGGATAAGTCAAACAGAATAATAAACAAAAAGGAAAATGTATCTAGCACTATGTCTAGTCAAGCATATGAGACCTGCAGGGGACAGTGATCTACCTACTTACATCTCTATCATGATTTGCCCAGGTTTAGCTTGATGAGCCTAACTTCTCAAAAAGGACAGTAGGCTCCCAATTTGCAGTTGATGACTCATGCCTCCACTCCAGCTACTCCAACTTCAATTCTATTTTTGTCTCACATCTAAAAGTTCTTCCCAGTAGATGAGGTTCAAATGTGTGATGGGAAGTTTTATTCCCACACAGAAAATGGAATGCTAAGCATTAGAGTTTCATATACTTATTAGAAGAGAATCGAGTAACATATCACTGCAAATACAATCAGATGAGAGGCTAATATTCAAGTCTTGTGAAATTTGCTAATAATTTCTTTGAGACAGCTGCTAATTAGCAGTTTTGTATTTTACCTAATTTTATATTTTACCTCCCATGAACACAGTTTGAGCAATGTCAAGTGGGTTTTTTTCTATGCCGTGTTTTACAGGCATTAGGAAGGGGAAGATACCAGTTGTCATTGAATATCTCAAAAAGCCCTCTGTCAAAAGATATGAGACACAAAGCAGAACTGGCCCCAACCCAGGTACACACTTGCATAAGAGGCCATAAGGTCATAGTTCCCAGTTATAAGCAAAAGGAGGGCAGGTGTATAGTCTGAATCTAACCCAAACCTCTCCAAAAGTCAGAGATTCATCATGATATTATGAGGTCAGCAAGAAAAGTTGGTGCAAGTATCACCCCTTTAATACATACCCAGAGTTCTGGCTCAGTAGTAAATTAAAAGATAGTTTGGTACCAAACAATGTGAACTCATGAATCACCATGGCCAGTGGGAAGCTGACAGAGAAAATTTGTACACTCTGAAGTAGGAAAGAGACAAAAAGGTCATTCCATCATAGATGCCAGGAATAAGGCCCACCTCAAAGTTTCCTTTTGCTTGCCTAGAAGGCTCTAAGAGGATAGTCAAAGAAGGAAATAAATATAATTATTTTCCTTTTCTAATTTTCATTTTTTTTTAAATTTTAGACAAATACTAAACCTTAAATACATAAGAAAAGAAAAAACATTATAAACAAATATTAAAGTTAAATATAAAATGACAAAAAGAAAAAAATGTCATGTATACAGCAGAATATAGGAGAGGATTCAGAATATATAGCAATAACATATTTCAAGAAAGCCTATATATTAAATTCTATTCATTATGTTAAAAGCTATCCATCACTTTTTTGCTTCCTTGTATGTTTTCTTTTGTTCTCTGCTCTACACTTTTTACTTTATTCTTTTTTCTCCTTTCCTCCCCACTATCAGTCACCCCAATGCTACAATTGACCATGGATATATTTATATATAGGTATTGATATATACCTACATATATATATATATATATATGTGTGTGTGTGTGTGTATATATATATATACTTACATACATACATAAACATATACTTTCCCTAAGAGATTATACTCCTAACTTTGTTTTTATACTTGTGCATATCTTTCTTTCTTATTTCTCCTAACTCCTCTACTTTACTTCTACCAGCTACCTTGCTCTTCTATTACGCAACCTATCCCCACTCCAGCAGTCCCTCCCCTTATCCTCCCATTCACCTAAATTGAAACACCCTTTTATACACTGTTCTCCTCCTCTCTAAAGCTCCCTCCCCTATCCTCTCATTCCCCTAAATCTAAAGACCCTTCTATATTCCCCTTTTAACCTATTCCCTCACCCCTCCCCTCTAAAGATCTCTTCCTTTTCCTCTCCCCCCTCCCTATCCTCTTAGACCTTTACTTCTTTCTAAATTTAGAAGACTTTTATACTCTTCTGGATGTATGTGTATTTTCCCCTCTTAAACTGAGTGCAAATGAAAGTAGGTTGTCATAATTAACAGCCTCACTCCCATCTGATTCCTCTGTTTTGGTTCTTCCTCTTTCACCTCATCTGTATAAGATAATACTCTTTTAGCTGTTTTTGAACTGTTTTACTTTTTGAAGTCATATCATACTCATGTTTTCCCCAATCTTTCTTATAAGTTACCTAATTACTAGTAGCAATCTTAGACATAGGTTTCACATTTTCCATAAGTAAAAGGTAAACATTGTATCCTTGTTTAGCCAATTGTAATTGAAACTTGTAATTTACCTTATATTTTTCTTGACTCTCGTATGTCAAATCTTCTATTAAGTTCAGTTTTTTTGGGTTTTTTTGTTTTGTTTTAACCAAGTCCTGAAAGTCTGACAGCTCATCAAATGTCCATTTTTTTCTCAGAATTATGCTTAGCTTTGCTAGGCATGATATTTTATTCAAGAGGCCCATTTCTTTCACTTTTTGGTATATGGTATTCCAAGACCTGTAGTCTTTTAGTGTCCCCAGTGCTATGTCTTGTGTAATTCTAATTGTGTTATCATCATATAAATATTTTTTCTTGTTGCTCATAATATTTTGTCCTTGATGTGGGGCTTTGGGAATTTAACTATAATGTTTCTCTGAGCTTTTCTCCTGGGATCTCTTTCAGATGGTGATCAGTGGATTTCTTTCTATGTATACTCTCCCCTCTTGTTCTAATGCTTCAGAACAATTTTCTTTAATTATTTCTTGTCTTATTGTACCAAGATTCTTTGTTTTTTATTAGAACTTTCTTATGTTTTCTCTTATTGATCTGTTCTCTAGGTCTGTTGTTTTTCTTATGAGATGTTTCACATTGTCTTCTATTTTTTTCATTCTTTATATATAATTTATTTCTTCATCTCTTATAACTTTGCTTTAATTTTCAAGAAGTCATTTTCTTCCTTAAAATTCTAAATCTCCTTTTCTAATTGGCTTGCTTTCCTGTCATAATGTTCATGTTTTTTTTGGATTATTCTTATTTTTCTTTTTTCCTCAATTTTTCTCATTTGGTGTTTAAAATCTCTTTTAGATCCTTAAATTAATTCTTCTTGGGTAGGTGACCATTTGACATTACTTTTTAGGGTAGAATAGGGTTTCTTTGCTTCAGTTACCTCCTCTGAAGACAAACCCAGGTCTTCTCTATTCCCATAGTAGCTACATATGCTTGTATTCTTTCTCCTTTGCCTATGATTTTTATTTTGGCAACAATTTAGTTTTTATAATCACCTTTAGTCCTGGAGGATGGTACCTTTGGCCTCTGATGCTTTTCAGTTGTCCCCTCTGACCTTGAACTCAAATCAAGGTCTTCGTCCTCCTGTAAGTGCCCTGAGTCAGCAGCAGCAATCCTCCCACTCCCCAGTCCCTCCTCTCCTAAAGTCCCCTTCCCCCCTTTCCCCACTGCTTCTGCTCTCACTGGGCATGTGCTGGTTCTTTCTCACCTTGCATCTATCCGAAAGCATAGCTGGGTCTGCTTTTCCTTGTCCGTCAAAGTTCCCAAGATCTTCCCCAGGTCAGATGCCCAATTCTCCTCATTGTTCCAAAGTGGGGCATGAGCAGGGTAAAAGTTCCTGTGGCTGGGTCAAAGGAGTCTCTCAAACCAACTAACCCTAGGGCTTGCCACTTGTTAAAGCTGACCGTAGTCTGGAGGTGCTTACTCTTTACAGGGAGGAAATCCAGTTCTGGGATTTTTCTTCAGGTTTTCTCCCATCGTTCCAAGAGGATCCCTGTTCTGCCCCTACTTTTATTTTCAATGCCCTATGTTCACTCAGAGGTACTATTTTATCTCTTTTGTGGAGGAAAATCTTGAGAACTTGAAATTTTCTCACCTACTGTGCCATCTTCCCAGAATTCTCTCAAAAACAAATATAAAATTAAACAAATCATTGGAAAATTTAGACCTAAAAGACCTATGGTGAACTTCATGAATGGAACCACTAAATAATAGATATGTTTGTATATATGAGAAACACATATATGTATACACATACATATATGTTTATGTAATAATATGTGTGTATAAATATATGAATGCATATACATATATAAAAACATATATATTTCTCAGAAAAACATTGAACTTTTACTAATATATTAGATCACAAATAAGTTTCAAATAAATGTAAAATAATGGAAATAATTAAAAAATACTTAATATACTATAACACAATAAAATAGTAATAAAAATCAGGAATACAAAAGACAGAAATCTAAATGGAGACTTAACTAAGAACATCCTAAGTGAACAGATCAAGGAATAAATCATAAAAACAATTAATAACAATGTAAGAAACAATGATGAAGGTAAGTCAATATACCAAAATTTCTGTGCTACAATTCTTAAGAAAAGATTATATCTTAAAACATATATTAATAAATTTGGAAAATAAAAAAATTAGAAAAAAATAAAATAGAGGGTTAATGGGCTTTTATATTAATAAATAAAGCCATGATTAGCAAAAGAAAGCATGAAATTATGAAAATTAGATAAGAAATAGATTGACTGGAAAGGAAAAAATCTCAGGGTCCAATAAACAAAGCTAAAATTTGGTTCTTGAAAAGACTTTGTTGTTATTATCGTTACTCAATCATTTTTAGTCATAGCCAACTCTTTGCATTGAGGTTTTCTTGGCACAGATATTGGACTGGTTTGCCATTTCCTTTTCCTACTTATTTTACAGATGAGGAAACTGAGGGAAATAGAGTTAAATGACTTGTGCAGGTTCACATAGCTAATATATATATCTGGTCAGATTTTAACTCACAAAGTTAAATCTTCCTGGCTCCAGGTCCAGCACTCTATTCTATTCAGCACCTACAAGTCCAGCTTGTTTTTGCCCTGCTTTGTTTTACTTTAAAAGAAAACCAAGAACATTATTTATATGTAGGCATGAGAGCATTGTCCACTATACAGAACCTGATCAAACATGCCATCATGAAATTGACCTACAATTTTGATGAAGTTCTCCAGGTAACCAAATTTTGACACAATTTTCCATAAGCTCTCACAACTAACAGTGTCAGAGGCCTTGGTCAGATCTACAAACATTGTGTACAGACCTCTTTTCTGCTCCTGGCATTTCTCCTGGAGTTGTCAGGCAGCAAATACCATATCAACTGTTCCTCGACCCTTTCTGAAGTCACACTGGCTCTCAAGTAGATGACCATCTTCCAGATGAAGGATCAACCTATTAAGGAGGACTCTAGCAAAAATCTTGCTAGCAATGACTAAGAGAGAGAACCCACTGTAACTGTCACAGGACAATCTATTTCGTTTACCTTCATAGAGATGGACAATGGAGGCATCCTTGAACTCCTGGAGGATAATCTCCTCTTGCCACTGGAAAATTTCAGTCAGTCAAAAATTTTATTTTCTGTTTGCAGATGATTGTACACTCAATGCAGCTTCTAAAACTGAGATGCAACAAAGTATGGATCAATTCTCCACTGCCTGTGCTAATTTTGGCCTAATAATTAACACCAAAAAAATACAGGTGCTCCATAAGCCACCACCACACCATCCATATGTGGAATCATCAGTTACAACAAATGGAGAAGTTTTGAATCTTGTGGATAAGTTCACTTACCTTGGTAGCGTACTTTCTAGGGATGTACACATTGATAATGAGGTTGATGCTGTTGACCAGTGTTTGGGAGGCTCTGAAGAAAAATCTGGGAGAGAAGTATTAGACTGACTACCAGAATGAAGGTCTACAGAGTTGTGCTGACTTCATTGTTGCATGCTTGTGAAACATAGACAGTATACCAGCGCCATTCCAGGAGACTTAATCACTTCCATTTGAACTCTTAGGAAGATTCTGAGGATCACCTGGCAGGATAAGGCACCAGACACTGAGGTCCTTGCTCACACTAAACTACCAAGCATCCAAACTATGCTTCAGTGAGCGCAGCTCTGATGGGTTGGCCACATTGTTTGAACACAAAGTGTGTGATTGCCTAAAAGACAATTTTATGGAGAACTCATATGGGGCAGGTGATCACATAGTGGTCAGAAGAAGCAATACAAGGACACTCTCAAGGTCTCTCTCTAGAACTCTGAATTTGATTGTGTGACATAGGATACACTGACCCAGGACTGCTCAGCATGTTGTGCCCACATCAGAGAAGGTGCTGTTCTCTAAGAGCAAAGAAGAATTGAGACAGCACAAAGGAAATGTAGGATGCTTAAATTTGGATTTTTCATCCCAAATCTTCACACAGACTATCTGTGCCTAATCTGTGGTAGAGCAAACCAAGCTTGTATTGGTCTGATTAGCCACAGTAGGACACACTGAAACTTGACTTTATTATGATGATGTCATTTTGGTCCTCTTTGAGAACGAAGGACAACAACCAATATCTGTCTGTGTGTGTGTATGTGTGTGTAGACATATATATATACATATGTACATGTATACATACACTTGTACATATATAATATACACACATGTATACATGTGTATATATGAGTAACATATACAGATATAGATATATTAACCAAACTAAGATAAAGCCAAGGAAAAGTTATAAATTATCCAGTGTCAGGAAAGAAAATAAGGCTATTTTCATACCAAAGTAGGGGTAGGGTGGATATAGCCTAGTCAATACGTATTTACCACAGGATTCTATCAAACTTTTTAAAGGTACATTTTATTTCTATTTTTTTTACGTTGCCCAAAAGTTCTCTATCCTCTCTTACACCCAAATAGCCATGCCATATAAAAAATAATATAAGAAAAACAAATGCAATTTTTTTATACAAATGGACTCCTTGTCTCTGTAAAGGAGTATGGGAATGAAATTTTCTCATGTGTCCCTTATTTAGTGACATGCTTGTTCTTTGTAATTTCACAATATTCATTTTCATCTATTTTACAGTTACTGCTCTTTTCATTTATATTGTTATAGTTATAATATATGTTGTTTTATTCACTCTGCTTACTTTACTTTCCATAGTTCATGTAATTCTATTCATGCTTTCCTTAATTCATCATAATTATTGTTTCTTAAAGCATAGTAATATTCCATTTCATTTGTGTACTGCATTTTTCTATTCATTTCCTAAATAAACAAATGGGAAAACAAATATGGATGAATAATAGTACCTATCATCCAGAGTTTCTCGTGAGGGTAAAAAGAAATTATATTTGTTAAGAACTTAGCCTAGTGCCTGGAAAGCACCATATAAATACTAGGTGGTAGTAGTAGTAGTAGTAGTAGTAGTAGTAGTAGTAGTAATAGTAGTAGTAGTAGTGGTAATAGTAGTAGTATTGCCCTTTGTAAACTTTAAAGTGCTATATAATATCTAGCTATTCTATTTATCATGGTTCTAATACTGTAAAAGAATGTATAATAATCATTATTAGCTTCATTTTGCAGATAAGTAAACTGAGTAGAAAAAGATTAAATGACTTGCCTTGAGTCACATAGCTAATTGACTTTTGAGACTGGATTTAAAATCTGGTTTTTCTGACACTAGGCCCACCACTCTATCCATTGTGTCACCTTGTTGCCCTTTAAGTAAAATTTGTTGTGGAATTTGTCCAATACTGAGTAATTGGCATTCATTTCTTCTGATTTCATTTATGTGGTCTCTTATATCAGTCTCCTTTAAAAAAAAAAAAAACAACTGATACTGAAAGGTTTTGATAACTGCTGCTTTATAATATAGTTTTATGTCTATAATTATTATCAATCTTTCATTCTCATTTTTTTCATTTTTCCTTTAATGTTCTAGAACTCCTGTTTCTCCAAATTAATTGTGTCATTGTTTCATCAAATTCTGTAGAGCATTCCTCTTTTGGTTTATTAACATAGCATTTAACCTGTACATTAACTTCAGTAGCACTGTGTTTTTATTATATCGGTACAGTCCAACCATGAGCACTGAGTATTCTTCCAGGTACTTAGCTAGCCCTTTGTTCTTTAAAAAAATTTTGTAATTCAATCTATACAAGTATTAGTTGTGCTTTGGTATACTGAATTTCACACATTTTAATTCATTTTTGTTTTTATTTTTGTAATAACAAGGACCCTGGCATACACAGGAGGGCAGGAGGGCCTAAGGTTCTAAGATCTGCTTTTCTAAAAGGAAAGCAACTTTTGAGGGGGTCAACAATTTACTTTAATCAAGTCCATATATCATTCACTTAGTTTTGGGGGAAAGGTCAGCACCCTGAATTTCAGAGAAAATACAAACAGAGAAATAAAGACTAACAGACAGGGCTTCCAACTGTCTGACCATAAGCAATAGATACATCACAGATCAACAGACATATTCAACTGTTTGACCATTACCTACATACAAAGATATCAGAGAAAGAAGCACCAACATCTGAGTTTTGAAAGCGTGGGGAGAAGGAGTTCCTCAGTGGCTACCCAGAGTCTCATCTGGCCAAATAAACACTTTCAATGAGTAAGCCCCAAAGCAAAAACTCACCTCAGAGTATTGATACACTTTTCAGAGCCAGAGGACAGAACTCTCTGACCCAGTGCCTCAATAGAACTTAACAAAAGGTATTGAGGCCTATTATTGGGCAAAGAAGATCTTTAACTCTTCCCCCCTTCCTAGTTCACTAACCTTACATTAACATTACAATTTTCAGTGGTACTCAAATTCAGATCTTCCTAACCAAGTTAAGTTATACAAGAAAAGAAAACGTAAATGCGAGGTGGGTTAAACTAATTGAGAGATTTTACATTATTATTATTGCAGATTCACAGAAGCACTAAAATAAATCTATAACCTATGACCTAGTTACTATTTTATCATACAGTTTTCTCATGCATAAAATGTGTAAGTCGAACCATTCCAGAAAGCAATGTGGAATTATGCACAGTAAGTTTTTAAATAATGCCTACTCTTTGACTTGCTATACCTTTGCTGGCCTATACCCCCAAAGAGATCAAAGAAAAATGACAAAGTTCTATGTATGTACAAATACACACACACACACATACAAACACATCCAAATAGTGGTTCTTTTAGTGAGGGCAAACTGGAGATTAAGACAATGACAATCAATTGGGGGATGGCTTATTAAACTGTTGGATGAATACAGTAAAAGAAATAAGGAACACAATAATTTCAAAGAGACATAAAAAGACTTATATGAAATGATACAATGAAGTTAGCAGACCCAGAACATTTTATACTAGAATATCGATATTACTAAAGTAAATAATTTTGAAAACCTGTAAATCAAAGAATAAAATCTACAGAATCAGGAGAACAATTTCTACAATAATTACAATACTGTAAAGTAGCACATTTGAAAATCATAAGAACTCTAATCTATGCAAAGACCATCCATTGTTCCAGAGGACTTATGCTGAATCATGTTATTCATTCCCTGACAGAGAAGGAGGGGATGCATTCATAATGCAGAATGAGACATAAGTATTTTAGACATGGACAATGAAGAAATGTGTTTTGCTTTGCTATGTGTATTTTACAAGAATTTTCAATGGGGTGGGGGTAGAAGGGAGAAAAAAATATATTTCTACTACTAAAAAATAAAATTTAATTTTAAAATGTGTTAACTGAGGAGTACTTACTATACATTTGATTAATGCATACTCATAGAATCTCAATGACCTTTTTTGTGAATTTTAAGTTCATAAATTCTTCTTAGATTAGTAAGAATTCTCTTATTCTCTGGGTGAAAGTGTCAAATTGACAAGTGTGAGATTCAGCAACTTTACCAAAGTAATATCCAACTTTCTGCTTTATTTATCCCCTGGAAAATGTTATGTGTTAATAGGTGTCTTCCATAGTAAGGATAGTGGACACTGTGCAACAGCTAAGCCCCTTGACCTCCAGAAACTGCTGAGGTATGCAGTAATTTGTAACATCCTTTGATAGAGGCAGACACATTGAAAGAATGCTCCCTACAGCTTTAGCACTATAGTAGATCAGTCAAAAGGAAGGTGATGGGGTAGCAGGGCAGGCTCTTGCCCATACACATGGACTCACATGCAACTGTAATGTCAATACCACTATAAACTAATTTAGAGGGACCCCTTATAAAATACTATATATATATATATACACACACACACACACACACACACACACACACAAACACACACACACAAAAGACAACAAGCAAGAATCATGAATTGGGGTCCCAAAAGCCAGCTTCAGGAAACATGTCAGACAGAAATTATTCCCAAGTAATTTGGAGACCCAGTTATTATCAAGGACCTGAGAGAACATGAATCCACTGTCAAAGCATCACCTCCTAAGCCAGGTCCACCGTGTACTTCTGAAAGGACAGAAATGAGTAATTCCTCAGGTCAAAACAGAAGACCTCTTTCACTGCAGGAGTAAACCCTTTACATACCAGGTTGTGTGTCCCAGAGAAACCCAAATTTATCGTTCAAAAATACATGTTAAAGGAGCATCTTTGTGTTAATTTTGGATTTGTGATGTTATATATGTGGATTAGGTGACAAAAGTACCACTACATTTCAATTCATGAAACTATAAATATAAAAAGACATAATTTATGTACTTCCAGCAACCCCTAGTACAAGCCTTGCTGAATCATTGGTATGTGCATGTGGTAATAAAAGGGTCAGGGTCCAAATGGTCAGCTATTCATATACCTATAATTTCATTTATCAGAAAACACAGAAGATAGACAAGGTTGGGACTTCTAAATCTTATTCGGTAGAAGATCTTATTCGGTAGAAAGAAGGTGAATCACTATCCTATTCCTCTTGAAAGACCTTGACTACACTCAACCATAGGGTAGATAATTCTTGGGTAAAATTTTGTGAGGAAAATAGACACAAGAAGACAACTATGTACCTACTGATTCACAATAGCTCTATGACAGGTCTGTATCTAGAGATTACACTTTTCATAATCTCATCATCCCATAGTCCCTGTGCTAGTCATTCATTAAACATTTATTAAGAACCTTTTCTGTTCAGAGTATTGCATCAGAAAAGAGAGAATTCAAAATTCTCTCCTAATGGAGCATATTGTTTAGATCACGGAGAAGACACTATCACATACCTTTAATATATAATATTTGTAACATGACACATACAATTCAGAGCCCCCAAAATAAAGAAAATAAAGGTATGTGGGAGGATGGTTATTACCTCTCAGGAAATCAGTAAAGGATTCATGAAGGGAGTGACATTTGGGTTGAATGGGCAGGAGAAGAGGACGGAGAATATTCTAAAAAGAGGAAACTGTGAGATTTCTTCCTTTATTGAACCTTTGTTAAGAATTCCTCAACATCCTCAAACCCTCAATTCCATCAGTACTCACATTTCACTTACTTTTAATGAATGGTCTCCCATTCTATTTACTAATTTTAAAAATAGTATTTCTGTCAGTTCCATAAAGCTTATGGTATACTTTATAAATATTGTTTCATTTGACCCTTCCAATAATCCTGGAAGAAGATAATATTTTATTATCCCCATTTTACAACTGAGGAAATTAAGGCATCCAGTGGTTGTGACTTGCCCAAGATTACATAAGTAGTAAATGCCTGAAGCAAAATTTAAAGTCAGGTCTTCCTGACTCCAGGTCCAGCACTGTCTCCAAAAAATGTTGCATGATTCCATAGTGTCGTATTCAGATTTCAGACCCAGGTCCAAGTTCAGTACTGTTTCTACTATATGACACAACCAAAAAGAATTATGCAATGCAGAATGTATCCCTATATATCACTAATTTCAATATGTTTTGGTTTCTATCATCTACATATATCTTTCCTTTCAGTTTTAGAAAGTTTTTGTTTTTTCTATTCATACCAGTTTTACCCTAGATCCAATAACTTCCTGCATAGGGTTGGAGTCAGTAGCCATCAATTTTAAGTGTTATTATTATCCCCATTTGACAGATGAGATAACTGAGGCAGACAGGGCTCAATGAGTTGCCTGGAGTCATGGAACTAGTAAATGACTGAAGGAAGAATGAATGCTTTATTAGAATGTGAGCTCCTTAAGACCAAAGACTATGTTTACCTTATTTTCTCTCCAGTTAGGCCAGAGCCTAAAACAAAGTAAATGCTTAATAAGTGTTTGTTGATGGGTTTGTCAAAGCTAACTGAGCAAAAGAGATAGAGCTGCTTTGATGCACATGGCACTTCATATTACATGTGACATTTGACTCTTAGAGCAATATTCCCCAAAACCCTATCAGAGCACTAGAAAAAGAAGCCTGACCAAACCAGTCACAAGAAAATGGAACCACTTTTTACTTACATAAGTAGGAAGAATCAATTTACTAAGCAGTGCCATAATTACCCTCACCTCACTAAGCTATTCACCATCCCTCGGTGCACAGTCTGTTCTGGATTACATTCAACCTGTTTCTAGTCTGTGGTGCCATCTGTCCCAGAGAGTCTCCACAAAAGACCCCAATATTTAAGAAAATAAAATCAGCAAGAGCTCTGTCTCAGTAAGCTTAATGGACTGGGAATAAAACAAAATGTTACTTACCTGAAAACTTCAAGGTGTTCATCTTCTCGTTATGGCCCCTCTGGCAGTCCTTTTAACCATGGGAGGTGAAGGAGGAAGAAATGACTCACAGCTCTACAGACCATAGACACTGAAGGAAGAAAGTTCGAGGCTCATGGGGTGAGTGTTTGCTGATGGAATTCTCTGGGCTGGAGAACTCAGATTTTGTCACCTAAATCCTGACTTTTCTTCCCTTGCTCTTCTTTCATCTGTTATCTCCTCATTGTTTTATCAGTATGCCAGGGGGACTAAGTTCTGAGTAGCTAACTAACCAAGTTCTGAGTTAACTAACACTAACCATTCTTGCATTCATTCACTCAATAAGCATTTGTAAAGCATCTACTGAGTGCCAGGCATTGTAGTAGGCATTGGGGATATGGATATCTAAAACAAGAGAGACCCTGCCTTCAGAGAGCTTATATTCACTTGGAGGAAAACAGGTATACAAATAAACAAGTACAAATGTGTATATATATATATATTATGTAATATAATATATAATATAAATAATATATATAATTTTGACTGCTTTAGAAGCTAGGATGTCAATGAATTAACAAATGTATGGGAATGAGGAGTAACTATTATTCTCATATTTATTATCCATGATATGTTGTAACAAAGTAACTGGAGAACTGGCATATTATTACTATTACTATTATTATTATCAATTATTACTGACATATAGTGATTTAAGGCTCACAAACAACTTTGTTAGATTATCTCATTTAACCTTACAGCTACACTAGAAGACAGGATACAGGTATTCACCCCATTTTACATGTGAGAATAATTATGTTCAGAAAAAATATCACTAGGCCAATATTCATACAGTTAGGAAGTATCAATGGCATGATTTGAGCTAATGGCTTCTTGACTCCAAGCTATTTATGCTATCCACTATACCATACACTATACCTCTACAATAAATGCAACTTTTTTTATTAGCATGAAATCATCGCAAAGGAAATTCAGTATTCATGGAACATTTTACTTAGACCTAGATAATTATCCATTTCTCACTAATGATGTTTGAAGGGGTAGGATTATTCATTTTTGCTAGATACAATATGAATTTCCCTCAAGCAATGCTTCATAAACCTTTACAAAGTCTTTAGACCTCAAAATCTTTCCAGAAAGTATAAAAATAAAACAGCCTCTTCCATCATGAAAGTTATATTAAATGGAAAGAAAA
Source organism: Bettongia penicillata ogilbyi (assembly GCA_023548195.1). NCBI lineage: Eukaryota > Metazoa > Chordata > Mammalia > Diprotodontia > Potoroidae > Bettongia > Bettongia penicillata. The sequence continues at coordinate 132,771 of JAJHZJ010000047.1, read as the reverse complement.
TGATACATATACAGATAAGTAAACCTAAGAAGGGTAGAGTATTCAGAAAGAGTGTGGTCAACAGTGTAAAAAGCTACAGAAGCAACAACAAAGCTATGAACTGGGAAACAGACATCAGACTCGGCGATTAAGAGATCTTTGTTAACTGGAGAGAGTATTTTCAATTGAGTGATGAATTTGAAAGATGCATTCTAAATGTAGACTAAGAGAGGAGTATATTCCAGGCCCAGGTAAGAATGTGAAAAAAAGAACAGAAGCAGGAAAGCATGGGACCTATTCATGGGGTAGTGACTAGTTGAGTTTGTTATGGAGAACAGAGAATGCAAGGATAAGTAGTCCAAAACTAAAATAGGGCAAGAGAAATAGATGAGAGCCAGGCTTTTAAAGGGCTTTTAAATGCCATGGTAGGTGGAACCAAATTTCTAGAGTGCTCTTGCCAAGCTCAGTCAAATACCTGGAAAAAAAATGGCTCTAAACAAATTCTGGAGCTGCAGAACCCACAGAATGATGGAGTGACCCAACCCATCCAACCCAAGACAGCCTAGAAGGTAGCCAGGAAGTATCTATCATGCCACACTGGGAGGAGAGCGCAGTCTGTTGGCACAAATAGGACCTGAGCAGACCTTGGGGGGCCTAATTATCTCACATCTGTTGTGGTTTCCAGACTTCAGGACTCCAAAACACTGAGGATAAATTAGAAGGTCAGTGGAAAAAACCTGTGGGTCCAGTGCAGGAGAGTGGAGTGGTCCCCAGCTCAAGGTTGACAGTGGGGGGAGGGAGAAGCTCTGGCAGCCACAGCAGCAGCAGGGGCAGAGACAGACATTGTTTCTGGAGCTCTAGGCTCACAGATTGTGGGGAGATCAATCAAATGACAGTACACTCCCCACCCCCAATGGAGTTGAAAAAGAGCTCAAAAGTCAACTAAATGGCTGAGAAAATGAGAAAAAAAAAAACAGAAAAAAAAAATCAGATTATAGAATCTTACTTTGGTGGCAAGGAAAACCAAAGCATGCAAACAGAAGAAAGTCAAAGCTCCTCCATCCAAAGCCTCCAAGAAACATATGAATTGGTCTCAGGCCATGGAAGAGCTCTTAAAGGGTTTTAAAAATCAAGTAAGAGAAGTTGAACAAAAACTGGGAAGAGAAATGAGAGTGATGTGAGAAAATTATGCAAAACAGATCAACTATTTGCTAAAACAGACCCCCCAAAATGATGAAGAAATAACATTTTAAAAAATAGACCAACTCAAATGGCAAAAGAGATCCAAAAAATCAATGAGGAAAAATATGCCCTAAAAGACAGAATTGGCCAGATGGAAAAGAAAATTCAAAAGCTCACTGAAGCAAATAATTTCTTAAAGATTAGAATGGAGCAGATAGAAGCTAATAATTTCATGAAAAATCAAAAAAATTGTAAAAAAAAATCAAAGGAATGAAAAAATAGCAGACAATGTGAAATATCTCACTAGAAAAACAACTGACCTGAAAAATAGATCTAGGAGAGACATTTTAAAAATTATGGGACTATCTGAAAGTCATGATCAAAAAAAAAGAGTCTTAAACATCATTTTTCATGAAATTATCAAGGAAATCTGCCCTGATATTCCGGAACCAGAGGGCAAAATAAATATTGAAAGAATCTACCTATCACTTCCTGAAAGACATCCCAAAAGAAAAACTTTTAGGAATATTGTAGCCAAATTCCAGAACTCCCAGGTCGAGGAGAAGATATTGCAAGCAGCCAGAAAGAAAGAATTTGAGTATTGTGGAAATACAATCAGGATGACACAAGATCTAGCAGCTTCTACAATAAGGGATCACAGGGCTTGTAACATGATATTCCAGAAGTCAAAGGAGCTAGGATTAAAACCAAGAATCACCTACCCAGTAAAAGAGAATATAATACTTGAGGTGGAAAAAATCATCATTCGATGAAATAGAGGACTTTCAAGCATTCTTGATGAAAAGACCAGAGCTGAATAGAAAATTTGACTTTCAAGCTCAAGAACCAAGAGAAGCTCAGAAAGGTTAACAGGAAAGAGAAATCATAAGGGACTTCCAAAAGTTGAACTGTTTACATTCCTGCATGGAAAGAAATTTGTAACTCTTGAGACTTTTCTCTGTATTTTGGATAGTTGGAGGGATAATATGCATATAAACAGAGGGCACAGGGTGAGTTGAATAGGAAGGGAAGATATTTTAAAAAATAAAATCAAGGGGTGAGAGAGGAATATATTGGGAGGAGAAAAGGAGAAATGGCATGGGGCAAATGATCTCTCATAAAAGAGGCAAGAAAAAGCTTTTTCAATGGAGGGGAAAGGGGGGGAGGTGAGAGGGAAAAAGTGAAGCTTACTCTCATCATATTTGGCTTAAGGAGGGAATAACTTGCACCCTCAATTTGTTATGAAGATCTATTTTAAGGTACAGGAAAGTAGGGGTGAAGTGGGGTGTGGGGGTGATGATAGAAGGGAAGGCAAGTGGGAGGAGAGGGCAATTAGAAGTAAATACTTTTGGGGAGGGATAAGGTCAAAAGAAAGAACAGAATAAATTGGGGGCAGGATTGGATGGAGGAAAATCTTTCACAACATGACTTTTGTGGAAGTCTTTTGCATAACTGTGCATGTATAACCTATATTGGATTCCTTGCCTTCTCAGTGGGGATGGGTGGGGAGAGAGGAATGGAGAAAACTTGAAACTCAAAGTTGTAAAAACAAATGTTAAAAATTGCTTTTACATGCAACAGGGAAATAAAAAATGCAGGTAATGGGGTACAGAAATATATCTTGCCCTACAAAAAAATAGAGGAGGTAGGGATAATGAAATGGAGGGGTATGGTAGAAAGGAGGACAGATTGGTGATAGAGGTAATTAGAATACATGGTGTCTTGCGGTGGGGGCAGGCAAGAGATGGGGAGAAAATTTGTAACACAGAATCTTGTGAAAATAATGTTGAAATGTTGAAAACTAAAAATAAATATTTTTTAAAAAATAAAATTCTAATTAAAGAATTTGAATTTTATTGAGCAGGCAACAGAGCCACTGAACACTTGGGGCAATCAGAAGAGTATAATTGGACCTATGTAAGAGGAAGATTAATATTTTAGCATAGTGTAAAATGTACTAGAACCCCACAACCCTGGGAGAAAGGAGAACTATGGAGGTGCAGTTTGTTTTTTTGTTTGTTTCTTTTTACCATTGTTCATGTTGAGATAAAGAAGACTGGACCTAGGTTAGTGACAATGAGTTTGGTGAGGATGGATAGAAGAGAGAAAGCATTCATAGAATCTATCAGATATGGGGAAAAGAAACACTTAATAGGGTGGGGAAATTTTCACTTAAGAAACAGGAATCAAAAAAAAATTCCCAATGTTAGGGGTGTTAATGACCAAGAGAATCATCACTCCAATGACAAGAAAGTCAGGAAGCCATTATCAGGTTACTATTTGTGTGTGTGTGTGTGTGTGTGTGTGTGTGTGTGTGTGTGTGTGTGTGTGCAATTATGTGCTAATTTGTGCTTTTTTGGCTGGCAATTATTCTAATTTCTTTATTTATCAGCAGCTGAGTAGATTGTTCTCAGTTGATTCAATTTTACTTTTATATCAGAATTTAAACAGAAGGGAAGGGCAAACTTGAGTTCCTAATAAGTCAGTTGCTATAAATTCTTTCTAAGCTAACAGATGCTTTTGGGAGGTGGAAAGGGAGCTGTGATCTCTGACAAGAGAATGCATGTCTGTGTTGCTTCCATGGTCATTTAATGCTTTCATTTTTTTCAGATCCAAAAAGCCAAAATTTTTATTTCTCCTTGGTATCTTACTAAGTAGCACTTCATTCCATGGTATTCCATTCTTACTAACAATGAACTCCATAAATTTGCAGTATATAATTATGAAAAGAACACCAAGGAACAGGGTTTCCTGTGTTTGGTGGGATTCCATAATATGTAACTGGGGTGAGATCATTGGATCATATATTTTGATTTGGGAGGAAACGTAGAGGTCATCTCATCCAACCCACTCATTTTACAGGCTAGCAAACTGAGGCCCAGAAAGGTGAAATAAATACCTTATTATTGCAGTTAGTAGTAGACACAAGATTCACATTCAAATTGACCCAAAACTTAAAATTTTATATTAGAATATTGCTGACTCCCAGTTATTCTATTTGCTACCATTGTAAACTTGGCAAATCACTCCATTTCTCTCAGGTTCTCTTTCTTCACATGTAAAATGGGGAGCTATAAACAGATAATTCCCTAAGATCCCTCTTAGCTTTAAAATTCTGTTATATCTAGGAACCACATCTTTGAAAATAGGCTATTGATAATGATAATAAATCACATTTACAAAATACAGTTTGCCAAGTGCTTTCTTTAGTAACACAGTAAGGAAGGTGAGATGATTACTATATTTTGCAGATTATATCTGACATAAGTAAAATAAATTTTACAAATGAGGAAACTGAGGCTTAGGGAGCATAAGTGATGTGCCTATAGTTATTAACATCATAAATGATTGTGCTGAGGGATGAACAGTGTTCTTCAAATGAGTTAATGACTATAAAACACTTAGCACAATGCCTGGCACATGGTAAGTGTCATATGAATGTTACCTATCATTATTATTATCATTCTGACTGAAATTCCAATGCTCTTTCCACCCTACTACACTAAAAAGCAGCACATAGAAAACATCTATTGAAGTAATTCTAGCATTGAATGGGAGTGACATGAAATCGGCATCTTTTCCTTCCCCATCACAGAGAGCATTTGTCTAAATAGTGCTCAATAAAAGCTCTTCAACAGTGTTATGTTTGCAATGGAGTTTTTGTAATTGAAGATAGATCAAATGGAAATGAATTTGTTACTTTGGTTTCACTTATGGTAATGTTTCAGATGATACCAGTCTGACTCATTCACGTATTATTCAGGCTGGGGCTCAAGGAGAAAGCAAGATGCATGTCATACTTCCAAGGATGTGGGGAAAGTGCACACTGTAGGATTTAATAGATGAGTACCTCAGGTAATATTTCAACAATTAAATTGCAACTAAAGGGGGTTAGAGAATAAAAATTTGTAAATGATGCCTTGTATGGAGAGAATGCCAAGCTTTTTATAAACATTGATAAACATCAGTCTTATCCTAACCAGAGGATCTAACCCAAGCCAGTGTTGGTCCTCAAGGCTCTGGCCTGGGCTTTCTTCTCTTTCTCCCTATTTCATTTAATGTTCACATCTGTTCCCATAGATTCTATTCTCATCTCTTTGCAAATGATCCACATATTTGTCCACCCTAATCTCTCTCTTCTCTCATATTTCCAATGCCTATTAGACACCTTGAACTGCAAGTCATGTCATTTTGATGTCATGGTCCTTCTTGAGAACGAAGGATTCAGGTCCACAGCCTAGATGTCATCTTCAACTCCTCACTCACATTTACCCCACATATTCAATGTGCTGCCAAATCTTGTAATTTCTATTTCTGCATATGTGTCCCCTTTTTTCTGCTCATACAGTATACATCCTCATAACTTGATGCATGAACTACTGCAATGATTATTTAATGGTCTGCCTTCTTCAAGTCTCTTTTCATTCTAGTTCCTCCTCCACTCAGCTGTCAAAGTGATCTTCCTAAAGCACAGGTCTGACCATATCATCAACACCTCCAATTCAATAAATTCCAATGATTTTCTATTACTTCCAGAGTCAAACATAAAATCCCCTACACAGAGCCCTTCATAGCTTGATCAACTCTTATCTTTCCAGGCTTCTTATACCTTCCTTACCTCTTCAAACTACTATCCAATGATATTAACCTCGCTATTCCTGGCATATGACAATCAGTATCCAAACTTCGGTGCATTTTCACTGGTGGCCCCCCATGTCTAGGACTATTTCCTTCCATATGTCAGTCTCCTGGATTCTTTCAAGTTTCAGCTAAAATTCAGCCTTCCATCAAGAAGCCTTTCTCAGTCCTCCTAATCTTAGTTTCTTCCCTCTGAGATTATCTCTAATTTATCCCAAAAATACCACCTTTGTACACAGTTGTTTGCATGTTGTCTCTTCTATTATACAGTAAGCTTCTGGAGAGCAGGGACTGCTATTTGTTTGTTTATTTTTATCTTCCTTTTTATGCTTGGTACATATAGATGCTGAATAAATGCTTGTTGACTTCATTTGACTTAAATTTTAAAATGTATTTAATCAGATAATCAAGTATGGTCCTACTCAATTATCCTATTCATATCCCATTGATAAAATAGAAATAATACAAGTCAATATCTTTTATATACCATTGAATAAGTCTAAGTAAAGTTTTCAACAAGATAGCTGTTTTTGTCAAATTCAATTTCATTATTAGAGCGCTCTCTTTTGTGACTCACTCCAAGAAGAGAAAACTGAAGTCTAAGGTTTCATTTAGAACTGCTGCTACCTCCCAGTATATATGAAATCTGAAGAGTATTCTACTTTTGTTATTAAATATAATTCTCATAAAAAATAATCTCTCCTTTTTATATGGCACCATTCTTCAACTAACTCAGAGCCAAACATTCACCATAACCAATTGTCCCTGAAATGGCTCCCCAGTCTGTAATACAATGAGGTACTTAAGCTTATAGATTCATCAGTGAACAACCTCAAACAGATTTCCAAGTGGAAGCTGTGATTTGATCCTCTAGTCTTGGGAATAATGAAAACAGTTTTGCGTAGAAATCCATTGTTTAAAAAAAAGATATTTTAATTTCTTCATATACCTTTGTAAAACATAGAACTCAGGAAGGTGACCTATATGCCATAAATTAGTGACTCAGTCCTAATCCCAAGGATTTACAGGGAAACACATATGCCACTTAGTAGTTTGAGAGTGGAGGATTATAGGTAACATGGCAGAGTGAGTAGAATTCTGACTTTGAATTCAGGGAGATACAAGTTCATATCCCACTCACTTACTAGCTATGTGACCCTGAACATGTCACTTAATGTCTCTTTGACCCACTTTTCTTATCTGTTAACTGAGTGATTCAACCTGATGGATTTTCAAGTCTTTTTTCAGCTTGAGATCTAGATTCTATGATGCGTGCTTTTTCAAATGACTGTCAAGTTACTGTGATGCTGGATGTAAGTATGGGCTGTGTCAAGACTATAGAGAAAACAATGCTCCTCAACCTACTTTTAACCCTTTTCCTTGACACATAACTTTTAAATCAAAGTTTTATAATGAGTAGCTACATGGGTAGCTTGCAGAAGCCAGGGTAAGAGAGTTGTCTTTTAATATCTTCACCTCAGCCCTGAGACAGATCTAAGAAGGCATTGTCAGGGCACCTATGTTCAAAGAGAGCTGGAAGTCAGACTCCAAGAGGCAGTTGTAGGTAGGCAATGAGGTGATAAACCAGAGCCAAAGTTGGAGATAAGTCAAGGGTCTTTGGCCAGGAGACATGAATAGAACAAGTGGGCTCAAAGTCAACCAAAAAGAATCAAAAGAAAAGCCTACATATAAGGAAGTAGGGCTAGTCCAGTGGAATAATCTCCCCAGGATTTTCTTGTTTCTGCTTTTCTAAGCAAGCCCCAGGTCTGTAATTATTTGTACCTGCCCAGTGTTTTGGTCAATGCATTGTGTGGCTCAAAGACAGGATTAAATTGCTGTAGGCTGTAAACATTTCTCTTCCCTCCTCAGACTAAATGATTATAGTCAAAAGATAATTTCATTATGAAGAAAAATCATTTGTAAGGTAGATATTCAGCTCAATGAAGAATATGAAAACAATTAGAAACCAGAAATTCATTAACATCAAAAATATCTTTATTATCAGGAACCTGTCATTTGGCAAATGTAGAATAGGGAGGGGGTTCCCTTCTGAAGCCTCCCCAATCCTCAAAGAGGTTTTGTAAGCTCAAATGACCCATGTGAAGGTATGATCTGGTCATTTTTCCTGAAGGTGCTGTAGCTTCCAAAGATGATAGAAGACCCCCAAAACAAACTTCTCATTACTAAAGTCCTTGGCACTACACAATAGTACAACATCAGAAATCAAAGTGTTTTACTACTGTAAATGATATTAAAGAAGATGCATTATCATCTACTTTGCTGTCACATCTTGAAGACTATGGGGACTTTACATCTAACTTGTAGCTCAAACCTCTGCTGTATATGTATTGTTTCCCCTTTTAGACTCTGAGAGGAAGAATTGTCTTTTCTCTTTCTGTCCTTGGTGTTTAGCAGTGTTTTGTGCATAGTAAGAGCTTAATAAATGTTTTTTCACATGTTTCATTTTAATGAAGTCACAAATTCAGCAAAGTGTTGGCATGCAAGATCTCTCCCTTATTTAGGGGAACCATTTCCCACAATTTTGTATACATAACAACTTAGCCTTGCTCTTACTTGAACACAGTAGAACCTTGGTTTACCAGTAACCTGGTTAATATGTGCCTCGTTGAACAAGGAAAATTTTTTCACAAATTTATCTTGCAGGATGAACAAAAATTCATAGGACAAACATCAAAATTTTGTTGAAAAACATCACCCAAATAATGCTGTAGCAACGAGAGCCATGAATATTTTTAACAATAATGCAATGTCACATTTCCATGACCTTCTAAAAAAATGTCAAAAACAAGTGTTGGATTCCAAGTCAGAAGCTAATATAAAGAAAAAAAATCAACTAGTCAAAACATGAAATGATTCTAAAAAATGAAAAATAAGTGAAGGCAGTAGTGGTAGTGCTACATTTAGTGAATGCATCATGAGAGAACACTCCCAATGTTGAAATCCCTGATGTTCTCATAGAAGGAGATTCTCCTTCCAAGCAATAACCCTTCCTCCTCCTCCTCCCTCTTGTTTCCTTCATGCCAGCCATGGCTCTTCTCAAAGGTAAAGTGCAAGTTAATTTATTTTATTTTTGGCTTACATTGTATATTAATCATTGCTTTTGTATTTCAGGCTCATTAGGGGCAAAAAAAATTATCTAAAATTATAAATAATTATTTTATATGAATTTTTTGGGGGATGTGGTACCAATCGTCCAACTTTACATTATTTCTTATAGGAAAATTCACTTTGCAACACGAATAGCATGGCGAATAGAATCTTGGAAGGGATTAAATTCATAAACTGATATTCTACTGTACTTGGAGCAACTGTGATTGCACTGGCAGGGGCCCTCCTTTTCTGTCCCCTCAATCTGGTCATCATAAGTTGTGCCTGAAAAAAATCATTATCCAGCAGCAAACCTAGTGGTAAGCCTCTCAAAAAATTAGCTAAGCTGGTTCTCAGACAGCAAACATATAATTCATCATCATGTCATGCACAAGGCTTTTCTAGCTTGGAATGAGAACCAGGGCTTTTCTCTTGCTGGCATGGGGATCAAGACATCAGGGTCCAGCACCATGACATGATCACACACAGAAAAAAATTAAGAATTTATCAGTATGTTGAGATACAACATTAATCTAATAACTTTCCCATCTGGCACCCATGTATTTTTCCCTACCTTATTACATCCCTCCACATGCAATACATTCTAGTCATACGTGCCTATTTGCTGTTCCTCACATACAACACTTCATCTTGCATTCCATGGCTTTAGAGTTGCTTGCTCCCATCTCTTCCCCACCATAACTTCTCAGGGTCCCTGGATTTTTTTATGACTCAGTCAAGAGTTACCTTCTGTAGGAGGCTTCCCCTCATCACCTCCACTGCTGGTGCCTTCCCATGCCAAATTATCTTCATTTCCTTTCTTCGTGTTTTGCACATTTTCCTCAAAAAAGTGCATTTGCTTTGAGACCAGAAGCTATTTCTTTTTGTTGCTATTATTGATGCATCATAAAACATGGCACCATATCTGCCACCATATCCTGGTAGGTGATTAAGGTCTGGCTGCTGATTAATTACTTGATTGATTCACATACTCTAATGTAGTCTAGTCAGACTGGCTTCATAGACTGGATACACTCCACTGCCCATTACGGTGATTTTGTTTTGGTTTTCCCAGTTATAACCAGAATCTCTAGTTCTCTTCAAAGCTCATTTCAAACCCCATATTTTACCATACACAGCATTTTCTCATCTCCTAATTACTAATGTCCTTTTGCCCAAGGTATCCCTTTACAGGACAAAGGAGGAATGAGGTTTTCGCAGAAAGTAACACTGCTATACAGGGGTGGTAGCATAGGAGGAAAACAAATGCCTACAGGCTACTGCAAAGGTATGCAGTCCTCCTTCTGCTTAGTTTCCTGAGCAGGATGGTAACACAGACATGCAGTAGGATACACATTCTGATCCAAGACCTCAAGGCTCTCAAAGATCAAGCTTTATGTTGTTTTTTTTTTTGTTTTTGACAAAGAGCCAGTGTAACCCTAATAGTAGACTCCTCTGTTCCTCTTAAGGCAAGGAAGTATAGAAGTCTGGACCACTGAAATGAAGGTGTTATCTGAATTTCCTGACAAGGAATGAAGAATGTGGAAAGCAGGGCAGGGAGCCAGGAAACTTATCTGTGCTACAAAATAGTAAAAGCTGGAACAGGGACTGAGGCCAGACCATTCAAACTGATTTCACTGGTTCTCACTTTTCATATACTTGTATACATGTATATGCTGTCTTCCCCATAGAATCCTTGAGGATTCTAATTAAGCTCAATGTGTTTTCTCCCTGTTACTTGAAGGCTGGGTTTTTTTTTGTTTCTCCATAATCCTAAATAGCATCTGGCACATAGTAGGCACTTGATAAATGCTTTCTTATTGATTATTTGATTTATTTTTTAAAACTGATTCGCTCAAGAATTTCTCCATGAATCTGTCTTTTCATACCAACTATTTTAGAGGATATTTTTAAAAAGAAAAAAATTTAATCTTTATATTAACCCTGCAGTGTCTAATATGATACTAACTAGGCACGTAGTTCTTGAATAAGAATTCCGGCTTTTGTCAGTATGTGTTTTCCCTCCAGTAACACAGATTGTGACCTCTCCATGACTCAGTAGATAGGCTTACCAGCCTGTGCTTGGCCTAATGATGAGCCACCTCTCTAAATTTAGCTAGGCCATTCTGTAGACAAGAGATGTACAAGCCATCACCTGCTTTATCTCTGAAACCTTTCCATGATAGCAGAACCTGCCAAAATTTGGCATAGCTTTCAAGGAGCCAGGATCATTCCCACACTCTGATGAGACAGGAGGACTTTTATGAAGAAGACATGTAGGGTATGCTTGGTAAATGTTGATTAGCTCCAACTTATCCTCTGTGTATTTCTTTTGTACATAATTGCTTGCAGGGTGTTTTCTCCAAAAGACTGTGAGCTCCTTGAGAGGAGGGGCTATTTGCAGCCTTAGTACAAAGTCTAGCACACAGTAGGTGCTTAATAAATGCTAACTGACAGACTACGAATTTATGAATATATTATCTACTTATTCATGTTTGATCAGTAATTCCTGATGCTCTCACTCTTTTCCCATTAACACTCAAACTCTTCTGATGCAAGAAATCAGTGCTAATCTTCACTGTAGTATTGACCTAATAGCTATTAATTCATAGATGAATTTTACAATCATGTGTTAATAGATATAATAGATATTACCTATTAATACTTGAGCAACAGATTATCCTATGATAGCAGTTCTACAACAAATGCCCTCTTGACCCAGAAGGAGTCAATTAAAACAATAAGTTCAGGTTGCTTATAGAAAACATTCCTTGCTTTATGACAAACTATTCTTATCTGTTACCCCACGCAGTTTGCAGAAAAGAAAAAAAATATTCCTTATGGTTTTCTGATTATCTGCTTCTGTTGGAATAGATAAATGGATTAGATCTCTCTATAGTTCGCTGAGGATTAAAAATCAGGAGAAAAGTATATGCATGCATGTGTTTGTAGAACAAATTGTGATCACTGAACATTCATTCTAAATTATCTGCAACTCTTAATAGAAGTTTCAGGAAGCCTGAGACCTTCTAGACAGTTTATGTGAATCTTAAAGGGATGGAAATAATCCAATTTAGAAAGTCCTAATCAAAAAGAGATGACAGGTAATCAGGAGTACAGAGAGAAGAGTAAATTAGTATTAGAACACTGCCTTTCTTTCCATACCTCTTCTCCGGACTTAGTGCAGAAGGAACAGGAAAGAGGTTTCATCCCTTTCTTTGGAACTCTTGTGTCTCATTACTGTTTTAGGCTCCTTCCTCATCGTTTTTCCTTTTCATCTCTTGGCTCCTAGTTATAGAGATATGCCACTAGTCACTAAAGTTTGTACATGTCCATTTTCACCCTGCTCATTGTGTTAACAAAATTGGGAGTAAAGAAATAACAAAAAATTGATTAAAATCTGTGTGTTTCTGGTTTTACTCTTGTTATTTTCTAGAAAACATTACAAAAATGTTTTACCTTTATTTGTATTTTGTCTGTTTTGTATAGCTGACACTCTTGTACACTTAATTGATGTACTTTTAAAACTGGTTTAAATTTTAGATGTGTGGCATTTTCAGTCATTAAAGAAAGATTTTGGTTGGGATAAGGGATGTGTTAGATTACTACAGGGTGGGTTACAATGTGTTTTCTGTGTATGTTACATATTCCTCTCATTTTTCACCAGCCAAGAAAATGGAGAAAGCTCACTGATCAGTTATAATTTTGGCCATATGATGTTACCAAATCCATTTGGTGTGTATCATAGAACCTGGGGACCAGCAATCCTGGTCCTTAGGTCTTTACCCTAGACCATACCTACAAACTTCTAGCAAGAAGAAACAAAAAAATTACAAGCAGATACATAGTCTGGAGTGAGTTCAGATTTTAAAATTCCCAGCCAAGGTCAAGTCTCTGCATTTAATAAATGTCTGTTGAACTGAATTGAGTCTGTGATAAGTTAAAGTAATTGGACATCTATTGAATATACTTCAAGCGTATTTCAATGGTTTGAACATTCATTTTATTAATACTGATCATGACCCCTCTGTGTGATTTGGTCAATGGTCATCAAAAATCACTATGGCCAACCAATGTCATCTTTCTTTGCCCACTAATCTTGTAATCAATCTATCTGAACTTAGATGGACTGCTCCTCAAATACTTGGCATACAGTCATACCTGAAACCCTTACCCATGTATGACCCTGGGCAAGTCATTTAACCTCTACATGCCTCAGGCAATACCCTTGGACTTACTAAGTAGGATAAGAGTAGAAAGAGTCCTTAAACCAGAATCAGAGGACCTATGTTCAAATTTTGGCTGTGCCATTTGTAGTACTTACATGACCATGAACAAATTACTTAATCTGTTTTGTCCTCACTTTCCTCATTTGTAAAATGAGATGGTAAAATTAGATTATCTTTAAGATCCCTGCCACCTCTCAATCTCTGACTCTACGAACTAATTTATAACCAATTGCAATATGTATTGGAAAATCTGTCAGTCTACAAACATTTATTAAGTGCTTAATATATGTGAGGAACTTTGCTAAGCATCAGTGATATCAACAAAGACAAAAACATGATCCCTGTCCTCATGGAGTTCATGTTCTAATCAGGCAAATATCATGCAAACAATCCTGGACACATGTGATACAAACTGAGAAGATGAAAGGTAATGTTGAAAGAAGTTTTCATGTTGGAAATTGTGTATACTGAAAAATATCATAGCTCCCATGTACATGTTATACATTTCATCATCTCCTTTACAAATTAATCAATCAATATCAATCTCAGCTAAAGCAACTAGTAAAAAAAAAATCTGTGTGTGAAGGTTATTCACTGCATTTCTAAGAGCAAGCATTATTATGTTTTCTCTCCACAGTGATTGTCAGTAAGCCACTGATGCAAAAAGAAAATTTTCTTTTTTTCCTAGAACATCAATACTTTCCTAGTGCTCTAGGTATAACAAGTACCTAAGGGTAGATTGTCTCTTCTTTAATTTTGCATGAAAACATTAAAGTACTAGCATTCAGACTCACCACGAAAGTATTCTTATATTGGGTAAATTTGGAGGCCTATTTGTCTTTTATGAAACAAACATGACATTTATCTCTATGTCCTCGAGATTTTTACAACCGACAAAACATAAAACCACTGCCTCCATTGTGTTTATAATATTTGATGGAACTCATCAACTGATAAATGCAAAAACAGAAACAAAGAACCAGAAATGTAAGAGTGTGATGGAATATTAGTACATTGTAAAAAATGATACATGTGAAGGATAATACACAGCTCATAGTAGGTGCTTAATAAATACTTGTTGACTTCACTTGAATATAAAGAAGCCTGGGAAGACTTATATGAACTAATACAAAGTAAAGAAAGTAGAACCAGGAAAACAGTATCTACAATGACAATAATAATATCAACAAAAAAGAACAGAAATAACAAAAATGAAACTAAATGCTGTGCAATGATAATGATCAAGTTTGGCACTGAAGAAGGAAGGAGGATGTCTATTTCTCCCCCTTCATTGCACAGGTTGGAGAACAATAGTGTGGAATATTGCACATCATGGTTGATGTGTTTGTTGCTTGGTTTTGCTTTTTTATTTTTTCCTACCAAGGATAGGTGTCTGAGGGTGGAGAGGTGGGTTATATTTGAAGGTAAAGGAAAAGCAAAACACACACACACACATACACACACACACATAGGTATACGTATATATGGATGTATATTAATAAAATTATCTTAAATGGTCAATAAGTCTGCAGATGTCAGCAATAACTAGAGAAGAAATATTCTCAGGCATTATTGTATTATATAAAGAATGAGGGAAATGCAATTGGTAGTTTTGAGTTCGACTCCCAGATCTTCCACTTACTAGTGTGTGAATTTGGGCAAATCACTACACTTTCTTTAGTGTCAATTTCCTTATCTACAAAATCAGAAACTTTAACGAGGTGATTATTTCTAGCACTATGATGCTATGATATGTGCTCTCTCCATGCTGCTACATAGTGTCTGGTTCTCAACATAGCACAGTTGTCTTGCTTTATTGAAAAGGAAATCCAAATATGAAGCAATCCTTTATCCCCTCTAAATCAGGTCCTTCTGAGCTCACAGGATCACAGATACCTAGATGGAACAAAACTTCAGAACCTAGTTGTCCAATGTCATTATGTTAAAGATTACAAAATTGAAGCCTGAGGAGGTTAAAAGATTTGCCCTTATAGGTCACACAGGTAATAAATGTAAAAAGCAGGATTTGAACCCAGATCTCTGACTCTAGAACTGGTGCTCTTTCTTCTTCAAAAATTTCGATCTTTCTAACACCTACATGTGATAGAGACAGTCTCCTATGGGTTTTTTGGGAAGAGAATCATGAGGAAGAGAATACTTCTCCATCTGAGCAGAATACTAGTACAACTCTTCCAGGAAGTTTCTCAAATCTCACTACATTATGGGTTATCTATAGAGGAATATGCATATACAGGTATACTGGAAGACAGCTGATTCTTAGAACCTATGTTAGGTACTCAATATTTGTTGACTATGTACTTCCACAGGATGTCAAAATCCCATAAGTTCAATAGACCTCAAAAGTCTGGTCCAGGACACTATTTAAATCCCATCATCTCTCTGCACATCTCAGAAGGGAGAAGAAATGACAGAAACTCCCAGCATGAGGACAGCAATTTAATCTTAGATCTAATGATAGATTTGTTTTGGGGGCTGAAGCAGGAAGAGTATGCAGAGAAGCCTCTTCTGCCTTGAGACCTTGAAGAACATAAACTCATAGAAAAGAATCAGTCTTTTTTTCATGCTTTCTGAACTTGAGAGGGAAACACAATGCCTGACAAGGGAGGAGAAGTTCCTCAGCAATCCACGGAGTTTATGAACTCAGCAGGCTTACTTCTGTGCAACAGAGAGTGGAAATAGCCCAACAGACAGGGAGCTTACCCTAATGCTTGACTTGTCCTTCCTGACAGTTCATTCAACAAGTTAGTGAAGTGTTCCCTATGACCAGCTGCACTACACTCCATCAAGATAACATCTTAGAGCTTCCATGAGTATGCCTCATTGAATTAAAAGCTTTTTGGGTATTAAAGAACTCTTCCACGCTGACTTTCCTTTCCTACAATAGCTTTGTGTTGGGATTCAATAATCTCTCTCTCTCTCTCTCTCTCTCTCTCTCTCTCTCTCTCTCTCTCTCTCTCTCTCTCTCTCTCTCTCTCTCTCTCTTCTCTCTCTAAATCTGTATTGTGCTCTAACCTCCAAAAATTTTATCCAGTTTTGTTTTATCCAGTGTGTCAGCAGCAGAAAGTTTACACTCAAATATTACTCTATTTTTTTCTTTCTTCTGAGCTTATGGAATAGCTAAGAAATAGCATTACTGATCTAGCTTTCAATATGAAATAATCAATTATACTGGATGCTTCATTAGCAGTGACTACTGGAGTCAGAGGGCTAGGGTCACCCTAATGTGACTCATCTG
Organism: Bettongia penicillata ogilbyi; assembly: GCA_023548195.1. Taxonomy (NCBI): domain Eukaryota; kingdom Metazoa; phylum Chordata; class Mammalia; order Diprotodontia; family Potoroidae; genus Bettongia; species Bettongia penicillata. The sequence continues at coordinate 116,379 of JAJHZJ010000047.1, read as the reverse complement.
TGCTCAAATTCAGTGACCCCTTCCACTCTCCTTGTCAAGGGATATAAAAGAAGAGATTCATCAGGAATAAGGACCAGATGTTTGCTTGTTAATGATCGCTCCATAGTCAGAAATGCGATGACCACGAAACGCTTAATCTTGTCAATTTCAGTGACATAAAACATGCCTGATTTATCTTTGGCTTTGCAGAAGACAGAGTTTGTATTCCTTATAATTCTAAGTTAGAAATGCAGTAATGATTTGGATGCTGGTTGTCTTTGCAAGACAGTTCCAAAGCAGTCCTTCCCTCCCTTATTCCCAAATTCTCTTTAAAATACCTGATTAATACTAGATCTTGAGGCTAAGAAAAGAAGTGCTTGGGTTCTAGATGGTGAGTTTGGCTCTTCTTGGGCTAGTAGGTGGCATAAACAGACCTGGAGTCAGGAAGACCAGAGTTCAAATCCAGCCTCAGAGACCTACCAACTGTACAACACTGGGCAAGTCACTTAATCTGTTTGCCTCAGTTGTTCCAACTGCAGAATAAGGCTAATCATAGCACTTACTTTCTAAGGTTGTTGTGAGGATCAAATGAGATGTTTATAAAGTGCTTCACACTGTGCCTGGCACATAATGAAGTCAAAGGCGTATATTATTATTACTATAGCAGTATTATTACTCCAGTGGGTCCAGCCACTCTTCTGAGCTACACTTAGGCTCTGTTTATGGCCATGCCTGTGCCCTTGTCAAAATTCAGCCTGGCAATTGCTCCTGCAAGTGCTATGGCCATATTCACTGAAGACTCATAAAAGAAATTTCTTGTCACCAAAGTCCTTGGCACTGTCAAATAGTTCAGCACTAGAATCTCCTATGATTTTATTGGAAGAAATGACATTCAAGAAGCATGACCATCTGCTCTGACACAGCACCCTAAGTAAGGATCACGAGATCATTTCATAAAACTTGAAACTGAAACCTTCCATATGTGTTGTCTCACCCATTAGACAGTAAATTTCTTGAGAGTAGAGACTATCTTAACTTTTCTGTCTGTAGCCTCTATACTTAGCACAGTGTTCTGCACGTAGTAAGCATTTAATACATTTTCATTCATTTATTCATCAAGGAGCTGAATTTGAAACAGAGGACCTGGTTTTTACTACCTGTTTGAGTTTGGGCAAATTGCTTCCTGTTTTTTGTTGGTTTATTTGATTTTTGCTTTGATTTCTTCCTCTATACAATAATGTTTGAATAGCTAACCTAGAGGATCACTAAGGTTCACTCCAGCACTCAAACTCTAAATGTATGTTCCAAAGGATTTTTCATTCTCCAAATTCCTAGGACACTCAGTCTTATCAAATAATACCTCAGACCTTATATAATATTTTGTATTGGTTTCCATCTGTTCCAAGTACTTTTTGACATTTTAATTGCCATTTTTTTCTTTATGGTGAACTTGACAAATATCAATAAATATGAATATTTCTGTATAAAACATAACAGAAAAAACAAAGAAAAAATATTACTATGTATGAAACTATTAATCCATAAAGTATGCAGTTTATTCACCTTCTAAACTTCTCTTTTGTGCATTTTATTTCATTGACCTTCTTGATCTTATATATTATTATTATTATTATCTTTAATTTTAACCCTAGTAAAACATCTTCTGCAGGATACTTCCCTTCTAAGGTTATCATCTATGTATTCCATATATATCTCTTATGCAACTATTCATTTACATATTGTTTCACTCATTAGTATGAAAACTCCTTGAGTATAGGGGCTATTGATGTAAAATTTGTTCTTGAGAAGGGATAAAGGGATTTAAAATAGACTGGTAACTTGAAAAGAAAAAAGAAAGATTGGTAGGTCAAAAAGAAAAGGTCCAGCACAAAGCCACATGAAATTTCAGGTGAAGGGAGGTTTTGTGGACGTTGTGGCACGCAAGATGGCTTTCAAAGGAAGAAAGGAACTTTCATAGATAGAGACTGGGAAAAGAGGAGAAAGCAGAGAAGAATTTTTTCTCAGCCAGAGAGAATATAAATAAAAATATGGAGATTATGAGAACCAAGACCATAAGTAAGCAATCTCTTTCACATCATGGCTCCCCATCTTGTTTCTACATATCACAGGTTAGCATAAGAAATTAAATGCAAATTTTGGGGAAGTTTTGAAGAAGCCACAGATGACACAAAAAGGTAAGCAGATGACACAGAAAAAGTTTACAAATTCAGAAATGTATAAATATATGTGTAGCATTTTATAATATCAGCCCAAATTTTACAATAAGGTACTGTAAATACCCCACTAAAGAAGAAGAAAAAAAAATCAGACATCTTCTCTGATACAAAGGGAGAGCCAAAAAATTCTACATGGATTTTCCAAATTATGGTGGTGCTGTGTCCCTAAGCCACACAATGTGGAAGTTCAGTTTGGCTGAAACACAGAGTGGTCAATTCTGCTCTAACAGGCATATATGCATTCCCAGAACCCTCCACGCAAAAATGTACTGCCAGAACCACATTCTACAAAATCTCACAGTCAAGACTACAGTAAGAACCACAGGGAAAACAGAATTAAGGACACATCTCAAAAATCTTCATCAGTGACACTTAATAATAAATAGAACCCTAATAAAAACAGTAACACAATTATACACACATTAAATGGTTAAGAAATATATAAATATTACAAGAAATAGGAGTCAAATTAAGGACCTTTGAAGCAACTGGGACTTTGCCCAAAGATTTACAAAAACAAGTTGGGCAGACCTCAACACCTTTCCCAAGGCCTGGAGGGCATGGTAGCTTATACTGAATCAGAAGATGTTTACAATAAATACGGCACTTGACACTGAAAAAGATTTCAAGTTTACTTGTGGAAATGGGTGTTGGAAGGGTTGTAGCTTGGGAATTAATGTGAAGCAGTGAATTCTTTTTGCCCTCTTTCCTCTGACTCTGGTTCAAGCCCTTACCACCTCACTTTTAGACTATTACAATTAGCCTGTTAGTGGTCTACCTGTCTTCTCATTCCAATCCATTCTCCATTGAGTTACCAAAGTGATTTTCCTAAAGCACAAGTCCAACCATGTTATTGCCATACTCAATAAATTGCTGTAGCTCCCTATCACCTCCAGAATCAAATATAAAAACTTGTTTTGACTTTCAAGTCCTTTAACAATCAGCCCCCTCCTACCTTTCCAGTCTTTTTACACCATGCTCCCTACCACTGGTCTCCTGGATGGTCCATGACCAAGAAATCCCATCTCTTGATTCCAAGCATTTTCAATGGCCAATCATCATTATCTGGAATGCTCTCTCTTCAACTCTGCTTACTGACCTCCCTATCTTCCTTTAGGTCCCAAGCAAAATCCCACCTTTTACAGTAAATTCTTTCTTAACTCCTCTTAACCTCAATGCCTTCCTTCTCTTGTTTCCTATTTATTCTGTATATAGCTTGTTTGTATATATTTGTTTACAAGTTGTCTCCTCATTAGAATACGAACTGCTCACATCAAGGGACTAGCTTTTGCTCTTTGTGTATCCTCAACACTTAGCATAGTGTAGGCACTTAATAAATGCTTATTTATTGATTCTCACTGTTTCTCCTAGAAGAAATCACACAGAAGCAAACTGGAAATTTGTGTTATACTAAAACTGCTCCTTAATATATTAATTGCACTGGAACAAATTTGTTTTCAAAACATGCATTATAGCAAAACTGACTTTACTTGACATAAAGTAGTATAAAATAAGATTGAAAAGGTATGGTGGATTCAGATTATGGATACCCTTAATAACCACAATTAAGAATTTATATCGTTAGGTGGATAATTGGGAGTCACTGAAGCTCTTTGAGTAGGAGTGAAATGATAAGCAGAGTTCTGATTAGGTCAGGTTTGGTGGGGAAAGAGTAGGACTTACAGCGTTCCACAGCCAAAATAAGAAGAATATGTATTCGTCCTTCATTGCTGAAGAAGACCATGCCATCAGAGAAATAATGACATGACTTGCACTTGACTTTGTTTTGAATGAGGGAGGTCACTGTGCAGGTCACCAGTCTCACTTCTCCTCCAGAGCCATCTGAATTCAGTGACCAAATATTCATCAGGATGACTGGAGATGACCTAGGATGAAGCAATTGGGGTTAAGTGACTTGCCCAAGGTCACACAGTGAGTGAGTATCAAGTGTCTGAGGTGAGATTTGAACTCAGGTCCTCCTAACTCCTGCACTGGTGCTCTACCCAGTATACCACCTAGCTGCTCACTATGGTATGTGCTAGAGGGTACCATTTCAAACGTTTTACTGAATTTTGGGGAAAGAAAAGAAAATGGAAAAATTGAAAATTTATTCAATATTTATTTATTATTACTTATTGAGAAATTTATTCAGGTATGTTCCAGTTCTATCCATCCCCTACAGGGAGAGGGAAGATGATGATGATATTTATATGACATTTTAAGGTTTGCAAAGCAACTAAAAAATATCATAAAAAAAATCATTCATTCTGGAAGACAGGTGCTATTATTTTCTCCATTTTTATAGATAAGGAAACTGAGGCACCTATTTGCTAAGTTATTTGCCCAGGGTTACACAGCTGATAAGTATCTGAGATTGTATTTGAACTCAGGACTTCCTAACTATAGGTCCAGTGGTCTACTCATTATGCCACTTAGCTACTTTTAATCGGGCTAGGGAAGAGGTATTCCTATGAAAGGAAGGAGGTAGAGGAAATAATTTGATTGAGTTTGGGGAGAAATGAAAGCATGCATCTGTGCCAATGTAGAAAATGTTTTAGGCTTGAAGTCACAGGACCTGAGGTCCCAATACTACCTCTTGTCATTGTACCTGTCCTGCCCATGGTATCCTTGTCTCTAAAATGAAATTGTTAGATTAGATTTTATCCAATTTCTTTAACAGCTCTAAATCTCCTCAGCTAGCTTTCAAGGCTCATAGCTGTCTGAGATTTTCATGTATTTATTTTAAATGGGTTTGTCATGTTGCCTGTACAGACTAGGAGTTTAGGAAATTCGTGTGAGTGAACTTTGAAAATAAGGGGAAAAAATCTCAAAAAGTAACCCAAGTCCCTAAGAAATTTGAATGATAAGATATAAAGAAAGGAACATATATTATATCTTGTATATATGCAAATGCTTGTATGTTGTCTCCCCCATTAGAATGTGTGCTCCTTGAAGGTAGACACTGTTTTTACCTCTTGTTGTAGCCTCAGAACTTCAGTGAATGGCCCATAGTCTTGTTTTAATTGTAGATACTGCTGTCATGATGGCTGATTCTTGGTTTCTGAAGAGGACTGATAACATCACAGGGAGATGTCTTGACTACTTAAGCAAGACTGAGTTGCACAAAGTCCTCAGCCTCACTCTCTCTTCCTGACTTCCCGAAGTTCAGCGACAAGACAAAAGTCAGGAAACTGGAGATGACCCAGGATGTACTGGATGACTTTGGCATCTTTGATGTCTGAAGAAATTCTAAGTATTCTACAGAACCAGTTTCCATAGCCTTCATGCCTGTCAGAACAAATTGTTCTGGGGGGCGGAGTAGAAAGACTCACGTATGCTAGCTCTGAACCCACAGCCCACGGATTTAACGTAGGAAGAGCTCCCCACAAGTTCTGGATCATTGCAGGGTGTGCAGAAACACAGTGGAAGAGATTTCCATTCCAGAGAGCCCTGGAGAGCCATCCCCAGGGTGCATCGCACTCCGGAAAGTGGACCCCACCCCAGCGCTGCCCTGGCCGGGCGGCCCCAAAGGACCTGATCCGAGCAGGCTTCAGGGACGGAACCTCCAGCGGCCGGGAAGGTCCCTCCACCCACAGACACTACAGGTCAGTGAGAGACACGTCTGGGCTGGCCAAGGGGGGAGTGGGGTGTCTCCGTGGCTCGGGCCCCCTCGGGAGGAAGCGGAGGAGGCAGAGACAGCAGCAGCAGCCCCCGGGACTCCCTGAGCAGCAGACAAGCAGAACTTCAGGTCTCTGCATAAACCCCCTGAGGGAGCTGAGCCTGGGAGATGGCCCTGCCCCACCTGCTCCATTACTGAAGGTCTCTGCATAAAGCCCCTGAGGGAACTGAGCCTGGGAGGTGGCCCTGCCCCAACCCCAGCACCAGAACTAAAGCTCACATTGATTAGCAGCTGCACCTGCCGCGGAAAGCCCACTTGAATCTCAGACCCAAAGCACTAGCTGGGCTGATCTAGGCAGGGGTGGAGAGGAATCTCAGAAGTCAAGTAACTGGCTGCGAAAATGCCCAGAAAAGGGAAGAAACATAAGACTATAGAGAGCTTTTTTGAGCAGGTGCAAATGTTCCCGCCATTCGGTTCTGACAACAAGGAAATATTCTTGCCATCAGGGAAAGACGTGGAGGGCGGGGCCTTGGTACCCCAGACATCCCAGGGGGATGTCAGGTGGGCTCAGGCCTTGGAAGAGCTCAAAAAGGATTTTGAAAAGCAAGTTAGACAGGTGGAGGAACAAATTGTTCTTATTTGCCTATTTCTCTGGGGGGAAGTCTTCACGTGCTCAGAGTAGACATTTCCCTTAACTCACCTACGCATGTGAGGTCTGTTGGTTATCCCCAACGTTGTCTAACCACTTTTACTGGAGAGTGGCCACTGCATATGCTATAGTTTCTTGGAGTCACAGGCGACAGTTGGGTGACATGTTGACATCAAAGGTGGATAAGTAGCCCTGGGGAAGGCTCACAAACACTCAATCCAGGGGTGCAATTCTTTCCTAAATACCCCATAAACCCTCTGGCACATAATAAGCTCTTAATAAGTTTTTGTTGCTTGCTAGAAACAACTGTAGAAGATATCTGCCTCCACTACCAGGAGAGTCTTGAAATTCAGATTTCATCTGAATCTGATCCACCTGAAAAATGCGAGGGAATTCACGGAAACCATGTCATAAACAAGTTACCACCAGTATACACTACTAACCAGAGAGAGGAAAAAATAATGCAGCTCTGTCATAATACTGTGTGATTTTGGCTAGCACTACAAATTTCTTTTACCCATGTATTTTGAAATTGTGCTATGTGTGGTATAAGGGCCACTGGGTTAAAAAATCATAGGGCCAAGGTTCAAGTCCTGTTTTGATGATTATTCACTGTGTGATCATGGACAAGTTACTGGACTTCTCTGGGTACCAATTTCTTCATCTACAAAATGAGGAGAATTACACATATACCATAGTGTTGTTATGAGCAAAGTGCTCCATAAGTGTTAGTTATTTTTATAGTTTATAATGAAATTCTTTCATTTTATTTTATTTTATTCTAATTTTAGTTTAGCAGTTCTTTCTACAACTCTCCTGTGAGATAAGAACTCCAGGGAGGTAATGTTTCATTCTCAGAGTCACAAAACAAATTAGGTGGCTGTTCAGTTTTTTTTTTTTAATCAAAGAGGGAACATTGGGATTTGGTTATAATATCAACAAAATTGTCTGTGTGGCAAATCTCTCCTTCCTATGATAGTTATAACTTTTCCCAAATGAAATGCTATACATCCATACCCTTTGCCTTAGAAATCCTAGAACAAGTTCAGGAACACACATACCTCTGTGTGTGCATCATTCTCATTGTGTGTGTGTGTATGTGTGTGTATGGATATATATATAGGCATATATAATTTTATATGCACATGTATACACACTAATGTTTATAAAGCATTAAATAAATGAGAGAAACAAAAGCAAAGTGGTATATATTGGTGAAGACTGAAAGGAGAAAATAAAGAAATGAGAGAAGCCATTATGCAAGGTATGACGATTGAGTTGTATTACAATGAATAGGAAAATATTTCAAAAGAATAAGAGGACAAAGGATACTGCAAGAATTGAAAAGTATACAAAGGGCATTTATTAAGTTCCTATTCTGTACAAAATATTATTCCACAATGGGGATGCAAAAAATTAAAAATTAAATGGCCCCCTCCATCAAGTAATTTAATCCATTAAGGAATTTCCATCAAAACCAAAATAATTTAACGAAGGAGATAGGATACAAATCAGAGATGGATGAGAAAATCATTTCAGATACATGACTACGACTAAACTGAGGCATCTGACGGTGAGTTAGGGATTCCAAGAGGCAGACATGAGGAGATAGAGCATTCCAGGCAAGGGGTACAGCTGGTGCAAAGGCATAAATGTAAGAAATTGAATTTCATATTACAGGAAGGGAGAGTAAGCCAAAATGGCAACTGACATGTCAACAGCTGAGATACTACATGAATCTTTCTCTCCAATTCTGGGTTTATACTTACTCCTCAAAAGCAGGACAGGAAACAACATCTTGATAGATGGAACTCCTGGACTCCTCTTTAATCCAAACACCAGAGTAATTCAGGGTCCTGTGAGGGAGAATAGGTAAGACTTATTAACTGATCAGATGAGAAAATGGAGAAAAATGTCAAAGTAGAAGATAATACCAAGACAGTGAACACTAGAGATTTACCATTATCTTTTCCCTAAATAGTAAAGCAAAAAGGAGCATTTGGGGAAGAGAAATGCACTGAATTGAATTGAGCTCATGTCATTGAACATCTATTTCCCTCAGAGTGAAGTTCCATTAAATCGAAGGGAAAGCATATGTGTGTAGCAGTTTCCAGCTTTGTCACCATGTGTCACTTTTGTGTTATGTTGACCCAATGACAAGGTTCCTCCCTGCATTTTCCTTTCTCCTTTGTACTTGTTCTCTTCCTACCTACAATGTCATCAATGAAGACAGTTCCGCAGCTGGCCATAGGAGGAGTTGAGTTTCTCCAAGTTTAAGTAGCTATATGAGCTGTATGTAGTATGAACACTAACTTGTCAATGATAAGCTGCAGAAATATAGGAGATTTGCTTCCACTGACCTCCTGATGGCTCCCTACATAAGCCAAATGCTCCTTAGATATAGAAGTTTACCTCCCACAAATGCATGTGTTTGTACATGTGTATGCATAAATATGAATATATACATATACATACATATATGCATAGAGATGTATATGTATATATATATATTTACACACATATACATATACATACACATGAATATATAAGCAGGGCAAAATGAGAAATGACTTTGACCCAAAACTAAAGAGAGTCTATTTATCAATAATCAATTTTCATTGAATATTTACTTTGTTCCAATAGCTGTTTTAGGACTTGTGGTATAGTGGAAAGCAGACAGGACCTGAGGTGAGGAGAAATTTATATTCAAATCTTGCTGCTAACACTTACTGACTGTGTAACTAGGATCAAGTCATTTAACCTTTCTCACTCACAATTTTCTCCTCTGTAAAATGGGAATAAAACTTATAGTACCTATTTCATGAGGTCATACAGTTCGAACACAGGAGTGAATGTAAAACACTTTGCAAGTCTAAATGTCAACTATTTCTATTATTAAAAACCTGGGGCCATATAATTAATTATAGCTGGTGTTCCATACTATTCTCAAGTTTGCTAAGTACTTTATGTCCATTTTATCATTCAATCTTCAAACAGCCATCCTGGATAATTAGTACAGCTATTAAGATTCTCATTTTATAGTTTTTAAAATTTACAAGGTGGTTTTAAGATAGAGTCTTTGCCCTTAACCTGCATGTTATCTGGTTAAGTTTACAGTCTAATCATCAACTTGGAAAAAGTCAGGCTATAGATGAACATTTGTTTAACTTTACAAAGAAATGTGAATGAAGGCTTTTGGTGTGTGGTTGTGAGTTTGTTTTCAAGATAAAACTAGTGCAGTGATTGAACAGGAAGAAACCTTACACCTCATCCTGTCCAGCTCCCTCATTTTACAGACGAGGAAATTGCATCTATCAATATATCTATGGGGGACCTAGTTATTGTGCTGTCTTCTTGTCTCCAGCTGCAACCACAGGCAGAGAGGTTCCTTCATATATTACAAATCCTCAAAACAGCCATTTTCCTTTTCCTATTAATGTAACTTCAGGCCATTGCTCCTCTAAAACTGTTCCCTAGGTGATAAATCTGTTCCCTAGGTGATGCCTAATGGATTCTTACTTGATGTCACCCAGAGAATCCCTTGATACTGAAAATATTCTATTGTCTTGTTGGATCCCTCAGCCATGGGGCATGACCATGAGCATCCCCAGGTTGAAAATGGACTCTTGGTAAGGGTAGGGAAGAAAAAGACCGATTCTTTATCCAACTTGTATAAATCACCCTGAAGATGCTTATTAAAAATGCTCCCTGTCCCCTTGTTAATTTGTCCTGGTACCCTGCCCAGGGCCTGAGAGCTGAGCTCTAAGAAAGGATCATGCAAATGCCTGCACTGCACAGACCTTTAATTAGCTCACACCACGTGCTGAGCTTTCCTGTAGTCACAGTACATCACAATCCTGGAGAGAACCTGGAGACTAAACATCCCATTTATCCTATTTATGGAATGGAGGTTCATATTTCCTATCCCTCTATTTTTGTGGTATACTTTAATTGCAGTCAATAACACCCTTTGGTGTTTACCGTTTATTTATAAAATTGTTTATTTTCCATGTCCTTTATTCTCCTTGTTAGATATCAGGTGTTTCACTGGGGGGAAAAATTAAGCAATTAAAAACATTGAGGCAAGCCAAAATCATTTTTACAATACAATTATTTTTCTCTTAGTTCTAAGAGATAATATCAAGTTGCCTAGTCCACAGGGGCTGGAAACCAAAATGATATCTACCTAAAACCATGTAATGTTCCATACAGGAACGACTAGGGAGTAAATGAAACACTTGAAGATGCCCATTCTGTCCTCTGGGATTGCTTAACACTCTTCAGAATATTGGGGTAACCATTCAGCCACTCATTCAGTCAGTCAACAAGCATTTATTTAGTATTTACTAGGGGCCACACACTGCTAAATACTAGAAACACAAAAAAAAGACTTTTAAGAGCTAACATTCTAATGGGACAGACAGTATGAAAACAACCATGTGGATGAAGAGAAGGAAGGAAATCCCAGAGAGACTACCAGTTGAAGGGTGAGGGGGACTGGGAAAGGATTCCTGCAGAAGGAAGGACTTGAGCAAGTGCATGTATCCATGTTCTAAAAAAATAATCTCTCACATTGATTCAGAGAGTTATCTTCACAATATCTCTGAAAGGTAGGTTGTACATGTTGTCTTATTCCCACTTTACAGATAAACACTCTCCGGAGAGGTTAAGTAATTTTCTTGAATTGACAAAGCAAATCCATCGGGGAAGTAGAATTCAAACCCCAGTATTCAGGTTCTAAGTCCAGTGAACTTTGCATTACACTGCTCTGCCCCTCTAAATAGAATCTATAATCATCATACCCATGACTTCACTTGACCACTGCTCCTTACTCAGGTGGACCATTGCCAGTCATCTTGACTCTCGTCTTGCCACTGGACTCCAATGACTCTGGAGGGGAGAATGAGGCTGATGACTTTGCCCAGCTCTGCCTCTCTTTTATTTGTAAGCAAGTCAAGACACCACCCTCATGTTGTTATTGGTCCTCTTTGAGAATGAAGAATGAACTCCTCCTTACTCAACATAATATTCTCTAATAATTTTCTGCCAAAGAAACTGGGATCCTGGGGTTTCCTGGGTAAGAATTAGAAAATCTGACTATTCTGACAACTTTAGAGCTGTGAGCACTCAGCTAAGCACTGGCAACAAACTAGGTAATGTTTGTGCCCTCTTGCTGCTTCTCTGTCCCTCATCATTTCCACCCTACAGTGCTGAAATCAAGACCTTTCCCATGTCTGCCAATAGATTTGGTTCAATACTGTGCCTGTAATTGCCAAACAAATGGCACTGAATGTCCTGGGTAGGATTATGTTGCCCTCAGGCACCTGAGCTCTAAAGAATAGGCAGCCCTAAAGGAGGAGCCAAGAGACCTGGACTTCAGTCCCAACTTAAAAACCAACTAGCTGTCTGGCTTTAGGCAAATCTGGTCACCTCTCTCGGCCTCCACAAGCCTATCTAAAAATTGATGAAGACTGAACAACATGGCATTGGCCATGACAACATGGCAAGACTGAACAAATGTGCATGGCCAGTTTGGTCACTGATATTCTATGACTTTATCAAAAGAAGAGATGGAAGAAACAGCACATTGAACCTCAAAGACAAGGAAAAGCCGGACAAGGGCCAGCTCATTTTGGTCCTATTTTGTGGAACAACCTGACTTCTAATCTTGATTCACTTCTCATTTACATAGTCCCATCACTCTTTGCTCTCAGGACCTCCTCTGTCTATAACATTAAAATTCTTTCTACCTTATAACTGTATTTATTAATAATTACAATAAAACATCTTTGTGCTCATCACAAGTAAGAAAAGACACCTATGATGGTTAAAAATAGGTATTTTTTAAAATATGCTTTCTGTTCAATTTTCATTTCCATAAGGTAGTATTTGACTTACTAACATCAGATGTAATATTTACTTTTAGAGGTCCTGGATTAGAATCGTGATTCTTTTAATTACTCCCTATACAACCTTGGACAAATCTCTGCTTTTCCAGGACTCAGTTGCCTCATCTATAGAATGAGAAGTATAGGCCAGATGTTCTCTGAGGTCCTGTCTGCTTCATAGCTATACTCCTGTCAATATGAACTTTTCTCAGACTGGGGTATTTTTATCACCCATAATTTCTAAGAGACAGGTTTGAGCATAAAGTATATGCTTATTATATTTTTTTACTCAATGGTTCAAGCATCCTCCCTTAAATATGTTCCCAGTCATCTTGGTGGTACCATGTCAGGCTACTTATTCTACCAAACTGCTAAGCAAGTCTTGTTTTCTTGGGCTGCCTAGTGCTTTGGTGATAAAATAGTACATACTTGATAAATGTTAATTGACTGAGGGATAGTTGATGTTAATAAAAATGATAATACTTAATAGGTGACAATTAATTCTTATTAGTCATAGATTTTTCAATCTTCAAATGCATTCCAAATACTGTAGTCTTGAATGGAAAAATTATTTGGTCAGGAAAAGTCAACCTTTCATTGAATGATACATTTTAGAAGTCTCTTGAAAGATGGTATGGCATTATCAATAGACTGATGGACTTGGAATCAAGAAGACTTGGGTTCAAAACCACTTGTAACACTTAGTAGCTATGTGACTCAGAACAAGTTACTTGAAATTTTATTTTCATTGTCCATAAAGTGGGAAGAAAATAACTTTAAGAATCACACTTAGAGGGCTTTTGTAAATCTCAAATGAACTACCGTATGCCAAGGGATTTGAAAATTTTAAAGCACTAAATAAATGCCAGTTATTTGTATTATTCATCATTGTTAATAGTATTATTATTCTTTTTTGTCAACCTACATAAATAGTAGAAAAATCTATACTACTGAAACATAAAACGATATTAACATTTTCACAGAGGTTAGGGAAAGGGAGAGAAAAAATCCATTTATTCTCCTTTCAGGGCAAAACCATTTTATTTTTTAAAGTACACACAGAGATACACACAGTTGGCTTCTTAGGTATTTCTAGCTAATTGGGACGATAGATTCTGAAATATTTCCTCCTCTTCTTTGCCAAGGGCCAAATTCCAGCATCTGGATGACATAATTGCTAATGTACAGTCTTGAAATATTTTCAGAATTCCCATATGTGGTAGCTGGAAATACCACTAACCCAGGGCTCAAGGAGATGAGTGCTGCCTCCACAATGACAAAGTTCCATTTAGTTATCAGTCCACTAAGGGGTTAAGTCACAGCGACATTTTCAACAGAAAGCCTTCTCTAAGGAAGGAATCAATTTTCATTGCTAGATGGTTCTTCTAAAAAGGTTGCTGCCATAATAAAATTAGGGATTTCATTTCATTTATAGCAATGAAAGTTAATTTTATTTACTTTCTTTCCAGTCAACAAACTGCATGCCATGTGTACAGTGAGAGCAATCAGTGCTTGCACTTGTTAATTCGCTGATTAAATACCTTGTCACCAAACTCTGGACTAATTAAAGAAAATTAAACTAAGTTTTCCAAACTTTCTTTCTCTTTTCCCTTCCTTTCCCTTGCCTTCCCGGAAAAGGAAAGGGAAGAGAATATATGTCATATATTTGTGTATATGTATATGTGCACACATATGTACATATATATGTATGTATTATGTGCCTGACACTGTGCTAAGAACTGAGGATACAGAAGAAAACATGGTCCCTGTCTTCAAAGAGTTCATATTCTAATGGGAGAGACAAACCTAAAATTAGGTGTGTGCAAGATACATGAAGAGCATATGGAAAGCAGAAGGCATTAGTAGCTGAGAGAACCAGGAAAAGACCAAAACAAAGTTGTAACTTTCAATTTTTAAATTTCTGTATACAATTAATTCATTTATTTAATAAACATTTATTAAGTGTAAACTCTGTGCTAGGCGCTGTGCTATGTTTTGGGGATACAAAAAAAAGGAAAAATATGTTCCTTGCCTTCAAAGACTTTACAATCTAATGGGGGAGACATGATATGAATATGTGTATGCAAAACAAGCTATATATAAAATAAATACAAAATAATTATGAGGAGGAAGGCACTATAATTAAGAAGGATTAGGAAAGGCTTTCTGAAACAAGTGGAATTTTAGCTTGAACTTGAAGGAAACCAGAGGAACCAGGAGGAAGAAATGAGGAAGGAAAGCATTCCAGGCAAGGGGGACAAGAGAAAATGCCTGGAGACAAGAGATGGATGATCTTGTTCATGGAATAGCAAGGTGACCAGTGTCACTGTATCAAAGAGTACATGTTGGGAGTGAGGTATAAGAAGGTTGGAAATGTACAAGTGGGCTAAGTTATGAAGGTTTCGAATGCCAAACAGAACATTTTGTATGGCCAAGGCAATATTCACAACACTGGTGGTGACCATGAATATACCAGTGTAGTTTTTAATTCTCATTTGCAAAATATAACACTCTTCATAGAGAAAGCAGAAGAAAAACATTTATTCAGACACCAGAAAGCCAAATCCCCAAACCAGAAAGCCAAATCGGTCAAAGTAGCCAAGAAGTCAATACACATTAGCCCTTCAGGGGACAAAGCCATTCCCAAGCCTCACCCCAACCCCAGCTGGGGCCTTCCCACAAACAAACAAATACTCAGGAGCCTAGCTCTCTGCTTGTCTGTGCCCTCTCTCTCCACTCTAACTGCTCTCACTTACTTTGTCTCAGTTCTACTCCATTCTCCCTGTTCGGCAAGCTGCTCCTCCCACATGTGACTTAGATTGCAATGTGATTTAAGCAGGTCACATGAGCCTATTAATGAATGGGAAAGATCTTCCTATTTAAATTACCATTACATACCAACGATAGCTGATCAAGAAGCATAAAGAAAATCAGAGACAAGAATGAAAGCAGTTTGCCTTATATTCAGTGAGATGCAAGCTCCTTGAGCTCAGAAACTATCTTACTTTATGTTTGGATCCCTAACACCTTTACAATCCTCCTTAATAAACATTCATTGATTACTTGATTTCTTTGGGCCAATTGTTTTGATTTTTTTTTCTAATCCAAATCTAAGTGAAAGAAAAAGAACTTCATAACTACAAATGCTAGCACTTTGAGCAGATGCTATCACCTAGTGGAACTGTTATTGTTAAAATGTCATATGGCAAAATATTGCAACTTTCTTTTTTTTCTCATCTCTAACAACTCATTTGGTATCATCCACAAGTGATAAATGAAAATAGGGCATGATCTATAATTATTAATAGAAAGGATTTGTTTTGTTCATCTTGCGGAATCTCAAAATGGCTCAAGCTAACCTTTGCAAAAGAATTGATGAGACCTTTAGTGAAAAAACAGATGGTAGATTTTGTACCTTAACAGTGGTAGCCAGCTGGCATAGTAGATAGGGTGCCTGGCTTGGAGTCAGAGAGACCTGAGTTCAAATCTAACTTTAGACAGTACTAGCTGTGTAACCTTGGGCAAATTGCTTAACTTTTCCTTCCCTCAGTTTCCTCATTGGTGAAATGAGGAAAATAATATCACCTGTTCCCAAATTTATTGTGAAGATCAAGTGAGACAGTATTTGGAAAATAAAAGTAAGTATTTGGAAAAAAAAGTAAGTGTTATGTAAATTTTATCTCTTATTATTAGGTGAAGATTTTGATATAAAGACAGAGTCATTCCAATCTGACTTACATTGTGTACCCTCCAGCCTGCTTTCCTGTCATTCTCTAATCCAGTACAGTTTCAATAATAATAAATATAATGAGGCACTAGTTATATTTACATGAGTATTAAAAATATTAATAATATTATGCACCCTATTCTTACTATATCCCTATATTTGTAACTACAAATAGAACACCTGGTAAAAAAAAACTTAGAGGTCAGAGAAATGGGAACAAAAAGAGACAAGAAAGAAGAAGAGGTGAAGGAAACAATTTCTGAACAAGAAGAAAATCAGGCAAAGACCAGAATCAGCTCATTTGGCAGCTGCAGCCCAAATGAAATGATGATGCAGTATGACACTGTGGAAAGAGCAGTGGGCACTGACTTGAGAGGCCTGTGCTCTAGCCTTGGTTCTGCTACTAATTAGCTGTGTAACCTTGAAGAAGTCACAACATCTCTGAGTCTCAAGTTTCCCACTGACAAAGACACAATTTGGACTAAATAGACTTCAAAATCCCTTCTAGTTCAAATATTCTGTGATCATGGAAGGGCTTGGCTTTCAACATCATTGGAGGACTAATGATTTCACTGATGTGGGTACTTGTTTCAATGATGGAGAATTTGGTTTTTTCCATGTCTTCCACCTCATTCAAATCTTGTCCATATCTTCCCATAAAATTTCCATAGAGGATGTATGTGTCCATCCTATATAACTCTTTGTTTATCCTGTTGGTATCTTTATGGTACACAAGTCCCATTTGAGGTATCCATCTATTATTTCTCATTATTACTACAAAAATACAACTCAGCATCACTTTTTCCTTACCCTCTCCCATCCCTGTATGTGTGTCCCTCAGATGCAGCTTTTTGACTTCAGTCTCATGTAGCTTTGAGGCTACAGCTATTCCACCTTGCTCTTTACCTTACCATTTTCCAGTAATCCATTTTTGTAGTAAGCCTATAGTTAGTCTGACCAATTTTAGAATTATAATTTTTGATGATTTAGAATTTGAGGGTCATATATTGAGATCTGAAAGAGATATTAGGGATTATCTAGTCCAGAACCCTTATTTTCCAAATGACAAAGCTAAGGTTAAGAAAGGTGAGATTATTTTTCCAAGGTCACAAAGGTATTCTGTGTCAAAGCCAAGAATAAAAGCCAGGTTTTCTGATGGCTCAGCTAGTGTTTTTTTCTTCCCTCCTTCTCTCGAGCAAAGCAATAGCCACTTCTAATCATGGGTACTTCTTACTGAGATTTTTTTTTTTTTTTTTTACTTTGTGCTTAAGTCAAGTAAAAATGGTTAACAAAAACAGGTCATTATGTTGGTAAACCTGGCTTGGACATGGATCTGCTCAAAATTGTCTGTGAGATTTCCCATTCAAATATAGGTTACATTGGGGCCTGACTTCATGGCAACTGGAGCTTGTTTACTATTGATGCCAACCTGATCCATCAACTGCTTTAACTGAAAGCCCTTGCAAGCTGAGGCAATCAAAGTCAATGGCTTACCCCAGCTCGAATTATAGAGACATCTCCTCAATAGCTATGGAGACGTGACCCAAGATTGCTTTTTCACTAAAAGGATGTAATTGCTAATGTAGTTATTGACTAGATGGATCTGTCTAAGCTAGGCTTGTATCATTAGGGCTCTTTTCCCAGGTATTTTTGGATGGAATTTTCTAAATATCTTGCCATAGAGCAAAAACTTTCTTCCAAAGATCAGAATGACTTTTTCTTTGCCTTGCTTTTCTCCCTTTTCTTTTCTTTTGGCATGCCATTAGTTTTGATTTATATACATCGAACACTCACAGATTATTAAGCACTTTGGCCAAACAGATCATATTCGAAAATTCTGATCTCAATCCTTGAGAAGTATACATTCTCAATGTGTCCTAACAATGAAATAAAAAATAAAAAGGGCATCAGCCTCTGTGTCTTAGACGATCAGGTGCCATGAAATGCTTTCCTGCTTTAATGACCCAGTTATTTTAGGCAACTTATTGTGAGTTCATTGATCTTCTTAAACAGTTGATTGATCAGTTCTTTACTCATCATAACGAGCACATCATCAAAAGTCCAGTAGCCGCCAAAGGTTTTGAAAGGTTCCCTTCTTCTGGGGCATTTTAAAACCATTTTGGAAGGAATATGCTGCAAAACTCCTGTTTCATTTGTCAGTTAAGATATCTAACACATTATTTTTAATGTGTCAGCAAAGGAAGAATCTCAGATATAATAATATATATAAAACAGGACTGAAAGCCCAATATGAAAGCATATTCCACTGTAGCAACATGGTACCATTGGCATAAAGTTGTTAAAAGTATTGATCCAAATCATTGCAAGGATTAAAATGTTTATAGTGATGCTAAAACCAGAGTTACTTAAAAGAATCCAACTGTTCAGAATCAACAACATAGGAATCCAAAACTTCAGAACTAAATCCCAAAGAACTCATGTATTGGAATTGTGGAGGAATATACGGAGTTAATAGGACTTTTTTTTTTAATGCCAACCTTTGCAACACTGTAATTAAAGTTGTGTCAGCCTTTCCACTGTAAACTGCTGGGATGATTTCAGAGGTTTATGACTCAACCATTAAAATTCACTCTAGCTTGAAAACTGGCACAAGATGATGAAATTCAAGAACACAATTTTTGGAAAAGAAAAATATTTCAGCTGTTTGGGGGTCCAAAAAAATCTTTTTAAAAAAACTTTTTCTGCTCATATAATGTAAACAAATTTGTCTTATATAAACAGATTTTCTATGAATTTCAAGCATATCAAATATACTTGATTTTCTAAAACTACAAAATATTCAGTTCTATACTAATTTCTATTCCTGATCAATCATTCTGATCAACAGGAGTGTTGGAACTCTCTGGAGACTTAGAGTTAAAAAGAAACACAAGAGACTACCTACTCTTTTAGTCCTTTGTAATCTAGCAGACAAATTTGCACTGACCTCTTGTCCCATACTACAGCCCAAGGGATAAGACACAACTTCCTTTCTTTGGCTCACTGCAAGATGCTTTTTCTGAAGAGGTATATTTACTGACATAAGAGAAAAGTAATGGGGGATGCTAGTAATCTGGTTTTTAATCTGGTTAACATAACCTGAAAATGAAGTAGCATGATAAAGTAGATGGGGTTCCAAGCTTCACAAGGAAGAAAACAAATCAGGACTAGATAAGTTTAGAGGCAATCATTACCATGCTGTGGGTCACCAAGTGATGAAGTAAGTTTCAGCATGTAAAGATCCACTGCCTACATCAGTATTTTCAAAGACAATAACAAATAAATCACATTTATGTTGTGTTGCATACTCTACAAAGTGCTTTCTTGATGACCTCTAAGGAAGCAAATACAACTATTTTTTTCCCTTTCTTATTTTAAATACACTACACAGCCTAAGTTATTCTTAAAAGGATGGGATTCATGTTCCATCTGCAAATTCTAACATTCTCTGAAGTACAAACAAAAACCAAACACTTTATATGTAATATGGAAGCACTATCATTGATAAACCCAGTCCAATTGGATTGTTTATCTTTCTATTCTCATGAAAAAAACTTTTTATAATCCATGAGGATCTCCATACACAGGTGAACCAAGTACTAAATCTGCTTTTAAAAATTCTAAATTTTTAAAAATACCACTCCAAGAGCATTGATGAGGGGGAAAAATCAAGGAAGTAAAAGCATGCGTAGTTGGAGGAGAAAAAGGGAAAGATAATTTATTTCCAATTTATTTGTTTTAAAGGGATTCAAAAGAGTGATCTGGAAAGAAGGCAGACAAGTCTTAAAGTAATTGCAAGGTAAGGAAATGTTTAATTCAGAAAAAAGTTAAGGCCAGATTATTTTATAACTCAACATGGAATAGAAAGGCCTGTGTCCTGCAATAATAAAACATTTATTTAACACTTAGTTGGTGTAAGCCCCTGTGCTCTCTACATTCCCCTTTTGGCATTTCTTGTTGTATACACAAATGATTCAGTGTATACCCAATATACTGAGTTAATTGTCCTCTAAAGGTATTTTTTAAACAAATGTGGGTTGCTCTTAGTAGGTATATGAAAGTTTGTGGAACTGAAGTATAAATCTTTATGAACTTTATTACGAAGCCAATGGAGATAGAACTGATCTTGTTCAAAATGATTAAAATCTTTAAAATAGGAAGTCATTGAGCCTAAAAAAAAAAAAAAACACAGAAAAACTCTTACACCTTGTGCCTGTCTACTAGAACTGAGTGTGTCTAGATAGCAGAGGGTAGGACCTGGAAGAGAGAAGGCTAATGTGCAGCCGCCAAGAGAACCATTTCCAAGGACTGAGTGTGAAATAATGTAACCTTGCAGGGAACAGTGAAGAAACAGCAGTAGCCAAATGCCACCCTCCCTGTGAGTTCAATGATCAGAGATGGCACGATTCAACTTGACATTGTGCTGACTTCAAGGTGAATGCCCCAGACAGAACTGGGGCTTGGCAAGCAATAATCACAAACCTCTCCCAAAGGGAAGGCTCTGCTCCTCACCAGGATGTGCAAAAGTGCTGATTGGCCACTGGCATTTTCAGCCACATCAGCACATATGTGAGGGAGTGTGATCAGATATGTCATCTTTAGATTCCATGCGCAGTCATGTGAAAGGGAGGTAGCACTGATTGGCAAGACCAGTTAAAGTCTTTTATAACAGAGATCTTTTAATTATGTTATTTCTTTGTTAAGTGTAGAGTAGCAAGGCGCCTGTGGATTGCCATCTTTTGTTTTGCTTTGCTATTAAATGTTAATCTTGTCGTTGTTGTTATTTTATGAGAACCAATGACATCATGGATGCCTAGATGTTCTCATGAATTGGATTTAAGTGAGGTAGAGTCGCACAAAGTCATCAGCCTCACTCTCTCTTCCAGAATCATTAAAGTCAGTGGCAAGGCAAAAGCCAGGGTAATTAATGTTTTACATCAAGACCGTATGATTTCTTTTTGCCCTATACCAGTCATTTTCTACTCATTGACTATGTCTTGTTTGCTGAGCTATTCTCCTCTTCAATTAACAGTGACATTTTCACTACAGAGGGAGATAAAAGGTTCCCTAGTCAGAAGTCAGTGGATATAGAACCAGATTTAGAGCCAAGAAGACCTGAATTCAATATGTACCTTGGAAGCATGAACTTTTTTGTCTCTCATGCTGCATGAACGTGCACAGGAAATTTAACCTCTCGGTGGTCCAGGTAACTTTCAATAACTAAAGTGCTAGCAAAGAGGATGCTAACCTGTATTAGTAGTGGGAGTTTCTTTATTCAAAATTTTCAATACCAAGAAAATCATAGATCCATTTTCTTCTCTCTATCTTGTAGTTAAAAGGACTAGATTTTAGTCCTAGTGCTTTATGAACCAAGGCAAGACAGTTAATCTCCCCGATTTTCACTTCCTTCATCCTCAAAACTTCCTGACAGATTGCCTTCTAGAAAGTTTGGATACCCCCAGTAACAACAAAGTTATTGCTTTAAATGGTAGTCCATTCTCTTCTTGAATAGTTTTAACCACTAGGACTTTTCCTTATACTCCAGTTCACTCTAGTATATCTGTTGTCCCATCAACGTGTGTATTTTCTTCAGTGAGTGAAGATCACAACCTATTCAAGTCCATTTATCCTATTCAACTCTTATCTACGTCCTCCCTTCAATTCATCATAGGGGATTGACTCAGTGAGAGGAGGGCTTTTCTAGCAATGTCTTGAAATTACAAGCATGTCAAAAGAACACACAGAAATATCCTTTGCTTATCCCTCTGTCTTGCTACATCATTAATTCTTGTGCCAATTATACATTTCTTTGATGACACTCTTCTTTTGCATAATTCCTTATTTGTAATAACAATAATAATAGCATTTATGTAGCATTTTAGGTTTGCAAAGTACTTTAAAATCTTTTTTTGTTTTATTCTCAAAACAACTTTGAGAGGTAGATTCTATAATTATTCCCATTTTATGAAGGAGGAAAGTCAGATGGAAGTTAAGGGTCTTGCTCAACATCACCTGGTTCTGAAGTGTTTGAGGCCAAAATGGAACTGAGGTTTTCATAACTCCAAGTGCAGTGTTCGTTCTATCTTCCAAATATTGTGCCACAAAGCTGCTTCTTGTGAATTCTTTTCAGTGTATTGCAGCCTGTTGATGCCTACCATTCACATCTCCAATGCTCAAATTCCATTCTTCAGAAGTGGCAATGTTCCATGTTTCTTAGTCATTTAGTATCGCCAAAAAGTATGTTGAATTTAGAAGTCAAAATGTGTCCCTGGTTAACTTCCAACCATTTTCCTCGGGGGCTAAGATGAAGTTATTCCTTCTTTCAGTAATAGTCTTTTAAATCCTTGAAGATGGAGATTGTCTCATCATTTTTTGAAAAATACATGCTTTATGTCTTTTTTTTAGACATTTGACAAGGAAGTATTCTCATATGTCCCTCCTTAGGAGATGAGCATAAGCATGAATTATAAGTATATAATATGTTTGACATGGTGAAATCATTATCCTATTTTTCTCTAGTAACTGTTTCCACCTGAGTAAAAAAACTGTTTGCTAGTTTTTAACATGTAAAAACATTCAGTCTTTGATCACAACCTGTCATTAAACAAATGGTCCCCTGGTAACTTATAAAAATTAATGTACCACTCTTATAAGGATACCTAACTTTCACCTAGGAAATAACTTCGTTGCTTTTCAAGATTTACTTACTTGGACAGAGATTGATAACCAAAGCGTAAATATCAGACACTGAATGGAAAAAACAAAAACAAACAAAAGCATTCACTTAAATGGAAATATAAAAAGAGAAGTAGACCAAGGAATGGGAATAGGGACTGGATCCGTGATAACTTTAGTCTAAGTTGCCTAAAGAAGAAATATCAAACACTGTGGTCCAAGCACTCCCAGTTGTGGCCCAAACCTGATTAAATGTAACTGGGAAATAGCTAACAAAATAAGTGAAAATGTAATAAAACATAAGTAATATTACTATATAGTTTTCTAAGTTGATATGCAGCCCACAAGGATCTTTATCTACAGTTTAGTGGTCCCTGTTTCTACTTGAATTGGATACCACTGGCATATAGCATTAAAAGGTAAAGTGACTATAAGAAATGATGAGAAATGATATAAGAAAAGGATTTCATAAAAATCTGGAAAGATTTGCATGAATAGATGCTGAGTAAAGTGAGCAGAACCAGAACACTGTACATGGTAACAGCAGCACTGTGGGACAATCACCTGTGATTGACTTAGTTTTTCTCAGCAATATAATGATTCAAGACAATTCCAAAAGACTCATAATGGAAAATACCATCCACATCCAGAGAAAGAACTGATGGAGTCTGAATGGAGAGGGAAGCATACTATTTTCAAATTTTTGGTTTTTTAATATTTTTTTCCTTTTTTTCTGTTTCTTTTACAAATATGTTTTGTATGATTGCCCATGTATAACCTATATCAAATTGCTTGCCATCTTGGGGAGGGGAAGGAGGAAGAAAAATTTGGAACTCAAAATCTTATTTTAAAACAAATGCTTACATGTAATTGGGAGGAAATATACAACCTACATTTTTAAAAAATAGTTTAAGTGACTTGCTTAAGGTCACACAGTTGGTATACATCAGATACAGAACATGAACCCAGGTCTTCCTGGCTCCAAGGCTACCTCACCTCTCTATGCTTTGTGCCATGAAGCATTTATATAATACAGAGAGTTGATTTTTTTAAAGAGAGGTCCTTAGACATAATTTTGTCCTAGTTGTTCATTTAAAATAATAAGAAACTGGATCTCGGTCAGAAAAGTAGTTTACTTAAGATCATACGGATGTTACAGAGACAATATTTGAACCCAGGCCTTCCAATTTCTGCAGCATGATTAAAAATAAAAGCAATAATAATTTCTACAACTACTTTTACTACTTCTGCTGCATATCATTTTGCAAATAGCCCTGCTTGAGTACATGTATGTTCATTTGGTACTTTTTCAACATTCCACTAATCAACAATATTTAAGCAGATACATTGGATACAAAAGACTTAAAAAGAAGGCTGACATCTGTTACAAAGTAGGATTAATTAGGTATTACTTTAAGTGATGAATATTGGCTCCTATCCCCCATGAGAACAGTTGGTAAATGCACTTTTCTAATTAAGGGATTGTGTCAAAATGTCATTTTATTCTTATCAGAAATCCTATTAAGATTTTTTACTAATACTCTCAGTTTTGCTATGTGTAACACAACTGTTTCAAAGACACAAATACATGCATTATGCCTCCTGTGAAAAAAAAGAATCTAATGAGGGATCTGTCTTTTACCATTAGGACTTTATCAATTTAGAGTAGAAAGAGTTCTATTATAATTGGTTTCTAACATAACATCATAGTTTTGAAGATCTCTGAATGTCATCAAAACTGTACTTTTGAATCTCTTCTACATCCCTATAACATGGGAGTAGACTGGAGGGAAGTATTGGGAAATAGACCCTTAATCTCTCTGTGCCACAGTCTCTCCATTGTAAAAAGAGAGGGTAGGACTTGATAGACTCTAAAGCATCTTCTGACTCTAAATGTATGATAATGCTGTGATTGACTATAGAGTGTCATGACTTTAGGCTTGGTGTCCTGGAATTATGATCTTATAGACTGAGCAATCTTGTTTTCTGGTGTGAGGAATAGTGTACACTGAAAAATGATTTAGATAATAATGGCCATCAGATCTAGCTCTGATCCTTATAAAGGCCTTTTAGTTCTGGAGGTGAATCTGTTTTGTTTTCCCTTTCAGAGGGAATGAACCTGGGAGTCATTCAATCAACAATTATTCCTTCCATGAATGGGGAATCTGTGGCCTTAAGGCCACTTATGGCCTACTAAGTCATTGGATGTAGCCTCTTTTGACTGGGTCCGAGTTTTATAGAACAAATCCTTTTATTAAGGGGATTTGTTCTGAGAAATTTGGATTCAATCAAAGGGCCATACTTGAGGATCTAGAGGGTCACATGTGACCTTGAGGCTGCAGGTTTCCCAGCCCTACCATTAGGCACTTATACTGTGCTAAGTGCTGGAGAAACAAAGAAAGGGAAAAAATACTGAACTTGCTTTCAGGTCTCACATTTCGATGGGAGAGATGGCCTATATATAACTCTGCACATGCAGAGTGATGGGAGGAGAAGCACTCGAGGGACAGGGCAAGACAGGACTCCTAAAGGTATTCTTGAAGCCTTCAGGGCTGAAGGAAGTCAATGAAGCTAATAGGCAGAGGGGGACGTATCCAAGCATGAGTACCAAATGGCCACTGCCAAGGCACAGAGTCAGGAGATGAAATGCTATGTGGGAAAAACAGTATTTAAGTCAGTTTTGCTGGATTGTAAAGGAGAGTAAAGTATAAAGTGACTATAACTGCTAAGAATTCTGCCTGAACAGGAGGCAGAACATCCAGATTCCTTCCGGGAAACCTATTCTGGTGAAACTCTGAAGTTTGAACCAAACCAAATGATGATCAAGAAATCCAGTGAGAACCTATAATAAGTTAATTATTCCACCATAGAATATAGTACAGAAGAGGAGGACACCTAGAATCTAAGGGTATGCCTTATATTTATACAGTTGGAGAATGGTTGAACAAATTACAGCAGAGATGGTCACCCTCCAGGTCCTCAAGTGTGACCCTTTGCCTGAATCCAAACTTCATAGAAACAATCCTTGAGCCTGCGTCCTTGAGCCCACCACCCCTTATGCTGTATGGATGTGACAGTATATTATTGTAGCATAAGAAATGGCAAAATGAGTTATTTTAGAGAATTCTGGTCGTTAAGAACTAATTCAGAGGAAAGTGAGAACTAAGAGAACAATTTATATATGTGCAGAAAGGTAAATTAAAATAACTTTGAAAAAGACCTCTGATCAATGCAATAACCAAAACATATACACTAAAGTATATTACTCATTTGACAGATAATGACACAGATGTAGAAAGGGACATATTTGTGAATGTGGCCACTATGAGGATTCATTTTACTTGACTATATTTATTTGTTACAAGGATTGATTTTTTTTCTTTCTCTTTTTAATTATGGTGGTGTGGGGAGTGAAGGAAGATTAGCAAAAGTGAGGTCCATAAAGGAAAAATATGTTAAATGCCCTGAGAACAAAAGGAAGTTCCAAATGAAGCATAGACAAAGTATGGCGGGTTTTAAAGTAATGTTTGAAAATTATTGTTTCCTTTTTTAAAGCAAGTAGTAAAAAATGAAGAGTCACAGTTTCACATAGAATTATCTCTTCTTCTGTTGTGTTTATGGAAATGTCTTTTGGGGGCATGTTTAAGTTCAGAATTTTTTTAAATAAATTACAAGAAGACTGTTAGAAATCTAGACAGATTTATGAGAAGAAATAGAAGGAAATGTATTTGCTAGATAGTATTAATGGCTTTTAATGGAGGGTTTTAAATGAGCACACTAGAATAAGACTTACTCTTTAACCAGAGAACACACAAAATTTTCATCCTCTAAGAGAAACTGACAAATTATTTACTAAAGGTTAACTATTTTAAAAAACACAAGAAATTTGCAAATTTTCCTTGAAGGGAAACAGAATCAACATTTTATCAGTATGTGAATTCATATTTGAATTTTTAAACTTCCTTTACCAAGCTTGGACTACCTTCACATGTCAACCAAGAGAATTCCCCATTAAACTAAGTCACTGGACTTTTTCAAGTTTCTAGTGTTTGAGGTCCATTATTAGTCTATTTATCTAGCCACAGAAAAAGTATTAAAAATTCAGGAAGATGCACATGCGCCCAGGGGATCTCATTAGCCTCTGAGAGAATTTACTCCTATTCTTTCCATCATCTCTTTCCTTTTTTAATTAAAAAAGGCATTTGAACTAGAATAAGAAGTCCTGGGTTCAAGTCTAAGGTTTGACACTTAAAAACCGCATGACTTGGCATGTCACTTGACCTGGGATGTTTACATAAATGTTTAACCATCAGATCTCTGACAGGGGTGGTAGTGTGGTGAAGTATACAAGGATTCATTTTTAAGTTTAATCCCCATTATGTCTTCACAGGCCAAGACATTAAGTAATCTACCAAGGTAAAAATGGTATTTACTAACAAAAGAGAATACTTATTCCTTTTGCTCTCTCTGAGCCCTCCACAATAAATCAGCTTGCACCCAGGAATTTCCTTGCTGTTGTTTCTGTCTCTAATATCATAGCCTGTCCTTGACCTGACTTCACTATTCTGTGGTTATAAATAGCACACTTTAACTTTGCCCACACACTTGAAGAGGAGGGTTTGTATAGGAAAATAGAAGGGTTCTCTGCTCAGCCAGAAAATGAAAGAACAGAGGGGTCTGAGGCAGGGTGCCAATGTGTATGTGCATGAAGATGCACCCAACTTGAATGGCACTGGCATCCAGCTGGGACTAGTACTCTCTTCTTGTCTCCTGGAAACTTCTTGGGGTAGGGACCAAGCATGGTAAAAATTGAATTTGACAATGTAGGAGGAGGCTGACATGACTTTGAAGTCAAGCCCCTGCAGGAAAACTTGTCATCAAAGAGAAAAAGGCCAGAAAGTGAGCAATAAGAGAACAAAAAGAAAAAAAACTTACTAAAATCATCAAAGAGTAATCTCATGAGGGAAGGGGAATATTTTGTAATAGATGATGGGGCCTTGTAATGGATATTATCTTCAGGGTTCCTCTGACAGAGGGTTGTGCCTCCACAGACAGCATTCTTCCCCAGGAGAAAGGAAATTGGAGCCATTAAGACAAACCAGGAGCTAGAATGGTTGGCAGTCATGGGGCAGAAAGGAGATTTCATGGCAAAGTAAGACTGTGGAAAGAACAGGGGGTAGAATTGGACCACATGATGAAGCAAAGGAAAACTTTTGTTGGTCAATGTTTCTATACTCTTGATATCCATTATGCAATGAACATTCTAAGAGTGAGGTGAAATATATGCATGTACATATGTGTGTGTGTGTGCTTGTGCATGTATACATGAAAGGACTGAGGGGTCAGGATCTGCAAAAGCAATAGCATGGCAATTGATTAGAATCAACATTTTGGAAGTCTTAATTCCATGAAGAATATATAGAGGCTAAAGAAGAAAAAAATAAGTATACTAACCCTGAATCAAGAACCTAAGTTAAGAATAGAGAAAAAAGGCAGAAAATTAAGAGAACAATAGAATGGGCTAACTGGTTTCGGAGGTCCCTCATTGTGGAATTATTTTATTTATCAGATCTAAAGATGATGTAACTATGCCAGAAAGCTAATATGTTGGCCAGCAGAATCAAGGACCAAAAAGGTCTAAAATTATGAAACCAAAAATCAAATTTAACAGGCATAAACACAAATTACTTTGCTTGTGCTCAAAAATCAACTACATGACTGTAGAATATTAGAGATTTGGCTTATGAGAATTCCATGTTAAAGTGGGTGGTTTAAAGCTCAGCATGCTTCAGCAGGGTGCCTCCTGCCTAACTGAAAGATTTTTCATCACTTGATCAGTTGCTCAGTTTGGCTGCATTTTATTTATATTTTCCTTTATAGTGTAAGCATATATATGGTTCTTATTTTACTCAGTTTTTATTTATTTGTTTGAGATGAGATCTCTCTATTTTATCGAAGGTAGAAGTGCAGAAGTCACTGATGGACTTATTCCCAATACTGATTAGTAAAGAATCTTTGACTTGCACCATTTTTCCAGTCTGCATTGGTTTGCCGCTCCTTAGACAACCTGGTGGCCCCTCACTCCCAGGAGATTTTCGCTCAGTATGGACACCTAATTGGCTTAAGCTGTCTGGCAGGCAGCTCAGAAATCTCTAGATCAAGCTATTCACCAGCCTCAGACTCCCTAGCAGCAAGGGCTATGGGTCTGTACCACCATGCCTAGTCACTTATTTTACTCTAATTAAGATTATTTAAATCTTCTCGTGTTTTTTCTGAATGTCTCGTATTTGTCATTTCTTACCACACAATAATATTCCATTACCTTCATATACCATGCTATAACCAATGTAAAGGAAAGCTGATGTGAATATTATGGTATATGATGGAACTTTGTTTTCAGCTTCATTTTGTTTTATTCCTTGGAGTGGGATAAAGAGTGTGAAGAGTTTAGTCTCTTTTTATCACATGATCACAAAGTGAAATCAAAAATGGTCAGACCAATTCATAGCTCCAACAGTATATGAATGCATCCCAGTTTCTCTGACATTTACTGTTCCCATGTTTTTGTTGCCTTCATTGAATAGTAGGACAACATACAAAGTCTATTAAGGGCAAGTACTCTTGGGATCTTTTTCATGAATAGCCAATAAGTTGCCTGACAAACTGAACCAAACTAAAGAAATATTCAATTTTGCTTGAGGAAAACATATGTATTGGTGAATAACAAGTGCATGAATTATGTGGAAAAATTCTTAACCCAGTGCAAACATACAAATACATCAAAAATCTTTCCTACATGGTGTAAATAGAACTCATTGCAATAATTCTAGAATATATGACACATACCTTTCTGAGAGAAAGACGTCGATGAGCTACCAATTGTTACTTTCCCTTGGGCCAGAGGAGGTTCCTGCGTAGCCATGTACAGAACCAAAGAATCAAGGTGAAGGTTGCCACCATTCCTATGAGAAGAGAAAGTCCAAAGAGAAAATACTGCTCTTCAGAATTTGGCAGCTAGGTGCTTCCATGGTGAACAGAATATTCAACATGAAGTCAAGAAGACCTGAGCTCAAATCCAGTCTCAGGCAATGACTATGTGTCCCTGAGCAAGTTATTTAATCTCTGTCTGCCTCAGTTTCCTCATCTGTAAAGTGGGAATAAAAACAACATCCACTTCTAAGAGTTGTGGCGAAGGTCAAATGGGGTTATTATAATGTACTTAGTATAGTACCTAATACATAGTAAGCATAATATAAATATTAGCTATTATCATTATTATAATTATCATTAATCTCTGAGTTAGATGGTACCTCAGAGATCATCTGGTCCAACACATATCCAAGTAGTTTACATTGTATATATATATATATATATATATATATATATATATATATATATATATATATATATATATATATATATATATATATATATATACATATATATGAACAAAAATTCCCTCTATAATATTCCAACACATTGGCATTCACCCTTTTAGTGAAGATCTCTGAGACAGAACCCATTTCATCCCAGAGTAATCTATCCTACTTTACATACCTCTAATTTTTAGGAAGGTTTTTTTTTTTATTACACAGGGTATCCCACAAGCTTTAAGTCTTAATAGCTTAAAAACTGAACTAAGATATTTGGGACAGTATTCATGAAACGTAAATTTTCTTCTCTGCAAATTTTCTCCATTTCTCCTAGTTTTGCACTGTGGGACAAAGGAAAATAAGTCTAATTTCTCTTACTAGGTGCCAGAACTTAAAATATTTTAAACAGCTATTTTGTCCCCACTGCACTAAATCTTTTCTCCTCTAGGCTAGACATTCTCAGTTCCTTCAATTGCTCTGCAGAAGACAGGGTGCTTGAATCTTTTATTATTCTATTTGTCTCCCTTTGGAGGCTGCCCTCCTCCTCCCCACTCCCCATCAAAATCCCTCCTTCCCAACAGGAAGAAAAGATCAAGAACAGAGCTGAAAAAGACTTTTTCTGTCTACCAGGAACAGAAAGAGGGGAATAGAAAATAAACTTAAGAGATTTGTGTCTTTTAAGCCCTATTGATGACTTCCAATAAAATCTAATCATATGCTAAGGTCCTTTGAGAATTAGAGGAATGATTGAATCTTCTTCAGTTTAAAACTAGTTCTACTAGTTTGGAAAGAGATGCCCCTTTTCAAGGGATAAGTAATTTTTGAACCAGTGAGGATCTATAATGCAATTATTAAACAGAAAGCCACTTCCTCAAACCATCACATACCTCACTTTAAAGTTCAGTTTCCTGTGACCTTTTATGGAGGCTGGAGTCAAATGTAGGATAGCTGGGCCCTCATTCTGCACATTTACCAGGTAACCATCAATTATTATCATCTTGCCAATGATGACTAAATAGGCAAATTCTTAATAGTCAGAGACTTGTAGAAGAGATTTCTGTATAAGGCAAGAGGCCAGAATGGCTAGTCTCTATAAGTCTTTCCAACTATATGCTTCTAGAGGGTTTATGGTTTATGTATGGATGGTGATAAATCTCCAGTCACGCAAGATAGCGAAGGTACTCTAAGCTAGTTATCTCATCTGCAAAAAAAGGATCACATTACATAATAGGTTGTATACTACACTTTTATTTTAAATTAGTTAAACTCGGAAACCATTTACCTCAGAAGTTTGCACATGATCTTTCCTTGAAAATTACAAAGATTAAATTAGGTCATCACTTATAGAAATTCATTTCAATGACTATATACTTAAAATGAAAAGGGAATCAATCATATGTCCTTGAATTCCATCCTAGCGTTATTTTCTATAATGCTAGGATTATAATTCCGGTGAATAATCCATTAATATATACCCATTGGCTATCAGCATAACTTGAATTCAGGCATGTACATTGGAATTCAAAAGAATTACTCATGGAGCTTATTTACTGTGGAAGGATGGAAATTCAAATTAAACTGTCTTCCAAGAAGAAATTAACATACATATCTAATTGGTTCTGGTGTTTATTTCCTTTCTTTATATAAAACCCTGACAGTTATGATCTGTCTCCATAAAATATAAGAAATGTTACCTTTGTTTTTTAAGTGATTGCATTCAGTGTGGACAAAAAATATATTGCCATATTGTAAAGGTTGTGACTTAAACCAAGATAATTCATGAACTGTGCAGGATTATAGATAAATACAAAATGGACATGTCAGTGCACGTGTGAGAGCATATTTTTTTTTTAAATTCCTGGTACCTTTGCACCCCCTCCCACACAGTTAATTACTTCTTAGCTCAAAACTGGCAAAATAGTCAGACGTTTGCTTTGCACAAGGGTGGGGGAGGGCGTATTCTTTTTTTTTCTTTTTCCTTCTCCCTATGGAAAATTGTCTGCATTGTACTGCAATGCTGAGCAAGTTTATTCTTAGCGGCATGTCTCCTCAGACGTTTTATGACAGCACAGGGAATATGAAATGTATGATTAATAAATAATTACAGCTGCATATCCAATCTCCAGCCTTCATTCAGTTAGAGTCTTGAGGACGTGAGGACTGTCATGGAAGTGGCAGTGACAACAGCGTATTTATTCATTTTAATTTAGAATGGAATGAAAGACTTTAAGTACAAATATTTACATATTCCAAACATATTTTACACACAGAATCATTTCAACCAGTACCAAAACACAACCACCTCCAGGGTGAAATCTAATAAAGATTTAGCAGCATGTAACCACAGTAAGCAAAAATTTAGGACAGAAGGTAAAGAACATTGTCTACATAGAGTAGTTGAAATTACAGAAGGAATTTTTAATTAGGCAAAATGTAATTACTCAGCTGGAATTTGTCCACTTTAGAAGTCCATTCTTTTTGTTGTTGTGGGAAGTACTATGGGAAATTCCATTACCAAATGTAGTAAAAATCTGAGTGTCTGTCATTATATATGGGCTTATCTTTCTCCCTGACATTATAATATAGCACAAATCCTATTGACTATTCCAGTAACACATTTGGATTAATAATAAACATAACTAGTATTTATAGTATATTAAGTGTTATCTCAGTTGATTTTTCTCCTCTATTCCCACTATTGACCTCGTAGGCTTCCATTAAGTCCCAACTAAAATCCCACCTCTCATAGGAAGTCTTCCTCAATCTCTCTTAATTCTATTGCCTTCCCTCTGTTATTTATTTCCTATTTATCCTGTATATAGTTTGCTTTGTATATTTGTTTGCATATTGTCTCTCCTATTAAATTGGAAGCTTCATGAGGGCAAGGACTTTTTGCCTCTTTTCGTATCCCTGGAGCACTTAGCACAATGCCTACCATATAGTAAAGGTTTATTGAACTGAATTGATCCTTACAAAGATCCAGTGAGAACGGTTTTATTATTATCAACATTCTATAGATGGGGAAATTTAGGATGGGAGTGGTTAAGTGTCTTGCCCTGATTCTTACAACTATTTATCAAATTCTGAGGCAGAATTTAAATTTAGTTCTTCCTGACTCCAGTTACAACTCTATCATATGACAACAACAAAAACAATATCATATGAAGGTACCATATGGTACTGGATCAGAATATGCAGGGGAAAAGATAGGCTTCAGCTAGGGGGTGTTCTGTTATACAGTAAGTCGGGAAATCAGAATAGCAGGTTCAGACAGACTATCATTTACTGTAGCATAAAGCAAAATAGTTAACCGTCTACCGTCATCTTGGTAGTGGTATAATGGAAAGAGCACAAGGGTTGGAGTTTGGAAAAACTGAGCTCATATGTGATCTCAAACTCTTACCCATTGTGTGACCCTGGGCAAGTCATTTAATTTTTTCTGTTTGCCTCAATTTTCTCAATTGTAAAATGAGGATGAAGCCTTCATAGGGTTGTTGTGAAGATGAAGTGAGGTAACATTTATAAAGTGTTTAGCATAGTGACTGGTACATAGTAGGTGCTGTACAAATTTTAGTAATGATCATGATGATGGCAGGGTTCACTGAATGTAGGGTGAGTCATTAGAGAGTGGGCCTGAAATCAAAGACTTTCATTCTCAGGAGGCTTTTGCAGAGTTTATGTACCAGCAATTGGCACAGAGCCTGGTACAGAGTTTGTGCTTTACAAATGCTTATTGAATGACCATTCTGGTCACATAACTTGGAGAAATCATCAACTTCCCAACTATACTGAGCAACTGAAGTAATATTTTAATGGTACATGATACTACTGTATTCCATTTACCTCTCAAAGATAATGTAGGAGTTAAAGCAAAAAAATAAAGTGTATTCTTCTTTCTGTTGAGGGCTATTAGTTTCCTTTCACAGTAGCCAAAGCACCCTTCCTAATAAGCAGAGTAGCTAGTCCTTTGCCTCTCTGTTAATGATGTTAAGAAGACAGTTGTGGTTGGAAGTTCTCAGTCTCAATGCTGGTCATCCCAACTCACATTTATAGTGTAATAAGCAGTTATAACAGAAGTTGTTCTCAATTTTTTTTGCATGATAGATCTTTTGGGTAGCCTTTAAAACCTGTAGACTTTGTCTGAAAATAATATTTTTACATTCATAAAATAAAATGTATAGGATTACAAAGGAAACCAACTATTATACAAGGAAAATATATATATATATATACATATATATGTATGTATACATATATGTATGTACATGGACCCCAGGAAAAAAATATCTGGTAACAGAGTTCTGATCATATCTGGGTACTGGGACTGCAAAACCAAGGTCTTGTATGGGGAGGTTTCAGGTAAAAAGAGAAATTATTCTATTAGGTAGCCTGTGCACAGATACATAAATATGAATGTGACACTTCTACTTGCTTATTATTTGTTTAATTGCTTATATACAATATATATGTGATTATAAATATATAATAGTGGCTTGTTTTGGTTTTTTTCTTTGTTTTAGAGGTTGTTTTGTTTGATTTGGGGGTTGGTTTTTTTTTGCTTTTCTATTGTATTCTAATGTTTTGTAGGATGCCTCACTGAGATAAGTCAACTTCAGGGTTATATGTCTATGGTTTATGGTAAGTGTTCCAATCCAACCAGGAGCTTAGCCAGTCCTGCTTTATACCTTCTTAAACCAATGGTAATGCATAAATACTTGAAGGCATCCAGGCGAAGATAAAATGAAGATAATGCCAGTAATAGTATACTCTTCAACTCAATAGTATACTCTCAAATAATAAGATACTCTCAATTGGTTGTTCAGCATCCAAAGGTCTGGAGACATAACTCTAAGTGAGGAACAAAAGATGCCTAGCCCCCAGAATGGATCTTCTAAGGTACAGGTTCTTAACAATGTGTGTGTATGTGTAAGAGACAAAGAGAGACAGAGAGGGGGTGTGTGTGTTATGTGTGTGTGTGTGTGCCTACCTGTGTGTGTGTACCTGTGTGTGTGTGATAAATTTCTTTGGGAGTAGGTAGAAGGTAGACCCCTTCCCAGAATAACATTTTAAATACATGTAATAATGGTAATGATATTTACATATTTCTTTAAAGTTTCCAAGGTACTTTATGGTATAGCATTTGATCCTTACAACCTACTTGTTAGTTAGATGCTATTATCCCCATTTTACAGATGAGGAAATCAGGCTGAGATAGTTTAAATGAATTAACCAAGGTCACTCAGCTTAAATTCAGTTCTTCTTGACCTCAAGTTCAGCATTCTATCCACTATGCCAACCCAGCTACCTCTGAAATAAAATGAATAGGATTTTAAAGAAAATTAATTATGTTTGGTTAACAAAATGTATTTAGGTTCATGTATCCCAGGTTAAGAATCTCTGCTCTAAGGTAGCAAGCCCAAATGCTATAACTAGTAAATGCACTATATTTGGGGGGCATCCACAAGTCAGGAGGTCTGTCTGGGAAAATCCAAATCCATAATGGGGAAAGGAAAGAAAGTAGTCATTGCTTATCCTAATTGGGGACAAATAGCTATGGGTACATTCCCTTGATGTATACAAATTAAAGTACACCAAATGCTGAAAGTGAACAGAGCTTTTTTTTTTTTTTTTTTTCTCACGGAGATACAGAATCCGGAGGTGTGAAGGGGCTGATACCTCCTACTCACCTGTATAAAGGCTGTTCATTTCTGTAGTCTAATAGCCTCTTGCTAGCCAATACCCTAGCTTCATTCCTTTGTGTCTAGAGGGCTTTTTCACTTTTCCAAGAGTCCTCTTTTAAAATGCAAATACCCCCTGGGAAGTGTTAAGCCTCACAAGCTAATACTTTAGCTAACAGCCAACTGAAAGCATGCTCTTGTAGCTGTCAATCACAGGATACACAGGATAGAGATAGTCTCCTGGGAGGGAATATGAGAAAGAAGGCTCTTCTGGAGCTTGGGAGAGAAAGGAAGGAAAAGAGAGTTCAAAGGAGAGAAGGAAAGACACTAGAGGAATTTTGTGTACTTTTCCTTTGATTGACTCTTCCTAGGGGGCAAAAGATTCTCCCATAAGATATGTTCTTCTTAAGCCTGCTCGTTGTGAATAAAATTTATCAGCAGTCTGATATATATGTATGGTATAAGGAAAAGAAGCCAGGCTCTGCCTCTGATAATTACTGGATACTGTGACAGCCCTTTGACCTCACAGAACCTCTGTTTTCTCATTTGTAAAATGGGTGTAATAACACATGAACTACCAGAAAAATGAAAATTCTAAAGCATTATAGATTTTTGTCAGTCCTAGCATTTCTATGGATACCAATGAGCACTGAAAACAAAACTGACATAGAAAATCAGGAACTCTTTGTCTGGATTGGAACTTAAAGGAGATAGCCCGGTGCTGAGACATTGGCCTCAGTCACAGAAGAGTAATTAGATAATAAAAAAAACCCAGAGAATAAGAAAATTCTATGTCTACCTATCCCCATCTGCTGAGGATAGATTTCTTCTGTCCAAAGGAGATAAAACTAGTGCCAGTGGGAATTCAGACAACCCCTAACTAACACTTGCTGGACTAAGACCCTCCCCACCAAGAGTGGAAAGATTACACTAGTCAATCAGGTCCATGTACATAATTCAGGTCTCTGAATGCAATCCAGGTTATTCCCGCTGAATTTGCATGGCTAATGGCATTCCTATCCTCTTGGTTTTTTTGGATCCAATTATGGCTTTCCAACCTCAAATCTGCCTGTCTGGCAATCACCTCTGCCTCTGCTCTCCCTATACAACCTTCCCCATCTGGCCTTCCTGCTCCAACACAGAACCCTTTCTGTGTTCTTGCCAGAACTCCTGCAGAGGCCCACCTGACTCGCCTAAAGCCCATTCTATGCTTTGATTCCTCAGCCTTAACTCTTGCCTTCCTACATTTCTGACCCACACCTAACCCAGTTCTCCACACTGATCAGTTGAAAACAGTTGTCTCCTCCAGTCTCTGAATATCCATTCTCACCACCTGCTTGCCTGACCTTGACAAGCCCAAAACCTGCAGTGGAGAACACGGTTCCATCCCAATATGTGCCATTTCCAAATGTAACTCAGATTATCCATTTACTCTTAAAAAATTGAAGTTCCCAGGAAGAAGACCTCCAAGAAATATAAATGGAAAATTTTGTCTGGGTAGGACCATGGAATCTAAGAAGAGCCATTCACTTCTCACCTCAAACCCACCAGCTGAGAGGAGAAGATAATCAAAAAAGGATAGGACCACTTTGAGATGGATGGAACAATGATAACTAGGGACAGATGAAAGGAAGAGAATCTCAAATTTTATTTTGCTTCTGTTTTCCCTGCTCAGAAAAATTACCTTTGAACTAAAAAGGATAGAATAAAAATAACTAATAGGGACTTGATACCCAATGTTAATAAGATTATAAGAGAGCACTGAGCTACCCTTAATGAATTCTAACAACTTGACTCAGATGAAGTACTTTTTTAAGTATTGAAAGTACTGGTAGACACAGTTCTAACTGGAATCATGACTGCTGGATGTCAGTAAAATTTAAAAGATCATGGAGAATGTTGGAGAGATCATAGGATTAGAGAATAAAAAATGTCCCTATTTTCAGGAAAGGGAAGACAGTAGAATCAAAGAACTATAAGACAACAAACCTGACATATTACTAGACAAAGTTGCATCTTGAATTTCTTTAATTTGGGGAAAATCCTATTCCATTCTTATTTCTAACTGCTTTGGATTAATTTCAGGTCATTCAAATTGGTGATTCTTCATAACTAAAGGCCTTTCTCCTAGGTTACATGAAAATGTTATTTTTTGGGGAAGAAAGATAAAATAGTAAGAAATCACCCAGGTGAGGAAAAGGGAGACAAAAGACTGAAAGAGCCAGATTACACCTATGTTCATTCCAAAGGTAAGCAGAATATGGATTCATTTATTCTCTTAATAAGTGAGACACTTTACTAGAGCTGTTCAACTTTCACCATTTAACAATTACTTATTAATTATATACTATGGACCAGGTAAGCAGTTAGGAAATACAGAGGATTGAGTGTCAAGCCCCGAGTCAAGAAAACCTATCTTCTTAAGTTCAAATCTGACCTCAGCCACTTACTAGCTATGTGACCCTGGAGAAGTTAACTTAACTCTGTCTTAATTTCCTCATCTGTAAAATGAGATAGAGAAACAAATGGAAAACTACTCCAGCATCTTTGCCAAGAAAAGTGGTCACAAAAAGCAGGACATGACTAAACAACAACAAAGTGACAGGTACTATTATAGGTGTTGAGTATACATAGACAAAAAAAGAAGAGTCTCTGTCTTCAAGTAGCCTTACATAAAAGGAAAACATGATGGAAACAAAAAATTAAATACAAGTTAGATGCAAAATAATTCCAGGTCTGGGCAAAGCCAATGAGGCAGAAGGTAGAACATCAGAAAGCAGATAGGCCAATTGGACAAGAATGCAGAGAATGTGAAGGAGAGCAGTGTGTGGTAAGCCTGAAAATATAAGCCAACATCCAATGAAAAGCTTTAAGAGTTAAAACAGAGTTGTTTGTGTTTATACTAAGTTAGGCTGGTAGGTCATTGTCCTGTGTACTCAAAGAAAACCAAAATGACATTTACTAAATCAGAGTCAATATGCAGTTTATCTAACTTTGGCTGATCAAACCAATATGAGTTCAGAAAGCTCTATCATAAATCAGGCACAAATAGTCCATATGAATATTGAGAGTGCAGATGTCTCTAAATTTACACATCTCACATTTCTTTTGAGCTACTATAATTCTCTTTGCTCATAGAGCACAGTGCCTTCTCCGATATAGGCATACCATGCTGGGGGTTCCTATGCCAGTGTCTCCTAATGTTTCACAGTCTGTTCCAAAGTTCTTCAAAGAAACCTTGAGAGGTTCCTTGCATTGCTTCTTCTGACCTCCATGTGAGCACTTGCCTTTCTTGAGTTCTCCATAAAATAGTATGTCAGGCAAAACATACATTTGGCATTTGAACAACATGGTTAGCCCATCAGTTCTCTCTGCAGTAGGGTATGAATACTTGGCAGTTCAGCTCAAGAAAGGATCTCAATGTCTGGTACTTTAACTTTTCAGGTGATTTTCAGAGTCTTCCTATTTCTTTGCATAGCATTAGTATGCTATGCAGGTTTCACAGGAATATAACAATGAGAACCTGTTTTCTTGGTGTTAATTGTTAGGCCAAAATTAGCACAACTGGCAGAGAATCGTTCCATATGCTATTGCATCTTAACCTCAGAGGTTGCATTGAATACACATCATCTGAGAACAAAAAGTTGTGCATCAACCCTCTCTCCACTTTTGTCTTGGCTTGTAGTCATTTCAAATTATATAAATTACCATCATTGCAGTAGCTGACTTGATGCTATTTTTATCCTCCTTGAAGGTATTTGACATCTCTGAAAACAGAATGCTAAAAACCATGGAGAAAAGCATATACCCCTGCTTCGCTCCATTGGTGACTATTAAAGCACAAGAATATTGTCTGTTATTTAGAACCCATGCAAGCATGCTATAATGAAATTGATGCAAATACTGATGAAATGCTCTGAACAACCAAATTTTGCCATGATTTTTCACAATCCTTCATGATTACCAGTATCAATGGCCTTGGTCAAATTGACAGATGTTGCATACAGGACTCTGTCCTACTCCTGGCATTCCTCCTGCAATTGTCAGGCAGCAGACAACAAATCAACATTTCCTCAAACTTATATAGAATTGACAAGACTTAGAAGACAGTGAGATTGAAAATTTGAATTGCTAGATGGATAGTGGTACAATTTAGAGTGTAAAATAGGAATGATAAGAGGATAGAAGAATTTTGGAGAAAAACATAATAAGTTCTATTTGGAACATTTTTTTTAATTCAAGATAGAACTTTCCATTAGAACTGTCCAATAGGTGCTTGACATAATGAGTAGAATTCTGGGATATGGTGAGGGAGAGACTGGGATTGGAGCTTTAGATCTAGAAGTAATCTACATAGAGATAATACTTGGATGCATGGAAGCCACCTAGATCACCAAGTGAAAGAAGTAGAGAGAGAACAGAAGAGAACCCAAGAAAGGGCATTGAGGCATACCTTCACTTCAAGATGGATCATTACTGATGATCCATCAAAGAAGACAGAGGAGACATAACCAAATATATGGGAAAGGCCAAAACTAGCATTTCTATAAATGATGAACAACATCTAGATTTGGGTCTAGATTTAGGAGGGTAAAGGTTAAATCACCAGTGTATAATAGTGCAGAAAGATCAAGAAAGGGGAGAAATAAGAAAAGACCATGATCATAACTGTGAATGTGAATAGGGATGAACATTCCCATAAAATGGAAGAAGATAGCAGGGTGGATTAAAAACCAGAATCCTGCAATATGCTGTTTATAAGAAATATGCTTGAAGTGGAGAGAAACACACACACACACACACACACACACAGAGTAAAGGTAAGGGACTGGAGCATAAGCTATTGTGTTTCATTTGGAGGAAAAACAAGTAGGAGTAGCAATCCTGACCTCAGACAAAGTAAAAGCAAAAAGAAACCTAATTAAAAGAGATAAGGAAGGAAACTATATCTTGCTAAAATGTAGATATATTTATGTTTTAGCATAGACAATGAAGCAACATCAATATGGAATATATGTGCATCAAGTGGTATAGCACCCAAATTCTTAAAGGAGAAGTTAAATGGGCTACAGGAAGAAATAGACAGCAAAACTATACTGGTGGAGGACCTCAACTGTCCTGTTTCAGAATTAGATAAAGTCAACCAAAAAATAAACAAGAAAGAAAATAAGGAGGTAAATAGATTATTAGAAAAGTTAGATTTGGTAGACATTTGGAGAAAACTGAATGAGAACAGAAATGAATAGACATTTTTTCAGCAGCACATGTCACCTATACAAAACTGACTGTGTAGTAGGGTGTAAAAAATCACAGAATCAAATGTGCAAAGGCAGAAATATTAAATTTATTCTTTTCAGATCATAATACATTGAAAATTACATTTAGCAAAGGGCAGTGGAAATGTAGATCAAAAATTAATTGAACCTACATAATCTAATTTTAAAGAATGAGTGGGCCAAAGAAATAATCATAGAAAAAACAATAATTTCATTAAAGAGAATGACAACAGTGAGGCAACATACCAAAATTTATGTGATGTAGATGAAGAAGTACATAGAGGAAATTTTATTTCTCTGAATTCTCACATCAACAAAATACAAAAAGAACAACAGCTCAATGAATTGGGAATGCAACTAAAACAAAAAACTAGAAAAAGAACAAATTAAAAAACCCCAACTGAGTACCAAATTGGAAATAGTGAAAATCAAAAATGAGATTAATAGGATGGAAAGTAAAACAAAACAAAACTATTGAACTAATAATTAAATCTATGAGCTAGTTTTATGAAAAAGACACAAGATAGATAATTCATTGGTTAATTTGATTTAAAAAAGAATATCAAAAATAAAAAGGGTGAAATCACCACCAGTGAAGAAGAAATTAAAGCATTCATTAATAAACATTTTGCTAAATTATATGCTAATAAATCTGACAAGTTGAACAAAATCAATGAATATTTACAAAAATAGATAAGGAAATAGAATGTCTAAATAAACCCATCTTAGAGAAAGAAATTAAATCAAAGCATTAATGAATTTCCTAGGAAAAAATTGCTAGAGTCAGATGGGTTCATCAGTGAATTCTACCAAACACTTAAAGAAAAATTAATTCCAATGATATATATAAACTATTTGGAAAAATAGGCAAAGAAGGAATTCTACCACTTCCTGTTATGGCACAAATATGACACTGATACCCAAACCAGGAAGAGCTAAAACAAAAAAAGAAAATTATAGACCAATTTCCCTAATGAATATAGATGCAAAAATTTAAAAAAAAACTATTATCAAAGTGATTACAGCAATATATCACAAAAATTATACACTATATTCATATGGGATATATACTAGGAATGCAGAGTCAGTCTGATATTAGAAAAACTATCAAAATAATTGACCATATCAATAATAAAACCAACAGAAATCATATGACTATCTCACCAGATGTGCAAAATGCTTTTGACAAAATATAGTACCCATTCCAATAAAAAAAATACTAGAGAGCATAGGAATAAAAGGAGTGTTCCTAAAATTGATAATCAGTATCTATCTAAAACTATCAGCAATGGGGATAAACTAGAAACTTTATCAGGGATGAAATAAGGATACCCATAAATACAACTATTATTTAATATAGTATGAGAAATGTTAGCTATAGCAATAAGAGAAGAAAAATAAATAGAAGGCATTAGAATAAGGGAATGAGAAAACAAAACTATCACTCTTTGAAGATGATATGAACGTATAAGTAGAGAATCTTAGAGCATCAACTAAAAGATTACTTGAAATAATTAACAATTTTAATAAAGTTGTGGGACATAAGATAAACCCACACAAATTGTCAGCATTTCTTTATATGATACAGAAAATCCATTTAAAATAATTGTAAGCAATATTAAAAACTTAGGAGACTGCTTGCCAAGACAAATCAAGGAGCTATATGAACACAATTAAAAACACTTTTTATACAAATAAAATGAGTCAAACAATTGGAAGAATATCAATAGCTCATGGGTAGTGAGTCAATATAATAAAAATGATGATTCATATTTTTAAATTTATTTATTTAATTTTAGTGTTCAACGTTCATTTCCACAAGATTTTGACTTCCAAATTTTCTCACCATGTCTCCTGTCCCTCCACTCCAAGACACTGTGCATTCTGATTACCCTTTCCCCCAATCTGCCCTCCCTTTTTCTTTCACATCCCTTTTTTCCCTTATCCCCATCTTCTCTCTTTTCTTGTAGGGCAAGATAGATTTCTATACCTCATTACCTGTATTTCTTATTCCCAGTTGAATGCAAAAACAATTCTTGACATGGGTTACTAAAACTTTGAGTTCCTAATTCTCTCCCTTCCTCCCTCTCCACCCATTCCCACTGAGAAGGCAAGCAACTCAATGAACGCTATACATGTGTAGTTATGCAAAAGACTTCCATAAGAATCATGTTGTGAAAGACTAACTATATATCCCTCCATCTTATCTTGCCCCCAGTTTATTCTATTCTCCTCAAAAGTGTTTATTTCTAATTACTCCTTTCTTCCATTTGCTGTCCCTTCCATCATTCTCCCCACCCCACTTATCCCCTTCTCTCCTACTTTCCTGTAGCGTAAGATAGTCATACCAAATTGAATGTGCATATCATTCCCTCCATAAGCCAAATGTGATGAAAGCAAGCTTCACTTTTTCCCTCTTACCTACCCCTTTTTCCCCTCCATTGAAAAAGCCTTTTCTTGCCTCTTTTATGAGAGAAAATCTGCCCCATTCTAATCTTCCTTTTTCCTCCCAATATATTCCTCTCTCACCCCTTAATTTTATTTTTTTAGATATCATCCCTTCCTATTCAACTCACCCTGTGCCTAACATCTATATGGTTATAATCCCTCCAACTACCCAAAAGCTGAGAAAAAGTCTAGAGTTACAAATATTATCTTTCCATGTAGGAATATAAATAGTTCAACTTTAGTGAGTCCCTTATGATATTTCTTTCCTGTTTATCTTTTCATGCTTCTCTTGATTCTTGTGTTTGAAAGCCAAATTTTCTATTCTGCTCGGATTTTTCATCAAGAATGCTTGTAAGTCCTTTATTTCATTGAACGACAATTTTTTCCTGAAGTATTATACTGACTTTTGCTGGGTAGGTGATTCTTGGTTTTAATCCTAGTTTCTTGGACTACTGGAATATTATTTTCTAAGCCCTTCAATCCCTTAATATAGAAGCTTCTAGATCTTGTGTTATCCTGACTATATTTCCACAATACTCAAATTGTTTCTTTCTGGATGCTTGCAATATTTTCTCCTTCACCTAGGAACTATGAGATTTGGCTATAATATTCCTAGGAGATTTCTTTTCGGATCTCTTTTAGGAGGTGATCAGTGGATTCTTTCAATGTTTATTTTACCCTCTGGTTCTAGAATATCAGGGTAGTTTTCCTCAATAATTTCTGGAAAAATGATGTCTAGGCTCTTTTTTTGATTGTGACCTTCAGGTAGTCCCATAATTTTTAAATTGTCTGTCTTGGATCTAGTTTCCAAGTCAGTTTTTGTTTTCCAATGAGATATTTCACATTGTCTGCTATTTTTTCATTCTTTTGGTTTTGCTGTGTAATTTCTTGGTTTCTCATAAAGTCATTAGTTTCCATCTACTCCATTCTAATTTTTGAAGAAGTACTTTCTTCAGTGAGCTTTTGAACCTCCTTTCCTATTTTGCTATTTTGCTTTTTAAAGCATTCTTCTCCTCATTGGCTTTTTGGATGTCTTTTGCCATTTGGGTTAGCTTATTTTTAAAGGTGTTATTTTCTTCAGCATTTTTTTCCAGTATTAACCTTTAGCAAGTTGTTGACTCTCTTTTCATGATTTGCTTACATTGCTGTCATTTCTCTTCCCAGTTTTTCCTCCACCTCTCTTACTTGATTTTCCTTTTTGAGCTCTTCCATACCCTTCTATCATTGCATATTTTTTGGAGGTTTTGGATGCAGAAGCCTTGACTTTTATATCTTCCTCTGATAGTATGCTTTGTTCTTCCTCATCTGAAAGCATGGAAGAAAATACCTATTTATCAAGAAAGTTACCTTTTATAGTCATA
Organism: Bettongia penicillata ogilbyi; assembly: GCA_023548195.1. Classification (NCBI taxonomy): domain Eukaryota; kingdom Metazoa; phylum Chordata; class Mammalia; order Diprotodontia; family Potoroidae; genus Bettongia; species Bettongia penicillata. The sequence goes on along the minus strand of JAJHZJ010000047.1, from coordinate 71,469 downwards.
TTTTTTCCCTCTTTTCAGCATTTTCCCAGCCAGTTATTTTACTTTTCAGTCCTTTGTCAAGTGGAGGGTATACTCTAGGGACCTGTAAGTTCTTAGTTCCTCCAAGGTGGCACAATCAAAGGAGAGAAGTTTACTTTTCTCCTGGAGCAACCACAAGCTTCTCTACCCAGGATCTGTGAGTAGAATTCCCTCTCCAGAGCCTCCAGCAGCTCCACTCACCCCAGTGCCACCACTCAGGACTGAGACCTGGATCAGGCACTTGATTCCCCCAGGGTCTTTAGGCCAAGGGCTCCTAAAATGGAAGCTGCTACACAGGAACTACTACTGCCCTGGGGCCAGGGTCAGATCGTGTTCCTTCCTCACCCAGTTGAAAGTGCTTTCTCACTGACCTTTAAAGCTGCCTTTGGCATTTGTATGTTGAGATATCTTTGAACCACAGCTGCTTCCCATGATTCCATATCCTGAAGTCTGCTCCAATCCTGTCCCTGCCATCCAGCCAAGGCTGGACTGGGCTCCACTCTAAGCCTGGTTTGATAGATCTTTCCTGTTGGCCTTCTGGATTGTGTTGGGCTGGAAATCTCTTTCACTCTAGTTTTGTGGCTTCTGATGCCCTGAAAAGTCATTTTTATAGGTATTTTATGGGCTATGGGGGGAAGGTCTAGAGCAGGTCCTTCTTTTTACTCTGCCATCTTGGCTTCCAAAATATATTTTATAGAGCTAGAAGAAAATAGCAACAAAAGTCATCTGAAACAAAAAAGGTCAAGCATATCAAGGGAATTAGTGGAAAAAATACAAAGAAAGGTGACCTAGCAATACTAGATCTCAAACTATATCATAAAGTAAAGCAGTAATCATCAAAACTATTTGATACCAGCTAAGAAATAAGGTGGTGAATCAATGGAATAGATTAAGTACATAGGACACAGTAGTCAATCAGGATGGTAACTTAGTGTTTGCTCAACCCAAATAGCACAGCTTTGGGGATAAGAACTCACAATTTGAAAAAAACTGATGAGAAAACTGGAAAAAAATAGAACAGATCTCACACCATGTGCCAAGATAAGGTGAAAATGGGTTTGTTATTTAGACATAAAGGGTGATACCATAAGCAAATTAGAGAAGCAAAAGATAGTCTACCTGTCATATCTAGGAAGAGAGAAAAAAATTCATGACCAAACAAGAGACAGAGTGAATTACAAAGTATAAAATAAATATTTTTATTATATTACATTGAAAAATTTTTGCAACCAAATGCAACCAAAGAAGAAAAGCAGAAAACTGGGAACCAATCTTTACAGTAAATGTCTCTGATAAAGGCCTCATTTCTCCAATAGATAGAGAACTGAGTCAAATTTATAAAAATACAAATCATTCTGCAATTTATAAATGGTCAAAGGACATGAACAGGCTGTTTTCAGATGAAAAAATCAAAGCTAACTATAGACATATGAAGAAGTGCTCTAAATCACTTTTGATTAGGAAATGAAAATTAAAGCAACTCTGAGATGCCAGATCATACCTATCGGATTGGCAAATGCGACAAAAACAAAAGAAAAATGACAAATGTTGGAGAGGATGTTGGAAAACTGGGACACTGATGCACTGTGGGTGGAGTTGTGAACTGATTCAATCATTTGGGAAAGAAATTTGGAACTACTTTCAAAGGGCAAGCAAACTGTTCATCCCCTCTGAACCACTACTAGGTCCATATCCCAACAAGATCATAAAAATGAAAAAGAACCTAAATATACAAAAATAGTTATAGCAGCGGTTTTTGTGATGCAAAATATTGAAAATTGAGGGGATGGCCATCAGTTGGGGAATGGCTAAATAAGCTTTGGTATATGAATGTAATGGAATATATTGTGCAATAATAAATGATGGGCCGAATTAAGAGCAAACTAGAAAGACTTGTATGAACTGCTGCAAAATGAAACAAGCAGAACCAGGAAAACATTGTACAAGTGAAACAAGCAGAACCAGGAAAACATTGTACACAGTATCAGCAGAATTGTGTGGTGATCAATTATAAATGACTCAGCTCTTCTCAGCAACACAACGATCCAAGACAAGTACAAGGGACTCACAAAGGAAAATACTATTCATATACAGATAAAGAACTGATAGACTGTGAATGCAGATTACAGCATATTTTTCACTTTACTCTTTCTCATGCTTTTTTTTTCTTTTGATCTGTTTATTCTTCCACAATTGTGACTAATATGAAAATATTTTTACATGATAGCACATGTAAAAACTATATCTGACTGCCTACCATATCTAGAAATGGGGAGGGTAGGAAGAGAGAAAAATTTGGAACACAAAACCTTGTATACAAAAATTTTTTTTGACATGTAACTGGGGAAAAGTAAAATATTATTAACCTTTTAAAAATGACCATGAGATTTAGAAATTATAAAATCATTGTAAGTTCTTGGGAAAAAAAAGTTTCTCATCAAGTCAGAAACCAGATTTCAAAGGGTTAACTAGCAAACAGGATGTGAGAAAGTGAAGGCAATGGGTATAAATAGCTTTTCCTAGAAGAATAACTATAAAAGGGAAATGAGGCATGGGATACCTTGAGATAAATGTGGATCAAATCAGTTTGGATTTTGTTTCACTTTTGTATTTGTTTTTGTTGTTATCTTAAATCGTAAGATTTGAGCATATTTATAAGCAGTTATGAAGGAGAAAGTAACAAAAAGAGACTGACCTATGAGTATTTTGAAGCTTTTCTATTCCGTCAGGGATTTTTAGTTCATTTTCCATCATAGAATAAAATTTGTTCAATGTACTGCATAACCCTTATTTATTTTTCTTTCTGTCTCTATGAATTACATTGCTGGTTTATCTGCATGGTAGTAAGGCTTATCCTTATCTTTATCTCTTGGTCTTTTGGTTTTTCAGCCTTTCCTTTTATTCCCCCATAGCTTTCCTCTGGCTGCTCTTCATTCCACTGATACACAGGCTCCCAAAGTTAGTTGTTCTGAGCCTTTTTGCATTCTGATGAGTATGGAGGGTCCAGCTGGGTCCACAGAATAAGCCCTGAGAGGAGAAGATTAAGCCCAATTAGATTTGTAGTTGTGAAGCATGGAAGCCCCTATGACTTCCCCTTTCTCTCTATGCTATTGCCATCTAACCCCTCTTCAGACCTATAGCTACTTTCCTTTTCTTGACCAGACACAATTAATGTCTTCTGCCATTTGTGGGTTGGGGTGCCATGGTGGTGGTTGTGAGCTGTAAGTCCTAAGAGAATTTAAAAGCACTATCACAGTCACACCCTGAAAAATAAGCTTAACACACCAAAGTCAGAAAACAAGGGTGGTGGTGGGAATTTAAAGTATTCTGGTTCTTTAATATTATTTCATGAAACTTTTGCAATATGCATGTTTCTGTTTTATCATGTGAATTCAGCAATAATATGATGCATCTTTTCTTTCTTTAGAATTTATTGGGCTGAGTTCATATGAGGAAAACAACTCCCTACCATGTTGTAGACTGCATTACACGTTGATGTTTATCTTATTGGGAAATGACAAAGTTGGATGGCTAACTAATGCACTCCTCTCAACAGGTTAAAACATTGAGTTGAAACTATCGAGATGAAATTCAATGGGGCTACATGTTAAGCATTAAAATTGGCACCAAAAAATGAACTTTAGAAGTATAGGATGGGGAAGCAAAGTTAGATAGTAGTTTGTCAGGAAAACAAAATGGGTCTTGATGCACTCAATATGAGCTGACAGTGTTATATGGCAGGCAAAAGTTGTTAATGAAATCCGGAGCTGCACTAAAAAGTGAACAGCTTCTATGAATAAGGGGGTGAGAATCTCTTCTCTGCTCTGGTTAGGCTTCCTAAGGCATATTGTGTTCGGTTCTGCACAACCTAGTTTTAAAAAGAAACTAATAAAGTGGAGACTATCCGGATAATGGTAATTAGCATTAATAACCCTTGATGTCCCAAAAAACATCCTAAAAATAGAACTTTCCAAAAAGAAGGAAGTTATGTAAGGGAGGAATTGAATTCTTTTCATCGGAGATCTTCAAACAGAAATGTAATAACCACTTATTGGTGTATTGGAGGGAAATTTTTAGGTACAGGTTTAACTAGTTTCTCCCCTGGAGTCCATTCCAAATTTAAAATTGTGATACTCAAAATATGTTGTGCCTCTCCCTGTTTTGATAAAGCTCTTGCCTAGTCTCTAAAGCACACTTAGGACTACTGAAACAGCTGGCATATTAATGGTCATTCCATTGTGACACATGTAGGAAGAGTGGAAAGTAACTCCAATTACTTAAATGTGCTCTCAGATGACCTCACCTCCAACTTCGAGAAGTTTCAGTCTATCCAAAGCAAAATTCCTTCTCCCAGTCCTTTAAAGTTGCCAGTGTTTTCATCCATCCTCAACCCTTACTTTAAATGAGACTCCAGTCTTGAAGGAAATGGTGGCTATGTTTTTCTTATTGTTCTTTTGAGCTCATTCTCAGCTATCTTTACTGAGGACCTATCTCCTCCTCCTTTCTCTCCTTCCTCCTTTTCTTTTCCTCTGCCTGTCTCTGTCTCTCTCTGTCTCTCTGTCTCTCTCTGTCTCTCTCTCTCTCTCTCTCTCTCTCTCTCTCTCTCTCTCTCTCTCTCTCTCTCACACACACACACACACACACACACACACACATTTTATATTTTTTCCTTTCCACTGGTTCCTTCCATTCAATCTTCAAGATACTTATGTATCATCTATCTTAAAAGAATCTTTCCCTGTTACCATCTTAGTGATCATTCTTTCTCTTTCCTTCTCTTTTCTCTCAAATATATAGTAACAGAAATCTACTTTAAATTTAAATCTATATTTATAAATATATAAATATATGTCTATAAATATAAGAATTTTAATTATTATTATTTTCTACTTATCTTGTTCAATGGTGTTTATAAAGAATTTAGAGACAAAATATTATCCTGCTATTATTATTTTGTGATTGATGTTCTGGAAACAACTGAGTATTATATGAAATGAATGGTTTTTTGTAATTTGAAGAAAAGTCTTGTTATATGGGCTCATCTTCTGTAGCTTTACAGAAGGCATCCTGGGGACATTTTCCCTAGGAGGCAAAACAATTGGCATGAATTCATTTTATATCCACCTGGATTTGATTTCCTCCAGTAGATCTCTTGCTTTAGAAAGCTTTTCATTTCACAGAGATAGAGGATGCCAAATACGTAAGCATCTGTTGCAAATATTATTCCTATATTTGTATAGATCTACATCATTGTTACACCTTCTACCCATGCTATTCTCAATTCCTTTTAATGTGGAGTTTATTCCAACTTATTTTTTAAAAAAATCTCACTGTCACCAATGAACTACTTATTTCACAGTTGAATGCCTCCCTTTGTTCTCATCTTTTTTGTTGGCCTTCAAATAGTGATTGGCATTATGTACCACCTTTATATCAACACTCCCCTTTGGCTCTGCAACCCTGTACTCTATACTGATAGAATACTATCTCCTAAAGGGCAGGGACTGTTACTTTTGTCTTAGGATCCACAATACCTAACACACTATCTTACATAAAACAGGAACTTAATAAAAGTTTGTTGAATGAATGTTCCCCTGTCTCTCTGATCAGCCATTCTCTCTGTTCTTTTCTAACTTCTTACCTTTGACCCCTCACTTATATGGTCCTCCTCAAGAAGGAAGGACAAACACAATATAACTTGGATTCTGTGCGGCACTTTTTTTTCCTATAATCTTCCCCTTCCTGGTGTTATTCACTCTCATTGCTTCAATTATCCCTGGTATAGAGATAGATATGTCCCATTTCTATGTCTTCACTTCCAACCTCTCCCCATACCCTTAATCCCAAGCTTTTCTACTACCTGCTACTAGATACATCCACCTTGTTGCTCCATTGGGACCTCAAATTCAACATATCCAAAATGGAACCATCATCTTTTGCTAATAATCTGTCCTTCCCATAAACTTCTCTGTTTCTTATTGTTATGCTTCCTATTATTTTGATCACCTGGGCTTGAAACCTCGCAGTCATCTTTGCTTCTTCATTCCTCCCTAACCCCAACAACCAATCAGGCATCAATTCCTATTGATCCTACACTTAAATTTTTTCTCATCTCTATTCCCTACTTTCCAGTCCTCCTCTAACCACACTGATTTAGTACCCCCACATGATCTCATCCAGATCATTATAACAGCTTCCTAAGTGGTCTTTATGTCTCTTTTGTCTCCTCATTCTAATCCATCCTTCAAGTCATTACCCAAGCAATCTTTCTAATGTATTACTCTGATTGCCTTCACACCTGATCCTTCTATTCAGAACCACAATTTTACTCTTATGCCCTTTGTAGAAATCTCATACTACTGTCCTCCAAGTATGCTATGATGCCACAAAACAGAACTATCCATGGTTTCCTGTTCTCATGTACTCTTACCCATCTTCATTCCAACAGTATTCCGCTCCCCTTTTCCCATGCTCCAACTACTTGAGTCTCTTTCCCCCTTACTTCCCACACCTATTCTACAGTGTGACATTGGTGAAATAATATATATTCCTGGATTTCACTTTGCTCATTTGTAACATCAGGGCAGGGAGTGAAAAGATTGCCAATGAGGTCCCTTCCTGCTCTTAATCTATTACATGTATTTTTCTTTCAGAATCCACTCCAGATTTCTACTTACTAGTCATGTAGGTGCAAGTTACTTAGTTTCTCACGGCATCTGTTTCCTCATCCATAAAACTTGATAGGAACATATAATACTTGTACTAACTATGTTGTAGAACTGTTAGAAGAATGCTTTTTAAACCCTAAAGTACTACATAAATGTAAAACATTACTAACTTGAAAATAAAATAAAATTTGGCCTTTAGGAGATACTGGGACCCTATACTACTTCCTCCTTTAGATTTATCTCTCACACAAACTAGTCTTGATCAGGATATTTGATGAAATGATTCAAATCTGTGGTTTCATCTGTGAAAAGGAATCCCAATGAAGAAATGCCTTTTGCCAGTGCATGCTGGCACCTTCTCCTCAATTTATAGTCTTAAAGAATTGCTTAGAGCATTAAGATGTTAAGTGACTTGCCCAAGGTCATATAGCTAGTATGTGCCAGAGAGAGGACTTCATTCCCAGTTTCACTGATTCTAGGCCAACTTTCAATGCACTATGACAGGCTGCTTCTATCTTAATGAAATAGACTGTGAAAATAAAGGCATCAACTAGATTTAGTTTTTAGAATTACTGCAATAGCTTTATATTCTTTTCTTGATTTGGTGTGATTTGGTTTTTTGTGTTCACATAGAGAAAAGAAAGAATAGCTTTGCTGACAGAAGCAGTTAATAGGATTTCAGATTTTAATACATCCTCCCGCTACCTCCCCACATGGCAAGCCATATCCTTAAGACCTTAAGTTTCTGAGAGATTTGGAAGAAAACTTGAAATATCACTGAGCTGAGATATAGAAGTATTTAAAGCCTGCCTTCAGATGAAGGACAGAAAGGGCCATCAGATCTAGCACCAAGTATTCAGAAAAGGCTAAGAGGATTCCCCTGGAGCTGAGTCAAAAAGGAACAGAAAAGAGAAAATTCTCATTTCGAGCAAAATGAGTTAGTGCTGCATAAATGGAAATAAGATATTCACCAACTGACAAATGAAAGAAAAGAAAAGAGAATAAATATGTTCTGACATTTTATCCAAAAAGCCAGCAATGGCATCGAAGGAGGAAATGGTCAAGCGGGATTCATGGGAGATGTGTGTCTTCCTTACCTGAAGTTTTGAGTTTTTATCCACCTCTAAGGACGGAGACAGACTATGATGGAATTTCAAAAAGAGGAGAAAAATCTATTGTAAAAAAGCAAGTTTTCATCCTGTACATAAAAAAGAAAGCTTTGAAAGAAAAGCTTCAAGCAAGCGACAGTTCTTTTCAAAAAGAAATCATAATATTAAGACTCTAGGGATATAACAAATACAATCTCCACTGTGAAGGCAAGCTAAATAAAGTCTCTTTGACTTAATTTTAATGGAAAAAAATCTCATACAAGCTAAATAAGGAGACACACTATAAATATACATCGAAATATGTCTGTACATGTGTGTGAATCTTTAGTTCTAACAAGATACATGTAAAATGTTGAAACATGCACACAAATTGCATAAGGAAGGTGAAAGTACATAAATAAATAAATCTGGATTTCTTTGACATGTTGAGAAGAGCAAAATATTTTAGTCACAGACCACATACATACTGCATACTGAGAGGAGGTGCCAGCACAGACTAGCTATCCTGTGGTCCCCCTACATAAGTAATAAACTCATTTCTGTCTCCACGTTTTTGCTAATAAATACAACCTGAAATTCTCTCTGTTCTATTGACCCTTTCTCTTTCCCACACTTCCTATACTTTTCTCCTTTCCTCCAACCCATCTCTCAAGGCCCAGTTTAAATTGTATATCTACAGTGAAGTCTTTGCAAACCTGTCCTCCCCCTCTGACATTCCATAGTATTTTCACATTTAATCTGTCCCTCCCCAACCACAAGGCTGCCAAATATATTTGTCAGTCCTTTAATGTGGTGAAAAAAGTAACTGTTTTAATAATTAATTCCAAGTTACCAGAGGTGCTAAGAAATATGAGCAAATAAAATCTATCACGTTTTGTCTCACAATGGTTAAATATTGAACCTTGAGTAAAAGACAAAACTGACCTAATGTTCCCATTTTTAACTGACCACACACCATCCTGTCTTGCAACTCTAAATGGCAGCTATGGATTTGGGACTGTTCATGGCTGAAAGGAAGAGCAAGAGCTGATGTCAGTTGTGGTAGGAGTGGCAGTGGCCGTAGTGGTGGTGGCAATGGCAATAACAGTGGTGGCAGTCACAAGAGACCTCGTATAACAGGATAGAAGAAAGGTCATTTAAATTTGTTGAAGCCTGCATTCCTCCTCACTTTGTGTCTGGTTTGAGACTCCAAATTAAAATCTATAATGCACTTTGTAAACATGTAACTTTTGGCAAATTTGACCATATGCTTTCATTGTTTACCAGTCTGCTGTCATTATCGGCTGAAAAAATGGTGCTTTATATGTCACATGTTTCTTCATTCAATTAAATACTCTCTTATGGAGAGTGTCATGTGTTTCTTCTCTCCCCAACAAAATTGCCAACACCTTTAGGGCAGAGGATATACTTCATATCATATGCATTTTTATTAATTTTGCATGTATCTCTGACATGATTATGAGAACAGGTCCTTTACAAATACAGTTGAATTAATTTCAATCAATAAGAACAAGCATACAAAATATCTTTTACCAACATACCTTTTGTAAATGTCAGATTCTGCCTTGAATTCTAAGTGACTTATCTGAGAATGATACAACTGCCCTTCAAATATTTGATTGCTGTCTTTTAAGTATTTGAAGGGTTGTCATGTGGAAAGGGAATTAGACAGACAAAAATAAGAACAATGGGTGGAAGCTGGGGAGGAAGAAACAGACTTTGGCTTTATAAAAGGAAAAACTCTCTAACATCTAGACCTTTCCAAGAGTGGAATATGTTACCCTGAAGTACAGAGGGATCCCTTTCACTGGAGATGTCAGGCTGGATAACCACTTGGTTATTTTATAGACCAGATTCTTGTTCAGTTATTGGGCTGGAATTGTTGCCCCCTAAGTCACTTCTTACAATGAGACTTTGTGATTCTCTAAACTGATTTCAGTATCATTAAGTAGTACACAACATATTGCACAAGAAGTAAGGAAGTACCGGGTACAAATTGTGGTTAACACATTTATTGATTGTATACCAAGGGCACTCCCCTAATCCCTCAGTACAAAAGTCCTCTTTTTATCCCTCTTTTCATGGGTATAAAGACTAGATAAAATAGCCCTTCATTGAAAGGGATCAGAAACCAGATACATTTCAAAACTCACTTTAAGGGAATGCTTTCTGAAATTTTTGTTTGGGTCTTACAGTTTCTAAATATAGCAGTGGTAAGATTTTCCCCCCTTTCTTCAAGGATCTACTCAGGTGCCATTCCACTAAAAAAGTCTTTCCCTGATTCCTCCCTCTCCCTGTTTCTCCTTAGCCCAGTTTATTAGTTCTTTCTCCCTCTTCAGTTCTCCTATGCTATACTTCTTTGTGTAAATGTAGTTAAGTAGTACAGTGAATAGAATGCCAGACCTGGAGTTGAGGAAGACCTGAGTTCAAATCTGCCCTCAGACACTTATTAGCTGTGTGACCTTTAGCAAGTCATTTATCCCTGTTTGTCTCAGTTTCCTCATCTATAAAAAGAACTGGAGAACGAAATGGCAAACCACTCCAGTATCTTTGCCTAGGAAACCCCAAATGGTGTTATAAAGAGTTGGACATGACTGAAATGATTAAACAAAATAACCATTACACCACCATTCCCAAAAGAATGCAAACTCCTGAAGAACATGCTTCCGGTCTTTTCTGAAACAAAAAAAAAAAAAGAATTCTTTCTTTTCTAACACTTCAGATATTTTGTCACAAAATCAGAGAATTTCGGATCTGGAAGGGAACTTGGTGACCATCTAATCTAAACCATGCCTTGAAAAAGAATCCACAATATCACAAAATTTTAGAAGTGAAAATTAGCTTTTGAGATCTCTGGAATTTAAAACCCCTTTATAATCTAGTTCCTACATACCTTTCAACCTTATTAGACATGACTACTCTTCATGTACTATACAGACCAGCTAAACATACAGACAGAAGTATGTAGGTTTAAACAAATAATGAATTATTTGGGAATTCTGAGACAAAAACTAGCAATAGTTGGTCTATAATCTTATTAATGTGTCCTTTGCTGTCAATAGTACAATCAAAATTCATCTGTATCTGACTGTTGTAGGATCTATTTATCTACTAGCTGTTGACTACTGGTCCATCTCTGGTCATTCATTTACTGCACATGTGGCATTCTTTGGAGTGTGGATACCAGGAGAGGTAAGAATAAAAATAGAAATTCAGATCTTGAACAAACTTTATAGTTTCTTTAATCTTTGTTTAGTCAATGTTTCCTTCCCTAATTATTGAAGCCCCAGATCTAATGAAGTATAGCTGCTTGTTTGAAGGTGTAACTCCCTGGACTCAGGTACAGTATTTTATATCCTTTATAAAGCCATGAGAATAAGCCCAAAAATGGCAAAATCAATCATAAAATGAGTCAGATGTCCCTCCTCCACTTTTTCCTTTTGTCCCTCTTTCATCTCCTCAAACAGTACCAGTGTTCAAAGGTCACATGTATAGATCTAAGAGTGAAGAAAACAGATATAACTTTGTTTCCCCACCAATCTCTGTTATGGAACCACTTGGTAGTGAAAAAAGAAACAGACAAACCTGATGAAACCTCATGACAACCAACAGAGATGGAACATTTCCCCAACAAAAGAGTAAATATGGAAAGCTATCTTTGGTTGGAGTACCCAGAGGTATTATCATTCATAGGAGCTGATTTGAAAATCCTGGTCCCTATGCTGCCTACACAGTTGTAAAGCACCTTGAGATGAAGACTATAAAGGTTGTATTGTTTGTGTGTGTGAGTGTGTGTGTGTGTGTGTGTATGCTATCTTCAAGACTCTGTAGTGGATAAATGCCATGTCTGGAAAATCTGCCTCAAATGCTTCATAGTTGTGCCATGTTGAGTAAGTCTTTTAAACTCCGTCAACTTCAGTTTCATCATATAGAAAATTATGGAGAGAAGCTAAATGACCTCTTAGGTACCTTCCCTCTCAAAATTTATTGTTCCATGAAACATACCATCTCTTGTCTTTAGCCATATCCAGGCTTCCAGTAATTGTAAAGATTATCCTTCAATAAAAGTAATGAAAACAAGTCTTGCACATGAATTTCTTTATCTCTCTGATTTTGTGGCTAGCTTACAAAAAAAACCATTCATTTAGATATAATTAGTAGATAAGTGATGGACAAAAACAGGTAGGAGAACTTTTTCAATTACCCTTTCCATTAGGGGAAAAAAAAAGCTTCAGATCTAGAATTTTTGCTGTCAAAAGTGAAAGTAATTTGTGATAATTTGGCCCCCTAGCAGTGAAAAGAGAAGCCCAGGTTCAACAAATTTACCCATCTTGTGTTATTCTGATATAAATCCTTCCATTCACCTATAAATTCACCATAGGAGGTCCACTCACATCCTAATTGTAGAATAATGATGAACTTATCCATTAGGGAAATCTTTGCTCTCACTATATGATCAAACCATGCTTTTTTTTGAACAAATATTTCTTTGATAGGATTCTTTAAATTTTCAATACTCTCACATACATGTGTGTATTTAAACATATATATTTCTTTGTATGCATGCATATACATGTGTATAGATGTGCATATGGTTACATGTATCTATTATATGTGCATATGTTTATGTGTATTCATTTTCTTTGTCCTGTGTGGATCGTTAAGCAAATTGCTTTTAAGTAATTATAGATCTTATTTAAGAGGCTTTACAATTTTACGAGGCTCAGTGAAATCAGAAAAACGACATTCACTAAAGAAAATTACAGGTGATGAAGAATCCCTCTTGGACTTGGGTTCTAAAGACAATCTTCCAGCTGTGTGCCTCACTTGATACTAATGATGAGGTTTTGTCCAACAATACTATCTATTTTGTTTACAATGAATAAAAAATATCTTCTGGGAAAAGAGCCTTTAAGGCATTTCTTTTTGTCTACTGAATCAAATGCTCTTATTTGTAGTCAATAAGAGCAATGAGATCTTACAGTCTACATCTTTCAATCAATTGCCCAAAGATAAAGATGTGATCTACCTTGGAATGTCAATTGTGAAAGCCTGCCTGTTTCCTGACAGTATTTTGATCAATGATGCCCTCAATGTCTGAATAGATTGTCCTCATCCGAAAAAAAAAATGAATACATATTGAGATTAAATGTTCTATATGTATATATATACATATGAGTATATAAAGGAAACATTTTATGTTTATAAAACACAGTAAGTCATGGAGCCTGTACTTGAGGCCGTATCTTCTGTTCCCAGAGGGTCCGTTTGAATTGTTTCTTGCATCCAGTCAGCAAATAATTGTTGAATGAATAAATGACTTAGTGACTTGATACTTAAAATTGAAGGAAAAAGAAACTAGGCCAGTACAAAGCTGGGAAATTTTCTCTCACATGTTTTCAATTCGCATCAATGAGCACTAATTATTCAAAGCCTGAATAACCATCACAGTTATTAAACCAAATATTCAACCATACTTCATCAGTGCTAACAAACATTTCAATGAACTTTAAACACTGATATATACTATAAGCAGACTATTAAAATAACATTTTGCCTATTTAAGGCACCTTGAAAAATCTTACTTTCTCCAAAAATCTATTCAACGAAACATGTGTTTGCATGTATGTATTTGTACACACATATATAAATATATGTGCATACATATATGTATACACACACACACACACACACACACACACACACACTTTGATCCAGGAATATCGCTACTAGGCCTATGCTCCAAAGATATAAAAGAAAGAGGGTAAAAGACATAACGTGTACAAAATATTTATAATAGCACTTCTTGATGTACAAAAGAATTAGAAACAAAAGGACTGTCCATCAATTAGGAAAATGGATAAATAAAACATGGTAATGAATGTGATGGAATGTTGTACTGCTATAAGAAATAATTAAAAGTGCCATTTCAGAGAAACAGGAAAAACTGTATGACCTGGTATGGATTGAAGTTAGCAGAACCAGATCCATTTTTATTATAATAAACACAGTTCAAAGAAAAATAACTTGGAAAGGTTAAAACTCAGCTCAATATCATGTCTAATCACAACTTCAAAATATTAATGATGATATATGCTATCCACCTCCTGAAGAGTGGATGATGGATCCAAGGTTTAGAATGATACATACATGTTTAGGCATGATAAACATGTGGATTTGTTTCACTTAATTTTGCTTACTTGTTACAAGTATTGTGCATTTCCCTTTTCATTTTGTAGAGATGGAGATAGCATTTAGGTGCTAGGCAGTGAAGATAAGCAGAAGATCTACGTTTTTGTTGCTGGAAGTATTTGTACATGCACAAACATGTATACATATATATGTATATATATATATATATATACATTCACACTTATACACACATGTATGGGAGTGCATGCGCATCTCTATCAATACAATGTTATCTTTTCAGCTGAAGAAAATTGCTTCATTTTTCCTTTTGTAACTCCAGTGTTTGTCATAATACCTAGCAGTAGGTGCTTTACATATACTTTTTAATTGATTAGTAACAAATATATGTGTAAAAATTTTAAAAACTTTCTCAAAACAGAATGGATAAAGAGGGTCTTTGAATAGGTATTTATGGGCAACTTCTGTTCAGTTTCTTAAGGATCTAGAGCAAGTTAAAATCCTCATATAAAGCAAGCACAATGAGGTACAGTTTTTGAGCAGTTGCCTTGATGGAGAACCTGGAGAATTGGTTGCAATCCTAGTTTTACTTTTAACTCATTGAGAGTTAGTACTTCACATCTCTAGGCTTCAGATTCTTCATTTGAAAAATGAATAGGTTCAACCAGATGGTTTCTAATGCTCCTTCCAGCACTAAATCCTGAATCTAAATTCGACTAGGGCAAAATGTCCAGGGGGATTAGTGAGGACCAAATTCTCTAAAGGAGTTTTCCATCTTAGAATAAGATACAACAGTCTTCTTCCCATAGTTTCCAAAGAGTCATTTGATTTATAAGTTTTAACTTCTAAAGCTGAAAGAAAGAGAGGGAGAGAGACAGAGAGAAGGAAGGAAGGAGGGAAGGAAGGAAGGAAGGAAGGAAGGAAGGAAGGAAGGAAGGAAGGAAGGAAGGAAGGAAGGAAGGAAGGAAGGAAGGAAGGAAGGAAGGGAGGGAGGAAAGTTGCATATAAATGAGGAGAAGAACCACAATTCTCTGCAAACTTAGTCATTTCTCTGCTTTAAACAGGTCCATTCTTCTGAGTGATAGTTCTCTATCCAGTTCTCCCAAGATCCTGTGTATCTTCCCCATATGTTAGTAAAAAAAACAAACAAAAAAACAAAGAATTCTTGGGGGTGAGGAGGAGCACTGGCAGTGGACCTGGAGGCTGTTGTGGTGATGAAATTCAATTGCAGATTCTGGGCAGAAAGGTTTTTGGTTGCCCCCAGACCAGTGTACAGGTCAGGAGAGGAGTAAACACCTCTCCCTTGGAGTAAATACCTTGGAGGAAATGAGAACTTACAGGTCCCCAGAATATACCCTCTTCTCGACAAAAGCCTCAAAAGTCAAGCAACTGGACTGGCAAATGCTCAAAAAAGGGAGAAAAAAATAAGACTATAGGTTACTTTCTTGGTGAACAGGTATTTTCTTCCATCCTTTTGGAGGAGGAAAAACAATGCATAACATCAGAGGAAGCAAAGGCTTCTTCATCCAAAACCTCCAAAATATGCAATAGTAGAAGGGCATGGAAAAGCTCAAAAAGGATTTTGAAAATCAAGTAAGAGAGGTGGAGGAAAAATTGGGAAGAGAAATGAGAGCAATACAAGAAAATCATGAAAAGAGAGTCAACAGATTGCTAAAGGAAACCCAAAAAATGCTGAAGAAAATAACACCTTTAAAAATAGGCCAACTCAATTGGCAAAAGAGGTCCAAAAAGTCTATGAGGGCAAGAATGATTTAAAAAGCAGAATTAGCCAAATGGAAAAGGAAGTTCAAAAGCTCACTGAAGAAAATTGTTCTATAAAAATTAAAATGGAACAGATGGAAGCTAATGACTTTATGAAATATCAAGAAATTATAAAACAAACCAATAGAATGAAAAAATAGAAGATAATGTGAAATATTACATTGTAAAAACAACTGACCTGGAAAATAGATCCAGGAGAGACAATTTAAAAATTATAGGACTACATGAAAGTTATGATAAAAAAAAAAGCCTATCATCTTTCATGAAATTATCAAGGAAAACTGCTCTGATATTCTAGAGCCACAGGGTAAAATAAATATTGAAAGAATCCAGAGATCACCTCCTAAAAGAGGTCCAAAAAGAGAAACTTCTAGGAATATTGTAGCCAAATCCCAGAGTTCCCAGGTCAAGGAGAAAATAATGCAAGCAACCAGGAAGAAACAGTTTAAGCATTGTGGAAATACAATCAGGATAACACAGGATCTGTCAGCTTCTACATTAAGGGATCAAAGGGCTTGGAATATGATACTCCAGAAGTCAAAGGAATTAGGATTAAAACCAAGACTCAACTACCCAGCAAAACTGAGTATAATATTTCAGGGTAAAAAATGGTCATTCAATGATATAGAGGACTTTCAAGTATTCATGATGAAAAGAACAGAACTGCATAGAAAATTTGACTTTCAAACACAAGAATCAAGAGAAGCATGAAAAAGCAAACAGGAAAGAGAAAACATAAAGGACTTTCTAAAGTTGAACTGTTTACATTCATACATGGAAAGATAATATTTGTAACTCTTGAGACTTTTTCCAGTACTTCAGTAGTTGGAGGGATTACACACACACACACACACACACACACACACACACACACACACACACACACACACACACCCATAGATAGAGAACACAGGGTGAGTTGAATAAGAAGGGATGATAGCTAAAAATATAAAATAAAATTGAGGGGTGAAAGAGGAATATTTTGGGAGGAAAGGGAGAAATGGAATGGGGTAAATTATCACCATCAAGGAAGCAAGAAAAAGTTTCTTCAGTGGAAGAAAAAGGGAGAATATGAGAGGGGAAAAGGGAAGCTTACTCTCTTCACATTTGGCTTGAGGAAATTACATGCTCACTCAGTTTGGTGTGAAAGTATATCTTGCACTATAGAAGGATAGGGGAGAAGGGGACAAGTGGGGTGAGGGGGATGATAGAAGGGAGGGCAAATGGGAGAAGGGAACAATCAGAAGTAGACACTTTTGGGGAGGGACAGGTTCAAAAGAGCATAGACTAAATGGACAACAAGATGGAACAGAGGGAAATATAGTTAGTCTTACACAACATGACTATTATTTGCAAAACTACACTGATACAGCTTATATTGAATTGCCTGACTTCTCAGTGGGGATGGGTGTAGAGGGAGGAAGGGAGAGAAGTTGGAATTCAAAATATTAGGAATGAATGTTGAGAACTTTTTTCGTGTACAACCAGGAAATAAGAAATACAGGTAATGGAGTATAGAACCATATCTTGCCCTACAGGAAAAGAGAGAAGAAGGAGACAAGGGAAAGGAGGCATGTGATAGAAGGGAGGGCATATTAAGGAAAGGGGTGATCAGAATGCAAGGTGTTATGGGGTGGGGGGAGGGGAGAGACAGGGAGAAAATTTGGAACTCAAAATGTTGTGGAAATGAATATTGAAAACTAAAAATAAATAAGTAGACATAATAAAAAAAGAAATGGATTGGATAGTTTCATAAAAAGCTGAGGTTTGCATGAATTGATGTGGAGTGAAGTGAGCAGAACCAGGAGAACAAATTATACAATAATTTTTATATAGTAATTCTATAAAGGGAAATAACTTCAAAAAACTTGGGAATTCTGTTCAATGTGAAGACAAACTGTGAAAATTCTAGAGGACTCATGAAGATAACCCACCTACAGATAGAGAGGTGACAGATTCAGAGCATGAAGACATAACTATCAAGACTATCAAAGACTGAGGAATATTCTTTTTTACATGACTAATGCAGGAATTTGTTTTTCTTGACTATGCATATATGTAATGGATTTTGTTTTTCTTGCTTTTTTAAATGCAAGGGGGAAATGGTAGGGAGAGAGATTTGGAGAGGTAAATAAAATTTTAAAAAAAGAATTCTTCCAACAGATTTTGTCAGTTTGTTGGGTATATAAGTTCATTTCCTATCCATTTTAGCAACCAAACTCTACATATATTAAAGAGAACATAATGACATCTTCACAAATGGATTCTCTCCTTTTTTTCTTTATACAAGTTCATTTTCGGCTCCTTCCAACAATGGTGCTGATCACATTCCAAAGGGACAATACATTATATCCATTCTAAATTAATGTCTATACTTCCTTTTCCCTTGCACTTAAGTGAACATGGCTTCTGGGTGTATCGTTAGTTCTGAATATGTGGTGTGTGTTCAATTCATGTATTGTACCTTTCATCTCTCCTTCATGTCCCTGCTTTAAGACTGACTGATTTTTGAGGAGGAAATATGTTGAAATTAACTTCTAAGACTAAGCTCAAACTCCATCTGATGCTCCAATGTGACACATCATGTAAAAACATTGCTGTGGCCTTCTTCCAACCTTACCTTATGGTTACAATTCTTGCTCTTGGAGTAGGCTTAATTTCCTAGTGACTTAATCACACAGTTTTGGGTAAATGTTTACTCATCCAATGGATTCTAAATAATGGAACCACAGTGATCTGGAAAATGTAAGGAGATTAGCTTGCCAGAAAAAAAACAAAAAACTGGCTGTTCTTCCTTCAGATAGGCATAGCATCTGAAAGAGCTAGTGGGGCTCCCTCAGTGTTTATAAGGACTTTAATGAGTCCCTGGAGCCATGGAAATGGAACAGTTAAAAAAAAGTAAATATAAAAACAGCTTCTATAACTCAATTCAAAATGCACCTATTGCAAAACTACCACATGTTATTACTTGCCAACATATATTTGTCATGTTTTAATAAATTGAAAACAACATTCAGAGTCTGACTCACTCAGAAAAAAATAGTTAAAAAAATAGTTATCACATTCTTTCAGGGTATGAATTCTCATCCACCAGCCTTAGCAAATAGATTGAGTAGAAATGAATTCAAAATTGCCAATACAGTATAAAGGGAAGATGTGTGCTGTGTACAAAACAAAACAAAAAACTCTCACATTAGTTAGAGCTAGAGTACCAATAGAATGAAATTCATGAAATAGATGTGAGCTCAAAATTTAGGAAAAAAAAAACATGAAACAAAATTAATCATCCATTCTGCATTCAACTACCACAAGTAGAACCCAATACAAACCATGAAATGGCATAGTCAGAATGATTCACTGTGGTATCATACCCTGGCTTCATAGACTCATGGCCCCTACCAGGTCAAACCCAATGAAGTCACGCTTTCCTTCCACTATACAAAATCCAAAATTGTCAGACTGATACCATCATCTGCCCTCTAACTCTGACTATACCTCTGGTCTGGCATGAGCTCTTCAACTCCTGCACTATGAGAATGCACACTATTCTTGACTACAACTTTTATTGTATTGTATTTTATTCATTCACTAAATATTTCTCAATTAAATGTAAAATATTTTTAACATTTATAAATATTTTGAGTTCTAAATTCTCTCCCTTCCTTCCTCCCTGAGAATGTAAGCAATTTAATATTAATTATACACGTGAAGTCAAGCAGAAGCTATTTCCATGTTAACCATGTTGAAAAGAAAACAAAAACAAAAAAATAAAACAATAAGAAAGTTTAAAAGTATGCTTCAATCTGCATTGAATTCTCCAGTCTGGAGGTGAATAGCTTTTTTCATCATGTGTCCTTTTAAACTGTCTTTGGATCTTTGGATCAGAGTAGTTAGCTCTTTAACAGTTGATCAACCTTACAATATTGCTGCCCGTGTGTCTTATGTTCTTCTGGTTTTTCTCACTTCATTTTGCATAAGTTCGTGTAAGTCCTCCCAGGTTTTTCTGAAACCATCCTGCTAGTCATTTCTGATATCACAATAGTATTCCATGACATTCATATACCACAATTTGTTCAGCCATTCCCCAATTAAATTTCTAATTCTTTGACACCACAAAAAGAGCTGCTCTAAATAGTTCTATACAAATAGGTCCTTTCCTCTTTTCTTTGATCTTTTTGGGATGTAAACCTAGTAGCAGTAGTCAAAGGGTATGCACAGCTTCATAGCCCTTTGGGCATAGTTCCAAATTGTTCCCCAGAATGAATGGACTAGCTCACAGCTCCGACAATTCATTAGTGTGTAATTTTTTTTCCCATCCCCTCCAGCATTTACTGTGTTCCCTTTTGGTCATGTTAACCAATCTGATAGGTGTGAGATGGTATTTCAGAGCTATTTTAATTTGTTTTTCTCTAATCAGTAGTAATTTAGAGCATTTTTATGTGACTATTGACAGTTGAGTTCCTCTTCTGAAAAATGCCTGTTAGTGTCTCTTGACCAACATAATGGAATAGTATTGCTCTATAAGAAATGATGAACAGGAAGATTTCAGAGAGGCCTGGAAAGACTTACATGATCTGATGCTGAGCAAAAGGAGCAGAAGCAGGAGAACTTTGTGCACATTAATGACCACAGTGTGCAAGAGTTTTTTTCTGGTATACTTGGAACTTCATTGAAATGCAAGTTCTTAAAAAAATTCCCAGTGTTCTTTTAAGGTAAAATGCCTTCCATACCTAAAAAAAGAACTTTGGAATTCAATTGCAGAATGTAGCAGATCATTTTCTTTTGTTTTACATTTTGGTTTGTTACATAATTTCTCTCATTCATTTTAATTCTTCTACACAACATGACTATAGTGAAAATATATTTAATAGGAATGTATGCATAGAACCTATACAAAATTGTATGCCATCTCGGGGAGCGAGAGGGGAGGGACAGGGAAGGGAGAGGAAAAAAATAATCTAAGTTATATGGTAGTGATGGTAGAAAATATAAATATAAAATATAAATATAAATATAAAAAAATAGAATTGTAAATTTTCCCATAAGTACTGCTTTCACTACATCCCACAAATTTTGAAATGTTGTCTCATTGTTGTCATTCTCTTTAATGAAATTATTGAATTTTTTTCTCATGATGTGTTCTTTGAAAGTTCATTCTTTAGTATTAGATTATTTAGTTTCCAGTTATTTTTTAAATCTGTGCTTCCACAGCCCTTTATTGAATGTAATTTTTACTGCATTATGGTATGGAAAGTGTGCATTTAATATTTCTGCTTTTCTGCATTTGGTTGTGCGCTTTTTATGCCCTAATATATGGTCAATTTTTTGTGAAGTTGCTATGTACAGCTGAAAAAAATATATTCCTTTATATTCCCATTCAATTTTCTCCAGTGGTCTATCATATCTAACTTTTCTAAGATTCTATTCATTTATTTTATTATTAGATTTATCCAGCTCTGAGAGAGAAAAGTTAAGATCCCTCACTAGTAACATTTTACCACTTGTTTTCTCTTGTAATTTATTTAACTTTTCCTTTAAGAGTTTGACTGTTATGCTATCTGGTGCATATATGGTCAGTATTAATATTACTTTATTGTGTATGTTGTGTTTTAGCAAGATGTAGCTTCCCTGTTAATCCCTTTTGGTTAGGTCTATTTTTTTTTTAATTTTGCTTTGTCTGAGATCATGATTGCTACCCCTGTTTTCTTTTTCTTTTTAAATTTTAATTCAGCTGATGCCAAGTGGATTCTCCTCTAGCTCCCCTCTTTTTTTAACTCTGTGCATATCTCTGTATATGTTATAAATAAGATATTATTGGATCCTGGTTTCTAAGTCATTGTACTACCTGTTTCTCTTTTATGAGTGAGTGCTATCCATTCACATTCACAGTTATGATTGCCAACTTTACATTTCCCTCCCTCCTGTTCTATTTATCTTTTCTTTTTCCTCTCTCTCTTTGTATCTTGTCTCTCCTCTAAAGTCTGTTTTGCTTTTGATCACTGCTTTCCTTTACCTGCCCTCCCTTTTGTCACACACACCCCTTTCCTCTTATCCCCTTACCTTCTTACTTCTCTGGTGAGTAAAAATATTTCTATATCAATTGAATATATATGTATGTGCGAACCAGTTTAGATGTGAATGAGGTTCAAGTATTGCCTGCTTCCCCCATCATTTCCCCCTCCACTATAAAAGCTCTTCCTTGGGCATTCCTCAATGTGAGATAATTTATCCTTTCTTCCTTTATCTTTTCCCTTCTCCCAGTGAATCTCCCTATCCTGCCTATTCCATTTTTTATCATCCCAGCTTAACTGACTCACTCCTTCATCTCCTTTCTATGTAAAATCCTTCTAATTGCCCTAATAATGACAAAATTCTTAGAAGTTACTTGTATCCTCTTCCCATATAGAAAGGCAAACAGCATAACCTCATTGAGTTCCTTATGATTTTCCCCTCATATTTGCCTTTCTATGTTTCTCTTGAGTCTTGTATGTGAAATTTAAATTTTCTATTCAGCCCTAGTCTTTTCATCAGGAATGCATGAAATTTTATATTTCATTCAACATCCATTTTCCCCCTTAAGGAATTATACTCAGTTTTCCTGGGTGGGTCACCCTTGGTTGTAATTTCAGCTCTTTTGGCTCCTGCATCATCATATTTCAAGACCTCTGCTTCTTTAATTCAGTGACTGCTAAATCTTGTATGATCCTGACTGTAGCATTAGAATGGTTTCTTTCTTACTACTTGAAGTATTTTCTCTTTGACCTAGGAACTTTGGGCTTTGACTATAATATTTCTGGGAGTTTTCATTTTGGGATCTCTTTCAGATAGTGATTGTTGGATTCTTTCCATTTCTATTTTACTATGGGGCTTTAAGATATCAGGAAAGTTTTCCTCAATAATTTCTTATGATATGATATGTAGGCTCTTCCTTTGATCATGACTTTCAGGAAGTCCAATAATTCTTAAATTATCACTCCTCAACCTATTTTCTATCAGTTGTTTTTCCAATGAGATATGTCATATGTTCTATTTTTCCCATTTCTCTTACTTTATATTACTGTTCTTGATGTCTCACAGTCATTAGATTCCACTTTCCCAATTCTAATTTTTAAGGAATTATTTTCTTCTATGAGCTTTTGCACCTTCTTTTTCCAAATGGTCATTTTCCATTTGGCCAGTTTTCCTCAGTGAATTTTTGTATCTCTTTTTCATTTGACCGATTTTCTTCTTCTGTTCTCATTTCTTTATCTAGTTTTTCCTCTACTGCTCTTATTTGATTTTGAAAGGCATATGTTAGCTCTTCCAGGAACTCTTGCTGTACTTGTGCACAATTTATATTTTTAAGGCTTTGCTTGTAACTTTTTTTTAACTTCAATGTCTTGAATTTCTGTCCTGATCATCCTGTTACCATAGTAGATTTTTATGATCAGATTCGTTGTTGTTTGCTCATTTTTCTACCTTGATTCTTGATTTTGAACTTTATTTTAAAGTTGGGTTATGTTTTTGGCAGAAGGGGAGGGTCACTGTCTCAAACTTCACACTTCTTTGCACTGCTGTTTTCAGAGCTAGTTCTGGGAATTTGGAAGTTTTCAGTGCTTCTAAGGTGGTATGTATGATCTGGGAAGACATGTGACCACTGCTCTCCTGCTCTGCATTCTGGTCCTTACTCAGGGATGGTCCCTAATTTCTTGGTGTTTCAATTGATAGTGCTCCTCAGGGTCTGTGTTCCCTTGGGACTGGAAGCAATAATGTTCCTTAGGGTCCCTGATCCAATGGGAGCAAAAGTGACATAGAATCCTAAGCAAGTTACTTCCTTTTGACCAAAAGAGCTCTTCTCCATTCTTGAACAATGACTCAGAAGTCAATATAGGACATAGAGTTACTAAATAGCATCTTGTCTTGCAGCAAAGGCTTATTCAGGGGTCCCCTATTATATCTTTCTGGCACATTCCCAGAACCCCTTACCATTTCTGGCTTGAGAATTCCTAAAACTACTGTTGCTTCTGTTGACACCATCCATTCCCACAACTGATATTTCATCCATGTGAATTCTTGATCAGCCTTCACCCCCTTGTCTCTTACCTCTGTATCCAATCTTCTAAATTGCCTTAGGCTGGAAGAATGTCTCACTTTGACTCTTTGTTTATTCTGCCACTCCAGAATTTTATTTGGTGCATTATTTTAAAGTTGTTTAGAAGGGAATGTTGAGAAAGTTTAGTTGAGTGCTTCCTCTACTCCACCATATTGGCTCCACTACCAGAAGTCCCCTTCCTATGTCTTTTAAAGTATATTACTACATAGCTACTTCATCAAGCTTGTTCAATATTATAGTAAAATTATACAATATTCTCTGAATAATATTACAACAGAGATAGACATACTTGATGAACTTCTAATTATTGATATCAAATGAGGTACAAGAAAAGGAGATAGATATTCACCAAAAAAGCTTGTCACTAGCATTTCTTCCATAGCCTCACTAGATAGCTTTATGAATTAGAGAATGCCCTGGAAACTTGAGATCTTGATTGGAGACTGCCTCTCCCATACCCATACTTCAAGAAAAGTCCTAACCATTCCTCGCTTGACTCCATCATCTCCAGCCATTTCCTAGATACCCTTGGGCACTGCCTTGCTCTACATGGGTAGAGCATATTGCAAGTGCTTTACTCCACCCAGTTCTGGAACCATAAGCCACAATCAAACCAACTCTTCCACTGTTTTTGGATGGTATATGTATGCTACTCTATTCCTTTATAACCTCACTTGTTTTCCCTATAACGTTCTAAAGCAAAGCACCCCTCCCTGGTCACCATCACCCTTGTGTTATTTCTTCCATTATGATGCAAGGTCCTTGGTGGAACTATCTTTGCTTTTTCTAAATGTATTCACACTGTTATATAGTCAAAACTATATATTCCTTAAAGGCAGCAAAGTCATCCCGATGTTCCTCATTGTGGGTGGTGGTTGTTGTTTTTGCTGTTTTTGGCCTTTCGTTCTCAAAGAGGACCATGACATTGAGGAAGTGATGCCATGACATGCAATTGAATTGGATTTAAGTGAGGGAGGGCCGTGTAATGTCACCAGCCTCACTGTCTCCTCTGGAGTCATCCAGTGACAAGTAGATCAGGACGACTGGACATGGATAACATTGTATTGCTTTTATTAATCTCTAGAAGAACTTAGAGTTTTCTAAATGGAATCTATATTTTTCCCCTAAAGAATTTGGCTTCACTATCCACTCAGAAAACTAAGTGGATGAAAGTTAGTCTATTGGCCATTTCTTAACTGACAGAAGGATATTAAAGCTGTAGACTCTATCAACTAATATGTTTCTTCATAATAATAAAAAGCTCACATTTATATAGCTCTTTAAAATTTGCACGAAGCTTTGCATACATTATCTTATTTGAGTCTCACAACAACACTGCAGTTAAGTCTCTATCACTGTTTCCAAGCCACAGCTTGGGTAACATGCACTTATATAAGATGTTTACCTAATGTTACAAAACTAATAAGTATCTGAGATGAGATTCAAACTCGGTTCTTTCTGATGTTCAGTCTAGTCTGTTAACTACTGTATCACATTTTCTTATGCTTTAAAGACCATTTTCGTTTTATTTTGGCAGATATGACATTTTGTCATCTTCCTCATTGATTTGTAATTTCTGAGTTATAAAATAACTGCTTTGGGGAAATCATGTGGTACAGTACCTAAAGGGCTGGCCTGGGAGTCAAGAAAACCTGGATTCAAATTCTACTTCTGACACATAGTAGCTATATGATTAAGGGCAGATCATTTTACCTTTCAGTGCTGCCATGCAAAACTAAGACAGATAAATTACCAGGCAAATCCAAGAATTACAACTGACAGGGAAATGGCTAAGGTAAAAAGAGGTGAAGTGAGTTTCCATACCCAGAATTCCCTAGAGATAAAGTCACATGTCCAAACTGAGAAGAGTGGGAAGGGAAGGGATGGAGACTAACATAAATAGGCAAGATTTCCTCATCTTCATTGCAGGTACTCTTGCAAATGACCAACCACACTGTTTTGACAGTTATCCTTGGAAACATTTGTTATAGTTCATAATTACGAGCAAAATTGCATAATTCTAATTAGAAGACTTCCATTTAACAGCAAATCTTATGACTGTAATGTGCAAAATTTGCATAATGTTGAAAGTGTACAATTTCTATCTTAAGATACCACTAATAAGGTACAGGGAGACCTCAAGTGATTAAGAAGCCATGCATAGATCTGTGGAAACCATAATTTAAAAGAAAGGCAGAAGAGAATCTGAACAAACCAATTAAAACCTCAGGCTTCCATTGGACTGCCTGAGTCTGGTGATCAAGATGTAAACAGAAATGAAAGGGTTAGACATTTTCAATCTTTCTTACCAAGGCAGGTTTGTGAGTAGATGAATGCTAATGACCTAAGGGAAGATGATTAGATAAGTAGATCATGTAACATAGGAAATTAGAGTTGAAAGAAACCTTAGAGTTCATGGTCCAATGCCCCTTTTACAGAAGAGGAAACAGAATTTTCTGTTCATTTAAAGATTAGTACTAGTTTTCTTTAAGCACAAAACTTTCCTAAATACATATTCAATTCAGAGCCTCGGGGTATGATAGGCAAACTATAAACAATTATTTAAGTAGTTTAACTTAGCAGGATATGCTTTTTGCTATAATTTTCTAAGCTGTTCTTGTTTGACAATTGCAAACCAAGAATGTAAACTACACACACTTAATAAAATACCTCCTTTAAGTGGATTTGGATGCAGGACATTCCATCAAGTCTTTGGAAACACTGTGGCCAGATTGCTTTTTACATGATTATCTTTACACATTGTCCTCATTTAGAGAAGGAATCAAGAAGCATCATTCCCCCCACAGAATTCTCAAAATTCTCTCTCTGTCTCTTTGTCTCTGTCTCTGTCTCCTCTCTCTCTCTCTCTCTCTCTCTCTCTCTCTCTCTCTCTCTCTCTCTCTCTCTCTCTCTCTCTCTCTCTTTCTCTCTGTCTCTCTCTTCTTATCTTCTTTGTCCCAATTTACTTTTTATTTTTTCTGCTTTGAAATATCTATTCAATCTTTCATTTTGGAAATGAAAAAGTTCAGGCACAGAGAGATTCCATGAATCCTAAGGTATCCCAGCCACAAAGTAGCAGAGGTAGGGGTAGACTCCAGGTCTCCTAACTCCCAGTAGTATGCTATACTCTTTCCACCTACGCTCTGATGTCATTCTTTTCAGGTGAGTTTGGGAGGGATGATTTACATCCCTGAGGTCCCCAGGCATTGTTGAGACTAATAGGGATAGGAATTGAGGTCTGAGGTGGAGAGAGGAATTGATTTGAATAGCACTTGTAGTACCTGGGTAGCTTTATCCTCCATAAACACTGAGAATTCAATGAATGTTTGGAAATTGGCTAATTTAGTAAATTACAGTACTGCTTAAGGGTATTCAGTAGTAACCAGCTGCTCAAGAAATAGTTAATGCAGCTCCCGAAAATCCCTGATGTGTTCTCATAAGTAACTTATACATTATGAAAATCTTGCTCAATGACTATTATATTATAACTGCCGTGGTTTCAAAAAGGTCGATGACTAGCTATTCTTCCCTTACATTGGAGCAGCAACCACATCAGGACGGTTAGGTTCTCTGGTTACACTTTTGCCAGTCTAATTTTTCTATTTCTATATTAACCCCTCATCCTTCAGATAAGTTCCTTAAAAGTCTCTTTGTTGTTTTTCTTAAAATTGTAATATGTGCCTTCCCCTCAAAAAGAA
This sequence comes from Bettongia penicillata ogilbyi, assembly GCA_023548195.1. NCBI lineage: Eukaryota > Metazoa > Chordata > Mammalia > Diprotodontia > Potoroidae > Bettongia > Bettongia penicillata. Next base: position 43,952 of record JAJHZJ010000047.1, on the reverse strand, counting down.
GCTTCTATTATTTATGTATGTTCTATATATGCTTATATATGTACAGTGCTTGTTATCTCCCCTGATAAAAAGTAACTACCTCAAGACAGGGATCATTTCCTTTTTTTTTGTTTTTTTGCATCTCCAGCAGGTAGCACAGTGCCTGATAGAGCCTTAACAAACACTTGTCGATTGATTAATTCATTGACTTTGCCTATCTTATCTCTCTTACCCAAAATCATCCATACCATTGTGATCTCCTGATTCTTTTCCAACTCTTAATGGAAGATTTACCTTATGTGCTTTTGATGGGCTTTCCCTGTGCCCCTTTTAGTGACTTTTCACTCTTTTAGGAGGGCTATGCCCTATTTTCAGTCCTTGCTCCAAACACCTAATCTTCTACATTCACATCTAATTTTATTCTTTCAGTGACCATGTATTCATCAACTACTTCTGAATGCATCCCTCTAATTCTAGGGTTTCTTTTTCAGCAATGTCCAGTATGCCCACCGATGTCCTTCAGTATCTAAAATTTAATGTTATCCACTTAACCCATTCCACATCTGTCTCATCACCTGTACTCCCAATTTTACAAGCATCCTCATCAAACCCCTCCATTTCCCCCAAAAAAACCCCAAGCACTAAAATCATTTTTTAAAACAACTTTCACTTAGATATTGCAACAAGTCTCTCCCCTCCATAGTCAAAAAAAGTGTCAAAGTGATATTCATAAAGCGCAGGTATTACCATGTCACTCAACAAGTTCCAGAGCCTCCCTATTGTCTCTAGAAGAAAATACTAATTCCTCTGTTTATTATTCCCCCTAGAAGCAGCTGACCCCAGCATACCTTTCCAGATGTATTGCTCTTTTTTTTACTCTAAATTTCAGCCAAAATGACCCCTTTTCTCTTCTTTTTAGGATAGCATTTTACCCCCTGTCTCTGCTACTTTAAACAGGATGTCTCCCTTACCTGGAGTGTCTTCCTTTCTTATCTTTAGAATTCTTTGCATCGTTGAAAGCTCTGCTCAAGTGCCATTGTCCAAACTAGTCATTTTCTGATACCACTGCATTTTAATTACTCATCCCAAAATTTCCCTTTATTTTGTTAGCTTGTATTTTGCATTTACTTATGCTACATTTTGCTTGGTGGATTGTAAGCTCTTTGAGGGAAGATATTGTTTTTTTGTTTTGTTTTTATATTCCCTGTACCTAGAATAGCATCTGATGCTTTGTAATTTTCCTAGTTTTGTTTTACTTTCATGCATTTTATAAACTTCTTTGTAGAATGTTAGAGTTGAAAAGGAACTTAGACATTTTACAGTTCAAGCCCTGAAAAAGTGAAACAACTTGGATGTGACTACCCAGCCAAGTAATGGTAGGACCAGTGTACTCCTCTGCCTACAACTAACCACAATGCAAAGTAAATTTGTATTTATTTAATCAATGAATGAATCAGAACTGAAAACCAGAGGCCACATATAACAGAATACAAAGCCCTACAAAAATATATTAGTAGTGCTTTTAATAAAGTTAGAAAATCCTCAATGTTTAACATGGTGTCTAGCACATAATAGGTACTTAAGAAATATTTATTAATTGAAATTTTTTAAAAATAAGTTACCTTATATGGTTCACATAAAAATAGCCTATGGAATAGGCTGCCCAGATATTGTCATTCCCATTTTCTTGATTCTCAGGGAATTTAAGTGATCATGGTCACATGATCATTTAAGTGACCATGGTCACATGATAAGTAAACATTCTCAGCAGGATTGAAATCTAAGTCTTTCTCACATCCCTAGATCAGCATTTTCTCCATATACTTTCCTCCCTCATAAAAACAATTCAATTTTCAGATACAAATTTTCAAGGCTTTTTTCTGCTCTACCTAATTAAATACTTTCTTACAATCAATAACCAATAAAGTCAATAGAATCCTAATTCTGCAAATTCCCCAGTAATTTATTTGACTCTAAAGTTGTTCTAATGATGAAAACAATCCAGAAAACTTGTAGGTGACTTTCTTATATTTCCATGGAGGATACCCAGATCATCTACATGAAAATTTTATAGAGCTGAAAAAAAGCAGAGATATACATCAGTAGCTGCTGATGTCTTCATGTTCTCCTGCTCTTTTAACAAAGGCACTATTTATCATCTTTTGCATTCTTTTGAAATCTCTTTATTTTGAATATCTAGATCAAGCCTTATATTCCTGTAGGGTTATGTAAATCTCAAATACAGATTTGTTCTCTAAGCCAAGTTTATCAGTACTTTCCAATCTTATTTTCCTGAGAATTACTACTTCCATAATGAGAGTGTGACAATTACAGAAATGGGAGTATACAAATATTGTGGATTCACTACAGTTATTGATGTGCAGACAAGTAAAAATTGCTGGCAGACCTGTTCCATTTCACATCTCTGCGCTGTCCTCATATCTTCATATACAAATGTTCTCAGTATAATCCAGTTTAATTGTATTGTCATAATTCTTCAAGATTGATTTCTCCTAGACTGCCCAACACCATTGGATAATACTGATAGACATCTTCTATCATCTTTCTTCACCACACTTTATAAATAGATTTGTACTCTAAATGGACATTGTCCTTGTCTCTGCTTAGTGGGGAAAAAAAAGATTGAGTTTATTGGTTAGCTTATTCATTTAAATTGAGACTATCATATTGTGGTTAACCTTAAAGAAGTGCTCTTTGATAATCAGATTTGGGTCATTTCAAACAAAATATTTTGTAATATTCTTCACTTAATATTTTAAAAATATTTGACAGATATCTGTCTAAAATGATTCATCCAGTCTTTCAGAAGGGATTGGAGCAGATTGAATGATGTTCTGGGCTTCTCTCTCATCTCAAAAAAATAATAATTAAGGATAAATAAATACTCTTTCACAAAAATCTGGCTTTTAAGTGTAATATTCATGTGACCTGGGATCTTAAAGGTCTGCAGAATACAAACTATGGCAAATCCTTTCAAGCATAAAAGCTTCAGTTCCAGAGGTGGAATATATGGTCTCAATATCTTGTTCAAAGACCAGTTGAGCTAAGTTTGGAAATGCCTATCACCAGTCCAGACACAGAAAATTATACATTTTAACAACAGAAATTCACAAAGAACATCTCCTAAGGCATAGGGGAGTATAAATTTTAAAAGTCATAGTTCCTTGGAGTACTGGAGAAAAGAAAGTATTAAATTGTATCAAAGCTATCTTCATGTAATATATTGTCTTTTAAAGTACATTAAAAATATACTTTTCATATGAAGCAATTTTGTGCTGAACGAGCAGAAAAGAAACAACTTTTACGCAAAGGAAAACATTTAAATCAACTATTGACGTGTGTAAGATATTGCCAGTGTTAAAAATGAACATTTTAATGTTTGAAAGGAGTAAGAAATAAAAAAAAAACTTTGGTTTAACAAAAAAATGTTAAAATATGAGTATGAAGAATCATAGCTTTTAGATGGGACATGAGCTGTTTAGGAAAGAAAATGAAGTGTGGACTGAATGTGGGGTCATACTTAATTTGTTTGTAAATGATTTGATGGCTTAAAGGGCATGGAAAAAGTCATTTATTAAATTTTGTATATGAAAAACTATAAAAATATTAATCCAAAGAAACAGTTTCCAGAACACAAAAGGGTTGGAGGACCATATTGGAGACTTAAATCTGCAAAACATTATGATCCTTCAGTTTATTTGCATTGATTTTATTAACAGGGTAAAACTTTAAAATTTAGAAATCATAAATATGGGGACAGATATTTTTAAATGACCGTAAATTTCACAGGACAAATTTGGGGATTTGTTATAAGTGAAAGGTGAGTCACGGAGAATCCCTGAGAATCATTGATTTAAACGTATTGAAAGGCAGCAGAATCATAAGAGGTAGGAGATGGGAGGCTGAGACTGAAAAGGAAAAACCCTGGCAAGTAAAGATTAAAGGAGTAAAGAGTGGCTGTGGCAGAACTGGTTCGCTGGCAGAAGGCTCCAGTTGCATGATTTTTGCATTGTTTCAAGACTAGACCAGCACTTCTGTTCCAGATATTACCCTTCAGCATCTAAAGCTAAAGCTAAAACATTAAAAAAAAACCATAATTTTAAAAAGTGAAGCTTTTCCGATATGTACATTGCCCTTTTCTATCCCCTCTGGTTTAGGAGAGGAAACTGGAAAAGGGAAAGACAGGTCCTATTACTGCCTTGCTAGGTAAGAAGACCCAGCTAGTGTATTTTGCTTTGACCAGAGAGTCCATTTGAATTGCTGACTGTGAGAACTGTTCTGACATTTCAGGATCTGGAGCTAGTTGGGTTGGTCTATATGGCTCAGAGTTATTGAACCTTGTGATCTCTGCAGCTCTCGGGATTAAAAGGAAATGCTACTCATTTTAAGAGCTAACACTTTCTAAATGTCCTTTCAAGGATGATTGTAAATTGAAAGAACTTGTAAATTCTGTCTTCCAGAAGAGAAGTAGATTTGTCCAGGTAGGGTGGTGAGGAGATATAAACAAGCAGTCAGCAGAGAAGTGAGTTCTTGTGATGCTGGTTTTCCTCAAAGAACCAATTACATCACAGCCTGTAGTCCAGAATTATCATTTACTTAAATATATGACTTTCTCTCCCTCACACGCTTTCTTGCCCGATTCTTATAAATGTGTACTCACTCTTCCCTTACAGATATTAACTACATCGGTGGGGGACTGTGACTCAGATTTATATGCATGTATATGTGCATATATGTATGCACATATGTATGTGTACATATGTGTATATGCACATATAAGTATGATATATACACATACACAATTTCTGTATACATATATATGTATATATATATATTTAGTACCTGATTTTTTTTTGCTTTTTTACTAAGTAAATGGTTATCTTTAAGATGCAAAAATGTCATTACTCTAAACCTCTAGTTTATATAAACAAACGTATCACTGGAAGCGAAAGAGCTAGAATGGTGAATAGGGCAAGTGTATTTCCTCTTACAATGGTTACCCCCCTAGGACACCAAGAAAATTTGAGCATTATCTTGTGGGAATAAGCCTTCCCCCAAATTTACAAAAGTAAAACTGAGTATCATTGACCCACATAGTGTTTAATAAGTCTACTGGCATGGAAACACTAGAGTTGAAATGTGTTGACAAAGTAAGACCTTGTTAATGACTCAACATTTCTCCATCAGTGCAGGACACCACAAAATAATGACTAAGAGGGTTAGTTAAATTGGTCTGTCATTTGCGGTCAGTTTCTTTTATCTACATAGTGTCTTTCCCTGGAGAAGTTTTAAAGAACAATATTGAAGAAGTGTTCATTATATGATAATTTTCATTCACTAGAGAGATGGGGAGAATATAACCCAGGTTTGGTCTCAGCTTTTCTCGAAGTTATTTGATGAGTAGGGATGGGCATTCAAGCCCACTCTGGATTTCAGACATTATGCTATAAAAAAGGTTCCCATGAAGTAACACTGAAAGGACCTTACCCATTCCCTATCTTCACCATGAGTGTTCATGATGCCTCCCACTTACTTACCTGACACCACTATCAATACCACCAAACTGAGAAGATATAAACATCTAAAGATAAGACCCTAAACAATAATAATGATGATGATGATGATGATGATGATGATGATGATGATGATGATGGTAAAGAAACTGTAACGATAATAATAACTTTATATAGTACCTACTATGTGCTAGTCCTTAAGCTAAGCACTATGCAAATATTATTTAATTTGATTCTCACAACCCTTGAGAGTTATATGCCATTATTATTCCCATTTTTAAATTGAGGAAACTGAGTCAAACAGAGGTTAAATGACTTGCTAAAGGTCACAGCCAGCATGTATATGAGACTGGACTTAAATTCAACTCAAGGTCCAGTGCTCTATCCACTCTTCCATCTGACTCCTAAGGAAATCAAATACTCTGATCACAGTTCTGCAACCAGGGGGCATCTAGGAGTCAATATATTAGAATAGAAGGAACATTGTTGAGTCAGGAAAAAGTAAAGAAACTGGAGATTAAATGCTACATTCCAAAGACATTGTGACATTTTTGTGGCCTACTGGAGAGAATTCCTGCAATCAGGAAGATTTAAGTATAAAAGTTATTCCCAACACTGTAACCATAGAAATGTCACTTAACGGCATAATACAATGGTTAAAGCATGGAACTGGGTGCAAGAACTGCTCTGACATCCATGCTGAGTCACAAGTGACAATAACTTCCCTATCTGTGAAGTACGAAGCTGACCCTGACGACCTCTAAGGTCCTTTCCAACTCTAAATCTATCATGCTATAAACCTTTCTAAAGATGTTTCTTCATCTCTAAAACAGAGATAATAATATCTGTAGGACCTACCTTAAGGTGGTAGAATGGAAAGAGCACCAGCTCCAGGGTCAGCCCTACCTCACTCAAATCAAAGTCAACTGCAAGTCGTGCCATCATCATGATGTCATGGTCCTCTTCGATAACGAAGGACAAACACAACAACACAAGATGAGTTCAAATAACATTTGCTCTCTATATGACACTGGATGAATTATTTAATCTCCCGGGGTCTCTGTTTCCTCATTTGTAAAATGAGATGATTAGACTAGATTATCATCAAGGTGTATATCAATTCTAGATCTCGAAAGGAATGATGTATAAAGGATGTTGCAAGCAATAGATTAAAATTCTAGTGACTTTATAAAATATGAAAATTAAAACAATTGCCACAAATTAATAATTGTCATATTTTTTAAAGTCTAGAATATAATTGCAAACTAAAAAATGGAGCAAAAGTTACAGAAACAATAAGAATTTTTGTTTTGAGGGCAGAGAGTAAAGTCTTGATGAATATTTGGAGTTGTCGTTACTGAAGTGAAAGTGTTGGTAAGTAGAATACATTGCTGCCCAACCATAGCAACTCAAATATTCTCTAAGTCACTCTGAAGGTAATCTCAGCAAATAGACCAACAACTCTTCTATACAATGGATAGGCAGGGGAATCCTATTTCTCTCTTTAATTCATGTAATATTACTAGCTAGTAACAATAACCAGCATTTATGTAGCATTTTAAGGTTGGCAAAGCATTGCACATGTATTAGTCTCATTGGTTCTTCGCCACAATCCTGTTAAGTAGATTCTGTTATCATTCCCACTTTACAGATGAGAAAATTGAGGCTGAGAGAGTGACTTGCCCAGCATCACTTAAAATGCCTCAGACACTGAAAAGGCACAGAATTGATTTTCCTACCTTATTTTGCAGAAGATGCTCTTTCTCATGTGGTGTGTGTGTCACAATAGTTAAAAAACAAGATCAATTAGATAATGACTTTGAAATTGGGACATGTAATAATGCTAGATTTTGGAAGTTTATGAAAGGCTTTCCATTATTTTAAGCTCTATTTTTTTCTGTCTTGGTGTTCTTTCAGTTTTGTGTGCTGCATATAACAATTTATAAATAAATATTCATTATTTTTAGCAACATTGAATGGGGATGAGAATCACTAATGCAAAACTAAAACAACTAAGCTGCTATTCTGTCATTTGCTCCTGAGGTTAGTATCATATGAGATTTTGCAGCCTCAAGCAGTTCCAATGACGGTTTCCATTCACTGGCAAAACCACCGAGGATGTTTCTAATAGATGTTACATCTGCACATATGCTGTCAGATGCCCTTCCTTCACGCTTATTCTGCCCTGGCTGACTTTGCACATCTGTTGTAATCTTGTGAATAATATTAAATATGTTTCTGCGCAATGTGTTGCTGCAAGGCAGAACCACAAGAAAATTCATTAGGCAGTAAAGACTGGGGAAATAAGGACATAACATCATGGAGCATCTCATCGCAGCCATCGTGTGTTTGGATTGGGAGTTAGGAACACCATGTCCTGATATCATTTCTACTCCTCCCTTGCTGGGAAGCCTTAGGGAAGTTCCTTAATGTTTCAGTCTGTTATTCATCTGAAGAGTGGGAATAGTCATATTTATTGCAGATGCCTCATAGAGGGCTTGTGAAAATTAATTAACGCTTCTTAAATACTTTGAGAAAATAGTCTCTCAAAAGTCTGGGTTGTACAACTTCTTTTATAGGTTTTGCAGATCCCAGATGCATTTCCATACACCAAAGGATTTGATAGATATGGATCCTACTTACAATGAGAGAGTTCACAACCTATCCATGTGCCATCCTTGCTCATGTTCTCCCATAAATCTGTCACAGGCAGTCCACTCAATGGCCTTCATTGAATTATCTTTATTTTCTCTTTATAACTGGCTCATCTCTTTTTTAGGTTGCAAATTTTAGGTCATATATTTTGATAGCATTTTTACATCACTTCTCTTGTGTTTTCCCTGGCAACTTACACCTGCCATATACCTCTTCCTGCCTTCCCTTGTCTCACAGATATACATACCATATATAGAAGAAGAGAATGATAGAATTGAAGATTTATGGTTGAAAGGAACTTAGAGGTCATCTAGTATAACTTTCTTATTTTACAGATGAGGAAAATGAGTCACAGAGAAATTAAGTGTCTCGCCCAGGGTCACAAAGTGAGCAAATATCTGAGGTGAGATTTGGATCTAGGTCTTCCTGACTTCAAATCAGTGCCCCACCCACTACACCATTAATTCTAGTGCCTTTCCTATGTTATTCCGAATTAATCTTGTATATATCTTGTTTGTACATAATGTTTACATGTCATCTCTCACCCAGTATCCTCTGAGCTCCTTGAGAGCAGGAACTGTCATTTACCTTTCTTCATATCCCTTGAGCTTAACACAGCACATAGAAAGTGCTTAACAAATGTCTGTTGACTGGTTGACTCACCATGGAATAAAATATATATTTCAGATAGAACCTATACAATAACCATTCAATGAATGAGTCTGAAATTCATAGTAAGCATGAGGTAGCCTATGAGTATTCACAATATCCTGATCCCCTACAAAAAGCTATTTAATTAACAGTTACAAGTCAATCTTACAATACTATACCCTAAAGTAGCTCTCAAAGATTTGGTTGCCACTAAGGATTGTGAAATAGCAAGAGGAGTTTTTGAACATTTATTCTTTCTAACCAACAGGTGGCTGTGCTTTCCTCTTCATTATTAAGGCATTTCTTGACAAATCACTAGAACAGCTTCCCAATGGTAAGAGAGCCTTTTGCATCATTATTCTGTGCCCATGGAAATGTTTTCTGCAGTTATCTTGTTGCAAATTAACTGAACAGTGTTGACATTAATCACTGGGCCTCCTTATCTCCATTTAGAAAAGTAAGGAATGCTTGGCTTTATTTATTTATGTATTTTGGGTCACTGATACCATGAATAACCCAACACAACTTTTTGCATCATTTATAAAGTTTGTAATTGCCTTAATAGGCCTAATTAGTATATTGGTATTTTGTTATCCAAGGACAATGAATATTTTCAAATGAGTTTGCTCTCTGGTTAAATGCACCAAATGACTTTCCATAATGACCACTTCCTAATAGAAGCAGACCATATTTCATTAAAACGACCCTACTCTCTGAATACCTTTCTGCCTCAGCATTTCAGTCCAGATATTTAGTGGTGAATTTTCAACAATACAAAGAAATTATCTAAATTGGAAATAAAGGTGGAGTTTTGAACCTTCATTCAAATCATTCACGTGCTGCTAACCACAATAGTTGGCACTTCACAAAATGCATGGCACTAACAGATTCTAAATGTTTCAATAAATGAAGATTTCTAAAACATGGCATTGAATTCTGGCTGTTGATTAGGTAAATGTGAGATCTGAGTATAACTTGTTAAAGAAACAATCATCTTCTTTATATGTGAATTAGATGTAATCTTTGTACTTCCTACTACATGGGGGGAGGGGTTTAAGGATGAAATGATGTAAAAGGTTTGGTAACCATACTTCAAATGTCTTCAATTTTATTGGTGAGGGTTGTCATTCAACTGGCACAAAGTATAAGCCAGTACAGCTTGGTCAACAGTCTTCTAGCCTAAGCATGAGCAAAGGTTTCAACACTGTAGGGCCAACCTGGCAAAGCCTCTCCATACTTAGCTAAGTTGGTCTTCAGATTATAGAAATTAAGTTCATCTGCTGCTGAACTAGTCAGTATACATCTTATATAAATATGAATTCAATTTTAAAATATAGTTGATCACTGACCTTCTAGTAAAAATACGGGACAACAGATTGGGCCCAACAGGGCCCAATATAACATGAATACCAGTGAAAGAGAGGAAATCCTATTGTATGCTATGTAGTATCCTTTATAAAAACCAATGATAGGTAGTTATAAATAAGAGTTTCACTGGATGAAAAGGCATGAGTAGGTTGTGATCTAAAGCATGGAAAGTTACTACATTGATGTAGTAACAGGCCCACTGATACATTTTATTAACAATAACTAAAAATAATAGCTAATATTTACATAGCACTTCAGTAATACCATTTATTTGAACCTCACTACCATCTTGAGAGGTAGGTGTTATTATTCTAATCTCTACAGATGAGATATGAAGAAGCTATGTGATTTGCCCAGGGTTACCAAGGTAATAAATATCTGAGACCAGATTCTGCAATCAGATCTTCCTACCTCCAGGTTCAGTGCTCTACCTACTTTGCTCCCTACTTGTCTATATTTATATGAAGTAGTTTTCTCCCCTAGTTTCTCTCTTCTCCAGGTTAAATATCCCAGATCCTCAAACTGATCTTAATTTATCATGATTTCAAATCTTATCATAGGACTACTCCCCAACTTCTCAATGTCTTTTCTAAACAAAACAGTACTCTAGATGTGATCTTGCCTCCTCAGAGCTTAATGGGATTATGTCATTCCTAGACATTATGCTTTCCTTAATGGGTCAAGTATTATATTTTTTTTACTGTAATATGACATTGCTAACTCATTTAGCTTGTGATTTTCCAATTCTCCAGGTTTTTTGTTGTTATTATTGTTGTTTTGCAAGAAGTGATATCTAGCAATGCCTTCTCCATCTTGGACTCTCTATAGTTGATTTTTTGAACTCACCTTTATGACTTTACATTGACCTCTGTTAAATTTTATTTAATCAAATTCAGCACAATATATTAGACTGCAAAGGATCTGCTGAGATCCTTTATCATTCATGTACCACTGCTGTGATCATTTCAATCATCAGCACCAACAATGGAATTAATATAAAGTGATAGGCTTACAAAACATTTTCCTTAATTATCCCATTTTATCCTTCACAAAAACTGAGGTAGGTGTCATTATTTTGCCTATTTCACAAAGGAGAAAACTAAAGTTGAGGAGTTCAATGACCTGTCTAAGATCATAAAGTGTGACACAGCTTTTCAACCTTGATGTTCCTGACATCAAGTTTAGAGAACTCTCCAACACACTCTGCCAGCCTATCTTGCCTCTCTTTGTGTAATTTGGAAGTTACAAGGACATGTATTTTAGACATGGGAGAAAAATAATTACAGTAGTCCCAAAGTGAATTGGGCCTAGAAAGTTAGGGGGTGTCTACTCTTTGATGTGTGTACATGTGTATATGGGGAGGGAGAGGTGTATTTTCAAGTTGTCTATTTAACTACTTGTCATGTTATAGTGGGAATTCCTTTCATGTAAGAGTAGGACTACAGGTCCTTCCAATTCTCAAAATCTGTTCATTCCTCTCAGGGTTACATGCCTGATTTTGCCCCTGGCCTTTGTCTATTCTGACTCACAAACTCCTCTGCTGTGGAAGTTTGCTCCAGCACTGGACTTCACACACTGGAAATATTTCTTTCCCCGTAGTCCCTCTAATTGCCTGGCTCCTCTCAGAATCTCCATTTTAAGAAGGTTGCCCAGGCCACCCATGTCTTCATTCTTCTCCAGATTACATTACTGACTCCTCAGACTTTCTCTACAATGACATGGCACCAGGTATATTTATTGCCCCCTACCTTCCACCCTCCACCCCTTACCATTCCAGTTTGTTTTTATATGTTGTCTTCTCTCATTAGCATGTAAGCTCTTTGAGGGTAAGTACTGGTTTCTTTATGCTTATCTTAAGTATTACAAGCACTCGGCACAATGCTTAGCCCATAGTAAATGTTGATAAATTCCTGTTGACTTCATAAACTTTGCAAGTAGTCCAAAATTCTGTGATAGTATGAGTCTGTGTTCCTACAATCCACAATTCTGAGCAGTATTCTTATATTTGACATGGTCATAATATCATAAATCAAATAAGGAAATACAAGCTTTGTAGACACAGGTTATCCAGAAGAGCCAATGCAAAAAAAAAAAAAAAGTTCTTCACACAGTAGACTTATTTATTTGGAATGATTTGAATAAAGTCATGGATGGCGTGCTTATCAAACTTGTAGAAAAAAGGCTGGAAGGGTTAGCTAATACAATGACTAACAGTCAGGACTCAGAAAGGTCTTGTCAGGGTAGGACAATGGTCTGGATCTAATATGATGAAAGTCAGTATATATAAAAGTCAAGTCTTGGTCTTGAGTACAAAAAGAAAAATCTACATCATAAGTCTTAAGATGCAGTCAGCATGGCTAAACAATTATTCTGAAAAGGAGCTGGAGGCTTTAGTGGACCACAAGTCAACATGTGTCAGCAATGTGATGTGACAGACAAAAAAAAACAAAGTAACGGCATCTTGTTCTACATTAATGGGGCACAGCTTCAAGGAAGAGGAAAGTGATAGTTCCACTGTACTCTGCCCTTTAAAGATTTCATCTTTAGTTTTGTGTTTAGTTCCGTATACCACAGTTTGAGAGCATTGATAAACAAGAGTGTTCTAAGACAAGGACAACCAGGATGGTGAAGGAGTCTGAATCCATGTCTACAAAGATCAATGGACTATATGGGCATGGTTAGCTCACAGAAGAAAAGAGACAGGAGGGAGAAGACAGATTTCTTCAAATATTTGAAAGGTTGTTTTATGGGGACTTAGATATCAGATTCGTTCTGTTTAGTCCAGAGGGCAGAACCAGAAACAACGACTGAGAACTGCAAACAAGACAACTTAGGCTCAATGCAGGGAAAAGGCTTTGAACAATGAGTTATCCAAAAAGGGAATAGGCTGCCTTAATGGGCAGCAGGTTTGGATTCCCTGGGACTTCTTCATAGAGACTGGATAATTGCTTGACAAGTTACATTAAAGTGGATATTTTTTTTCATGTATGAGCAGCACTTGAGTTCCCTTCCAACACTCAAATTCTATGAATCTGTTATTCAACACCATCTTGTTTTTATCACTGAGGGTTCTAGTGAGGAAGAAAGGGTTTTTTTTTTAATTGTAAAGTTTTTGGGGTGGGTAAAAAATGCCTTTTGTTCTCTCCCAATGCCCTAGAAAAGCATTTAATGTGTCTTGTTGCTAATCTCAGCTGTACTCAGACATAAGATGAGAAAATCTTTTAAAATTCCAGTCACTAGGAAATTAGAATCCAATCAATTTAAATAACCCATTTTTTTTTTTTTGATACTGACAATGCAGGTCCTATATACTACACAGGAATCATTCTTGTCCTGACTCCAAGATCGATGATTTGCTTTAGAAGGGCAAAGGTGGGCCTATTCAACCTTGTAATAATATTCACTTACTTTGTGGCAGACTGGAATTTGTAGTCATGTGACTTTTGGGGGTTAATCTAAGTTGCTGACTCTACACTTGTTGATGGTAGGTCAGTCATTTCAGCATAGAAGCCAACAGTGACAACCATCTGCAGAATTGTACAGATGGCAGAAAGAAAGGTGAAGTGAAAGGAAGCATTGTCCAGTTTAAAGTAAAATGTAGGGTTTTTTTAAATGATTGTTAGCACAAGAGGAATAACAGATTTAAGCCTGGAAAATAAGAAATATTCCATAAAAAGATGTATTTTTCATCCCCATCATAGGAAACACTTTAAAAAAGTATTATTCATTACTAGGATATATTTTGAAGGATTATAGCTATCCCAGTATGCCCTCATTGCAAATTTTTAGTAATAATAACTCATCTTTACAAATAATTTTAGTTTCCCAAATACTTCTCTCCCTACCACACTCCCCATGAACATTATTATCCCCATTTTAAAGATAAGAAAATGAGGCTCAGAAAATGTAAATGTGTGTCTTCGTGCAATGATCAACTGTGACAGACTTAGCTCTTCTCAGCAATATAATAATCCAAGACAATTCCAAAAGACTCATGATGGAAGATACTATCCACATGCAGAGAAAGAACTATGGAGTCTAAATGCAAATCAAAGTATAATATTTTCACTTTGTTTTTTGTGTGTTTTTTTTCCTTTTGTTCTGATTCTTCTTTCATAATATGACTTATGTGGAAATATGTTTAATGTGATTGTGCATGCATAACCTATATCAGATTGCTTAGCATTTTGGAGAGGGGGAGGAAAGGAGGGAAGGAGAAAAATTTGGAACTCAAAATCTTATAAAATGAACATTGAAAACTGTCTTTACATGTAATTGGAAAAAATAGAATATATTCTATGGCGAAAAACAGCTGACAAGTTGAAGGTCAAGAATTCAAATACAAAGATTACATTCTTAATAAACTTTGTGTTTTCAATGTATATAACAGTGCTCTGCACAGACTAGGTGCTTAATAAATAATGACTGATTTTTATGTTTTAATGCTTTAACTCTTACAAATTATATCAGGATAAATGTATATTTATATAGAGAGAGGAGAGGAGAAGAGCAGGGGAGGGGTAAGAAAGGAGGAGAGAAAAGGGAAGAAAGGAGGGGAAGGGGAGAAAAGGGGAGGGGGAAAAGAGAAGAAATGAGAAGAGGTGGGGGGGAGGGAAGACCAGATCTTCAGCAGCAGCAGCAGCAACTTGATGTGACAAAGTAAACTAATTTTCTGATGAGGTTTCATCCATCTCTGCCACTTTTCCACCCACTGCTTACTGCATTCTCCCTGTCCAAATTCACCTTTGCCCTTCAATGGTGAAAGAATTTAAACTTTCAATAAAGTAGGTGTTTTATGTATGTTGGTGAATTTTTAATACTATGTTTAGTGATCTAAAGGCATCTGGGTCATAGAACTGGAGCTAGAAGGGACCATGGACATCATTTATTCTAGCTCTCTAATTTAGCAGATGAAGAATTTGAGATGAAGGAAAGTTAAATGACTTGCCCAAGGTCACATAATCAGGAAGTTGCAGAACTAGAATTTTAATCTATATCCTCTGACTCCAAATACAATTCTCCTTCTGCTATACCTTAAGAAGTATAAAGCACTCAACATAAGGTCATATTATAGAACCATAAGCTTAGAAGTAGTAGGGATCTCAAAGGTCTTGTCAACTAAAACCTTCATTTGATAAATGGGAAAACTAAGACCCAGAGGAGTTGTGACTTGAACTAAGTCACACATACAATATGAGCAAAGACAGAATTCCAACATGGGTCCCTTGACTTTAAAGCCAGTATTCTTTTCAGTACAGGATGAGATTGCCTCCTCTACCAAACTCCTTTTTGAATGCCTCCTAATGGGATGAAAGAGATCCAGGTCTCCCAAGAACTATACCAGTGAAGGAAAAGTTCTGACTGGCCTTAATCATCTGAGCAAACCTCTAAGTACAGGCTAATGATGTCTGTTTTCTGAGAAACAGATGAGTCAGTTTGAGAAATCAGCATTAAGCAGTTACAAGATGATTTTTTTTTTACCACAGGATCTCCTGTGAATGAGGCTCTGCCTCAAAGATGAAAACCATCATTGACATTTTGGAGAGGTGGTACCCTATATAGGTTGAGAGAGAGCTCACAAAGATGAAATTACAGGCTCTCAAAATATTAAAGCATCAATAGTTCATTTCTCTGGCCTCAGTTTTTCATCTATAAGTTGAAAATATTTTTTTAAAATATTTATTCATTTGGGACTTTGGATTCTGAAAAACAAGGCCTGCAATTTTTTTTTGGGGGGGGGTGATGCAATCAGGGTTAAATGACTTGCCCAGGGACACACAGCTAGTGTTAGCCAGTGATTTAAAGGTCTCCAATACAATCATGTAGTTTATAAAAAGCACAAAATAGCTGTCCCACAAGGTTTGTTCTCATGCAACCAGTATACCAGGTGGGAACCTAATTTTTTTTCTCAAGGTCACCCTGAGGTGCTCAAATCACTATGCAGACTCTGAAGAGTTTTCTCAATAAAATCTTTTTCCACTGTTGGCATCAAAAAGAACTCTAAATGCAAACAGAGGGCTCCAAATTCAGCCCAAACAAAGAAATAATCCCTTTCTTCTCTCCCCCAAAAGTGATCTAGGTTTAAAAAAAATTCTCTATTTAACAACCACAGGGAGTCATCCAAAGATTCTCCTGAAATTGAATTGAAAGCTAAAATAAAGAAGCTGCCATTCTCCAAAAACACAGTTTCTTTAGCTCCATGTTTTTACTGTCATGCAAGTCTCTTTTTAAGAAACTATCTTGAAACTGTTAGTATAATCTCCAAAAGTACTTAAAAGACACAGACCTCAAAAGAAAAACCATACATGTCTAAAGGAGTGAATTACCCCAAAACTTCATTTTGTAACTCTATTGGATGTACAATTTACATGAAACCAAATCAAAATGGAAAAACAACATATTTGAGTTTAAGAGAAGACTGTGGTAAGGGAGAAAAGACTTGCAAAGAATACACTGTTATTCTTTATTAGAAACTCCGAGCTAACAGACAAACAGGGACCATAAATGAAACAAGCAGAGAAGGCAAGTAGCATTAGGTATAAAAATAATTAATCGAAGTCAAACTGCATTTACAAAGATTAAAGTATAGGAATCTAAACACTTTAAATTCAGTTTTCACATCAAATGAACAAATCAGTAGACATTAAAAATAAAGATCCTCCCTTTGAGGCCAAAAAGAAACTTAGAAATATGCTTGCAAAAGGAAAGATATAACCCAGGAACTATGATAAAATCTTCCTGTTTTATGCAGATTCAAACCCTTCCTGCACCGCAATTTGGACTCCATGGTCTGAGAACGATATCTCTTCCAATTCTCTGGATTTTATTTGGAGGAGAGGTGAAATGGTGATATAAAGCAGTGTGGTCAAACTCAAATAGAAAGGGGGTGGGGCATTAATTTCTACTTACGGATTCTGCTGGCCATATATTGACTTTTTTTTAATGTAATGTTATCTAGGTTCTATTGTATTTTTTTGATGAAATATTTCCCGATGACGTTTTAATCTGGTTGGGTCATATTTGGGAGGGTTGCAGGCTTTATGCAGTCCATGTTCCATGTGTGAATCAGAGAGCTCATCTCCTCCCACTGCGGCAACAGGGAAGAGAATGTTTTCCCCTCTCTGACCACAGAGGACTACCTTGTTTTGCTCTGTAGAGTCAGAAAAGGATCTGATCTAAACAACAGTAATGACAACAACAAAACTAGACTTTAGAAAAAGGAACAAAGAAATCTAATAATTGACTGAAAGATAGGACTTTAGTCATTCAGCACAGCACCTGAGACCAAGAGAATTGTGGAACTAATTATCCTCTGTAATATCATGTTACCTAATATCCTGTTTTCATGGATGTTGATCTGGGTGTGTCTATTGTGTGAACTAACACAGAAGATTTCATACAGGGGAAAAGACTTCCTAGGACTTGAACAGAAGTTTAAAGGAAAGTTAGAGGCAAAAAAGAAAGGAGATATTCTGGACAAAAGCAAATGGAACTAGACAAAAATGTGAGCAAAGGCAGAAAGGTGTGAATGGAAATGTCCTGTTTAAAAGATAATGAATAAGAAATTAAAGGAGGAGGGGATTATTGGAAGATAGGATAGAAGATAAGAATAATTCAGAGAATGAAGGGCCTTGCATGAAAGGCTAAAGAGTCCCAACCTTGTTTTGTAGACCAGGATAATTAATTGAAGGTTTTGGAGGAAGGTGAGTGACCTGCATGAAGTAAGGTTTTAGAAAGCTTGATTTGGGGTATTTTATGCTTAAGGTAGAATGGGAAGATACAATTTTGGGAGTCCAGTTTTGGAGACTAATGGGAAACAAGTAACAGTTTAAAATAGAGTGGGGGCTTGGATGTGGGGGGAAAAAATCCTAGAATAGCATGATGGGAAACATTAAAAAGGAACGGTAAACAAGACTTATTGACCAAATGTGGACAACAAAGAAGGAGAATACCTGCAGCAGCAGCATCCACAAGAAAAGAAAATAATTGAATATATACTGTATATAAGGCAGCGAAGCTTTTCACCATCTCCACTGAGGTTAATTCAAGAAGCAGGTTTAAATTAGAGCATAAAGGATTTATAGCTACTACAGAAAAGCATTTCCCAAAGAGACTTTACAATGAATAGGCTCTTCTTTGCGAAAAAGAAGAAACCATCAATTGTTGAAAATGGTTAAGGAAGATCAGTTAACAAGCATATTCAGGTGCCCACTGTGCTAGCATATATATTCTGACAAGTTGGTTTTTAGGTCTTTAACCACCATCTATGGAACGCTGTGGAACCACCATCTAGGGAAGTCAACATTAATGATCTTCCCTAACAATATAGTTCTCAAGTACCTAAAAGTAATAATCTGTTTATTTTGAACGCTTATACAATAACTAGAATGTAGGGAATCCATTTTACTTCTCCCTTCCCATCTGAGTCAGAAAGACCAGATACACCGGAGTTCAAATCTAACCTCAGACACTTACTAGTTATGTGGCCCTGGCCAAATCATTTACCCCCTGCCTAAAACTAGAGAAGGAAATAGCAAACCACTCCAGGATCTTTACCAAGAAAATCCCATGGATATTTGGTCCACACCAAGAGTTGGACATGATTAAACAACAGTTACCAGTACAGTTAGGGCACAGAAGAGCCAAACAAGATACCACCTTTGTAAGTTAAGAAAAGTTCTAATAAACTAATTTATGCGAATCTCTCCTAATGGCTTAATGTAAAATCCTTTCCAAGTGACATATTTGCACTCCTGCTGCTGCCTTCTGGACCTGCTATACCTTTAGCTAAGGCTGTTTTCCATATATGGAATGCAATCCCTGCTGACCTCCACCTTGAAGAATCTATGGTTTCCAGAAAAATATGTACCATTCAGGTATGACCTCCTCCAGCAGGTCTTTTCTAATCCTCCCAGTCATTACTGCTCTTTCTGTCTTTAAATCACTTTCATAAGGTTTGTGCTTACTCATCTGTTATGTTCTATGTACCCCCAGTAGAACATAAGCTCCTCAAAAGCAGAGACTATTTTATTTTTGTCATTGTATCCCCAGCACCTTGCACGGGGTAAGTGTTCAATAAATGTTTTCTGAATTAGAATGACAAGAGGTGATATTTTAATCATTCCATATAAATTCTCTCCATTTTATTTACTGAACACAATACATCTTTCCACCAAAAAATTCACATTACTTAACAGTATTTTATAATACTTGTCTTTCTTTCATTCCTGGAATAGACCAAGGGCAACTATTAGGCATGGAGCCAGATCCTATAAGTTAAAGCCTTGGTTCTTTGTACCTAAAACTATAGTAAATCAATTATAACCAAGCATTTATCATGTATCTATTAGGTGCATGATACTAGGTGCCTTCAATAGAACTACAAAGAATGAAATAATTCCTATTCCCACAGAGCTTGAACTTGAATGGAGGAGAAAATAAATGAAATATTAATATGCATATATGTTTGTGATATACAATAAGATATACACACATAATATACATTTTGTATTTAAGTTTCATTGATGGTAAAGACCTAAAAACAAATAGTAAGCTCATATGAAATGTAAGATTATATATAATATATGCACATATACATACAATGTTCACAGTTTAGTTTATATATTACATTTTTGAACATACATGGAATATATAGATATATATTACATGAAATATAAATTCATGTACATTACAGAAATACATGCCCACATATGTGGGTGTGTATATGTTATGAGTTACCAAGAAATAAAGGCAAAACATGGAAAGATGGAGTAATGAGATTCTAGCAGCAACCATATAACATATGCAGTCAATACTCTGGAGCTACTCTCTCAAATCCCCTTTGACTCTGCCAAACTCAGTCCTCAGACAGAGGCTGCTATGCTTCCCCCCGCTCAGGGTTCTAGGGCAGCTTGAATGGTTGAAGGATGGTTTTCTAATGCTATAACCCCAGCCTGGGGACTTTTAGAAACAACTATGGTTGTTGCACCTCCAGAGTCTGTGACAAAATCATCAACAGGGCCATAGAGGGTCCAGGGGAAAGGAAGCCTTAAGCTAAGAACACATATGCGAAAGGGAGTGATTCACAGATCCTGGTTGCAGAGATTTTTTTTTTTTCCTTTTTACGAGGTATTCAGAAAGTTCCTCTTAGGTATGATAGAGCTTTCCTTCCAGGTTCCTCATACAGCCTTGAATCTGTCTTTCCTCACCACCTCCAGTCTATCCTAGACTTCTAAGACAGACATTTCCAACAACTGCTGCAGTCCTGGAGAGGTTGATAAAACATTCAGCAAAAATCTAAACCTCTTCTGGTCAAAGAATGAGGAAAGGCTGAGGGGCTTTTTCTCTTCCTTCTCCAGGACTTGGTTGAAGGTTTTCCCTCTCATCTCTGCTACCGGACCCTCAAATTTCTCATTCTAACTAGTTTGTATATTTCATATGAGTTTTACAGGATATAATTCCTTCAACCAATATGAACAGACTTTTTGCTCAATAGCTTTCCAGTTCAATCAATGACTTTCAAAGATTCCTAGAGAAAAAAGGAGATGTGGTCCCACTTGCCTAAGGCATCAGAATATAGTAATTGTCAATCTGGTAATTGTCCAGGTTGACCCCTACCCTTATTAAATATGTTATAAATTGAAATTCTAGGAAGTAATTTGTTAAATAACAAAATGAAACTTAAATAACAAAAAAACTAAAAATGCTATTCACATCAATTAAAATAAAACTGTAATTGCACTGCGACTAGAATTACCTATTCCCATCTTCCTCTCTTCCTTCTGAACCTGTTCTGCTGAACCTGTTCTACATTCATTTTGCAATAGAGCTTTGAATGTATCCGGGGAGTGATTCCCACATCTATTGCAAAGTACCACTTGGAGGGTTCAGAGAAAACAATTGCTTTAATAGAAATACACTCTATGGCCCTTATATGAAAGTAGCCCTCAAAGAAGTTCCGTGGATGGTCTCTCAACCTTTCTCCTGGAAACAAAGACTAATGCTCGCGTACTCCTTTCCTAAAGGGCCCACACCTAGGTTTCAGGTCAATTCACCTAAGAGCAAGATTAGCTCAAACTTCCCAGGTTGTGACACAGCATCTTGGATTACCATAGCCTTTAGTTAAAATTAGTCCTCAAGAAAGTTCTCTGGAGGCTCAGTCCTAAAATAAAAGAGCAGACATTATGTCCTCCTTTCCCAAAAGTTCCACAAATGATTCAGATCAGTCCTAAGAATGAGGTTAATTTAAACTTCCCAGGCTTTTCAGCAGCACCCTGGATTATGACAGCCCTGGTTGGTGGTACGGAAGCAGCAGAGTTTAACTGAAGCTGCCCCACATCTACTAGCATTCTGGTCCACAGGAACAAGATAATAAAATCTGCTCTGATTTTTCTAACCAAACTTTCATGTGCTCGTTGTGCATGAAAAGCATCAGATTCACGTCTCTGCAATTCTTCATCCTAGTGCATTCAATTCAGAACTGTTGGATTACCTTTCATTCTTTGAAAAAATATTGAAAGAGATTATCAAAATCCATTTTTCAAACACCTAAAAGTAATAATCTATTTTTAAAGAAGCTGAAAGCCACATTCTGAATGCTTATAATAACCATCCTCTGTTAGTTGTCTATTTCAGTTCTCTCTACCCTGAATGTTTCCATTACTTCCCATAAAGCCAGATTTGAACCCAGGAATAGCTAGCCTTAGACAAACATAGTAATGAAATAAGGTGATATTATTATCTCTCCCTTCAGAGTCAAACAACCTTAGACACCTTAGAGAGATCACCCAGTTGAAGAATTCATTTTTTAGAAGATGAAACTGAGGCTAGTGAATTAAGTGAATTATCCAAAGTTTCAGGTCTAGTTAGCAGTTCAGTGGTAAAGCTTTCCTGGAAGCAGCTCATTCCATCTTAAAAAGCCAATAATTAAATGTTCAGTTTGACCATTTACACCTTGGGAATTGGCAAAGGATACAAATCAGGGTTGAATTTATTATTTTATCGATTGACCCTCTTCAAGTATTGCCCCTGTCTCTGGATGTGCTATTCTCCTTTTGCCCTCATTAAACTATCTTCACTGAAATGACTCATGATTCTTTTGGAGATTCTCTAGATGACTAGCTTTGATATAATGTCCAGGTGGAATAATGATTTAATTTGCAAGTATTCTTAATTACTAAGTACTTACATGGTTACTAAGTATTTATTCTTAAGTACTAAGATAGTTGGATTTTAATCTGGTGCCTTGTTAACACTGCCCTGCAGTATTTCAAAGGAAGCAGTCCAGTATGAGGGATGCCACATACCAGTGCTGATGGGGAACAATGTTGTATGTGGACAAGGTTCATCACCAGTCAAGGATAAGGGGATAAGGTCAAGTCAAGAATGGGGATCCTGAAGGTCAATTTGAGTTTGTCTGATGACCAGAGGAACTGGGTTTAGGTAAGTCAGTCTTAAAGGAGTAGTTGTGTTGGGCTGGACTAATAGAGAGAAAAGAAAAGGGGTTGACAATGAGAGTCTCACTCAAGTCAGTGGAAAGGAAATATGGCCAGAGTAATGGGTCTACAATCATGATGACTTGGGTTCCAATCCAATTTACTCCCAATGTGTCCATAGGCAAGTCACTCAGCCTCTTAGTCTTAGTTTTCTCAATTATAAAATGGCGATATGGGGAGGAGCCAAGATGGCGGAGTAGAAAGACTCACATATGCTAGCTCCGAACCCACAGCCCATAAATTATCTATAAAAAGAACTCCCAACGGGTTCTGGATCAGTGGAAGCCATGCAGTAATGGAGTGGAGGAGATTTCTGTTCCAGAGATCCCTGAAAAACCAGCACCAAAGGTCCGTAGCACACCGGACGCTGAGCAGAGCCCAGCCCTACCCTAGCCACGTGGCCCTGAGAGGAGCAGATCTGAGCAGGCTTCAGGGACAGAATCTCCAGGGGCCGCGAAGGTCCCTCAACCCACAGGCACAAAGGTCAGTGAGAGAGACTTCTGGGCCGGCCGAGAGGGGAGTGGGGTGTCTCCATAACTTGGGCCCCCTCAGGAGGAAGTGGCAGGGGAAGCAGAGGACAGGGGCTCCCAGAGCAGGCAGAAGCTCCGTATCTATTACTGAAGGTCTCTGCATAAACCCACTGAAGGAACTGAGCCTGGGTGTTGGCTCTACCCCAACCTGAGAACCTGAATTTAATCTTACTCTGAATAGCAGCCCCGCCCCCCCCCGCCAAAAGCCCTGAGGCTTGGAAGCAGCATTTGAATCTCAGACCCCAACCATTAGTGAGGTGGGGGTGGAGAGGAATCTCAGAAGTCTGGGCTGGAAAAATGCCCAGAAAAGGGAAAAAAAAATAAGACCATAGAAGGATACTTTCTTGGTGAACAGATGTTTCCTCCTTTCCTTTCTGATGAGGAAGAACAATGCTTACCATCAGGGAAAGACATAGAAGTCAAGGCCTCTGTATCCCAAACATCCCAAATAGATATCCAATGGGCTTAGGCCATGGAAGAGCTCAAAAAGGATTTTGAAAAGCAAGTTAGACAGGTGGAGGAAAAACTGGGAAGAGAAATGAGAGAGATGCAAGAAAAGCATGAAAAATAGGTCAATACCTTGCTAAAGGAGACCCAAAAAAATGCTGAAGAAAATAACACCTTGAAAAATAGGCTCACTCAATTGGCAAAAGAGATTCAAAAAGCCAATGAGGAGAAGAATGCTTTTAAAAGCAGAATTAGCCAAATGGAAAAAGAAGTTCAAAAGCTCACTGAAGAAAATAGTTCTCTCAAAATTAGAATGGAACAGATGGAGGCTAATGACTTTCTGAGAAACCAAGAAATCACAAAACAAAACCAAAAGAATGAAAAAATGGAAGAGAATGTAAAATATCTCATTGGAAAATCAACTGACCTGGAAAATAGATCCAGGAGAGACAATTTAAAAATTATGGGACTACCTGAAAGCCATGATCAAAAAAAGAGCCTAGACATCATCTTTCATGAACTTATCAAGGAAAACTGCCCTGATATTCTAGAACCAGAGGGCAAAATAAGTATTGAAGGAATTCATCGATCACCTCCTGAAAGAGATCCAAAAAGAGAAACTCCTAGGAACATTGTGGCCAAATTCCAGAATTCCCAGGTCAAGGAGAAAATATTGCAAGCAGCTAGAAAGAAACAATTCCAGTATTGTGGAAATAAAATCAGGATAACTCAAGATCTAGCAGCTTCTACATTAAGGGATCAAAGGTTGTGGAATAGGATATTCCAGAAGTCAAAGGAACTAGGACTCAAACCAAGAATCACCTACCCAGAAAAACTGAGTATTATACTTCAGGGGAAGATATGGTCTTTCAATGAAATAGAGGACTTTCAAGCATTCTTGATGAAAAGACCAGAGCTGAAAAGAAAATTTGACTTTCAAACACAAGAATGAGAAGCATGAAAAAGTAAACAGCAAAGAGAGTCATAAGGGACTTACCAAAGATGAATTGTTTACATTCCTACAGGGAAAGACAATATTTGTAACTCTTGAAACTTTTCAGTATCTGGGTAGTTGGTGGGATTACACACATACACACACACACACACACACACACACATTCACGCACAGAGACAGAGAGCACAGAGTGAATTGAATAGGATGGGATCATATCTTAAAAAAATTAAGGTAAACTGTGAGAGAGAAATATATTGGGAAGAGAGAGGATGAAATGAAATGGGCCAAATTATCTCTCATAAAAGAGGTAAGCAGGAGACTTTTTAGTGGAGGGAAAAAGAGGAGAGCTGAGAGAAAAACATGAAGTTTACTCTCATCACATTCAACTAAAGGAATGAATAAAATGCACACTCATTCTGGTATGAAAACCTATCTTACAGGGGAGAAGGAGATAAGCAGGGTGGGGGTTATGATGGAAGGGAGGGCAATGGGAGGAGGGAGCAATTTGAAGTCAACACTCGGGGAGGGACAGGATCAAAAGAGAGAGTAGAAACAATGAGGGGCAGGATAGGATGGAGGGAAATATAGTTAGTCTTACACAACACGACTATTATGGAAGTCATTTGCAAAATTACACAGATATGACCCATATTGAATTGCCTGCCTTCCCAAAGGGAATGGGCGGGGAGGGAGGGATGGGGAGAAGTTGAAACTCAAAGTTTTAGGAACAACTGTTGAGTATTGTTCTTGCTACTAGGAAATAAGAAATACAGGTAATGGGGAATAGAAAGTTATCTGGCCCTACAGGACAAAAGAGAAGATGGGGTCAAGAGAAGGGAGGGATGATAGAAGAGAGGGCAGATTGGTGATAGGGGAAATTAGAATGCTCGGTGTATTGGGGTGGGGGAAGGGAACAAATGGGGAGAAAATTTGGAACCCAAAATTTTGTGAAAATGAATGTAAAACGCTTAATAAATAAATTTATATGAAAAAAATAAAATGGTGATAAGACCTATAATACCTATCCCCACAGTGTTGCTTTGATAATCAAATGTATTAATGTATATAAGGCAATTTTCAAACTTCAAAACACCTAGGTGGTTGGAGTAAAATCCTACCTTACGCTCTTACGAGTAGGATGAGCCTAGGCTAGATCCTTAACTTCTGCCTCCCTCAGTTTCTTCATCTGTAAAAAATTAAATAAATAAATGGGAATAATAAAAGCACCTATCTCATGGTTGTTGCAAGGATAAAATAACATTATATATGTGGGTACTGTTGTGATAGGAGTAGCATTTGCCATGCAGGCTAGGCAAGTTTTTCCTTGAAAGTTATTGAAACATTTTTAAGCCTTAATTGACTCGGGGACTCATGATTAAGTCATTACCATAGCTTTCTGATGGCTTAAAACATTAAAGCTTAAAACACAACCAAAAAAAGCTTAAAATCCAAAGGATGATCAGAAAGGAATTGCTTTCCCTCAGGCAAGACTGGCCCATGAGTATGGCCAACATAGTCAGAGAAGCTACACTGAGCTAAATCAGTGCTATATTCTTTCCATGTTATGGTGAAATAAATGTCCTTTGTGAATTGTTAGATTGTCTACCAGTGCTTCATTTAATTCTAAGTCTATATCTAAAGGACCGGATAAGTGTGAATGAGCACTGGCCTACAACAATATGTTACAGATGAGTTACTAAATTGAGAATTGCAAGGAATTTTCACCCAAAGAGTTCCCCATACCAATCAAATTAGAGCTGAAGACCCCCTACTATAGCCAGGCTTTTGTTATATATTTAACATTGGAATGGGGTGTAAGAGATGACCTAGTTCAATTCCTCATAATTTTGGAGGGGTTGTTTTGTAATTTTAAAATAGTTTTAAATTAAATTTTAATCAATAAAGTCTACCTCCTTTTCCTCTGACCTTTGCTGCTTCCCCCCATGCTCACCCTACCTCCATGCCTCATAGAGAAAAACGGGGAAAAAAATCTCTGATACAAACATGTATAGTCAATCAAAACAAATTATTGCATTGGTCATGTCCTTCCTTCCCCAGAATGTCTTAATCTGCAGCCTGGGACCATCACTTCTACTGTAAGGATTGGGTTGAAAGTTTTATCATGAGTCCTATGGAATCTTGATTAATCTTTGCATTGATTAGAGTGGTTAACTTTTTCAAAGTTTTTGCTATTGCATACATTGTTCTAAATTCCTCATTTTGTAAATGAACTAAACCTCCAGAGACTGGAGGAAGTGAAATGACTTACCCAAGGACACAATAATTAAGGGAATTGGGATGTGACCTCAGATTTCAGATTCCAAATCTAGTTATGTTTCCGGACCAATAACCATTGTACCTTTTTGTCATCAGACAGTTAAAGCGAAAAGAAATCCCACCTACTCCTTTCCCTTTCCACTTGTCAAGATGAACACACACCAATCATTTCTTTCTTAATTTTATTGATATCTTTTGTTTTTACATCATCTACCTCCCATTTCCAAATATATCCATTCTACATACTCTATTCATCAAACCATCCCTCATAACAAAAAATGGAAAAAAAGAAGCAGTTGAGCTCATCTAACCAACACATCAATCCATTGTTTCTGACATTCTATGCACTATTCCACATTCATAGACTCCCACTTCTGAAAAGAAGGGGAGTAAGTGCATGTTCTAGTCCTTTCTTTGGGGAGAAGCTTACTCATAATTACACAGGGTTCTCTTTCTTTCTTTTTCTTGTTCTTTCCATTTATGTTATAGCCATTGTTCACACGCTCAGTCTTAAGAGCTTTTGCTAAATGCTCCATTGCTATTTCTAGTTTTAAGTATTTGTTCTTTTAAATATAGATTCAATGCTGAAAGGAAAAAAAGAACTTTCTTAAAATTTTTAAAGTTTACCCACATCTTTATGGCACATATTTTGGGACCAGTAATAGATAAATACCCTCCAAGGGTATGTTGAGCCTCAGAATGTAACATTTTCATTAGTTCATTATCAACTGGATAGTGAAAACAGGTGACACTTGGAATGATATTCCTCCTCATTGAAACCTGCCTAATTAAGGAGCAAAAAATAAGACAAAGATAGAAGTTATATCACCTTTATTCCAAGATTCTCTTACATTTCTATGCTCGAAACCTCTAGGTTAGGGAAGAATAACAATTCTGACACTAATTAGATGTGTGATCTTGGACAAGTCACTAATATTCTGTAGGCCTCAATTTCCTAATCTATGAAGTAGGTGAGTAATAACACCCACCTGCACTATTCAGATGAGGGAAATCCTTTCTAAAATTCAAAGCTCTATTTAAATGTGAGTTATTTTGGGAGGATTAATTCCATTAAAACCCACTCTAAATTGTCAGTGTAAGAAATTCCTTCTAAGGCACAAAGAACTTATTATAGATCACAATAAGCCAGTTAATCATATATCTATTCAAATTCATTTCCCTGCCACCCTTTGCAAGAGTTGAAATTAGATTGGGAGTGAGGGGTGAAAGAAGAGGGAACTCTACATAAAAAATACATTTTAAATACTGTCTTACCTGAACATTTATCTCTCCTTTTCCAGACTCAAAACCTGTTGGCAGTTAGCCTGTCAAAGACATTACTTTTACTCACCCTCTTCCATGTAATGGTCCTTCTTTGTAATTGAGCATGGATCGAATCAATTTGCACTCTAGTAAAAGTATGAATTTTTAGGGCCTTCACTATCTTTTTTTTTTTTTACAGAGCTTCCCAGTAAATAATACAACACAAGGAAGCTGTAACCTATTCCCAAAGCATACAAGCCTACAGAGTCAATGGTGTATTAGCTTAAAAAATAGATCAAGCTCATCTTGTAAAAGGAAGATAAAAAAGGTGGCTCTCTTTGTGAGGAGAGCCATGCTTGAGGCTGTATAACACACCTGAAATGATAACAAGAAACCTCAATATTTGCTGGTGTTAAGTTTTGCTTTCAGCTCTCCAAGGAAGTCTTCTGACTCAGCAGGCATGAGAAAAACAAATTCTGATGTGATCAGTCATAACTTCTATGCTTGTTGACTGTACCATGGAAGAATACACCTACAGAGCCACAAGGTACATCATGAACCACTTTACAGGGATGGAAGCACTATAGGCAAACAAAGATAATGTGAAGAAGGCCAAAGGCTCATGGCAACATGTTCCAGGGATATCCTATATAAATGCAAGATTTCCATTGGTGATTTAGAACTGAAAGCTACCACTAAATTCCACAATGTAGTTTTCATGTCATCCAATAACTTCATAGACATTTTAGATTATTATGCCTTCATATAGACCTTTCTCCTCCAGCCTAGATGACATAATAGATAGAGCACTAGGCCTGAGTTCAAATGTGACCTCAGACATTTGATGTGACCCTGGGCAAATCACTTAACCTGTTTGCCCCACCTTGCTCAACTGTGAAATGGGAGTAATAATAGCACCTACTTCACAGGAGTTGATGCGAGGATCAAATGAGATATTTATGTGCTTAGAACAGTGTTTGGAGCGAACATTGCAGGCACTTAATTCTTAATTTCTTCTGCTGTAACCAGTACCCTGTGCACTTTGCTCCTGTCTTCTTATGTTCTCATAGGCAAATTTTCCCCTTATTTTGTTCAGGGAGGGAAGGAGAGAGGAAAGAAGGAAGGGAAAAAGGAGGAAGGGAGGGAGGGAGGGAGGAAGGATGGGTGGATCTTATGGCCCAGACTCAGCTGTGTCTGTTTCCAAAAGCCAAATCCTTAAAATATAAAAATTTGCCACCAATGAAAATATTTCAAAGAATGTGAATTAAGGCCTGTCTGAAGGCACTTAATCATAGGATCATAGATTAATATACAGAAGGAGCCTTCTATGATACAGTGACTAATCAAGACTTTATTTTAGAAACTTCTCATTTTGGCAACCTTAGTCCAGGGAAGTAAATGAGTTGCCTGAAGTCAGATAGGCAGGAGGTAGCAGAGGCAGCATTTGAACCAAGGCCCTCTTATTCCAGATCCGCTATGCCTTCCATTGCACCAGAATGAATATATTTTTTTAAAGTGATATTAGCATTATTAGAATGATGTACAATCAGTAAGAGCCACTCTTTCCAATAAGAGCACATTCCTTTTGTATATTAGCATTCTGGTATGATGCTTGAAAAATCAGGGACATTACTTAATAATCACACCATGTGCAGCCATTTAAACTAAGCTGCTATCAGATACTCTGAAAAACAATTACAGTCTCACAGTTCAGGCATTAGAAAACTGGAGAATTTATAAATAGAAATAAAACTGGTCTAAAAGGCAACGAAGCTTAAAATTATTGTGTAAAATGGTGGCTTATTTCTATTAAATCCTTGATTTTTGGTAACATTTTTTTTTTATTTCCCTTCATCCAGTCCAAGGAATAATTCTCTAATGTCAGCAGTCCCCAGAATGTAGCTGCTTAGAGGAGGCCTTTCTGGAAGGATATCTGCAGTAGCTAATGCCTCCCTCACTTACTTTGTATCTATCTTGTCTCTCTTTTGTAGTCTGTATGTATGTACATATTGTCTCCTCTAGTTGAATGTCAGCTCCTCCAGAGCAGGGACTGTTTCATTTTCATCTGTTTCCTCAGACCCTACCCCAGTGCTCTTAGTTATATAAAGACTGAATTACATGGGACCCTCAGAATCTATACTGGCTTAGATCATAAGTTTCAGTTTCTTTCCCTCTCATTGTGCCCATTTCAAAAATTCTTTTATCAATAGGTAAATAGAATGCATCATTTAAAGCACTCATTTTTGAGTTTTCTAACCTTAGAGATTACTGGGGAAAGGGAGGGCAGGTAGCAAATGAGAGGAAGGTGGCAAATAGAAAAGAGAAGCAGAGCTTATTAAATGATTCTCATTAGGCCTATTACCTGATTATCATTTAGCTGCCTGATTCCTTTTAGGCCTGCAGCATTTGAGCAAGCTGTTATTTTCATGTTCATGGAATTAGGCTATTATCTGTTCTTTAGATAACTTACATTGCTCTTTTTCTGGCTTACAATGCTCCAGATAGTCAAGTTTTGACACTAGAAAAATAAAATCATCATGTTCTACATCCTAAGAGTGCTTGATAAATAAGAATTCAATTCCTGATCGCAGATTATGTGCAGAATTTTTCTGGAGTTGCCCCCTAAACAATTCAATAGAAACATCAAGAACTGCACCTACTCATGCTAATTTGTTCAGAAAAACAGGAGTTTGTCATTCATCCTATTTCAATATTCAGTTTAATAATGAGGCCAATACCCAATGTATCCCTGCAGCATCAAGAGCATGATATATTGCCATTTTACATGCTTAGTGTTTATTCAAGAGATCACTCATAGTTTAAATCGAAAACCTCTACCACCTTTTCTCCTTATTTTCTCGAAAGGATTTTCTTTAAAAAAAAATGTCCCTTTCCATGCTGGCAGTTTTCCCCAAGTAACTGCTTGTTGGTAAAAGCTACATCATTTCATGAATATTCATATCAAAAAGATATTTATAACAGTTTTGTTCATGTCATTGCTACCTCACCCTTCCCCCATCCAACACTCTTTGAGCATTATAAATGAAGTCCTGAAATCTGGAAGGAACTGAAGTCTCAATAGTGTTACATAAGGATTTGGTTAATGCATTTTTAAAGTAACAGCCTAAAAAAGAAAAGAAATTACACACATGATTGTCTACCAGGGAGAAAAATCACAGCAATAAATTGAAAAATGAAATGCTACCAAGAAGGAAACACAAAATGAAATTTTTGGAAGTGGTTTTCTCATAAGAAAATATTAAAGTTAATAGATATTTTATCCAAATTTCTTTGACTAGCTGTAATGTATGTACTAACAAAAATAAAGGGCATCTGCATTACGTGAATAGTGTTTTACTATCCAGGAACATGAGCATGAACCAGAACGATCAAGGCATGAAATGGGAATGGAAGGAAAAAAATATGATTCTCACAGAATATCCATTTTATCTTTTCCTAGTCATTTTGCTTTGAAAGGCAACATGGCATAGGGGAGAGGTATTTGCAGAGAGAATCTTAAAGGAGGACACATTTCATGCAGCTTTAGAGGACCAGGGATGGAGATAGGAAAGCATGAAGTGCGTTCAGAGGAACAGAAAGTTGTTCAGGTTGGCTTCAACATAGAACACACAGAGGAACATATGAGATAGGCTGGAAAGGTCAGAGGTTATCATATTATAAGAGGCTTTGAATGTCAGAAGAAAAAAAAGAGCTTGAACTGGACTCAGCATTCAATAAGAAAGCAATGGAGCAGTTTCAACAAAGGAGTAATGTGTTCTATGCATAAAGGAGATTATTCTGGTAATGACTTGAAACTTAGAATGGAGGGAAGAGTAAGTAAAGGCAGGAAAATCTGTTAGGGCGCTATTATAATAGTGGGAGTGAGATGTGTGTGAGACTGCATAAGAGAAGTGAAGGAAAAATAAGAATCAAAGATAACTGAAAGATGTCAAATCTGAGAGAGTGAATTAATAGTTGTGTCATAAATAGAAATAAAGTCACTGGGAAGTACAGATTTGATGACAAATATAATAAACTCAATTTTGGATATTTTGAGCTGGAGGTGCCAGTGAGACATTCAGTTAAAATAGTCACGTAAGCAGTTGAAAATATAGACCTGGAGGGCAGGATAGAAGGCAGTGCTGGGGATAGAGATTTATGATTCACAATTGTGGAAATGAATGAGATTGGAAGAGAATGTAGAGAGAAAAGAAAAGAGGCCCAAGAAAGGCTCTCTGGGGCATGCCTGGGTGTGCCCACATCATTTTCCTTCAGTTAAAAGAAAAAAATTGTAGTAGGTAATAACTCCTTGTGTCTTAAGACTTACTTGTCTGTTGCTCCAATTCAGAATATCTCCTTGGGGTCCTGACTTAGCTCCATAGTTTAAAGCAGGTCGTATAAATGCAGCAGTAACATTGTACTCTCTCCTGATTAGCTTGTCTAATAGCTTATATTTTCCCAGGAGAGTACACAGCATTGTGCCAGATTATCATACTGTGCTAGATGAATAGTGTTTTCATCAGTCCATCACTACCCTCCCCCCAAAAAACAAAATAGCTTGGGACCATACACATCTAGGTATGTATGTACCAGTTTTTCAATGACTGAGTAGCCATGGTAGGAACTCATTCCTTCCCCAAACATATAATTATTTATTGACCCTCAAACTTCAAGCCTTCCTTAGCACGTAAAGTGATGTAAACTAAATATGGCCACTCCTAGTGCAGAAATTTCTAGACCCTAAACAAAAATCATTGAGTCCAGACAAACACCTATAATGTTAGATACAATTTGTGGTGGGGGTTAGAAAGGAGAGCAGTCTTTTCTGACTGATATACTACTAGCATAGACACAAGAGAGTCAAGCATTAAAGACAAACTGACCCTCTTTTCCCCTCCTCCTCAGTGCAACCTGATTTGTAAGAACCTTTGCTCTAATAGGATGGGCTGGGGTCACACCATGGGAATTAATAATAAACCCCTGTGGCTTATTTTGCCACTTACCCACAGTAGTCCAATAATGCCTAAAGCTAGCTCATTTCCAAAGTATTTGGTTCTATCTCTTCTAGCAAGGCAAAAATACCAGTATGTTTAGAAACATAATATTTAAATGGAAGCAAAAGACCTAGACTTTGCCCTCTACTGTCATAATGAGTTATTCAGGCAGAGAAAACACAAAGGGAAAAGGGAATGGCATTCTAGAAACCCCAAATTTGTTTGAGGTAGATGGTCTAAGAAAACAACTTAGGGTAGTGCTAGAAGGCTAAGAGTCTGTATGCCCCAGGGGTGAAAGTAGGTGTCTCAGGAATATATTGGGAGGAGAAGACAGAGAGTGAGGAAAGGAATTTCTTCTGTAGCAAACCCAAGGTCATTACTATTATGAAGAGAATGTAAACCACTGGATATCGCTATGAGTGGGGCCCTCAGACAAAAGTAGAACTCTACTGACTTACTACAAGGGTGAGAACTGTATCAGAAGTCTTTGTACCACTTGTTGTCCTTTATATGTTTTCTACATTTTCTGCAGGGTGATGTGCAGACTGTCCTATACCAAATGCCCTTGGTTGCCCAGGATGCTTATACTAGGACTGGAGATTCTTTTGCTGTAATCAGTCTATATTCTTCAGTTTTTCATTGGCAACTATGAATTAGGACAAAATTAGACCAAGGTAAGATTTTTTTGTCTTCAAAATTTAACCCTGCCTATGTTATACCATAAAAACCCAGGGTAGTTAGGTGGTACAGAGGATAGAATGACAGGTCTGAAGCCAGGAAGACTCATCTTCTTAAAATCAAATCTATCCTCACACACTTACTGTGTGACCCTCAGCAAGTCACTCAACCCCTTCTACCTCAGTTCCACAAATGTAAAATGAGTTGGAGGAGGATACGGCGAATCACCCCACTCTTTGCCAAAAAATCTTCAAATAGGACCAAGAAAAGTTAGACTGAAACAACTGAACAATATATAGCCAGGGCCACAGGGGGCATTTGTGTGTATTTTTTGTATTAACTGGAGAAATGGGGAGTAGAATGTAAATTCCTTGTGGACAGGGCTCTTACTTTTTGTCTTGGTATCTCCTATACCTGGAACAGCAACTTTGTATATATAATAGGTGATTAATGAATGTTCTTTAAATTTAACATTTATTCAGCACAGGAATGAATAGTAAATTGGTAGAATATAATCATAGGCATAGATAACTCCCAAAGAGTTGTCTCATTATGCTTCCCCACCCCAATCTGGATCTTGAGTACATTTTTAATTTTAATAGGACAGGATTAGGCTACAGACTTGAGACTGAAAACTTCAGAGTCTACATCCTGGTTCAGATCCCTGCTTCTCCTTCCCAGAAGACCTCTTCTTTCACCCTCTAACTTATTTATTTTGTTTTGTTGCATCATATTAAGTCCAAAGTGTTAACTTCATCAAAAGTCTCAGCTCATTCACTGATTTCTATTGCTGCAGCAGCTCTAGGATCATATTTTTGTCACAGAAGAAAATGAGGCTTTTCTTGGGGGTAAGCCTGGGCATTCTCACTAAAAATAAAGAAGCAAAAGCAATCAGGGACAAATAGTGAAAGGGAGTGTAAAAAAAAAAAAGCTCTGTTGATAAATACCTCAGACAATCTTGTGACTGAATTTCTTTCTCTCACCATTTTTCTAAAATTGTGCTCAGAAGAAACAAAATTCCGTAACTTTTTCTGTACTTAAGTTTCATTTTTTTTTAACACAGTCCTCACCTGGCTTCAGAAACACAGCATTGTTCTTCTGTGGCTATAGTTACTTTAGGAAAGGTAGGAAGAGAGGGGAGGTGGTTGCTGTACCTTCCAAGGCAGTTGACAGGTTAGCTGCTGGGATCAGATTGGAAGCATGATTGTGGTCCAAGGGAGGGGATTGCTGCTATTCCCTGAACTCTTGGACTCAGGGCAACATGAACAGCAATTTTATTTGTAATCAGAAGTCTTGAGTTTCATTTCTGGATTAAATTATTAGCTGTGACCTTGAGTAAATTAATTCCTTAGGATCCCAATTTCCTTAACTCTAAAATATGGTGATGAACTAGATAATTTCAAAAGTCTTTTCTTGTTATAAATGTATGCCTTCCTTCCTAACACAAAGCTGGAATTTCAGTTGGAATGATTTTAAGAAAAACTGCAAAAGACTAATTTCTATTTAAGGTTTCAAGTTACAAGATGCATTATTTTATTATAGGTTGAATATAGATACTTAACTAAATATACTTATTAATGGATGACCCTACTGCTTCCCTGGACGGTGATCTATATTTCCTCTTAATCACTCTTTCCAGCAGTTAGGATAGAGCTCATGCCTAGAGTCAGAAAAACCCTGCATTCAAATCCTGCTTCAGACATGAGCTGTGGGACCTTGGATAAGTCAACTAGCCTTATTTGCCTCAGTTTCCTCATCTGTAAAATGAGAAGAAAATGGCAAATTACTCCATGGGGGTCTCTGAAAAGCACGATACTGAAAAGATAAATTCCTTTTTCAAAATGTTCTTAACCTTAAACCACCTCAGTTGAAAGAACTAATAACTTAAATTGCTCACCCAGAACAAGAATAATCATTAGCTATTCTTTAAATCTCAATTCAGTGAGTAGATTTTTAGCCATAAAAGGAATCCTAAAGTATCAAGGATCCTATACCTAGAGCTGGAGGCCCATCCACCCCTGATTTTAAACATAAGAAAACTAAGCCCAACACAAGTGACTCCTCCAATTGTCACATTAGATTAGAAGGTATGAATTCAGATTGTGCGCTTCCAAATCCAGGGCTTTGACTCCTGTAATTAAAGTAAATAGACATTTATTGAGCACATTTTATGTGATGAGAGAAAGTACTATTTTTCTATTAGTAACCAATTATTGAGGATTTTTCTCTTTCTTACTTCCTCATTCAAAGACCAGCCAGCCCTTGTGGGCCACTCTGCCAAGTCTCTGAAGGACAGTGCTAAGGGACCCCAACTGGGAGTGTTTATTTCTGATTAAAGCGTAAGGAGAATCTAAACTAGGCGAATTCTGCCCTAAAAAGCATTAGACTCAAGCCCTTGTAACCCCACCATAGTTCAACCTAAGTGGTCAGCGTGGATTTGGATCTTTTATCCAGAGAGCTAGAGGCAACAGTATCCAGATCAAATGAAGTTCCCAGTGGGAGGAGCTGAACACTTTCGGTCCCGCCCCTCCCCCAGGCTGGATCCCAGGCAGCCTAGTCCGGGACACCCACTTTCTCAAAACCAAGCCCTGAGAATCGCCCTGGTCTTGTTTTGGGTTACCCGGAGAATCCGCTAAGCGTCTTTTTGTGGATTGTGTGCTAGTCAATTCAACAGATTATAAATTTCCCAGAAACTCCCTCGTACTTTTCGTCCATCTCCATAGGAAGACTACGCTACGTAATCTCGGAACGTAGACAAAAATAACAACAGCTCCTGCGTATCGCCGGAGGTTCCATTCCACTGCCCTCACCAAAAACAATAACAGTAAGGGAGAACGGAAGGGGTACGCAGGGACTGTCACTGTTATTATTATCCAACACTAAAAAACAAAACAACCAGTTAATATTTCATACGGCGCCTTCAAGTTTGCAAAGCGCTTTATGAATACTTTATAAATGAAGTATGACATCGTTGAGAACGTGCTTTCGCCCTGAATTAAACGCGTGTGCATTAAGTCTCTGCAGCCTTACTAGAAGGAGAAAGTTCTCATCAAGCGGGGAAGCGGAGTTTTCAGACTGCGAGCGCGAGGGCACAATAGCGTGTAAGTAGAGAGGACCGGCCAACCCTCACTAAAGGGCACGGGGCGGGGGGCTCGCTCCCACGAGAGGACGTGGGTACAGAGAAGACCGCAACCAGGGTTGGAAAGGCAGCCAAGAGGTCAAAGGACAGACTTTTTTTTTTTTTTTTGCAGGAGCATGTAAGACGTGCAGCGCGAACGCCCGCCGCGGCCAGGAAGGAAGTGCCTCCAAACTACAAGTCCCAGAAGTCAGCGGGGGCGCCGGCGACGCGAAAGGAGGCCGAGGCGCGGCCCCACGGAGGGGCTCCGGCTGAGGGAATATGTCGCTGCCTAAGAAGAGAAAGACGGAGTCTGCGGACGCGGACGGCGGCGAAGAAGAAGATGGCGGGGAGCGCGAGCCGGGCGGGCCGGAGGAGGCCCGGGAGACGGAGCAGGGCGCGCGAGACCGCCTGTACTACGAATGCTACTCGGACGTGTCTGTGCACGAGGAGATGATTGCCGACCGCGTCCGCACGGACGCCTACCGCCTGGGCATCCTGCGCAACTGGGCGTCGCTGCGGGGCAAGACGGTGCTGGACGTGGGCGCGGGCACGGGCATCCTGAGCGTCTTCTGCGCCCAGGCCGGAGCGCGGCGCGTCTACGCCGTGGAGGCCAGCGACATCTGGCAGCAGGCCCGCGAGGTGGTGCGGCTCAACGGGCTAGAGGACCGCGTGCACGTGCTGCCGGGCCCCGTGGAGACGGTGGAGCTGCCCGAGCGCGTGGACGCCATCGTCAGCGAGTGGATGGGCTACGGGCTGCTGCACGAGTCCATGCTGGCGTCCGTGCTGCACGCGCGCGCCAAGTGGCTCAAGGAAGGCGGCCTCCTGCTGCCGGCCTCGGCCGAGCTCTTCCTGGCTCCCATCAACGACCGGACCCTGGAGTGGCGCCTGGGCTTCTGGGGGGAGGTGAAGCAGCGCTACGGCGTGGACATGAGCTGCCTGGAGGGCTTCGCCACGCGCTGCCTCATGGGACACTCGGAGATCGTGGTGCAGGGCCTGACGGGCGAGGAGGTGCTGGCCCGGCCGCAGCGCTTTGCCCAGCTGCAGCTGGACCGCGAAGGCTTGCAGCAGGAGCTGCAGGCCGGCGTGGGCGGGCGCTTCAGCTGCCGCTGCTATGGCTCGGCCCCCATGCACGGCTTCGCGCTCTGGTTCCAGGTCACCTTCCCCGGCGGGGACGGCGAGAAGCCCCTGGTGCTGTCCACGTCGCCCTTCCACCCGGAGACGCACTGGAAGCAGGCGCTCCTCTACCTGGACGAGCCTCTGCAGGTGGAGCAGGACACGGACATTTCCGGGGAGATCACGCTCTCGCCCTCCCGGGACAACCCCCGCCACCTGCGGGTCTTGCTCCGCTACAAAGTGGGGGACCAGGAGGAGAAGACCAAGGACTTTCGCATGGGGGATTGATCCTGGACATCAGTCTACCCCCTCCCCCTTCCCAGCTTCCCCCGGGCAGGGTGGGAGAGGGATTGGGAAACTTGAGAGGGAAAGGGGAAGGTACTGAGACAAAACAGATTTCCGACTGCCTTTTACCGCGTTTGGCTCTTGGGAGAAGGGATGGAGAGTGCTGTGGCCTCTAAGTCTTCTCTAGAGGAGACTTAACTTTATTGTGTTTTTAATGCTATTTTTTTTAAAGTGCTTACTACAGGTTCTTTTTTTTTTTTTTAACCTCAGACGCATGTAGCACAGAGCACTTTTTTGTCCCTCCTCTGCTGGGGAGAGCGGGGTGGGGGGTTAGGGAGGAGGGAAGGGGACAAGCCCCGCAAAGG
The DNA here is from genome assembly GCA_023548195.1 of Bettongia penicillata ogilbyi. Lineage (NCBI taxonomy): Eukaryota > Metazoa > Chordata > Mammalia > Diprotodontia > Potoroidae > Bettongia > Bettongia penicillata. The sequence continues at coordinate 5,246 of JAJHZJ010000047.1, read as the reverse complement.
GAGATTCCATTTGGTCCTCCCCCCCTTTTGGGCTGATGTGCAGAGAGAGCTGGGAAGGTCTTCCAATTAGACTTTCTGAATTTCCAGTTTAATTTTTTTGGTATCTCCAGTGCCATATTTTCTCAATCCGAGAACTCCCCCTCTCAATGGCCTTTTTTCTTGTGTTCTGCCTAAGATATTGTCATATCTAAATACTCTTTTTGGATTGTAACGAACATTGTAGCAATAAGGACAGGTATACAGTGAACAGCAAGGTTGCGCACAATTTTAAAATAGCCGTATTCTCTGGAATAAAATTCCTACTATGATTTGTCACATTGGTAGAGTGCTAAAGTGAATTGGGCACATTAGTTCCTTAAGTAAAGTGTTACTTCCCAGTTTCACAGCCTAACCTAAGAAACTTCCATGGTGCATTGTATGGTACAACAGTTGAAGGGTAATAAATGTTTAAACTAAATGTTTTTCCCTTACTCTATTAATATCTTTCTAAGAAAATGTACAAGTTTCCAATTGCCTTTTTTTTTTGAAAGAGAGTTGACTATAAATTATTTTTAATTTTTGTTGGTAAGAGGGGTTGGAATGAATAGCCTCGATTTCTGACCTATGGATTTTTTTTCTTCCCTATGATAATATTGTTTCAACCAGTTAACAGAAAAACAATTTTTTAGAAGAATACTGTTTTAGGTAGACTGTTCATTCTCTAAATTACCTGATTTAGACAGATCATGTGGCCTCACCTTTCAGACCTGAACTTAAGAATTTGAATCTTTGTTTCCCTTTAATCTGAGCCAAAAGTGAAGTCTTGTGAACATGATAAATTTCCATATAATGAAGCGTGTTCCTCCTTTTTATTGGTATTTTGTTTTTATTTTCTGTAGTAAGAATTTTGACATTTTTCTAATGGAGATAAGAAACAGTGTTCATTGTCTGTGGCTTGCCTTTTTTGTTTTGTTTTTTGATCAGCTCTGGAGAAAAGTCAAACTCCTTAAGAATATGTAGCCTCAGGGAAATTTAAAACCAAGTGGATTTTTTTGTCTTTTTAACATCCTAACAGAAAATTGTTAGACATAAACAAATTACATTCCAAAGTAGTCAAATGCTTTTATTTATTTCAGTAGTTAAGATGTTTTGGAGATTCTTCATCATTTTTTGTTGCAGATTTGTTGCAGTATTGTAAATATGTTGTTGTGATTAGTGTTTGATGTCAGAATTCTTTCTCTGAGGGGGAACCTTTATTCATAGACCACCATGTTTACATGTTTACAGAATGTCAATAAAAATTATACTTTTGTTACCACTCTTGTGTACAGATAATTTTGATAGGTTGTCATTTGTAAGTGGTACATAAATAGAAAGTTAGACTTAGTTTAAATCAAAGTTGATGGGAAATAACTGTTTTTTTTCATCTTAAGGTTATATGTGTACTCGGTGTGGGGGGGGGTGTAGGATTTTAGTCGGCTATCTGCTGTAGCAAAAAGGACTTTGCTATAATAACCTTTTTTTGTTACATGATCTACTTGTTATTTGTGATGTACATACTTTAGCACTTCACAAAATAACATACTTCCAGATTGTTTTCATGTTTTATAAAAAAAGGTACAGTTACTGTCACCAGCATAATACTGATCCATATTTTCTTTATATTTTTCCAAGCCCTTGCACTTTATCTTGTTTTATCCTCATTAACATTGCTAGTAGTGTAGATGTTCCCATTTTACAGGCTAGGAGAAAAGGAAATAGTTGTAAATGTCATGCTAAAAAACTGCTTAGAAAAGCTGCTGAGCTAAATCGGTGATCTTTGCAATTAAGGAGTGGTAGAACTGGAAAGTATATTGTAAATGCTAATAATAGCATTGTTTTAATAATAGTCGATTATATAATGTTTTAAGGTTTGTCAAGCATTTGACATGTTATCTCATTTGATCCTCATAACAGCCATGTTAAGTAGATGTTATCCTTTTTTTTTTTCAGACAAGGATACAGACTGTTAAATGTTAAAGACCTGTCTTGTCTAGGATCATACAGGTAATAAGTGACTGAGGTTTGGATTTAAACTTAAGTCTAACTAATACCAAGTCCAACTTAGTACATTATCCCTTTGCTGTCTTTGGTCATTGGTTACAGCATTACTTTTGTAAATGAGAAAGCAGACCCAGAGAAGGAAAATTATTTGCTTAAGGTTATAAAATGAGCAGAAAAAAGTTTTGGTTTGAAGATACAAAGAAAGGTCACTAGCCTGGAGCCCCATAACTTTTATTCAGAAGTAGCTAGTCCCATCACCTGTTGAGTAAAGTATGAATTTCTAATCCTGGCTTTGAAAACCTTCCTCAGTCTAGTTCCAAGCTGCCACTCCCAAGTTTGTCTCACACTACTTCCACTCATAATCTCTTTGTTCTTACTATTGTTTTTCCATCAATCCTCATCCTATCATTTCAGTGCCTTTGCTTGCAGATATCACCTCCCCCCAATTTCATCTAAAATGATTAACTTTCTGGAAAGCCCAAATGAAAGATAAGCTCCAGGAAGCCTGTTGGGACTCCCTCTCCCAGGTGAAAGTGATCTCGGATGTTTTAAAGCACTTTGCCTGAATTACTCTCCTTTGATCACATTCTTTGTTACACCAGAGTTGTTTCTGGATATATCTTGATGGGATCCTTGAAAAAAAAGTGTCCCAGACACTTTTATATTTAGATAACCTCAATACCTAATTTCTTTTGAACATAATAGGCACCTAGTAAATGTTGAATTGAAGTCTCCTATCATGGAAGGAAAATTATACTCTGAAAATGGGTCTATGAAAGTAGGTGGGTCTTGGAACATTTGAACATTTCCAAAATGTGTTTCATAGCAAGTCTTGTGTCTGTGCAATTCTAGTTTGATACAAAGGAAACAAGAACATTTATTTATTTATTGGTGTTTGTATGGTGGTATACAAAGTCAGTGAGTCATAATGCTAGATACCTCCGAAGAGACAGTAGTGCAGTAGGAAAGTCTCTACACTTGTCAGGAGACATGGGATCAAATTTTGCCTGTAAAATATACTACATGTGATTGTCAGGCAAATCACTTTAAGTTCCCTGGGTCAGTTCTCTTATCTGTAAAATTAGAGGGTTGAATTAAGCCCCAGGTCTCTTTAAAATAGCTATCACTTGTATAACAACTAAAGGTTTACAAAGCACTTATTACAAATTTTTCATTTTATCCTCATGGAAACCTTGGAGGTGTGTGCTATTCTCCCTTTTTACAAATAAGAAAACCTAGGCAGAGAGACCAGGTGACTTGGCCTAGGATCACACAGTAAGAATCTGAGTCAGGATTTGACCTTAGGTCTTGCTGACTCCCAGTCTAGCTTTAACTATTCTGTCACCTATTTGTTATCAGTTCTATAATCCTATGGGTATGGGCTCTGCTTCTGTCACTTAATAGCTATGAGACCTTGAGTAAACAGGCATTATGGGTCTTGCTTGCCATGTGCTAGGAATAGGGAGAGATATACACTTAAAATATAACATGGTGGCTGTCTTCAGGGATGATCCCTCTCCTTGATCCCAAATGCATCAATGTCAGCTTGGAAGGAGGGTTTCTGTTAGAGTGCTCCAAGGATCTGTTCACGTTTTCATTAGTGTCTCAGATAAAGGAGAGAAGGCATGCCTGACGAATTTGTAGGTGACACAAATCTCAAAAGGATATCATATATCATATTATCAAGTCAGTATCCAAAAAGATCTTGATTACCAAATCAAAAAAGACCTAATAGAATAATAGTCTTACACATGAGCTCAAAATAATTCTAATATATTGAAGGTGTAATTAGCCATCCATCCACGTGAAAGATACAGGTACGAATGAGAAGGAAGAAAGAGTTGACTGCAGTTGTGAATCGTGAATCTGGGTGACTAGGGGGAAAATGGGAAGGTTTGGTAGTAGAGTAGGCTCCATTTTGGGTGTGCTATTTTTGAGGAAGAAATAGCAGAGAGTGGACATCGTGTGATAAATTCGGGAGAGGTTAGGACTAGATAGAAAGATTTGATTAGGGGTCATCTGCAGATGATGGCTGAACTCAAGGTAGCTGATAAGATCTCTCTTGCCCGCACTGGTACCCAAGGAGACATTCAAACATAACTTATTAAAAATGTGACCATAATGGTTCACTGTCATTAATGCATCAATAATGACAAGAAATAGTAAGCATAGGTATAGTCTGATGAAGATCCCTGAGGGCTCCTGGCTTTTTAAGCCTATCTGCTAACACATAGAACTAGCTTGAGGATGTTTAATAAGTGTTGCCTATGTAGTTTGATATAAGGAGTTTTAGGACAGGCCATGGCTACCCCAAAATCTCTTCTTTATTTCCTAAAATTCTTAATTTCTCCAACGTGTGAAATTCTGATAATTTAGATAATTCTTTGGGAGGGCAACTGACCTCTTTTAAATGCAAATTTGCTTGGGACAGGAATATTTGTATAGTAGAGTGAATTATTTTGCTCAGATTATTCTTCTGCAAGAAATGATATGTTAAGATCTTCAGTTTTCAACATATCTATAATGTGTTGATGCTGGTATTCCCTCCGGTAGTATAGGTTATCCTGCCTGTCCTGTACAATTTTTTTTCAAGTACTACTATAAATTTGCCATAGAGTATCCACTCAATAATGAAAGCTTTTCTTTGGATCAGGGTTTTAATCATTTTTGTGTCATAGACCCCTTTGGGCATCTGGTAAAGCCTATGGACCCCCTCTTAGAATAGTGTTTTTAAATGCATAAAATAAAATATAGCTGTATAGAATTACAATAGAAACACAAAATCAGTGAAAATAAAACATAATATGTATCCACATATATTTTCCCATCCTAGTTCACAAATCCCCTGAAATCTATCCACAAACTCCATGGACCCAGTTTAAAGGCCCCTTCTTTAGGTGGTTTAATACTGTCTAGGAACCAATGCAGGATGAAGGTTGACAAGCCAATGCCCCTCAGTCTTGTGTGTTCCTCCTTTGTTGCTGAAGAAGACCATGCCATCAGAGACATGACTTGCACTTTGAGTGAGGGAGGGCTATGCAGGTCACTAGCCTCATTTCTCCTCCAGAGCCATCTATCTCTGTGTCCTCAACACGGTAGGGGGGGGGGGGGGGTGTGGGGTAGGGGGGGGTTGTTGTAGGGGGGTTGGGGGGGGGGGGGGGGGATGGGGGGGGGGGGGGGGGGGGGGGGGGGGGGGGTATGCGGGGGGGGGTTGGTCTTTTGGT